>CM075688.1:40915298-42115298 GCA_037954015.1 Psophocarpus tetragonolobus | reverse complement strand
TGGTAGGAAGATGGGTAATAATTAGGGTGAGTATATAGGTTCAGATATATGTAGGGATGCTAAAAAAATCCAGTTTTTAAAAAAAAAACCATAATTAGTTATACAATAACTAGTTCTTTTAATATGGTTATAAAACTATAACATATTTTATGGATGTTTATGCAATTAACTTAACTTTATGAAAAAATAGTTATAGTTAATCTTGGATTATGTGAGAATGGCCACAACCCATGAAAAAATGCACTAAGTGGAAAAAATGATACCCACACATTTGTGACATAGGTCATGTTCCTATGAATAATGCGCTAAGAAGAAAAATCTTCTTTGACATTGTCAACACCTATGTGACAATAATCACATCTGTGGGAAAAAAATACTAAAAAGAAAAAACTTCTCTAATATTTCCCACATCTTTGTGGAAGTGTCCACGATGTTTAAGTAGAAAAAATAATGCATTAACATCTCCCACACCAAGAAGAAAAAATAATACATTAAGCAAAAAAGCCACCCACAATATTGCACACCTATATGACCAAGGTCACAATGCTGTGGGTAATATGCAGAGTAAAACAAACTTTTCTGATATATCCCACACTTTAGTGTCATTGGCCACATCCATACGAGAAACATGCTAAGTAGAAAAATTAATTTAAGAACGATTTTATTTTTTAAAATTGATTATTTAACCAATTATAGACTAATAACTAGTTAAATAACCAATTATCTAGATATCTGATTATGTATCTAGTTGTAAATATATACTGGTTATATAATTGGTTATTTATAATAATAACCAGTTATAATAAATGACAATTAATTATGAAAGATTGATTATAGTTATAGTTATAGTAATTACTTATATATGATTATTTATTTTTATAGTTAGATTATTGAAATAACTTAACTACAAACAATTTTAGATATGGGAAACTTGCAATTCATGAGGATTTTGGATTTTTTTATAGAAACACAATTATAAAAAAAATTGGATCTGATTTATGAATCCGTGAATTTGCGAGTTAAATCCACGTGTTTACATTTTTAGTTATTTAAATGGACAAAAAATTATCATTTAAATTACCAATTTGTAGTAATATTATGATTTATTTTATCATGATTTGTGATATTTTAAATTTTAAAAATATTTAATATTCTAGATTATTATAATTCTTATCATGATAAAATAAAAAGGTAGATTAAAAATGTAAAAATATTTTTAATTGTTTTAAAAAAAATGCATGGATCTATAGCCTTGTGAGTTAACTCTGCAAAATGTCCACGCCTAGTAGTAACAAAGCAAGAGGGATGATTGTTACTTATAAAAGCAAGAGGGATAATTTTTTAAAACGGTGCCTTTGTAATAAGAACCCACAAATGATGAACGTGGCAAAGGAAGAAACGTTTAGACGGCGGATGACTGTTCCTGCATGCAAATTCTCGCAAACTTTGTCAAATTCGCAGAAACAACGACACATAAAAATGATGGCAATATATTATGCAAAAGATATACGGGCAACAAAAAGAAGAAAATCAGGGGTGGCAAGACTTGGTTCTTTAGAATCTGAAGATTGCAGATGGCATGTCCAGTTCTTGGTTGGTGGACGATGATTTTAATTTATGCAGCTGCTAATGAGAAAAGAAGGGTATGACCCCTCAGTAAGCCACCATTTTGTTCAATATTTGCATATATGTAAGAATTTAGAGAAGTCATATGGAAATTGGAATTGATGAGATACAACAGAGAAGGAAAGGGGCATGTGGCATGAGCATTTGGTATTTTGCGTTTGACCTTACGCCTTCTTGGAGACGTTTGTTTCAAGATATTATATTATTAGAAATCTCATAAAATAATAAAATTAAAAATATTATATTTGAATAAATTTAAAATTGTATTTGATTATTTTTTATATTTTTTGAAATGTTTTTAAACTTTAAAATAATTTAAGTAAAAAAAAAAAAAGTTACATATGTATTATAAGTAACTTTCAATATTCATATGAGAATATAACTTTTTTACCTCTTTACCATAAGAATAAAAAATAGAAAATTTGGAAGTTAAAACATTCATAGAAAAAAACGATGGCAAAGAATGAAACTTAAAAACTTTTAACAAATATGAGAATACTACATTCTCAAGTCTACATTTTTGGAATGATGTTTTAATCCATGAAACAAATACGCCTCTATAGTTACATGAATTAATTCAAACAAAAAATCATTCTTATATAATTTAGAGTTCTCCTTGCATGGCTAAAGCAAATAGATCATTTAGGTATATCCTTTTATTTGCAGTAACAAAATTATTCACTCACTCCAAAGGATCTTTAACGAAATACATAACACTAAATGATAAAAAATGGGTGCTACTGACCTCCATTTGAAGTGTGACATTTATGAATCCTTGCAAAGAAAATTAGTGCTTCCAGTACTGTTAATGAAATGAAAATAGTGCAGAAGATGGTAGAGATTGAAACTTAAGATAGGAGCAGGGCAACATCTAACAGGTCAGACCCTATGAGTGGGAATTTTAATTAATATGGTGAATGTCTTATCATACAATATCAAGGGTATTAGGGGGAGGGAGAAATGGAGGTCAGTAAGGAAACAAGTCTCAAAATATGAAGTGAATTTTATCTACATTCAAGAAACAAAGGTTCAGAATGTAGATAAAAATATCTGTTGTGCTATTTGGGATGATTCATTCATGGAATAGAGAGTAGTGCCAAAACCAACATGGATGGATGACTACTGTGCATTTGCAATGCTAAGAAATTTAGTGTTTGTTTGACAACATTTTTAAAAAATTGTTTTCAGTATTTTAGTATTTAAAAACTAAAAAACTCATTTGGTTACGGTTTCTTAAAACAGTTTTCGAAAACAGTTAGGTTTTTTAGTTTTTAAAAACTAAAAAATAGGAACAACTATAAGTAATTTTGTTTTTCAATTTTTTCTTTTTGGTTTGAAAACTCAAAATACAATGAAAATATGATGTTTTTTGCTTTTCATTAATTACATTTTTGTAAATATGAACCCAATTTTTTTTTTCATTTTCACATCTTCAAAACAATTTTCAAATAGCACTTACCAAACAAGTTTTTTTTCCTCTTTTTCCAGAAAATGATTTTTGAAAACTACTTTTGATTTTTTTTTAAAACTAAAAAATAAAACCAAATCAATCAAACCCTTATTGTAACAGAAACTTTTTAAGGTATTGGAGTGAATTGAAGGTGTTGCATGCACACTTAGCGTTGGCTTGAGCTAGGACTAATAAGGAAGGAGCATGACTTGGATGAAGCTTCAAGGAGCTTATTTTAGGACATGTTCCATTTAATTGTATTCATTTGACCATTTTTAGGCTTGTATAAGCACCCTTAAGTCATTAGGATTTTAGGGGTGTAGTTAGTTTTATTTTCGGTCTTGTATTTTGGCCTATAGGTTCTTTTTTCTTTAGGAGGTGTAATTAGTCTCTTTGTGGAGTATGTTAATTAGTTTGGGCTGGTCCAAGACGTTTGGATGTGTAGGATCTTATTCCTACACCCCTAATTCCTCTTCACACCCTTCTAACCAACACATGAAACATGTAGGAGACATGTGGGCCCCCTTGTCCCCTTGTTTCACTCCACATGTGCTTTCTCACTCCTACTTGGCTGATTCTTGTTGCTTCTTATTTTAATTTGAAATTTGGAGGTGCTATGTCATTTCCCTCCAAAATTCAAATTCAAACAGGAGGGAACATAGATCCTCTTTTTCAAGGACAAGTTTGGATCTTAGTTGAATTAATTTAGTGTTAAATTGACATGTTCTCAATTAACATAAATTAACCAACTAATCCTTCCTAATTAGAGGATTTGGATGTTCATGTTAGTGTAAGACCCATAGATCCATGTTAAGCTCTATATAAGGAGCCCCCCCTCCTTAAATGTAACTTTTAACACTCATTTGAATGAAAACAACCTTCTCTAAATTTGAAAGCTCTTTGTTCTTAGAGAGTGTTCATATTCTCTCTACTCTTGTGAGAGTCCTTCATGCTATTATCAAGGGTTTCTTTCTTTGTGGCTAGCTTTACCATGGCTTATCTCCTTCATTGAAGAAGTGGTGCCAATGTTCACCTCCATCTCCTAGTCTTCCACCTCTATTTCTTCAACCTCAAGAACCTCTAAGAGTAGATCCTAGGTGGCATTCTTTCTCCAAAAAAATTGTTCAAGCCTGGCTTGGGGAGGGATGCATCATTTAATATCATTGCTTAGGCTCTGATAGAGGTTCTTCTACTATCTCTAGCTTTTAAATTTTTTTGTCTTGTTCATTGTTTTGTCATCTTCTTCTTCTACTCCAATTCTATTTTCTTTTCATCATTCTATGTTGTTTGATAGTATTCCTTGCTTGTCTTGTGTTATTTGGCTTGTTATTGTGCTTTTGTTCGGTTCATTTTAATTCTAAGTCATTTCTCTTCATTTTAATCAGTGCAATTGTGTTGTATGCATTTTATTTTGAGTTTAATTGGTTCAAATTGCTTATTCTTCCTTTGAATAATGTATTCTTATGTTTAGGACTCATTTCCACTGTTAAGTTTTTTTTGAGTCATTTTGTGCATAATGAAGTTCCTAAGAAACACCAAACCGTGAGCCCACACCTTTGTGGCATTTCCCACAATGTTGTGGCTCAGGTGTTTTGGCTTCATTTTTGCATTTCCTTTACTGTTTTTTGTGCATTTTTCCTGTTGCTTATCTTACTATTTATTTTCAGTTTTAGGATCTCAAAGTATTTGTCATTTAGAGTTTTGTTTAGTCCTTAATTTTTGTCATATCAATTTCCTTAGGTTTTACTAATTTTTTGTGTTGATTTTGTGTCTTAAAAAAAAGAGTTGTGTTCACTTCTTGAAATTGAGCTTCTCAAAGAGTTTTCTCTCTCTTGTTTAAGTCTCTTGAGAAGTCACACATGCTTTTAGTTCAAGCATGTTTCCTCATAATTTTTCAAAAATTATAGCTCAATTTCTTCTCTAAATCTTAAGTGTCTTGTGTTGCATTTTGTAGTAGCTTTTAGTATGCTTGTTTGAAGTGAAAACTGTTTTGGTATCTGGAGCTGTCCTTGGCTGTGTGATATTCAGAAAAACTTGTGCTAAAACAAGTTAATTCATGCACAAATAAATCACTCCTAAGCATACCTTAAATTACTTCAAATTTTAGTACATTTTTTAGTTACTAAAATTTTTATTAGTTGCACCTGTATTTGAAATTGTGTGGCCTTGCTTAAGTTTGCTTCAAGCATTTAATACCTCTTGTTCCTCCTAAAATTTGCTATCCAAATTTGAAATTAGGTGCAGACAAAAGAATTTAAAAAAGAAAGAAAAAAAAAGTCAAAAGAAAATTTGAAAAGAAAGAACAAAAAAAGAGTGCTAAAACAAAGAAGTAAAAAAAAAATAAAAGACAAAATTGGTGTACCTAATAGGAAATTATTTAAATTGCAAAAGAGGACCTAAAATCAATTGTAATTGCTTGGAAAATTCTCCTAAAGCATTCGTCCATGCATGTTAGTGTTAGTGCAATTTTTGAAAATTATTTTAGTCATTTTACTTTCTAGTCCTCTCATCTAGAACTTTTCTAGGATTTTCTTTGTGTGCTTAAACTTCATTTCTAGCCTTAGCTTTAGTTTGTTTTTTTTTTAATTCTTTGAGTCATGTCTCTATCATTCTTTCCATTTGGATAGTGTACCATTCAAATTGTGCTTTTCTAGCTTTATTTTTCTTGCTCTATTTCTTTGGTTCTTGCCTTGGTTGGTGCCACTTTTGTGTAAGTAAGCCTTGAGTAAGGAAGCCTTGCACAAAGGTAGCCTCTTAAGGAAGAGTTGAAATAGCTAAAAGGACTTGAACAAAAGGAAGAGCATGGACAAAGAGTGAAACACCTTAGGAGAGATTGCTTGAGAGAGACTTGAAGATTTTTTTTTTAGTTTTGTTCCTTAATTGTCAATTTTTAGTTGTATTTTTCTTTTCTTTGGTTTGTAAAAGGCCATTATTCTTAAGTATTTAGTCTAGTCTCTCCCTAATTAAGGTGTGAAGGAGGAAGTGGTACACCACCTTCTACACCTTTAGGAGCACGTTAGATCTTTACCTTTTTTAGTTCTTTTTCTAGATTTACCTTAGTTGTTTTTGGCATTTTTAGTAGAGTGTGTGGAGTTCCAAAGACTCTCACACTTGTAGGAAATAGTTTAGGATAGTTTGTGCATGCTTATCTATTTCCAGGTTGGTGTTTGAGTTCCAAAGGCTCATACCTCTTTAGTGAGAAGCCAAAAAACAAATAAATCAAAAGGGTGAGATGAATGAGTTATACTCTAGGAACAAACCTCTCCTTAAGGCTTACCATGATCCAAATTCTCCTTTGTTTGCCAACCCATGGGAGGTAGTTGAAAAAAAAGAGAGGAGGGATGAAAAAGAGAAAGAAAAATAAAAGAGAGGATAGAAAGAAAAGATAAAGAGAAAAAAGAAAGAAGAGAGAAAGAGGAAAAAGAGAGAAAAGAGAGAGAAGAGAAGTGGGAAATAGAAAAAAAATGAAAGAGATGAAAAATGGTAAAGAGAAAAGAGGGAAAGAGATAAGATATGGAAGAAAAAGAGAAAAAATGGGGAAAGGAAAAAGAAGAAAGTTGGGAGCGTTTAGAAAAGAGTTTGATAAATTTGGAAAGAGAAATAAAAAGAGAAAAAGAGGAAAAATAAAAAGAAAGAAAACTCAAGAGGGAAAGAGAGAAAAAAAGGAGATAAGGGGAGAAAGGAGATAAAGAGCACACACACCCTTGAAAATTCTAAAAATATAAAATTAGAAAAAGAGATTGGGGAGAAGAGTGAGCCTAGCCAAGATCTAGTTTTGAACTCTAGCCTAGGTCAATCTTCTAACCAATCCATTAAAACACAAGTAGAATTAGAGATTGTGCAAAAATATTTTGAGCACATTGACTCACAATCTCAAATCACCTTGAATATGATTCTTTGTCAAACATTTTAACAAGTGTTGAACTTATATCTTTACCTTTTGAGAAACAAAATTGTGAAGTCTAATGCTTGGAAAAGGTCTTGATGAAGAAAGGTGAATGTGATGTCCTACTTAACACTTCACCAAGTTTTGAACTTGAGCCTACATCCTTAAGGTTCAAATCAAATCCTCAAGTTCAAAATTTGGTCAAAAGCGAGAGAAAAGAAGGTCTTCAAGAAGATTACTCCTTAAGTCCTAAGGAGGATCTTATTAAAGAAACTTCTCTCTTAGGACAAGTGCAAGTGGAGGTTGCGTCTTAATCATTTGAACACATCTTTCCAACACCTTTAGTTGCATATAAAGAAGCAAATTTACCAAGTGTTGAACTTGAACCTTTATTCATAAAGTTCAAATAAGAACCTCAAGTTTAACACTTGAAAGAAAAGGAAGTTGTTCTTCAAGGAGATTTTTCCTTGCCATCTAAGGAAAATCTAATTGAAACAACCTTCCCATGTTACAAGTAGGAAATGAGGTTGTGCCCATAACTTTTGAGCACAATGAAACACAACCTTAAATACTACTTGTGAATGTGGCCAAGTGTGGTCAGGAGATTCAACTACAAACTTTTTCTATCCATAGCCAATCTCAAGGCCCACTCAAAGAGATCTTGAAAGAAAGGTTCACCCCTAGGCCCATCATCATCTTGTAGGGTGAACAACAAGATAAAGCCTAATTGGTTTTTTTGGATAAGTGTTCCAAGGCACCTAAGCTTGTCTCACTTCCTACCCTGATGGAACTAGCCTTTAGTGAACTTAGGGTCACTTGGGGAACTGCTGTGATGGGGCATAGGCGCAAGAAATAATTTTTAAACCTTAGTGCATACTCCCACCACCCCAAGTCTATGAGGTCTCCCTATAGACCTCCTACCCTTAACATCTGTATACATAATCATATACTCATTCCTATGCGGGCGTTTTTGCAGGATTGGAAAAAGAGGAAGAAAGACCACAGGACTTGAGGTCAAATCCTCCTCAAGGGAGAGGATATGATGCATGGATGCCTAGCATGGGCTTGAGTTAGGACCAATAAGGAAGGAGTATGACTTGGATAAAGCTTAGTTTAGGACCAATAAGTCATTAGGATTTTAGGGGTGTAGTTAGTTTTATTTTCGATCTTGTATTTTGGCCTATAGGTTCTTTTTTCTTTAGGAGGTGTAATTCGTCTCTTTGTGGAGTGTGTTAATTAGTTTGGCCTGGTCCAAGAGAGTTTGGATGTGTAGGATCTTATTTCTACACCCCTAATTCCTCTTCACACATTTCTAACCAACACATGAAACATGTAGGAGACATGTGGGCCCCTTTGTCCCTTTGTTTCACTCCACATGTGCTTTCTCACTCCTACTTGACTGATTCTTGTTGCTTCTTATTTTAATTTGAAATTTGGAGGTGCCATGTCATTTCCCTCCAAAATTCAAATTCAAACAGGAGGGAACATAGATCCTCTTTTTCAGGACATGTTTGGATCTTAGTTGAATTAATTTAGTGTCAAATTGACATGTTCTCAATTAAAAATAAATTAAGTAACTAATCTTCCGTAATTAGATGAGTTGGATGTTCATGTTAGTGTAAGACTCATAGATCCATGTTAAGCTCTATATAAGGAGCTTTTAACACTCATTTGAATGAAAACAACATTCTCTAAATTTGAGAGCTCTTTGTTCTTAGAGAATGTTCATGTTCTCTCCACTCTTATGAGAGTCTTTCATGCTATTATCAAGGGTTCCTTCCTTTGTGGCTAGCGTCACCATGGCTTATCTCCTTTATTGAAGAAGTGGCGCCAATTTTCACCTCCATCTCCTAGTCTTCCACATCCATTTATTCAACCTCAAAAACCTTTAAGAATAGATGCTAAGCGACATTCTTTCTCAAAAAAAAAATTGTTCAAGCATGGCTTGAGGAGGGATGCATTAGAAGATAGCATTTTTAGTTGTGTGAAAGGATAATTGTTAATGTGTATCCTTTGTGCTCCTTTTCAGGGAAAAAAGGAGTTGTGGAGAGCCTTACTAGAATAAAAACTAAATCTACTAAAATAAAAAAAATTGGGCTAGTAAACTATCCTAACAAAATTTTCCAAGCAAAAGGAATGAAATTCTGAGTTTCAAGTGCAAGTCCCCGACAACGGTGCCAGAAACATGATGAGCACAAAGTTTTCTACAATACTCATGACAAGTGCACTGGTCGTATGTAGTAACCAATAAATAAATTGGGTCGATCCACAGGAACTTGTCAATACTCAGAAATATCAATACTTTTTACTTTTATAAACAAAAGATAGAAATTAAACTACCCTACTAAAAATAAAGTAAATAAGGCTAAAATAAATAAAAGTGATAGTTACACGTATGATATTCAGTTGGGTTTGAGTCACTAAACCATCCCTCAAATGCATAAATGAACTCAAAATCCTCGTTCACTCCCCATGTTCCCATCACCCATAAAAATATCCTTGACCTGAATCCCTCACAAGCAAGGAACTAAGCTATTTGAGTATTAGATTATCACTCTTGTGCATAATCTAAAGTAAAACAATTCGCATTAAGAAAGTGAGCTTAAGATGACTAATGGGTATTACTCTTTCTAGAGCAGTAACACACATTGGGAGCTCTTCTCGCTTTATAAGTCAAAATCCCCTCTTAGACTCATTCAACAAGTAAAATTTACGAAATTATTAGTAATACAGAGCAAGCTAAAGAAGAACACCGACATTGGAAAGTAAATTTAGATTAAGAGAACATAAATACAAATGATTTCAGGTAAAGCTACATCCAATCCCAACTAAATAACAAAACCTAGCTAACCATCAAGATGGATGAGTGAGGAGATGGATGAAGATAAGTCTAGAGCATGCCCTTGGCTAGCATGGTGTATAACCCCCTAATTGACTGAACTTTAGCCCTTTTATTTTTGCAACTCGCAGCACCAATGCCTAGCGGTCAAAAAATGGTCGCTGGGTGTCATGAGAATCCTTCAGGGCTAAGTTTCCTTGGACGGCACTGGGTGCTCGATGATGGTGAATACTGGGTGCTTTCAGACAGATGTTTGAACCAAATTTTTTTATTCTTTCTCGCTTCTTCAATCCTTTTCGAAACCTAACTCAAAACTACTAAAAACAAGAAATTAAATATATAAGATGCATAAAAGTAAATCTAAACCTATATTTCTAACTAATTCTAATTTTAAAGCGAAATAAGAGGAAAACAATGTCTTAGATAAGAAAGAATTATGATAACTGCTCTATTTTACCTTTGTAAAAATAGATAAATTAGGTAGTTATTATGACATAACTAACTAACAAACCCAAATGCCCTTATAGAAGAGATAGATGTTAAAGGCTTGAAGCTACAAACAGTACATCAGAAGCTACAAAGGGTACGTCAAAAGCTCTGGTTAAAACATACATAAGATGGTTTATACATGTGAACACCAAACGATCCACTTCAGATGCTTTTATTAGATGATCTCCACCATACACTACTTAAAAGATGCTCTCGCTAGAAGCTGCCATGATATACTCTTACCTCCAACGAAATCTTATACAAAAGTAATGTCCAAAAACATTCTTATCTTAAATAGAAGCTTCTACTTGACTCACTCACAAACCAAAAGAATCTTCCACTTTTTGAAGATTCCAAGTCAACATCAATAATGCTTTCCACCTTGACTCTAAATCAAGGATACTTGACTCACTCACAAACCATCAACAGAGGAAAAAAATTCCCCACCAGAGGCAACTTTTTGCTAGGTGAAAACTACTGCCCAACAAGACTCTACAGAATTGCAAAACCTTTGTTGTAACACCTCTGCCTAACTCAGTCAAACTTTAACTATATTCCACAACATCTAAAATCGAAACTTACCACAAATATTTACATCATAACATCCATACCCTAATTCATTATAGTTTTAACATTATAATTACATTATACAACCACCAAATATATGTTACTAATTACTATATATACACAGAATCCAAAAGATACAAAAGTCCAACCAGACCATAGATTGCTTCCAGGTTAATTCCTAAAACACTTCAAATTTGATTCTCCTGCCTCTCAGCATCACTGCTACCATATGCTCTTATTCAAAGTACGATTATCATAGTCATACAAAACAAACACACAATGTAAGGGTAAGCATATAATAAAGAAAACCCAATTAAATGAAGATAATTTATCAGTTAATAAAATTAACAAACATTCAACCACACTTATTCTCCTCCTGAACATAAGCACTTAATACAATTTAATAATGTGACACAATGCTTTCTAGAACACCCATTGAGTTCGAACACCAACACAGCCAAAAGACTTCTCTCCATTGGTATCTGGCGTCAACCTGATCCATGTTACAACCAACCGAAATCTTGCCATACTTATCTAACAATTGTTGTCTGCTGTTTATGTGATCCTTACGAAAAAACAACTATTATCCGAGTATATCCCAAGGGTACCTGCACTTGCATATTTTGTACTAGTATCACAATATAAAACCAAAAATTACCCCTTCTTGCATGTCTGGTATCCATATTACATTGACCTTAGGTGCAACTATAACTCTATGCACCTCACATATATAAATATATGTACATTACCCAAGGCTAAGTTACTCAACTGTAATCGCTCGTATTCATCAAATTCAATAGAACATCTCATCATCATGCATCACATTTAGCATGCATCACCACACAATTTCATTTAATACTAAAATCAACACCAAAACATCAATTTCTCCTCATCTACAAAGACAACACTCTAATCATCAATTACACAAAACATCCAAATTCACATAGCACTCAAATTAAGTTTGAAAGCTCAATTAGTCACAATCTATTAAATTCATAGCCGTTAAATCACAATTCATCAAATTAAAATAAAAGATTTAGCTTTCCTTACCTATTTCTTGCTTTCAAAATCCGACTTAAAAGAAGAAAGAGAAGAACCCAATGGCAAAAATTATTCAAAACTACCGAAAATCCCATAACCAAAAGGAACCTAAGAAATTGGGATTTCAAAAAGAGAGGGAGACATATAATGATTAGCACTCAAAATCAGGAGGAACGACAAGAATTTCCCTTGAAATTTGACAGTGGATTGACCACCATGTAAAAGAGAGAGGGATACGACAGAGGAGGAGAAGAAAATCAGTGATGAAGAGAGGAAGAGAAGTAAAGGGAAAAATAAGAAGAAAGAGGAAAGAAGGAGAAGAAGAAAAGTTAGGGGGTGAACTCAGTGATTTTGTTTTGTTACCCACGACACCCACTTTCAAAATTCAGATCTCCGAATACTTCCTGTAACATTAACCCAACAACTTTAATCCAAAATAATTTCATCCATACTCATCCATCACCCTACTATACATCACTTTCTCATAAACCATAATTTAATTCACTCAAATCCAATCATATATAATTAAATAATCATATTTCATCCATATATATATATATATATATATATAATACTTCAACTGCATTTTTTTGTATTTAATTTATTAATTACGCTTAAATTGAATTTAGTTTATCTTTTTATTTAATTCAACTACTTATAGCATATTATTAAAACCTTAGAATTCTCCCAACAAAAAGAAATTTTTGTCCTAAAAAATGTGGTAAGTGTAAAGTGAATATAAGACCATAAGCCTACAAATAAATTCTCAAGTTAACTCATTACCTTCCATCTTATTCTTATTTCATTTTCATCCAGGTATCTAATCTCATTAATTCTAATGAGATGGTTTCTTTCTTACAAACAATCCACTTCTAACTTAACATTAGAGCTGTCAAAATTGGTGAGTCGGGCTGGCCAACCCATATTTTATTTGGGTTGCTACTTTCTAAGTCTAGTTTGACCTTGTAGTTAGGGCAAAACAAGTCTTTTAAAAAAAATTCATGGAAATAATTCTTAGTCAATTAGGAATTATGTGCACACAAGCATCAACCGTAAGTGTAATTATGAAGGAGTTATTTAAGAAAGAATTTCATGTTTAGATTTGCTTATGACTAAGTTATTCAAGAAGGAATCATGAAGCACATCAGCACTAAACGTAATCTTGGATTAACTAGAAATTATTAATGGCTTTAATTTATACACAATAAATTAAACTACGTAAGATAAGTAGATAACTTGTGAAAACCATATAACATGTATAGTGTACTCACCAATTCTGAAAATAAAAATAATAAATAACTAATAAATATTATATTGCTTACTTTACATTTGCTCTCTTTATGCCTTTATTTATTTAGTATACTTATATAATTATAGCTTATTTATATAACATTATATAGCTTATTTTTATGCTTTAGAAATTATTCAAATGAAGATTCAGATTCATGGCTTCGAGGTCACGTACTGACGGCGCACGTCCAAAATTTTTTAATTTTAATTTGAATTAAAATGTATAATATTATAAATATATTCCTACTTTTACTATATATTTTTAAATTTTATATATTTGTATTTTTATTTGGCCGGCTCGTGGTTTATTAGGTTAGCTTAACTCAAATCCAGTTATATAGTAAGATCAAATAGGGCAGATAAAAAAATTCCCTTTTATTTAGCTCGGATCAGATTTATTTTAACAATTCTACTTAACATCAATCTTATTACAAGAGTATAAATATCAATTGTTATTGATAACTACATAACAGGTCATCTAATCGTTAAATCAAAGTTTTTTAGTCAAAAAAGACTTAGAGAATTCTAATGCTGATATTAGAACTATATATTGAACTATTACTAGTTTTATTCTAATTCATTTATGATTGAATTTTTTAGCTATAAACCATTTATAGGTCAAATCGTTATTGGTACTTGGTACTTGACGAGAAAAAAATCCCTTGTCAAAAATGGTTCGGACTTACCTGACAAACAAATGCAGCTCTTCGATTTATAATATGCATGAAGAGATGGACAATAAAACATTTGGGATATTTTATAAACGTTGAGAGAGTTTACTATGTTTTTATTTTCAAAACTTATTTATAAACATTTTTTAAATGTATTTTAGAAATATAAGTAAATAAAACACAGGATAATATATATATATATATATATATATATATATATATAAACGATAAAAATAAAAACAAATAAGTAAAAACGTATTAGAAATGTTGTAACATCCTAAAATTTACCATTTATATAACACGTTATTTATCCGTTATTATTATTTTTAGATGAATAAAAACTCAGACTGAATTTTTATTTCGGCTTACCAAAGTATGTACTCAAGTATTCATCAATTATAAACATTATTCATTTACTACTAACCAACACACATCTAACAATAATAAATTTGCAAACAAAGAAAATCATGGTATACACTATATTCTCTCACCAAGTGAATCAGGTTGCCCAGTGAGAAACAGGGATGCTTACCCTGCGACCACTGTAACACAACGAGGACCCTAAAATGAATTGTCCTAGTGAAGGAACTTCGCTAAGTGAGCTACATTGTTGGGCGCAAAACCAATTTAATTTTTAATAGAGAAGAATTTGTGCTAGGTGAGACCTTTTGTTGGGCACACATCTAAAACCTACCTGACAGACACAAACTCTTGCTGGGCAAGACTCACCGCCTAGCAAGGTCATGTAGACTGCATAACTCTTCAGTAAAAACCATCACACTTAAACCAACTCTACATCATCTACCCCAACATACATATAGATATAAGCTACATACAAAACAACACAAAAGCAATGGTAAACATAGTATAAAAGACATACAACCATTAAAATTATAACTATTCAATCACCAAATACTACCACCAATAAATCATACTCAATTCACCAAATATATCCATCAATCAATCATACTCAACTCACCAAATATATCCACCAATCAATCATACTAAATTCATCAAATATAACCACTAATAAATCATACTTATGTTTTACTAGAACTGGTGTGATCTTTGCTGATCACTTGCCCAAAGGATCCTTTCTAAGGTTACTTGGAAGGGAAATGGATTTATGGGGAGGAAAGGAATGGGGTGAGGCACGACAAACACTACGTTTGATAAGCCAAAGGAGAGAGACCACAAGGAAGGGGTTCCTTGATAACTCTTAGAAGCTCTCACAAAGGAGAAGAGGGGACACTCAAAGGTAAGAACCTCACGGCCAATATGGTCTCTAGGATTAAATTCAAGTGTAAAAAATACAAATGAGGGGAGAAGATCCTACTTATAGAGGTAGCTAACCTCTTGAAAAAGATAACCTAAAAAAAAGGGGTAGGATTAAAATGAGAGATTTAAGGGAGGAGGATTGAGAAATAATCCCCTTCTTAGATCATCAAACTTGGTGCCCAAGTTTTTCAAACCAAAGGCCAAGATTCCTTCTTAATAGCTTAGGGGGTTTATGAAGTAAAAGAGGAGTGTAGATATCAAGGCTACTGCTTATTTCCTTCATAAAAACCCAAAAAGCTAAATTCGCCCTCTAAATTCCTAAGACACCTTCTAAAATAAAAAATGGACTAAATACATGTCCCAAATTAAATTCCTAATGCTCCTCAAAATTAAAATAAAGGAAAATTACATTTTATTAACTAAAGTCCCTAGCCTAATATCTTCACTCTCCACAGAAGGTGAAGTCTTCCTTTGTCTGCAAGGGCTAGGTCTTCTTCAATCCTTCTAGCCATGACCCTAGTGATAGGTCATTGGCTAGGCATGGTCACATCAAGAACATAAGCACTCAATACCATATATTGACAAGACACGATACATTTTGACTATTTATTGGGTTCGAATATCAAGACAACCATATACTTCTCACTATTGGTGTCAGTCATCCACTCGACCCATCAGACAACCAAACAAGTCTTAGCATACTCATCTAAATATGTTGTCTATAGTCTACTTGACCCTTATGATAAACAATTGTTATCCAAGTACATCTCATTGGTACTCTCCCACCTGTATGCATATTCAGTACTAGGATCACAATATAAAACCACAAATTACCTTTACTTGTATCCATACTTAGTATTTGGATTACATTTATCTCAGATGCAATTGTAACTCAATACACCTCACCTATACATGTAATATATGCACCTCACCCAAGGAAAAGTTACTCCTCAACAACTACCTACATTCATCAAATTTAGCATACACTTCAACATCATACATGATGTGATCCTCCCTAGCAAGGGACCTATCACTAGGGTCATGGCTAGGAGGATAGAGGAGGACATGGCTAGAGTGGATGGAGGAAGACCTCACCTCTTCATGTGCATAGTTATTGTGTCATAGTTCTCTTGTTTTTACCTTTGTATTTAGCCTTTTTTCTTTCCCTAAGAGGAGTGGTCTATTCTTTTTTTTTGACCTTGTATTTGGCATGTTATTTTCGTCGGATTAAGGGCTAGGAGGTGTACCTAGTCTTATTGTGGAGTGTATTAGCTAATTAGGCCATTTAGGGTTGTTGGTGGGTTGTTTTATTAACCACACCCCCTTTTCTAATTAAACCCCAATTAGTTAGCACATGAAGCATGAAGGAGAAAAGGTTGGGCCCTTATTCCCTCCAAGAAGCGTCGGATTTGAACTAATGCCACATGGCATCCTACATGGCACTTAGTGATGCATTTTTGGAATGTTCTCCCTAGGATCTTGCTTCAAGAATTTCTAATGGTGCAAGAAGCTGTGGATGAATAGGAAGAAGATGAAGATGGAAGCGCCGCTCTAGGTAGAGATAATCCTAGTTTGTAGAAGCTTGCCAAAAGGGAAGGAACTCTTGATAAAAGCCATAGAAACATTCTCAAGGTTTGAGAGAAGAAGACACTCTTATGAGTTTCACAATTTCTAATTTCATTCAAAATGATCAAAGATGATTACAAGAGTGAATGAGGGCCTATTTATAGAGCGGAGGGAGAGTGTTGGACGTTCAAGGGGCTAAGGGAAATAAAGGGAAAAGATCCAAACAAGTCCCTAGAATTTAGGATCTATGCTCCCTCTAGTTTGAATTTGAATTTGGGAGGGAAGTGACATGACACTTCTAAAATTCAAATTCAAATAAGAAGCAACAAGATAGGCCATGTAGGAGAGAGAACATGATGTGAATGAGGGCCTATTTATAGAGCGGAGGGAGAGTGTTGGACGTTCAAGGGGCTAAGGGAAAGAAAGGGAAAAGATCCAAACAAGTCCCTAGAATTTAGGATCTATGCTCCCTCTAGTTTGAATTTGAATTTTGGAGGGAAGTGACATGAGACTTCTAAAATTCAAATTCAAATAAGAAGCAACAAGATAGGCCATGTAGGAGAGAGAACATGATGTGGTGCCTCTCATGAGAGAACAAGGGGCCTCACATGTCTCCTACAAGCTTCATGTGTTGGTTAGATGGGTTTTAGAAGCAATTAGGGGTGTGGAAAGAAGAACCACACGTCCAAACTCTTATAGGCCAAGCCCATTTAATTAACACACTCCTCTAAAGGGACTAAAAACACCTCCTAGAGAAAATAAAACCTATAGGCCAAAATATAAGGCTTAAAATTACGAAATTACACCCACTCAAGAAACTACTAAAACTACACAATTATTTACATAGTTTTGAGACTATGGCCCTAAAGTCTTCATGAAGCTCCTTCCTAGCTATGTCTTTTCTCTAATCCTCCTACCCAAGGTCCCTTGCCTTGGCTAGGGAGGAATGCACCACTTAGTTAGATCTAAGATCCATGATTTTAGGAGCATGTGCTCATTAATTCAAATTTGAAACTCCCTCCATTTTTTCATTTAGTTGCACAGACCAAGCTCATTCCCTTGTTATAAATAAACCCCTCTCTCTTGTATTGGTTACACTTGATTGAATGAAATTGGGAGAGTTTCTACTTCTTCTTTAAGTGTTCTTTCCTTTCTCTTTAGTGAGAATATCCTTGTGGTTTTATCAAGGGTTCCTTCCCTTGTGGCAAACACTTCCATCTCTTGGCTTATCTCTAGAGTGGCGCCAATTCCCTTCCATCTTCAAACCTCATCATCAAACCACTTCTTGTGCACCTTTGTGGAGAGGATCCGTGGGAGGCAAGCTAACCAAGAGAGGTTTGCATAAATACATCATAATAACATATACTTCATTAGGATTTTAGTTATCACAGAATTGATCATAAACATCAATTATCAATAAAACCAACAACACACACATCCAATATCACCCAAAATCACTAATAACTATCAAATATCACAAAAATCATCAATAAATATCCATTATCATCCAAAATCACCAATAAACATCTAATGTAACCAAAATCACCAATAAATATCCATTATCATCCAAAATCATTAACGATCATCAAATATCACCAAAATCATCAATAAATATTCATTATCATCCAAAATCATCAAGGATTATCAAATATAACCAAAATCATGAACACATCAATTATCACCAACACAACCAATATTGTATTATAAACAAATTCAATTGAGTAGCTTAATCAATTACCTCCTATTGATTTCACATCCACAATAACACAATCATTCAAAAATAAAAACAAGGTTTTAGTTTCCCTTACCTATTTTTTTTTTCTTTAAAAAAGCTAACTTTAATGGAGAGAAAGAAATACCACCAAAGAAACCACTCCAAAAACTTGACAAAACTCCAAATCAAATAAGGACTTGAGGAATTAGGATTTTTAGAGTGAATCTCTTATCCAAAGAGAATGTCTGAATAAAAAATGAACGGAAAAGGGTTCGAGAAATTATGATCAGACTTACTTATACTGATCATCACTCAGAATCAGAAGTAATGAAAAAGATTGTGTTGGTTTTGGCAATGATTGCTTGACCATGAAGCAAGGGTTCAATCACGACAAAGTGAGAGAGAACAGGCGAAGAAGAAGGACATTGGAAGAAAGAAGAAGAAAAGAAGGAAAAGGAGGAGGAAGAAGGAAAAGAGGAACGAGGTGTACTTAGTAAGTTCAGCTTGCTATTTGCACCCTTCCTAAATTGATTTTCAAAAACTTCCCAAAATTCAACCAAAACTCTCCAAAACAAAGGAATAACAATTATTCTCATCTCCTCATCCTTCTAACCATCCACAAAATACAACAACGTAGCATCAACACACTAATAAATCCATCACGCCTCATTTCAATTAGTAATTCAAGTAAAACTTAAATTTAATTCCTCCAACTATTTATTCTACCAATTTATAATCTATTAAATAAACAAGTCTTACAAAGGTCTTATTTCTTATTTTGAAATTTAAAAATGTTAATATATTATTAAATTTTTATTTTCTAAAATGAAAGTAATTTTAAAAATAAAAAAAAAATCCTAGTTAAAACTTACTAATGTGACTTACTGGAAGTATATAATTATAAAATGTCAATTAAATAAATTAAATAGTAAATTACAACAATATCCTTTGAACTTCTATAAAATTATATATGGTTTTTTTTTATTTTAAAAATATTATAATTAATTTTGGTGAAAGAAAAGCATTACAATTGACCCGCTTTATGTTTGAAACATGACACTATAAGACAGCAATAATAATAATATATTAAAAAAGTAGGAAAATACTTACTATTTACACAAAATTTTTGGGTATAATTTTGTCTAAATTAAAGTGTATGTGGACAAAGGAGGGGGCAAACAATACGTCATCATCACCATAATAATTCAAACAGTGAGAAGAATACCAACAGGACTGCGGAGATGACAACACGAAAATGTCAGAGCTAGATAAATATCACTCACGATTATAATTTTTTTATGGAAATCAATCACATTAAATGGACATATTTTGAACACGAACGCAACCCTTCGAGGTCACGTTCACGTGATTGACACATGTTAAACCATTGGGTTCATGCTCCATTTGTAGGGGGTTGGATGTTTGAAAAGGACGTTTAAACCCAATCTTCAAATGGCAACACAATCGGAAGTGATGTAAAGTTGTTCAAACCACGTGAACATATGCTGCATTGGTTCAATTTTAACTATTGTCACCCAGGTCCACATAATTAAGCACCCCCACGTGGGTTCTTTTGGGTGCATATTTCACAATAGCTGATTGATTTTATTAGTTACGTTTAAGCTTTTAAATTATTGATTACAAGATACTATTAGCATTATTAATTTATAACATTGATTATAAGAAAAGTAACAAATTATGAAGCTCTAAACAGTGGACAAATGACTGTTTTAATTCTCATTAGCCTCATCTTATGATGTTGTTGTCCAATATCTACGAGTAATCAGGTGCTGCGGCCAGGTTTGTCTCCCCAAAGAGCAACAGCAATTCATTACGCATCAGCAGCCTTTTTTGAATTATGCACATCGACATGACACTTATGATCAATCAGGAAACTGTTTTTTCGGAATTATTAACAAGGTTTCTAATTTATTAAGAACACTGCCAGAAATGGTATGCGTGCCCAAACTGTCGTAAGAAGCTCCAAAGTATACATTGAGATGGACTGATGGAGGATATATAGAGATGGTTCGCGCCAAAAGCAAACGACATAGATACTTTCATGAATACAACACTGAGTTTATGAACGAGTTTTTTAAAGACCAGCTACAAGCCTAAAATGCAATTTTTTATGCTCTGGTCATCTTAATAAGATTAATTACTTTTAAAGTTTCATTTTACTCATTTAATTCTTAAATTTGTGATCACTTTTTATTTTGACAAAATTTTGAATCTTTCATTTCGATTCAAGATGTGAAAATAAAACTAAGTAATATTTCAAAACTCGATAGTTTTTTATTTCCAATTTTCAAGTTTATAAAAATAAAAATTAATTTTTTTTAAGTTTGTAAATTTTTCAAAACAACATTGTTTTGGTTTTTCAAATTTAATATATTATTTTCAAATCTTAACAATACTAGAATAATTTCTTACTAGAGATCGAAAATCAATGGCCAGAAGTGACGGTCGTATCAGAGGTGATAGCAGTGATAAGTGGCGGTTGGAAGTGGCGGTAAGTGATTGTTAGTCAGAAATGATGATTGATGATCGTTAGTTGGAGATGGCAGTTAGTAACCACCAGTTGGAGGAGACAGTTTGACGATCGAAGATGGTAACCGACGACTACCAATCGAAGGTAAAGACTGATAACTATTGGTCATAGTGGCGGCCAGTAGTAGGTTGTAAGTGGTGGCGAATAACTGTTGGTCGGAAGTGTTGATGAGTAACTATTGGTTGAAGTAACCAATGATCGATGGTAAGAAATTGTGGCCATAACCAGTCGGAGGTGACAGTGGTTGACTATTGATCAGAGGTGGCGACTGGTGAAGATCCATCCAAGGTGGTGGTCAATTGTAACAAATAAATAGGAACTGAAATTTGAAAACCAAATTTTGTTAATTGGGTAAAAATTGTTTCGAAACTAACTAACAAACTAAATCATAACTATTTTTTAATGAACATGTTTCTATTTTAAAAATATATTTCAAAATCAAAACTAGAAATTCAAAATCATCCTAAATAAAAATAAAAATAATCATAGATATAATGAAATAAATTATGTGAAAAAGTGAATCATTAATAATACATAAAAATATCATAAATTTAATAATAATTTATATAATTTTTAAAAGATTGATCTATGAAATTAACCTTATTATATATAAAAAATTATGATGGATCGAATGTGTTTTTTTATACTAATATTATGATTGATTTAAGAATCAAATATCACATTTTTTATCTTGTTCATAATTCTTTTCATCAGAAAATTAGTTACATTAAAAATTCTTATAAATAAATATAATACAGAACAAGTTATAAATCTTAAATCAATTAAAAATCATGTTCTGAAATAAAAAAAAAAAAGCAACTTTATTTCAAAAAAAATATTATCTCAAATCTGGAAAAATTAATAAAAAAAGAATAAAAAAATGAACGAAAATAAGTATTAATATATATATATATATATATTATACTTTTTAAAAATAAAAAAATGATTATACACTCTTAATATAAAGTAAAAAAGTAAAAACGTAAAACATAAAAACAATTTTTAGTTAAAAGCTATAGAAAAGCTGTGGCTTCTAGTAGCACCTGGTGCTTACGCAGCGACCGATCCGATTCTAAATTTCGCCATCATAGGTCTGCGTCGTAGATGATCTAAATGTATTTAAATTGAAAATAATAAAAGAGTGAGATATACAAATTAAACCCAATTTAAAAATATCAAAGTTCAACGTAGTCATTTTAAGAATACATTTTACAATAATAAAAGAAAATATTTTCATTCTCTATTTTAATTTTCTCTTTTTTAGTAGAATGGGTAGAAAAGAGGTTGTTTAAAAAAATAATAATAGAGAACTAGGATTTTTAAAATAAGGGCATAACTGATGAGGTAACAAAAATAGAAGAGTAAATTACAACAATACTTTGTAAAGTTTAACGTAGTTATATATGTATTTTAGGTTTTTAATCACTAGTTTCTTTCTCTTATTGAGATATTAGTGTAAGATTTGAGAAAGTATTAGTATGATGTTTTTAAATATATAATAAATAAATATTAGTGTATTATTTTTAAACTTAAAAAAAAAGTTAGTGTAGCAAAATAAAAAAAATAGCTATACAAATTTTGATAAAAGATGAGTTGCTACATTTGTAATTTGCTTAAAATAAAAATAGAGGATTTAAGTTTTAAAATTAAGAGTGAAGCACAGGAGAGTAATCGAAAGAATTGGAAGTTGGGGTTGGACGACGGGTGACAAAAAAAAATATGACATAAATTTTTCTTTTCAGATTTTGAAAGATGGAAATAAGGTAAAGGATGGTAATTGAAAACAAGGATTTTGTCCTTATGATCAAGTCAGAGTATAAAAGTATTAAAAATGAGATCATTATACATTATAAATAAAGAATTTAATTGGCGTTTTTACTATTAGTCGTTAAAGTCATCGCGTTTGAGGTACTGTTTGTTTTGAAGTTTGTCACACCTTAACAACTTTGTCTTGAAATGGAGTCCCAAGGGTTAGGGGAGGAAGGTGTTTACAAAGAACCCTTGATTTTGACTCTTAAGGAATGTAGGGCTTCGGGTGTATCGAAACAAGCCCCTAGTTGTGACTAAGGGGCATGAAAGTGTGACATGTTCCCTAAACAACAACGCCAATGTTCTTACTGTTAGCCCTGAGACATCGTTAGAATCATTGAACCCAAGGTAAAAAATCCTACGCCCCTAGTAATACATGGTACAAACTAAGAGCGACCATCCCGATCCACCATGAACGAGTCAAACATCATGGATGAAGTCAAAAGAAAATTAAGGGTATGGCTCAGAAACATGAGGTCGACCTCCAAATCCTAAGAGAGGAAAACACTGGCATGAAAACTATGATCCAAAATCTTCAACACAAGCAACCCAGAGAAACGAATGATGAAGAAGACCGCACTAGCAATGGTGAAACTTGGAACCATAATCATAGCAAGATCACATGTGACACCCGTAGCAAAGGACTTGAGCATTACCATCGGAGACATTCCATGAAGGACAAAAGCGATGATGAGACCTCCAAGAATGACCACACGACAAACAACCACAACTCGACAAACAACAAACAAGCTCGGACCAAGACTCTTGAGAATGGAATGGAAAAGGAAAAAGAGAAAGCTGACAAAGTCCTCGGTCACGTAGGCTGACGACACCTATTTTTCAATGGGATCCTCGACACCCCCTTACCACAAAGCTAGAAACCTTTAACAATGAAGACCTACGATGACTTGACGAATCCTGGCAACCATTTAGAGGTATTTCTTACCTAGGTAAACCTTTACTGTAATGACGATTGTGTTCTGTGCAGATGTTCCCAACATCTCTTGCAAGTACTATGCTCAACTGGTGGTCATTCTTGCCCCCAAACTCAATTGATTCATTAGACACCTTAGTGGAGAAGTTCACAACCCACTACATCACTTGCTGACCACAAGAAATCATAGCAGACACCCTCAATAGACTCTAGAAGAGAGATGATGAGCCACTGTTTGCCTTCACAGATTGATTCTCCAAGATGACCAACCAAATTACAGACCTGGGACTTGGAGTAGCCTTTCCCGCAGCCATCGGTACTTGGAAGCTTGGGAGGTTTACTGATAGCTTGGCCGAGTGATGTTCGAGGATCGTAAACGAATTTCTAGAGCGATCCTTTAAGTACATCAACATGGAGGAAGCATTTGTGCCAAGTACACCATCTACACTCCCCTAATGGATTAAGAGCTCGAGTCCTGGAAGAGGCTTTCAGCACCAAGGTCCTCTGATCCTATAGCTGGCCTCGTCTAACAATGGGGTCGATAGAAGCAAGCACTGCAAATACCACCACAATTATGGGCACACCACAAAAGAATGCATCATCCTCAAGGACAAGATAGAAGAACTCATTCAACAAAGGTGACTCAACCAATTCGTCTGCAAGCATAATTCGATATCCCACAACAGACATCACTAGAGGGCGTATTAGGACTGTCCAGATCAAGAATGCGACCCCAGCCAATGAGAACATGATGAGAAGGCACACTTGGATGACCCTCAACTAGAGGACCAATAACAAGCAACCAGGCAAGTTTGAGGCATCATCAACGTCATTGCTAGAGGATTCGCTGGAGGAGGAGCATCCAGCTCGACCAAAAAGAAAAATCTTTGCCAACTGTGAGCCATCAACACATTCACCAACGCTCCTGATCGGTCTATGCTCCCATTCACCTTCTCGGATGTCGACTTTACCAGAATCAACACCAAGCAAAATGACCCATAGTCATTATGATGACTCATATTATATGTTCACATTTATACTCTTGCTATATCTTCTAAGGTGTTCTTTCTTATTTATTTCATGCATTTATCATACATTTATGCTTTTCTGCATAAAATAATAATTTGAATAAAACATAGCTATAAGTTGCATTTTTATTAAATTCTGCATTATTTCTGTCCTGACACTGTCTAATATTTTGGCCATAACTTTTTTTATAGAAATTATTTTTGAATGATTCTTTTTTAATTGGATTCCTTACTTCCATTTCTTCAATTTGGATATCTAGAGATGGTGTTTGGAGTATGGATCTATTTTTGATGATTTTTGGAAGTTCGGGCAGAAAACTATAGCTTATTCTATTAGGAATTGATTTTCATGTAGATTAGTTTTAGGTCCATTGGCCCAATGCTTGGTCCATTATTCATGTGAGTAAAAACCCATAAAGGGTTGAGGGACCACACACACTCTTATCAGTTTTCAAATTTTGTAAAGTTTTAGGAAATTTTTGAAGGGAGAAGATTTTCTCTCTTGGAGTTTTATTGCAGTTTCAATTTCAGTTTCCAATTCCAGCTTTCAATTCTAGTTCTCAATTGGCTCTGAGTTTGTATTCTTCCCTTGGTTATCCATTTCCTTAGGCATGATTTTTTATCAAGAATTAGCTTTTTCTTGTAATCGATTGGTTGCATGCTAGGCTAGGTGCAGAAGCAAATTTTGATTTCAGTTCTGCCATTCTTGTTCTGATTTCAATTCTGCAATCTTTTGTTCTTGTTTCAATTCTGGAATTTTGTTCTTGTTTCAATTCTGCTATTTTTATTTTCTGCAAATTTTATTCTTTCTAATTTTCAATTTTGCTCTTTTTTCAGTTTTTGCACTTTTCCTTATTTCAGTTTCTGCAATTTCTTTCTTTGCAAATTTTAGTTTTCCTGCAAATTTTAATTTCTTACACTTTTCTTCATCTTTGCTACAAATTTCCAATTTTATTTCTTGCAAAATTTTCTAAATATAAACCCCCCATTGCGAATTTGTAAAAAATAAAAAAAAGAAAGAGATATTAGAACTACCTAGAGATAGAAGCGATCTTTGTTTGATACATGTTTCCTTGTGATTCGATCTTTGGTCAACCATATGTTACATCAGGGGGGATTTTTGTAGTTTTTGCAGAACCTAGTGCGAATAGGGTTTTGTCACATCACTATTGTCATCGCACACTGGGAAGTCCATAAAATCCTCGTCGATCAACGAAGCTTGACTGACATATTCTACTTGCCTACCTTCAAGAGGCTAGGCATTCCAATGGACTTGATCAAGCCATATCTAGAACCCCTAGTCGGATTTGCAGGACAACGAGTCAATACGAGAGGCTATGTTGGGATGATGACAACCTTTGGAGAAGGAAAACTCTCATCAACACTACAGGTCAAGTACATACTGATTGATGTTGACACATCCTACAATGTGCTCCTCGAACATTCGACCCTAATTGCCTTCAAAGTCATTGTCTCTACACTGCATCTCGCATTGAAGTTCCCCTCTTCTAGTGGAGACATTATCACTATAAAAACAAATCAAGAAGAAACGTGAAGAGCTTCAAGGTTCCGTCGTAGAAGTTTCCAGAAGCACTAACGATCGCAAATCACATAAGAAGTATCAAAGGTATCGAGGACTTACCACCATGGATCGATTTTGACCCCCTCATGAATGAGGACTGACGACCTTTTCCCATCGAGGGAACTTTGCCATTTCAACTCTGTCCGAATGAAGGATAATGCACTCAACTCGGGACTCTTATGGACCAAGGCATTGCGGTTTCCATCAAAGAAGTACTCAGACAGAACTCTGATCTATTCGCATGGAAAGTAGCAGACATGCCAAGGATCGACTTCAATCTCGTTCTCCATAAGTTGTCCATCTTTCCCGAGGCCAAGTCTGTTATGCAAAAACATAGAAAAATATGAGGAGATCGACAATAAACAGCACTAGCAGAAAGTTGGTTGACAGAGCATCGGGGCACAAACTACCTAGCTTCCTAGATGTGTACTCTGGATACAACCATACACGTATGTACCTGTTCGACAGGAGAAAACTGCCTTTTTCACCTATAAAGCCAACTATTGCTACAAGGTGATGCCCTTCGAACTTAAAAATGCGAGGACCATGTATTAACGTCTAACCAACAAGGTACTCGAAGACCTCATTGGAAAAAACATTGAGGCCTATGTTAATGATATGGTCGTCAAATGGAAGACCTTCGAAGGGCCTTTTAAGGACAAAACTGTCACGGAGCCACAACTTTCAAAGCGGACAATACCTCAAGCGCGATGATCTTAACGATGTCCCAGGGTTGTGTTGGTCCCAGGGGGGAATCTAGAAGGGGGGGGGGGGGGTTGAATAGATTCACTAAATTATTTTTCAAAGATTTCTATTCTACAATATCAGAGTATTTTAAAAAACATCCTATTTTTTAAATTTTCAAAATCTACCTTCTTTTATAAAAATGGGTTTTCAAGAATTCAAATCTTTAGGCAAAGAACCAATCAATTCAATTCTACCAATGATGATTTAAAATAAAATAGAAGAGAAACTTGACAAGAATTATATTTAAAGTAATTCATGATCAAAAGAAAGGATAGAAAGAATAAAAAATCAAACCCATAAATATATGGGTCAAAACCCAAATTTAAAATCAAGTAAACGTATAACAACAATTTGATTCGCAACAAGAAATCTTAGTAACTCAAACGCAGCTGCAACAAACCCAGTTGTTAGTGCTCTAAGAATTCAATAAAGACTAAAGTTAAAGAGTATAAGGAAGATAGAATTTCACAGTGACTTATACTGATTCGATCCAAGTGACTTACATCTAGTTTACAGACTTAGTTTTTCGCTAATATGCTTTCCACTAAAATCTCAGTGCATGCACACCACACATACATATTTTAATCCTGAGAAGATTTAAACCACAAAAGAAGAGGCTTCCTCTTACACTCCACAAGAGTTTTCTACACCGTAACACCCCGTCACTCACAACGCCTCACTTGGAACACCCCGCTTCAAGATTTTCCCACAATCTTAAGAACACCTCAAGAGATTGATAACCTTGAGCAAAAACACAAATAAGGGTACAGAACAATATCACCTGATGTGAATACCCAAACAGAAAGATTAAAAACTCAATAGAGTTTCTTCCTTGATTATTGGATTGAAGCACCTTCAAACCATAAAAAATGGGTATGAATCTTGGAGATAATTCTTAGAAATCCTATGAGAGAAGAAAACACTTGATTGCATTGATCAAAAGTTGTAAAATCTGTTTTTGAAATGCTTTTATATCAGTTTTGATGCAGGATAATCGATTACCCACTTGATTACCTGATATCCTGCACAAAAATGGCCCTCAAGCACTTGTTCTCAGGAGTAATTGATTACTGAAATCAGGTAATCGATTATCATAGAGAGCATCGATTCCCATTCTAAAAAAATTCTCGCAGGTAATCGATTATTGTTTTTAGGTAATCGATTACCTTACTTAAAAATCCATTTTTGAAGCTTTTCAAGCACAACCCAACCTATGAAATCTATTTAAAACCATTCCAAACACATTCTCAAGCCTATCTAAAACACACAATACAA
The DNA here is from genome assembly GCA_037954015.1 of Psophocarpus tetragonolobus. Taxonomy (NCBI): domain Eukaryota; kingdom Viridiplantae; phylum Streptophyta; class Magnoliopsida; order Fabales; family Fabaceae; genus Psophocarpus; species Psophocarpus tetragonolobus. Next base: position 42,086,955 of record CM075688.1, on the reverse strand, counting down.
GTACCACACTTATAAATGTGTTTGGTACCATAAAATTGATTTAAGAGCAAAAACAAAGAGAGAAAAGCAAAACCAAAACTTCACCAAACTTCAATGTAGTTTCTCTGGTTCCAACAAGCTGGCGGTAGGAACAATAGGTATGAAGTGACAGTGTAAAATTTTACATTGACGTTCAATTAAAATATTAATTGGTAAAATCAACAAACTTACTATCAATGAAGGATATGTTTGTGATTTAATGACAGTGTAAAATTTTTTACACTGTTAGTACATACTAATTAAACTCATAAACAAAAGATGAAATCATGCCAAACCATGCCTAGGGTTAAACACGAGTCAGGTCTAATTGGGTTGGATTTAGATAAACACAAGATCTAACTTAATCATAACACATCAGATTGAGTTGGATTGGATTTTTATTTTTCTTTTCGTTATACTCAATCCAACTCAACCCGTCCTTGAACGAGTTAAATTGAGTTGAGTTAATTGGGTCACAATTTTAAAAATATTTTTTTTTAAATAACTGAATGTTTAGGATTTTTTTGTTAGCTATTTTAGGATTTTTTAAAAATAAACTATATCATTGTCGTTATATAAAAATAAACAATAAATTATAATTATAAATTACATATCAAAATTAAATAAATTAAAATTAACACATAACTAAATTATCAAACAATAGTAACTAAAGAAATATTTGTGTAAAATAAAAGTAAATACAATTTATCCAAGCTAATTAAATTATTAAAATAAAAACAAACTACATAGTTTGTTCAAACTAATTAACAAAAGACATTATACCCAAAGAAATACATAATAACAAATACGCAATTTCAAATAATAATAATAATAAATAATAATTAATATTATTGGTAGGTTTGGTAGATCTCGAATTTAATTAACTAAACTTATCACCCAACTCATAATAGATTGAGTCTGATTGAGTTAAATTGAGTTTTATCCAACAAAAAAATTCAATCCAATTTATTTAAGCTGGATTAAGTCTTGGAGTCGTCCAATCTAATATAGCCATACCAACAAAATATCACTTGAGCATATTCTGATGGAGTCTAAGGATAATAATCATGTCACCCCTATGGGTACTATCCTGTCCCCACTCCAATTTTGAGAGGGTAAACCCGTATTATTGATCTGTACCCCTTTTCCTTCTAAGAAAATCGAGGACGGGGACAAGGACAAAATTGTTGAATCCTGACTCTCGTTTTGCTTTTATGTTAAGCAAAATTTCATATATATATATATATATATATTTAATCTCATAGGTTTATATACAAATCCATATTTCTGTAAATTATTAAAATTAAAATATAATTAATAACTTATATATAATTTATTTATTTAATTAATAAATTAAATATAATTAATAACTTAAAATATAATTTATTTAATAAATTATAAATAAATTTAAATTATAAAAAATAATATAACTAATATACAGCTTAAGTAAAAAATAGTGGAATAGAAAGAGAATTAAAATTTGATATTTGTGACTCTTTATACGTGTCTGTCATGATGTAATCCGTATGCTAGACTTTACAGCTGTAAATAGTAAATGTGCATCCATTAGTGATTTAGCGACGGCGGCAATTAATGCAATCATAAGTTAAACCTGTATTAAGTTTTAACCATTGATAATGATGATGTCAGAATAACAGATATGGTTGCTTAATCAGATAAATTGTTTGTTTTACAAGGGATACTAATTTTTTAGAGTTGATTACTTTTTCCTATCTTTATTATATTTTAAAAATTTATTTAACTATCTGCTTACATGCGACTTCCTAATAGGAAAATATCAAAATGAAAGGAAGTGTGGTTTAATTCCAAACTCACTATATTTTAAGTTTTGAATATTTTTGTGAATTATCTTTAGAATTCCAAGCTCTTCTTTCTAAGCAAAATTGTGAAGTCTCGAATGCTATGCTTGACGGAGTTCCTTAGATTGCTTAGTGATGGTTTATATTTCATTTTATATATCTTTTGCTTGATTTTCGTAGTTAGGTTGCATGCATTTCATGTTGATTTATATTTAATTTAATTATTGTTTTAAATATTATTTAATTCTCCAAAAAATATCTAGTGTTTGGGGTGTGTACAACTAACATTATAGACTTAATTGATTTGATTTTGTTTTTTTAGTTTTTAAAAAGAGTTTTCAAAAATTGTTTTCAGAAAGAAAAGAAAAAAAAATTTATTTGGTAAGTGTTATTTGAAAACTGTTTTGAATATGTAAAAATGAAAAAACTTATTCATATTTATTAAAATTTTATTAATGAAAAGAAAAAACAACATATTTAGATTGTGTTTTGAGTTTTCAAAACAAAAATAGAAAACTGAAAAACATAATTACTTTCAGTTGTTCCTGATTTTTAGTTTTTAAAAACTAAAAAACCATAACTATTTTCGAAAACTGAATTAAGAAAATACTATACAAACAAGTTTTTTAGTTTTTAAATACTAAAATACTGAAAATGGTTTTATAAAACTGTTGTCAAACAAACACTATATTAGTGTTTTTAGTTTCCACTACTAGACACACTTATAAACAACATAGGTGTTAATAAAAGGGACTCGTTTTGCCTCGAATGAAAAGTCAAATTTGTGACCTAGAGGCAAAAAATAAGAATGGAGCTTTGGATTGAGTTAATTCACAGTGCTCCGTGTTAATAATTTTTTTTTATCATTAATACATTGTGTAATTTACGGGATGTTTGACTTCTCATTACATGTCTAGCTAATTCCCATTTTTCTAAGGATGTGATGTAAAACTTTTTGTGATTCTCCCTTGTATTTTGCATTATTATTCAATATCATTCGGTGATTAAATCGTTTTCACTATTTTGTTTGTTAATATCTTAATTCTTTGAATATTCATGACCATTGATATTTGAATGATTGAACGACCATATAGATATCCCTAATTCAATGTATACGACTCAGTTACCACACGTAACAACCTACAAACAAATAATGAATAATCATATAGATATTCACACAATCGACATACACATTATCTCAAATAGCTCCATCATGCAATCAATGCACACACTATCTCAAATAGCTCATTCATACAATTCAAATATACGTTATCTCACATAGCTCAATAATACAATTAACATGCACGCTATCCCATAAAGCTTATGAAATCCATATACACACTATCTCCTTTAGCTCAAAACACAATCAACAAATACACTAACTTAATTAGTTCACATCACAATCAACAAATACACTAATTCAATTAGCTCAAATCACACTTAAAATACATGTTATCTTAAATAGTTCAAAATATAATCAAAATATTTACTATCTCTAATAGCTTAAATCTCTCAACTACCAAATCACTGTTCTAATGACTAAAATCAACAAAAGAGCTTCCCTTATTGATTTCTCTCTGAAAAAGCTGATTTTAAGGATAGAGGAGAATCCACCTGCAACAATCACTCAAAAACCTAACAGAAACCCAAATCCAACGGAGAATTTAAGAGAAATATGTTTTCAAGAAAATCTCCCCTCAATGGGAATGATCAAGCTAGAAACGAATAGTAAAAGATCCAATAAATTAGGATCAGACTTACTATTAGGATCAACTCTCAGAATCAGGAATAATGAAAAAGACCACGCTGGAATCCAACACTCCTAAGTGGCACATGTAAGGGAGAGAGGTTTACAAAGATGTGAGAGAGTTTGAGAGAAGAGAGAGAAAATAAACAAGAAAAATGAGACTGAAGCTATATTTAGCTATTCTAATTTTCTAATCGAAATTTTCTTATAACTTTAATTTCAAAGTAATCTAATCGAAACACACACATACATATATATATATATATATGTTTCCTGCATTGAATTAATTCCTCTAAAGTGTTCTGATACAATTTACTTTCTTAATTTATTTAATAATTACTATTGAAATTAAATTTATTTTTTTGTTTTTGTTCACTTCACATCCCTTTTTATATTATTTAAAACCTATGATCTCACAATTTTTAACTACAAGAATTGTTATTCATAAGAATGACCAAGAGTAGAGGGAGGATTTTGATTTTCCAAGATGAAAGAACCGTTTCTTGGTAAAATGTGAACTCATTATGATGTCATTAAAAATAAACAAAGAATTGAAATAAGTTTGACCATTGAAATAAAAGTTCTTCAATCGTTTTCCTACAACTACGGACCCACAAAATATGTCCTAAGAATCCAAAATGGGTATACCATTGTAGAAGTTTTAGAAACATAAGACCTTTTGGGAAGAGAAATGAAATCTAACTTATCTTCGAACCAATGAGGATTTTGAAGAGAAGGGAAGAAAAGATTTTTCAGAGTGCTAGGACAAGCTCCCATAGAAATGTGTCACACTTGTGGAGGAAAACCTTTAATTCACTTTTCTTCTAATACGTCTCTAGTACTTTTATAGAAATAGATACACGGCCACTATGATATGCATTAGGATGAACAGATATAAATTTATAAACTTTATTTTCAATTAGGCTTGAACCAATAATTATTATAAAGATTATTTAATATAACTTTATTTTTTTCCATGAGTCGTAAGTTTCAGTCTCTTTCCTGCCATTTAAAAAAAAACTCATCTAATTTATAATTAATTTTTAATCATCAATATTTTTATCTAATATACTAACATAGACCGTTAATTTTAAAACTAGGAAACAAAACAAAGTATCTTCATTTTAAAATATAAAGTAGAATTTGCATATTTGAAAAAATAAGAAAAAAAAAATTTTAAGCCGAATTTAAAATATTTACAACGATTCACATACAATCTTAGATAGGAATGCTTGAATTTTGTGTTTTTTTAAGTCTTCTAATTTGGATTCCTATATAGGAATATGTTCATTTAATAATTAAAAAAAAGGGCATGTGACACGACAGACTCTACTATCAAAGTAGTTAGTAGTTCAATCCTCATGTATTGCTGGCAATAACGACTAAGAGCATGCTAGAAAAGGAAAGAATAAGTAGAAAAAATGAGAGAGAAAAAACAAAAATAGTCAGCTTTGCTTACGAGATGGTAAAAAAATTCGCGCCCACGGATACGTATGGATAAAACCGCAAAAATATTCGTACGGATAATATAAATGAGTAGCTGTTACCTGAGAGTACGAGTTTTTCTCTACCCGTTCTTTAACGGGTACGGGTACAGGTATCATAGTACCCGTACCCACGGCTACCCGCTACCTGCTAAACTGAAATAGTATATATATATATATATATTTATATATATATATATATATTAAACAAGATAATATTTTTAGAAAATAAATCAATCTATAATATTAATTATAAAAATCATTGATATCAAACTTATTGTTTTACGAAAACTTCATAGTTAATAAAATTATTTATTATAAAAATATCGATAATATAAAATAAATATTTTATTTGTATTAAATATTTTCTTATAATATATTATATTAATCTACTTTTAAAATAAATATTTTATTTGTATTAAATATTTTCTTATAATATATTATATTAATCTACTTTTAAATCTAATTAATCTTGTAAAAACTAGTATAATTTTATTTCTAGATTTTTCAAAAAATAAATTATTTATTTGATAAATCATCTTATAAAAAAATTTAAATTTAAAAAAATTATTTTTTTTAAAATATCTATGGGTACCCGTGAATATTAAAAAAAGCTGCGAGTATTTTTATAACGGGTATCCGACAAGTTTTTAGTGGGTAACGGGTAACAGGTTTTTGTAGCAGGTAACCACTACCTCTACCCCTGCCCGTCCTGACCGGTTGCCATTCCTAGTAACTACTGAATAGATACCTCTGTCTTTAAATCTCCATTTAGATGGAAAACAAGACTCAAGCAATTATTGACCATCCATTCGCCTAAATTTTAATATATGTTGCATAACGGCTACAGTTTTATAAAATTTTTTAATATTTTAACATTTGAAACTAAAAAACTTGTTTGAATTTTTAATACTTGACAAGAGCTTCATGAGATTATTTTTAATATTTTAGTATTTAAAATCTAATTTTTTTAATAGTATTTTTTTAAAACAGTTTTAAAAAATAGTTCTGATATTAGAATAATTTAAGTAGTTTTATTTTTTAATTTTTTTTTAAAACTTAAACTATAGTCAGAATATGTTATTTTTTGTTTCATTAATGATAAATATAAACAAGTTTTTTTTTTTTCATTTTCACATATTTAGCTTTCAAACAGCATTTATCAAGTTTTTTTTTCTTCCTGAAAACAGTTTTTAAAAATTCTTTTTAAAAATTAAAAAACAAAATCAAACCAATCAAACTCTTTTATACTTGTAAAATTTAATACATTGGTAAATAAATATAAGTGTATAAATTAGAAAAAGGACTTAAATGTGTTTCAATATTTTTGCATTGAGCCCCGGTGGAACTTTTGCTTTGTGTTGAATGTTAAATAAATTTTTTATTTTTTTTTGGGTTTTAAAATGCTTAAAGTGGCGCTTTAAATTATTTAAAATACTTTGAAAATGACTTAAATAACACTTAGAAATTCAAAACAAGTTAAAAAAAATTCAAAACAAAATAAAAAATTGATTCATGACCAACAAAAAGTAAATTATTATAGGAATTCAACAAAAAATTGGTCAATAATATACATGAATCTAAAACATACTTAAACCTTGAAAAATTATGAACATACATGGTATTGAACCTTTAAAATAATATAGAAAGTATATAGCAGGAGATACAATTACACATAATGTAATTATCTTTTAACTACAAAGAATCCAATTTGTTTTTAACTACACATCATGTCACATTAATTGAAAAAATTATTCTAAAATAAATATATTTAACGTTTCAATATAATAATATAATATTAATTATTTTTTTAATAATATCAGTTTAATTTTTAATAAAATATTAATATTAATTTTATTAAAATCAGTAATTTTTACCTATTTATTAATTTTTCTTACTCCATTTAAAATAGTTTATTCATTCTCGTAAAAAAAGTTCCTGTAGTTGACAGTGAACTGTATTGTGTAGTTCATCAATAAATAATTAAAGGATGATTTCTAAATTCTAGGTTTTATAGCTTAATTGTGATAAAACATAATTTTATGCTTTGAAGTTGGACTGATCGACTTAAGGGAGTTTTTTTTTTTTTTTAAAAAAAATAATTATTTAAATGAGTTTATTTTAAAAAAATTTACGAATGTAAGTCTATTTTACAATATGATTTGGTCAAATTCCAATTCTCAATTACAGTTCTAGTTTCACACCAATTATATGCTTACGGGGCTTATAAAATGGAAAAAAATCTTTCATAAAATAATTTCTAATTGTGATTTCATGATGGTCAAAGACAACTATGGGACTACGCCAAAGTTACAACATATCTCTTAAAATCGCAAATAAGAGTTGTAATTTAACTAGTCATTGACCAGTGAGGATTTCCACATCCTTAAAATCGTAAATGACACTTGCTGTTTATCTTCTTTTTTTTTTGTCATGTCCTCTCGTAGGTGGTAAACCTCTCTTGTATCCCATAAAATATTCTCGGATACATAAGTCAAAGATATGAATTAGGTTTAAGTTTGTTATTTTTTTTTTCTCAAAAAGTACATATGTGATGGGAACTTTAGGAACTAATTCAAATTTAGTGACTAATTTTAAATCATATTACTAATTAAAAAATTACTAATTAAATTTTTTTTGTGATGGGAACTAATTTATTAGTAACTAATTTTAAATATTTTAAATTATGTTAAATCATATTACCAATTAAAAAATCCCTAATTAAAAAATTTAACATAAATAATTTTAAATCATGTTACTAATTAAAAATAACTAATTTTAAATCACATAACGTAACTAATTAACCAATTTAATATATGATTTAAAAATTTAACGTAACTAATTAAAAAATTATCATATGATTTAAACTTTAAAAATTTAACGTAACTAATTAGACAAAGTTATATGATATTACTGTAATGTAACGTAACTAATTACATAAATTTATATGATATTAGTTGTTTAAATTATTTTAATTAGTTCTTATTTTTATAAAATTTAACTATTCTTAATTAACAATTTCATATGATAATTTAGAATGATATGTCATGTTTTACGTCATATAACTTGAAAAAAAATTATTGTCTTATCTCGCAATTTACTAAAATAGCTTTATCTTATATATTAGATCACATATCGATAATTTTATGTTATATAACAACACATTTGTTATGTAATATGTACTACCTTGCCCCCAAAGTCGGCAGCTTGGCATACATACGAGCTCAACTCACAAATTGAAAGCAGCCAAAGCAAGACCGAGACATAGCACAAAATACAGGAAACCACTTGGTACGACTAATAATATCCATAACAATGTAACATAATCAACTACATTTATCATTTAGAACCTCATTACTATATATAAATCTATATTATCTTTTCTCACTATCTCTTAAATATCTTCTTATCATTTTTTAAATATGACACTAACTTTTCTTGTTATCATTTATAAGGAAATCAATTATCTTATCACCACATTTATAGGCTAAAAAACAAGGCATTCCAGTTGTATATAAGCACACATGGTACTGTAAGCTTTCCAATTCAGTCTTATACATTACATCTACTCTCTAACTTGAGCATTGAGGTCATATTTGCAGTTATTCTGACGTCACTCTATTTGGTGGACCTTTCAGAGAATCACACATTCTTTTCTCTGGTAAGGCTAACTAGGAAGAAGCCCGACAATGTTATGTCCAGAATCTCAAGGTGTTAACCACCCCACCAAACAAGCACCCCGCGCAGCACTGTTGACCTTCATCAACCTAGTAGATGGCGCAAACCTCGACCCCAAAGTTGAGCTAAACAACTCCCACTCGTGCTTTGTGGAGGATCTCATTAACCTCTAAATTTGGCTTATTGCAGAACAATACACAAGGATCAGAGATCACCAAGCTTACCTCTATCCCTATGCATGATTTGCCGCCCAGCGCAAGCACATCATCGGAGAAGAAAAGAGACTTGCCGCCTAGCAAGAGGCCACCAAGCTAAAGGATGTTGACTTCATCTAAGAGATCACCTACACCACCTGGCTAGCCAATGTTGTCATGGTAAAAAAACACAATAGAAAATGGAAGATGTGTGTTGACTACACAAACCTTAACAAAGCATGGCAAGAGATGTCCACCCCCTCCCCAACATAGACTCACTTGTTGATAGAGCTTTTGGACATAAGACCCTCAACTTTCTAGGCACATACTCCAGATACAACCAAATCATGATGTATGCCTAGATCAAGAGAAAATTGTATTCATCACAAACGATTCTAATTACTACTTCAAGGTCATGTTGTTTGACCTCAAGAATGCAGGTACCACTTACTAGCGACTGTTGGACAAGGTCTTGAAGGACCAGATCAGACCATTATGGAGGTTTATGTTAACGACATGGTGGTAAAGTCAGATGACCCTTCTCACCATATCGCCCACTTGGACAAAGTCTTCTCCTAACTTTGGTAGCCCAACTTACCACTTAACTCGAAAAAATGCATCTTTGGAGTGGAAGGAGGCAAGTTCCTTAGCTTCATGCTCTCTCCCCGCATCATTGAAGCCAACCCAAACAACTGCTAGGCAATGATTAAAATGAGGAGCTCTCAAAATCCAAAGAAAGTGCAAAGGCTAACAAGTCGGTTGACATCCCTATCCCAATTCCTCCCTTGCATGGCATACAAGGCAAAATCGTTCTTCCAGCTAGTGAAGAAATCCAAAAGCTTCGTTTAGACAAAAGAATGTGAGCAATCTTTCCTGGACTTCATGAGTACTAGCCTCGCCAGCTATACTGGTCTGACTTACCCCTGGGTCTATATCTACCTTTACCTCTTTGTGGCCAAAGAGGCAATCAGCATAGCCTTGGTCTAAGATGACAAAATACAAAATTCAATCTATTTCATCAACAGAGTCCTACAGCCAGGAGAAAAGTGTAACCAACTCATCGAGAAACTGACCTTGATACTAGTAACGACAGCATGACAACTTTGTCCCTACTTCTAAAGCAACCATGTCATCATTAAGATTGATCACCCAATCGATAAGATCCTTAGAAAAATTGAACTATCAAGACAATAATAGCATGGTTTGTGGAGTTATCATAATATGGGTTGTAGTTCGAACCAAGGGGTTGCATCAAGTTGTAGTACCTCTCTGACTTCATTGCATAACTCACATCGAGCACAGACGCAATCTAGATAGAGAATGGACTTTATTTATGGATGACTATCCAACAAGAATAAAGGCAAGGGAAGCATCCTGCTAGAGGTACTAAACAAGATCACCATTGAACAATGTGTGCAATTCAAGTTCCCTACCTCAAACAACCAAGCAGAGTATGAAGCCTTCATTGTAGGAATAAGGTTAGCCCTAGACGTCGAAGTTTCCAAGCTAACATGTAAAAGCAACTTGCAACTAGTCGCAAGAAAATTCATTGGTGAGTACCAAATAAAGGATGACCAACTGCTCAAATACTTCCATATGGTGAGAAACCTAGCAGACAAATTTGAAGACTTCAACATCAGGCAGATTGCAAGAGAGGAAAATTTGCATGCTAACCTCCTCTCCAAACTCGTCAACACGAAGAAGCAGGACCACTACTACACAATAATAAGCTAGTAGGCTAGTACCTAGATGAACCCCATATACAAGTATTTAGCCTGGGACACCTTGCCTCATGATGTTTAGGAAGCCAAAAATTGAAGGAGAAAGTCCGCCAGTTCGTCCTTCTGGTAGATAAATTGTTTAAAAGAGGAGTCACACATCCACTTTTGAAGTGTTTGGCCTTAAATAAACCCAATTATGTACTTTGTGAACTACACAAAGGCCTCTATGGCCTCCCCAGTTGAGCTCGCACCATGACCAACAAGGTACTTAGGGCCTGATACTATTGGCCGACAATCCTCTTAGATTGCATTGACTTCATCCAGAAGTGCCTCAAGTGCCAAGAGTTCAACAACATACCTCGTTAACTGCCCATTGAGCTCCACCTCCTGACTCCCCATGGCCCTACGCGTTTTGGGATGACATCCTAGGGTTTTTCCCTCTTGCCTGTGGGTAGAAGGTACAATTCTTGGTGGTAGTAGTAGTAATAGACTACTTCACCAAATGCATTGAAGCAGAAGCAGTAACCTGGATAACATGTCGATACATCCACAAGCTCATCTAGTAGCACATCATTTATAGATACAAAATCCCACATGCCATAATCTTCGATAATGGTAGACAGTTCGTAGATTCCAAAGTAGAAGAATTCCTGAAAGACTTGGGCATCAAACATTTAGTAATTTCTATTGAACACCCAAAGAAAAATCATAGAGCAAAAGCAGCAAACAAGGTCATCCTCACCGAGCTAAAGAAAAGACTAAGAGAGGCAAAGATAGTCTGGTCAGTTAATTGCTCCCCTCAAATTTCAACCCAAGAGACTCCTTACAAGCTTATCTATGGAACCGACACCATGATACTAGTCGAGGTCGGAGAACCCACTTCAACCAAAACACCCATGAGGTCACACTCTAAGAAAACCTAGACTCTTGGATGAAACTTGAGCAGTTGCATAGGTCAAAAAGCTCGCTTGAAAACTAAGAGCAACTAGACGACACAACTCCAAGTTGAAGCCCTGCAATTTCCATATTAGAGACCTCATTTAGCAAGTCACAGGAGACACAAATAAAAACCACGCCCATGGCAAGCTCGTCGCCCTATGGGAAGAGCCCTTTAGAATCATGGACAACTAGTAGAACGAAGCATACAAACTACAAGATTTGAATGGGAAGGTCGAAGTATATTCTATTTTGGATACTCTTTCCTACTCTAGCCCTTTTTCCCTTTTAAGGGGTTTGAGGATGGAAATGTTTTAATGAGACCCACCATAATCAATAAAGAGGTTGAGTACAAACCTTAGTAAGGTCAAGTATGAACCTTAATGGAAATCTAAGAGGTCAAATACGAACCTTAGCACAATTAAATGAAGTAAAAGGTCAAATATAAACCTTGGCGCAATTAAATGAAGTAACAGGTCAAGTGCGGGTGGCTTCTGTAAGGAGGGTCAAAGACAACTTTAGTTAGAATGGGGGTGGCTTCTGTAGCACTAGGATCTTAGCCCACTTTCTCTTTCGGACAGGGTCAACAATAGAGGCAGACACAGTGGCAGAAAGGATGGCCCTATCAATTGCCCTAAACTTGGCCTTCAATGCCTTTCAACTCTACTTTCCCATCAAAGTTGAAAAAAAAATTAAATGCAAGTCAACTAAACGACCTCCTATAAATTCAAAGTAAATGACATAAAATAGCAAAAATAAGCCTACACACTTTCAAAATCAACCCCTAGATTCCTTAATGCATGCACGCCTAGCATGGACTTGAGCTAAGACCAATAATAAAGGAGCATGACTTAGATGAAGCTTCAGGAGTTTAGTTTAGGACATGTTCCATTTAATTGTATTCGTTTAACCATTTTTAGGATTGTATAAGCACCCTTAAGTCATTACGATTTTAGGGGTGTAGCTAGTGTAATTTTCAACCTTGTATTTTAGTCTATAGGTTCTATTTTATTTTGGAGGTGTAAATAGTCTCTTTGTAGAGTGTGCTAATTAGTTGGGCCTATCTAGGATGCATTTGGACGTGTGGTTATTAATTTTCACACCCCTAATTGCTTCTAAAACCCTTATAACCAACACATGAAGCATGTAGGAGACATGTGGTCCCCTTTCTCCCCTTGTTTCACTCCACATGTGCTTTCTCACTCCTACATGGCTAATTCTTATTCCTTCTTATTTTAATTTGAATTTTGGAGGTGCCATGTCATTTCCCTCCAAAATTCAAATTCAAACTAAAGGGAACATAGATCCATATATTTTAGGGCCATGTTTGGATCTTTAGTTGGATTAAATTAGTGTTAATTGAGCACATGCTAAATAAACACTAAATTAAGCCAACTAACTCTTAATTAAGCCAAGTGGACATTCAACTTGAGGATGCTAAGCCCATAGTTCATGCTTTGCTCTATAAATAGAGCATTTCCTCCTTCATATAATTTTTAACACTCATTTGAATGAAAATAACATTTCTCTAAATTTGAGAGCTCTTTACTCTTGAGCGTGTTCATGTTCTCTCCACTCTTGTGAGAGTTTTTCATGGTATTATCAAGGGTTCCTTCCCTTGTCGCTAGCTTCACTCTTGGCTTATCTTCTTCAATGGAAGTGGCGCCTACCTCCACCTTCATCTTCTAGTCTTCTACCTCCATTTCAAGGTTCATGAAGGACATCTAAGAGTAGATACTAGGCAGCAATCTCAACCTCAAGGAATGTTCAACCATGGCTTGGGGTGGATGTATCATTCCTGTAGTAAGGAAGTCGAAGGACCAATTAGACGTTTAAAGGTCAAGATAACAGGGCAACTTCCCTATGTTGAATCCTCCTCCTCGATGACCATCCTACCTTTGCTCCTCTTGAACTTATAAGGCTTTTCCTGCTAGTTTTATTCAAACTTAGGCTTACCATTCTCCCTGAAGAAGATATTGTTACACTTAAACCTCTGATCTACTGAGTCCAACCTCATGAAATCATTCTTGAACTTTAATGAATTAGAATACAAGGTGAACAACCCCCTACTCACCCCATTCAGTGACACCAAACCTATTATAGTCATGGCCTTCAGTTGGTAGAAGTGAAGAAACCTATTCAAAGATGACTCTACACCCAGATACGTACAAAGTATCTGAAGCCCTTAAGGAAAACCCAACTATTCGAGTGTAGTTGCAATAGAGCCATGTTGGCATATTGTAAGTATTCACACTCAAAGTTAAAGATTGGTAAAGTAAATCCAAAATTGGTAAACAAACACTTATATACATAAGTGAAAGGCACATCGGAAGGACCATCCCAGAAGATGAGCTTGTCTGCCGCACATGGTTGCACCAAGAACAAGCCAACCTTCTCATGGAAGGAAAGGAAGGTCGCCTTCATGAGACTTTCAATGTCTCTGTCACCGAGTTTACTAGCAAACTTAACATCATCACACCTAACTCAGGTGTACCCAGGGGTCATCAGAGAAGGTAGTTTCACCTTCCTCTTGTTACCTTGCACCTCTTGGAACCTTTAGGAGGACCTGAATTCTCCCCACTCTTCACCTCTGCCTTTGCAGCTTTATTCACTGGCTTCGGAATAATTTGCTCTACCATAGATGAACCAACCATTTCCACCTCCACCTCAATGGAATCATCCTCCCCAATACCTAGTAGTTCATGTGGAAGCATCAACTTCCTCTTGCTACCCTGATAACCACCCCCAGAATCAGAAGAAGACATGGCTCTTTTTTAGCAAACAAAGAAAGGGACACAACAGGTACCTTACTCAAGAATGGAGCAAAAATGACAAACCCTAAAGGGAAAACAAAGGCAAACCAGGAACAACAAAGACAAGCAGATTAGTAGAGAAATGGACATGAAACGTCACAAATAAGCAGTTAAAAATCACACCCTTTCCCGCTTCTGTGACTGGAAAATTGATCCGACGGTTGGAAAACACCCCCACCACGATCTAACGGATAGAACTAAAGTGCCACCAACCCCACATAGTCGATCCAATGGCTAGGAATCCCATACACTTACCTCACGCGTTACAACACCACTAACCACGCACGCATGCACGTGGTGCTTCCCAAATAACCCGCAATGCCTGCTTCCACCACCTTGGAACATACCTACGACTCGACATCTCAACTTCACCTCGTAAACTCTATAATCACTGAGCTCTTGCCTTTGGCTTTCTTTTAAGCCTCAACAACTTGCTTTCCTATGGCTTTACACGTCTTAAGGCTGGGGTGGATTTATTTTACCACCTTGGCCCCGAACTCAGTAACTTGGCACACATGCGAGCTCAACTCACATATCAGAAGTAGCCTAGGCATGACCCCGACTTAACAAAAAATACAAGTGTGACCAACAATATCTACAACGATCTAACAAAATTAACATTTATCATTTAAAGTTTCGTTACTAGATATAAATTCATGTATTATCTTTTCATTATCTTTTAAATATATACTAACTTTCCTTATTACTATTTATAAGGAAATCAATTATTTTATCATCGTGTTTACAAACCCAAAAGTAAGACACTCTAATTATATATAAGCACCTATGGTACTATAAGTTTTCCAATTCAATCTCATATACTATATTCATTCTCTAATTTGAGCATTGAAATCTTATTCGCAATTACTCAACGTCACTTTATTTTGTGAGAATCACCTCTATTTTTTCTTGTAAGAACATAATCTAACTATTTAATACAACTAATTAAATAAGACTCAAAATTAAGTTGATACAGGCCAGTCATTGGATTTTTTTATGTCAAGACTAAGAAATGATGTTCTTCTAGTTATTTAAATATTGTTCTTCTTGCAAGAATTAAACAAGTATTAGCAAAAATACAAAATTATAATCTATGAATTAAACAAAGAATCTCTATAAAAAATCAAACAAAGAATCTTCAATAAATAATTAGCAACGAAATAGAACTATTGTTGATTTTAAATCTCCAGTTTAAAGCCTCAATTTATTGTCAAGATTTAGATAGCCAAATTGATTATGAAAATAACAATAAAAAATATTACTGTTCGTAATATAAATTAACGTAGTGCAAAAAAAGAAAATAAAATCAACTTATATTATAACAGACCTAGGTAGACTGAATTAAAAAAAAAAAAACTTCTATATTTTATTTAAAAATAAAAATAAAAAATATCAAAGAAAATATGTTGTGGTACACTTTTTAAATGAAAAGTGAGAAAAATTTGCCTAAAATATTAATTCAGGTTAACTTTTATATCAACATAAAAAAAAAAGGAAATAAAATCATTTTATGTATGGAGAATTAATGTGAAAAAGGTAAAAATAGAACCGATAATAATCACCTATTAAATCTAACTTCACTAATTAAGTTAAACTTTTTTTCAAAAAAATTAAAGCTTGATTCCTTTCATTTTTCTTATTCTTTTCTTTTTATGTATTTTGAGACTGAAATAAAACATTTAAATAAGGAAAAAACAATGAAAGAGATTAATGAACACATATTTTGACATAATAATGGAGATTTGGAAAACAATATTGCAAAAAGATTTTTTTGGTAAACAAAATATATTATATATGTAAATAAAAAGCACAAGTGTTATATAAGCTACATTTACTTTGGTTCTTGTACTCCAAATTGACCCATCCAATTATAGTTATCCCACTCCACATTCTCTTGGAGTCTGAGACTCATCTTTAGTTCTTTATGCCTATATATGTTACTCGACCATTGGTAAATGCATATAAAAAGATTCCAGCTATGAGACACTACCAGAAACACTAAACTAAACATATATTTTGTGGAAGGAATTCTAATGTAAAAAGAGGATTATAACAATATCAAAATGTGAAATTATTACTCTACCAAATTATGAATAAATCCATACTTTTTATATGCAAATTCAATTATGATTAGTTCTACAATATAATTTAATCATTGTAGATTATGAACGCTAATGTTCTCTAAAAAAAAGATTAAATTTACAAGCAATTTTTAGAGAACCACACTGTTTGATTGAAGGAGCAGAGAATAAGAGATAATGACATGTCTAACAAAAGATCATGATGACTAATTTGTGACAAGTGAAGTTGTTTCACGGTTCAATTTTGAGATTCCAGTAAAATTAAAGAGATAACAACCTGATAAGATTAGAGAGAAAGTTATTAAGATTAGAGAAGAAAGAAGAGATTAGAGGGAAAGAGAAATAAAGTTCAAAGGTCTTTTTATTTTTAGTTGAAGAGATTCAACTTCTTTTAAGAAAAATAATGTATCATGTCTATCCTTATCTCTTTTAACTTGCATAGATTGCATTATCATTTATTCATTCTCCAAAATTATGGGTTGATAAGTGAAAACATAATTGACAACTAATTAATAATATATAGACTAATTATTATTTGATTCTTAATTTGTTTTCATAATAAAAAATTATATAATTTCAATTTTAATTACACTAAGTAATTTTTTTTGTGTCCCTTCAATTAATATTAAATAAAATTATATAAACAATAACTTTTAATTCTAATATTTGTATATTCAATAAATTTTTTGGTGCCTCTAAAAATAAAATCCTTGTGCCTCTAAAAATAAAATCCTGGACGATTGGACACTTGACCATGTTCAACACCATCACTTAGTTGAAACATTCTTGAGGTAATTGATTAACATACTTTGTAATTTTGAATAAAAGTTATAAGGTTGATTTAGTGACAAAGTTCACATGTAAAAAGAAAGAATTAAGGAAAGATAGTGAGTTGGAATCCCTCTATTAACAAAAAGTATAACACGTTAATAAGTAATATTTAATATATAAAAGAAAAACTTTGTAGTTCACAATCCCTTAAATAAATAAGATAAATTAGTTAAATCCCTTAAATAAATAAGATAAATTAGTTAATTTCTAAATACTTGATCCATGTTGATCACTTAGAAAGCGGTGTAATTAAGGATATGCCTACTTCCACAAATGATAAGCCAGAAGACTGAAGTTGTTGGTTGTCCCAACTATGAGACATGTACCATGTATAATGTATTAAAACGCTATTGACAATAATGATCGACATGGATGATGTTTTGGATAGGAGATCGTAGGAATTATCATCCACTCATTTTCGTGACAATATCCAAAACACCATATGTTAGTTCAACCTTTCTTCAAGTTTACTTGCTTAATCGCATATTTAAGTTTAGGGTTTAGTAAAAAATACCATATAAAATGAAATTTAAATAGTTACTTGGACAACTTGTATGAAATTAAAGTGTTTTTAATATTAATGTTTGTAATTTTATTTGGATGACTTGTATGAAATTAAAGTATTTTTTTAATTAAAGTTTTTTATTCTTTTTGTGTTTGAATTTATGGTATTGAAATGTTATTAGAGACTTGGAGTGTTGGATATTATTATTAATTTGTATTCAGACCTATGGAAAATTATTATTATTAATGTATAATTTTGTTTGGAAAATAAAAATTTAGTAAGTTTTGTTTATACTTAAATTTTATGTATATTTTGATGTTATTTTTTAAAAAATAATTATTAGTTAAAAATAACATGTGTTATGGTTTTATGAAAAAGTTGATATTTTTTTACTTCTTTTGGTTAAAAAATTAGCGAATATTTACGAATACCTGCTGTGTGGGTGCGAGTATGGTTTTAATTAATCAAACTCAACAAAATGGTATTAATTATTCACTTAAGTAATTTATTTTATCTTTTGAAGCCTCAAAATTTTGTCACATTATAACTTGAGTATAATTATTATGTACCGAAAATGTAAAAATGTTTTATATTAATATTTAATTACAACTCTTTGTTTACATAACTTTAAAAATAATATTAATTAATAAAGTCAACAAAAGTTATAATAAAGAAAGGGTAACTTTATAACTTATACATAGAAACAACTAATTATTTTAACGTTATACATATTTATCTCATCTTACTAATATTTACCAAGTAAAAAATGATCTATTGATGATAACAAGTACCAAAAAATTTAATTTTAATATATAGTAAAATATTTGATTCAGAAGCTAATAAGCAATGTAAAAGTATCATGCTTATTGTGGTTAATTAGTTTTCTTAAGATAATATAAAACATTTAAAATTAAATGCTTTCGCTAATTTTTATAATTATATTTATTGGGAATTAGATGTTAATTCTATCATGATTTCAAATTTTAAATCTAACTACATTTCTTACAAGCTAGGACCACCTAAATATCATTGACATTTGCACTGCCTAACCTACCATACATAATATGCAAGATGTAGTAATTTTTATGAGTTATTCACGTTTTCTGCCAGCAATCACCGTAGGAGTTGAACCTTAAACTTCTGTAAAGGTTGTGAAAAGGTGACAAGCATGCTAATTAATAAGATGTAAAGGCATTGGAAAATAATGGAACATGGAGCTTGAAAGCTTTGCCCTTAAGAATGAAGGATTATAGATGTAAAATTAGTGTATAAAATCAAGTATCAGTTTGATGGGGTCAACTCAACTGAGAGGCTTAATTAAAGAAGAACTTGTGAATGTGGGGAAAGAAAAACTAGGTTAAAGATCTCAACAATAATGAGACATATGTACCAATGGCAAAATGATGGTGACAATGCCAAGCCTTTCTTATGTAGTTGTACATAAAGAATGTTCATAATGTATTTTTGCGTGGTGATCTTGAAGTATATATATGTATCAATTTGCCTTCTATTTTTCATTCTATGAACTTAGGTTGCATTTGTGTTTATTTATTTTTTGTTTTTATTTTCAGAGAAAACAAAAAACAGAAACGAAAATATATTTGGTTATTATTTAGAAGATATTTTCACTAAAAATATTTTCAGAAAACAACTGAAAATAGAAAACAAAAAAAAATAAAATTGTTTCCAGTGTTTTTAAAAGTTAGCAGTATGTAAAACCTTAATAAAAATATTGTAATTATATAAAAAAATAATATATAAATGTATTTTAAATTATATATGTAAATAATTTATAATATTTTTGTTAAAATTGATTAAATTTAACAATATTATTTTTTGAAAATAAAAATATCAAATAAAAACAAATATATTTTCTAAATGTTAAAAATTTAAAATAAAAATAGTTTTAAAAAATGAAAATAAAAAATAAAAAAAAATATTTTTTTAAATCAAATGTCACCTTAATTGTCAAGGTTTATCGACTCTCCAAGTTCTTTTACATGCTGGAGTAGGAGGCAGATTGAAAAAGATTTAGTCGTGGAAACAATAGTCATTTATATAATTTAATGGAATCCTTATTCGTGTATGATAGTACATATTTTTAATACATTTTAAAATATAAAAATAATTTATAACTATAAAAATAGGCTATATTATAAAAAATAAAAATTTAGTGGGGGAGAATTACCTCATAAATTAAAGAATAGATCTGTCCTGGGGCGCCAATATGCTAGTTTGCTTGGTTGGTGGATGATTTGAAATAATATTTTTTTTTTTGAAACGCAAAGAATTTATTCATCAAGAAGAAACAAAATGTTTCTCAAATTACATACTGATTACATACCTCTCGTTATCTAATTGGTACGAAACCTAACCTTGACATCATTATCTAATATTCAATAAACACATTCTCGGATTAATATACCAATCCGAGACCACACACCCCCTATTAAAACCAAAGGAATATGCTAACTATTTTCACGTAATTGCTTTTATATACATCATAATATCGAGTGAATCTACCTGTATGTTATAAAAAACAATCTGGTTTCTAGCTATCTAAATTCCCCAACACCCAGCTAGCTAGAAAACATACCTACACCTCTTCTTTCGCTTTCCAACTACCCATGCAGATGATGAAAGAAAAAGTTGTTTCAGATCCCCCGGAATTGGTCCTTGAACTCCCAACCAACTGATCATT
This sequence comes from Psophocarpus tetragonolobus, assembly GCA_037954015.1. Classification (NCBI taxonomy): domain Eukaryota; kingdom Viridiplantae; phylum Streptophyta; class Magnoliopsida; order Fabales; family Fabaceae; genus Psophocarpus; species Psophocarpus tetragonolobus. Next base: position 42,066,426 of record CM075688.1, on the reverse strand, counting down.
TTGTTTCACACCGATTGAGCCTTACTACACAAGACGAAAATGTGACTTGCACTTTCAATAGCGTTTCTGCAAAACACACACTGAGTATCCGCTATTGGAATCTGTACTCCTCTTTTCAGTAGATTATCAATGGCCGGTAGTCTATCTAACAATATCCTCCATGACAAAGCAATTACCTTAGATGGTAGTTTATCCTTCCACATTCTTCTCAATTCTTTCGGCTCCACCTCAATTAAATTTGTTGAAATCTGTTGCGTACGTAGAACCGTATATGCCTCTACCACTGAAAAACCTTCATCCCTACTTGACCTCCATTCCCAGGCGTCCGGTATCTGGTCCAAAAAAACCACTGGATGCAACAAACTTTCTAGCTGGCTAAGCTGATCTTGTTCCCATACAAAGAGCTCCCTTCTTCAGAGCCATTTCCACCCCCCTGACTGTAATAAGGATTCCTTTTTCTCATTTATGGTAATGCACTTATCTACCGATATTCCATACAACCTGGGGAACATTACACTTAACGGTCCCTCTCCTATCAAATAATGCTCTCAAAATAAAGTGTAATTTCCATTGCCTACTTTTTTTTTTTACATTATTCCGGAACCAGTCTGGTATCACCGCTTTGTGACCATCAATAATATGTTTTCCACGTAATTATATGTTTTGAATACACCCCTTTTCACATTGTGTCGTGATAGTTTACTATGCAAAATGATCGTCAATGTATGTTGATAGTCTTATCATTTATAAGATCCAAACTTTATATTAAAGAATATTTGAGCGTCAATTTTTATATGTATAAGTCTTGAAATATTTCTTGGTAATAGAGGTGGCTTAGCTTCCTATAGGATGGTTTTACGCAAGATAAATGTGCATTAACATTGTTTCTAGAGCTAGTTTTTTAGGAGTTAAGCCTGACAACAGAAAGGAAGGGAAAGAGAAAAATAGGAAAGAAAGTAAGGCGCATCGAAATCGTCCCGGTTTTATAAACGATATTTAATTTTAAATTATTTTTAAACAAATATTTTTAAAAATATTATAACCTAACTACTTTATTATATATTATCCGATGTAAACGTGGTTAATTACAATGAAAGTACTGAAACATGACTTTAGATAAATTGCTTTCAATATCACCTTTTGAAGTATTATTATTCTAAAAATATCTCATTTGACCGTTACAATAATTTACGAATTACTCTGGCAATTGTGCCTATATAAATACTATATCAAATACCAAAAACTACCAAAAAGTATGATATAATATTGAAATATTTTGTTAAAAACATAAATTTACTCCTATGATGTAAAAATAGAAAAATAGACACTAGGGATTTGTCATATATTGTTAAAGTGTATTTAAGCAATGTCTTTTTTTAAGGATATTATGCTATGTTTTCATTCGTAGGAATCTAACATGGATAGTTAGATATTAGGAGACTTATAAACGTGTGTTCTTTTATAGCGTTTTTTTTTTTAGTTTATATAGAGTTTTTAAAATGCTGTATAAGTAGATTTAATGTTTTTTTAGTAAAATATTGTATAAATGAATATAACACTTCTACAAATAAATGTTATATAAGTAGATATAATGCTTCTTGAAATAAATCTTATATAAATATATAGTGTTTTTTTCATATAAACTTTGTATAAGTGGATATAACTCTAATTTGAAAAAGCGTTGTATAAGTTTTTTCTTTTTTCTTTTTTTTTTAAACCTACTGGTTTCTTTCATCCATTGTTACTACAAATTTTTCGCACCTGTAAACAGAGTTTCAATTATAAGATAAATTGTATAAACATTATTGTATTTCAAACCTAGATACAAAATAATGCAACAACTTGAGTAATTCCAAAACTATATAGTGTTCATTTTCATTTTTTTAAAATTAACTTTGAATACAACAAGATTCCAAAAATATATCAAAATGGTGTACAATAATGTATAAACATAATCCAACACATAATGTTAGCAAGTTTAGTTCTAGTGCTTACTTGTATTGTTTGTATCATCATTAAAATTTGTTGGCTTATAAAAAAAAATGTTAGGTAATTTAGTATAGGTTCATCATGACAAAATTTTTCATTATTTTCTCTTTCAAATTCAATAGAAGGGTAAGACTTATAATCTATAAGAAGTTTTGGATTACATATTGACACCAATATTCCTTAACTTCAATGATTTGATTTAATGGTCAGAATAAGGCTTCCAGTTGCAATTAGGAATATACTACAAAAACAAAAAAGTAGAATTAAAAACAATTGACATAAAACTTAAGGAATAATATAAGCGTTAGAATCTCATACATCAATTGGGATAGTTCCTCCTTCACAATATTCAATGATTCCTTCGTATATCGAAAAATAAAAAAAATATGCAAACATTAGTATAACTAAATATTAAATTACAAACTGATTCTTACAAAACAAATGTAAATAGTCTTAATTGTCATCCATTTGATGTTTGTTGACTTTGTCTTTGAAACCTTAACTCCTATTTGTGCCCGATAAGTTTGTATAACTCTAATAAGTCAATGAAGACAAACAAAGTTTATATAAGTAACAAAATCATGTCAAGGAAGACATGTTGCTAGTAGTAAAACATAAGACATAAGCCAAATCACAAAATATATAGAAGAGTATTATGAAGGGATGAAAATTCTCTGTTTGTAATTTATGGCCCTTTAAATCAATAAATAGTGCATGGAGATGGGAAAATTTCATGCAATCAAAGACTCAAAGCATAATTTAAAAAAAATTGAATTAATGATCAAATTCTTCCTATAATTATTTAGCATTACCAAGAATAAAACTTGAATTTCGAGTCATCTAGTTAAGCTAGAAGACATCCCTTAATATTGCATTGTTTTTAAAAGTAACAAGTATTAAACACTTTATTGCTTTTAATAAATAATATTATGATTAAATCTTTTATTTCTCACAAATATTTTTTTTACTTAACATATATAACATCATTATTTAGTATCATGCTTTTAAGAAAATATCTCATTATGAAAAAAATGAGATGATATAATGATATTCATTAAATATAATGTTATTGATTTTATGGTTTGAATATTATTTAGTAAATGATGTAATGTGATTTATTTTATCTAAATATACCACATAATAGTTTTTCTATTAAAAAACCAAACCTCTTTATTTTATTTTTTCTTTCCAAACACTCCACTCACACTCATTTTTTTCTTATGGCATTTGGTTAAGTAACGATTGACTCGTTACTTTCCCATTCTTAATTTTAATTCAACAAAACTCACTCAATGACACAATGGTGTTGTTCAAGAGTGTGGTGTTCCATAGAAGAAACATTACTATGTATTAATTAGTGTAGGAACAAACTTATTAGTCACCTTCTTGTTAACAAAAATATCAACTATTTTTTGTCTTCTTTTATTTAGAGGCAATTTGTGTATTATTAATTATGAGGATAAAAAGAAGAACACCTTTTGATTTGGCATAACAAATGTGATTAGGTTCTTTTTATGTCTTCTTTCATTTAGATGTATGTCATAGAAAGATTGTCATAGTCTTTTTGTCCTATCCAATAACTCTTTTCAAACGTAGAAAAAAAGTAGCCAAAAGCCCTCCAATTTAAAATAATTGAAAACGTTCTCATCATAGGAAGGAATCAAACCTCAAAAAACTTCTAAAAAGGAACATAGAAGTATATATAAGGGCTTTTCCATTGATACATTGTAGAAGATGCAAACCACCACGATGGAAATGAGAAAACAACGAGAATGAAGTGCATAATGCCACCAACAGAGACATAAAAAGGATGAACTTTAGGGAGGGATTTGGGAGAGGAAAGGGGAGAGTGCACCTGTAAAATGCTTGGTGCTTTTCAAACTTGTGCATAATGCTAGCTTTGTACCTTTCTCATTTTTTTTTTTGTTCGGGTTTATTTCTCTAAACTAATTAACCAAACAAGAAACTAACCAAGGTCAACTTCGAAAATATTTTAATATATTAAATATAGAGTTTTATTTAATAATTTTAAAATATAAAATATTTTATTTTATTAAAAATTATTATTTTAATATATATTTAAAAAAATTAAATATAAATTTATGAGACTAAAGTATGTTTGAAAAATAAAAAATGCTTTGTATAAAACGTAAATCCAAAGTAAAAATCACAAACAATTCAATTTCTTAAATTTATATTTAATTTTTTAAATTTCATATTAAAATAATACTTTATAAGAAAATATAAAAATATTTTATATTTTATAATTATTAAATAAAAATTCTAATATTTAAAATATTAAAAAATAAATGATAATAATTACTATATTATATTTTAAATTTTAAAAAATAAATATTAAATAATTATGAGAAAATTAACAATAACAAAAACATCTAATTAATACAATTAATTATTTTTCAATGTTTCAATTTATCTAAATAGAAAATAAATTTCTCAACTTTTATAAAATTATTTATGTAAATATAATATTTTAAATATATTTTTTTATTTTTATTATTTTTATCTGTTATTTTTTTATACATTTATGATAAGAGAAAATTGTTGATTACATTTACTAGAAAAAAAATCAAAATTGAAATTAAATTTCTCTATTATTTCTATTATAATAATTTAAGAGTGTGGTTTCTAAAAATAGTGTCACATTTATCTTATTTTCTTGACGGAAGAGTGTTACATTTATTAAATTAAACAGAAAATTAATTTAAATTTAATGTCAAACACGGTATAGATGACGTTATTATACATCGCTTATGTAAACAAGTCTCTATAAGAATTCTTATTTTTCTTATACAATATATATGCAAATAAAATAAACGTTATATAAGTGATACTAACATACAACACCTATTTAAATAAGCGTCATATAAACATTCCGTCTTTCCTTGTATAGCACACATGTGAATAAACGCTATACAAGTGACGTCATATATATTTGTTATTTTGGCATAGTGAAATTATGCAATATATTAAATTTTACTAGTGTTAGAAAATAAATAACATAGAAATATTTTGTAATAAAAATGTAACTAAAAATTAATCTGCTTGTGTAATTTTTTAAAATAAAAATATTTATTGAAAAATTATGTGAATAAGACATTTTGTTAATTATTGAAAATAAGAATTATTTTTATATGAATTTAAAAATATTGGTAAACTATATTTTAATAAAATATTATATATATATATATTAATTGTTATTATTATTGAAACAAGTGGTTTTTGTAATTGTGTGAAATATACACATGTATATTCTTTTTTTATAATGAGTAACAAATTCAATAAAAAGAGAATATAAAATAAAAAATTATTCTTTAGTTCAACTTTTAAGAGGAAGAGAGAGTGAAAGGGAGGGAAGATACTCATCCAATTTTAACTTCACTTCAATATTGAAATAATTTGGAGAGAAAAAAATTAATTAATAAATTTTACTTAATTTTACTAAAGTTTCCTCATTTTTTTATAATTATAAATAAGTTCAATCTTTATGTTTCTTCTCTTTCCATGCTTGTTTAATATATTTTGAGTACAACAAATTATTAAATAATCTTTTTAATTATATAATTAAAAATAAAGTCAAAATTGCTATGTCCACATAAGTGGGGGAAACACGGTAGAAAACAAAATGAATTAAAGGTTCTTCCATATCAATGTGACTATATCCACATAGATATGGTTTGTGTAAAAGTGTGGAAAATATAATAAAGGTATGAAAGACACACTTAAAAAAAAAAGGTCAATCATCACACACTTAGGCACATGGGTGTAGGTGAGACGTTATAAGTTGCATAAAAATAACTAACTAAATAGGATTTTAAAATATAATAATGATAAAAATGATTAACTTTGAAATCTTTCCTTCTCTTTGTGAATCAAACAAGAATATTTTTATTTGGTATGAAATTCATGTATTTACTAATTGTTTCTCAATTTTCACAGTATCTTTTTTTTTTAAAAAAAAAAAACTCATATTAGTTAATTCAAATATTTTAGAGGATTTGTTGTAATTACATATTTAAAAAAAACTCATATTAGCCTATATGTAATTACATTTATCATTATAAGTACTTAGACACATGTGAATTTTTTTTGCCTTTAATTTACATATTTTCAAACTCAAGTAAACATGATGTTTAAGAAAACATATTTTAGATTCATTAATAAAAAACTTAACTATTGGACTTTATTGAAATATTATAAATTATATGGTTTAGTTAAGTTTTGATGTCTTGGATAAGTGAGAGTTTGTGAACTTTCACATAAGATATGTATAAAATAATATTGTTTTAGTAATATATTTCTTAGTATTTTTAGATGTTTGAATAATTGTACTGTTGTATTTTTCGACCATTACATTATATTATTCTGAGTATTCTTTTCGTATGAGAAATATTTAGTTAACGTAGAAGATATATATCAGTGTCTAATATTATTTTGTAGTTTAAATTTATCATATTGTTGTTTAACATATGATTTGACTATAATTATGGATCATTATTAATTAGTAAAATTAATAATTAAAATATTATATTCTATCATTATTTGATAATTTAAAATATGATTATTATCTTTTTATCATTATTAATTGAATTTGTGACAAGTTGAGTGAATAGTTGATAGAAACCTTAAAGAAAAACTAAGATTTGATAGATAGAGTTTAATTGATATACACTGTTAGTGTAAAGATTTTTACACTGATCATAACCCTTCACTTAACAGTTAATTTGTTGATTTTATTCTTACTACTTTAAAAGTTACATATGATTGAATATCAATGTAAAAATCTTTTACACTAACAATGTGTACCAATTAAACTTTTAATAGATATTTTTCATTGAGATAAATACTCATTCATGTACACATTTATTACCCACTATTTAATATTAAATACGAAATACATGCTATATGTTGTATCTATTGAAATTTAGGTTCATTATTTCTATCAATTATTGCTATAGTGTAATTAAATTTTTCCCCTCCCATTCCCTTAACTCCATTAGAATTTCTCTCTCGTGCTTCCATCCATCGAACAAAAGAGAGCTTAATATTATCTGAAGACGGTTCCAATGATCAAATCATATCTTATCTTCAAAATTTATATTATTTCCTATTGGTGTATAATTAATTATAATTATGAAAGTGAACAATTTTTTTTATTCAGAATTAAACATATTACGATAACTAGCTCGATTATAAAAGTGAACTATGAATTTATATAACATATACTTTCAACGTTTGGAATTAAAAAATTATTCTACTTCCTCATCATCCTTAATTCAAATAATAGTTTTTTAATAATATTTATAGAAATGTCTTATCAAATAATGAATTTTTCAATGATATGTAAAAATAATTATATTTTCGTACATTAACTAATTAAATTTAAATATATATATATATATATGTATATATATATAAATTCAACCTCATAATTTAATACTAATTAATAGAATTTTTTATAATTTTATAAGGTTTCAAAATAAAATAAATTTAGTTAATTAAATTATAATTATTTTATTAAACAATAAGTTATTAAATAAATTTATCAATAATTTCATATAATATTGAGCATACTACTATATTAACTTATTTTTAGTATTTTTATGTGTATTAACTTTGTTGACTATAAATAGAAAGAATTTTTTGTTGATGTTTGTGCAAATAACTATAAAGTACGAACACTTCTATTGTTTGAAATGTCCTTGTGTCGGACACATTTCGAACATTGACACTCTACGACACTTGTCAAACACTTCTAATTAGGTCTTCAATGAAAAATTTATTATGTTTTACTTAAAAAATGAAATTCACCTTTATATACAACTTAGATACCTAAATTGACACCTCAACATAGATAGATATACACTGATAATATTAAAAAATAATGTTGGACCTATTTTTTAGTTTTGTTATTATAGAAAATGGTTTAAATTGGTGAATACATCACTACTTTAGTTAATTTGTTATGTTACACACATTTTATTTCATTAGAATCTCATATATATATATATATATATATATATATATATATATATATATATATAAAAGTTGTGTCTCCGTATCCTATATTTTAGATATTAGCCATGTCAGCGTGTTCATATCCATATCTGTGTCAGTGTCAGTGCTACATAGCAAATAACTCATCAGGACATATTAAAAGTGTCAAGAAATCACACACCAACTATACGAGAGAGAAAACAAAAGTGAAAAGAAAAAACAGAACTTGTATTGATTTCTCTTAATCATAGTAAAAAGACTTTTACAGAAAGATGTTGGACATAATAGTGAATTGGTATTAATCAATTATATTTTATCATTATCTGGCAATTTAAGATATAGTGATAATCATATCTTATAATATCTTTATGATTATTTGAATGAGATTATAGTAAGATTGAGTCAGTGACGGGTTGAGTCAATCATAAAAAGCCCATTTGAGGGGTCTCTCTGTCTACCCTGGGGGATTATAAATTTGTCATTCCGTTAAGCAAATTACAACAACAACAATACACATTCTTTAAAATAATCCCCCAGAAAGTAGGTAGTAAAATCCTCAAGAGTTCTTATTGAACTCATATCTCTACAATAATCATTCCTAGGTTTTTTTTTTGTTTTTTGAAGATCAATAACTTCAATTCAATATATCTGAGGTACACAAATTCTCTTTCCTCTACCTTTTTATATTTAATTCTCTATACATACTATAATCTTGTATCTATTGATTTAAGGTTTCCTTTTATTTCCATCAATTGGTATCAGAGCCAAATTAGATACATATTATGGTTGTTTTCTATTAGAGAATTATGGTTGTTTTCTATTAGAAAATTAAATTTGAATTGAAGATTTTTTGTGTTATTAGTGAAATTTTATAATATAGTTCACTATTATCTTTTTCACAAAAAAAAAATGAGGGTTTACGCTACTTGTTATTATTAAAATAACATGTTAAAGTTTCATTCCCTTACTCTTACATGGGTAAATTATATATTGAAACCTCTTTTTAAGTACTACCGCTTTAAAACCTAGTTTTCTTTTAAATAATTATGGGGTAAATTGTTTTCAAAATTACTTAATGGTTTTTTTTGTTTTATGTTTGACCAATATGAGTCATTTGTGTGGGCAACATAATATATTTGTATTAACTTTACTTTGGAAAGTGTTAATGGGGTTGCATGGACTCATTTTTATACCCATATTTTTGTGATTTGGTCAAGGGAGAACTTTGTCATCTTGATACGATCATGTATGATGATTCATGTGTTAAATTCATTCTCAGAAGCATTGAATGTGGTTGCTAATTTTTTATATTCTTATTTTTTCACAAATACCATATTTATTTAATATTTTTATATTATTGGTATTTTTGAGTATAAAAAAATTTTTGATTAATTCAAGATTAAATTAAAATTTTTTTACTATTATAATCTTGAATTTTTTACCTATTTTCATTGTGATAATTCTTTACAGTATTTGTATTCTCCAATTATACTGTACTCTCTTTAATATTGAATTATCATTTATAAATTTATTTTAGGTTATTTTATTAATTATGCACAATTTTAATTGTCCTTCTCTTATGAGTATAATTTTCTTTGTTAATTTGCATCATTATTACTTGTCTATCATGGGTATAATAATGTGAATTTTGTATGTTGGTCATATAATATATATGATTAACATTATGCAAATTTATTGGACAATATGCATAATTTCTTTTTTCATTTACATAATTATAATTTCACTATTTTGGATGCATTTATGTGAATTTTTTGATATATTTTTTTTATTGCATTGATGATAACTATACTCTATCGGTGTATTGTTATTAATGTAATTTGGTGTTATACAATGTACTTTTCTTGGCTTATGTTAATGATTTTCTTATATCCTATCGGTATTAGGATTTTATTGAAATAAGTTATAGTGCATTGTAATTTCCTTAGGGATTTTCTTTTAACTGAACTTTTAGAATTACATAATGTTTCCCTATTTTTGTAATGTTCAGTTTATTTCCCTCATTTGATCATGTTTAGTTATATTTATATAGAACCAAAATTTACACTCTCATTTTTTTTGTTCCATAATGACTTATAACTTTTAATTGGACATTTTTCCTTCAAAACAAAAAAAAAATGTTGCATTTTTTGTGGTGCAAATTTTCTATATATATATATATATATATTGATAAAGAATAGCTGAATTTTATTTAGCCCTCTAGGTATTTTTTGTTATATCAACTTATTTTTTCTTTATCAAGTGGAAGGATTTTGTATATTAGAATTTTAATTAATATCTTATGAAATAAATTTTCGTGATATAAGATTTTTACCTTAAATGTCCAATTAATTATACATGTGCGAAAAAAAAAAAAAAACAAATGTTCTTGATAAAATTTTTTTTTTCTTATCACATTATTTGTGATCACATTGTTGGGATCTATATTAAGGATTTTATATTGGTCTCTTGTAAAATATTTCTTGTATAACAAACTCTCTATTGATTTGCAATATTAGTATGCAATTCTTGTAAGGACAATATAGGAATCCCAAATTTGAAGAGATTAATTTCTCCATACCATATTTTATAATATTGTTAATGGTATTCTTGTAAAAGGTAGAGACTTTATTTTGGGATATATAAATAAACCTATGTCCATTATAAATTGTGATGATAGTTAGAGACTATTTATTATTATATCCTTAATATATGCAAGAATAGGTCTCATTCTTCCACTGCGTGTAATCATGTTTTATTCTTAAGTGTGTGTAAATATTGTTTATTGTAGCATTTGATTTTTGTTTATGATTACTTGAGAACTTGCTTATGATCTCATATTCTACGTAAAATTATCAACTGATTCATTTTCTCACTCATGTAATTATTTTTTCAAGATCCTTATAGGGGTCAATATTTTTGTAAAGATTGATTAATATGTGGTTAATTATGAAACCATTTGTGAGAATTATTTATTCTTATGGATGAATTTGTAGGTTTCATATTCTTTTTATTTTAACCACTTCTCTCATTAATCATTTGTTATTTTATTACTTTCTAATTCCTTAAGTAGAATAATAGTGAATGTTAATTCACTTTTATTATTATCTTATAAATTCATCATCCCACTATCACTAGAACTTTTAATACTAGTGTACCCTAATGATAATCCTAATATCTTTTGGTATATTAAGGATTAGTGGGAGTATATATAATCTTGTATTATCTCTCGAAACTTATATATTTTTTATTGTCATATAATCGTGTGCACATGTAATTATGATATGACATATTCTATAGGGCTTCTCTATTTATTTTTGTCCTATTTTTATTGAGATACATAAAATCCATTGTATCTTTGTAGACATCTTTAACTGATGTTAAGGTCATTCTGTTAGGTATTGCACATTAATCCTTTAGGCATACAATTATGCATTGTGCATCTCTTTTACCCAAATTTTATATTTTAATTGATCAAAATTTTAGAAGTATATAATTTTGTATCATGTCTCGAGACTTATCTATCTGTATTGTCATATATTCTTGTGCATATTTAATTATGATATGACATACTTTATAGGACTTAACTATTTATTTTTGTCCTATTTTAATTGAGATACATAATTCATTGTATCTTAATAGATATCTTTAATGGATGTTAAGATCATTTTGTTGGGCATTGCACATTAATTCTTTTGGTATGCAATTAAGTATTGTGCATTTCTTTACCCAAAATTTCACATTTTGTTTGGTCAAAATTCTATAAGTATCTTGTAGATGCAATACTCCTATCGAGTATGATTTTCTACTTTGTAAAAAAGTGCTTATTATGATAGTACTCCTATTGAGTACAATTTTGCACTTTTGAAGTACTTATGAATTTTTTTTTTGTTTGGACCAATTATCTAAGTATTTGCTCAATTAATATTTTGTGGCACAATAATCTGAGTATCATTTTATATAAACTAGGTGTCTATGTGGTTTTAGTAGGGAGTTTATGAATTTCCTACTTATCTTTGGATTCTTACATAGTCACTCATTTTTAAAACTCAAATTAGTTAAATGTCAAATATTATACAGCATTTATGTAGCCTATATGTAATTACATATGTCATTAGGCTATGATGAATAATTAGATGCATGTAAATTATGTTTTCTCAACTATATAATTTTTCGGACTCAAGTAAAAAAATATATATTAATTAAACATTTTTTATTCACTAATCAAATACTTAACTTTGGAGTTTTATAACTCATATGGTTTGGTTAAGTTTTGATGTCTTAGATCAATGGGAGTCTAAAACTCTGTTATGAGATATGTGTGAAGTAATATCATTTTAGTAACATATCTCTTAGCATTTTTGGATGCTTGAGACCATGTAGTATCATTTTATTGAACTACATTATTCTATATACTTTATGAGAAATATTTATGATATATATCCCTATCGGATATTATTTTGTAGCTCAAATTTATCATTGTCTAATATAAGATTTGTCTATAATTGTCATTCTAGCTTAGTGATTTACCATCCAAGTGGGAGAATGTTGGAAATAATAGTGGATTGGTATTAATCAATTATATTTTATCATTATCTGGCAATTTAAGATATGGTGATAATCATATCTTATAATATCTTTATGATTATTTGAATGAGATTATAGTAAGGTTGAGTCAATCATAAAAAGCCCATTTGAGGGGTCTCTGTCTACCCTGGGGGATTATAAATTTGTCATCCTATTAAGCAAATTACAACAACAACAATACACATTCTCTAAAATAATCCCTCAGAAAGTAGGTAGTAAAATCCTCAAGAGTTCTTATTGAACTCATATCTCTACAATAATCATTCATAGGGTTGTTTTTTTTTTGTTTTTGAAGATCAAGAACTTCAATTCAATATATCTGAGGTACATAAATTCTCTTTCCTCTACCTTTTTATATTTAATTCTCTATACATACTATAATCTTGTATCTATTGATTTAGTGTTTCATTTTATTTCTATCAAAAGATATATATAAACTACAATAATCCCCGTGTTTTGTAACTAAGACCCGTGGTGGCATATCTAAAAGTTATTAAGAAAATTATGCTTCAATTTAATCTCTACAAACACATATGTGGACCCTCACCTGCGCAAATGCAAATGCTTTATAGATGCAAACATTAGACGTTCCAAATAGATGCACGCACTAGTTCCAAATGTGCCCACAAGATACTCCACATTAGGTGTGGCCATGAAGTACTATGCACCAAACACAGCCATAACACCACGAGACACTCTCATAAAAAACTCTTAACAAAAATTTCTCCAAGATATGCTCATATAAAGATTAGTAATCAATACCAGAAAATTTAATTACAGTTGGTTAACTTTAATAAAGTTCTTAAATCTATTATAAAATAATAAATAACTAACAACTATACATGATAACTCCCTTATAAATTATAGGATATTATCTTTATTGCTCTTTGAACAGAAAATGGGGCAAGTATTATTATTGACAATTCGATTAGCACTAGTTTTTAATTAGTTTTCAGTTTGATATTTTTGACTTAAATTTTATTTAATTATAGTTGTGTTTGTTTAGTTGATCACATCTCAGCAGTGTTCTTGTCCGTAACTAAGTATATATAGAGAGCACCCTCTCCTTAGGTGGTATGCGAACATGTTTCGTCCCCTAATGGAATTAAGTTCTTCCACTCTAGTACTTTACTCGGGATCACAGCCACAAGAGCCCAAAGAAGCAAATGGGGACATAGTTTTTGAGTCAAATTTTCTACAAATGCAAGGGGACATGCCCAAAGAATTCCTTTGGCCATCTGGGGACTTGGTCAATACCACCCAAGAGGAGTTGAAGGAACCCCTTGTGGATCTAGGAATAATGAAGAGTGGTGATGAGAAAGCCATGGCTAATGGAGCAGAGCTTGTGAGGAATGCATGCTTGAAGCATGGCTTCTTCCAAGTGGTAAACCATGGTGTGGACCCAGATCTCATTCATGCTGCCTACCATGAAATTGACTCCATTTTCAAACTCCCAACGAACAAAAAATTGAGTGCTAAGAGAAAACCTGGTGGGGTGTCAGGGTACTCTGGTGCTCATGCAGATCGTTATTCATCAAAATTGCCATGGAAAGAGACATTTTCTTTCCTTTATGACCATCAAAGCATCTCTAAATTCCAGATTGTTGACTACTTCAAGTCTGCATTGGGCGAGGACCTTCAACAAACAGGGTAAGGTCATCATCCACACTGAATTCATTTTATTTATTCCACTATAGGACAAGCTCCTTTTTTGTCACATTAGCTTGTTACATGGCCCTATGTGTCCGTAAACAAAATTTATTTATGAAAAACCAAACAAAAGGTAGACACTGTTACAACTGCTCGGTTTAGATTATCCTTGACAAGATTGCCAACACACCATGTGTGATGCACGGATATCTATCAAAATGGACACTTAGACATCATCACAACCTTATCAAATACCAATTGTTCAATACTTAAAACCTCTATATAAATACAGGTTTTATTCATAAGGTTTATTTAACTTTTAGTATATGAAAACAACGTTTTTTTTTGTCATATATATATATATATTTGTATTTTTTTGTTTGATTTTAATTCTTGTTTTAAAAGACAATAATAATTAATATATGATATTAAAAATTCAATTACTTATTATGATATTAGAGAGTCTAATGAAATAATTTACTATAATTTTTTTTAAATTATGTTTTTAATCACTTATTTTTTTATATAAAGATGTCATAAACGGTTTTAAATAGATAAAAAATAAAAATATAATTTATGCAAAAAAATTATATAAGAATATCTCTTGTAAGTTTTATAATAATACAGTAAGTCACTAGGCTATTAGAATCGCTTAATTAACATTAATTGTGTTTGAAAATAAAAAATAAATCTAAAATTATTGGTTGATAATAATAACTAAAATAAAATAAATCTTCCAATTATCAAATTAAAAAAATATTTTAAAATACATTTTTTAAGAATTGTTTAAATCATTATTTAATGTATATTTATTTTCTCTTCATTGTCACTTTCATTCTATTTTCTTCTGTTTTCCTTTTAATCACTTGTTTATCATAATTGTTACTTTTTCAATCTACTAATTTTCATCATTATCATAACTCAAGCAAGTTTTCATTTTTTTTACATCACTACTATTTTACATGTATTTTGAAGGATTTTACTCGTTGATAAAAGATAAATCATATAAAAAAATAAAATTAAAACTTGCTTGAATAACGAGTACTTTTTAGAAAATAAATGAAGATGGCAGAAATTAAATTGGCAATATTAATAACTCTGAGTTTAGTTAGTGTATAATATAAAATGTTTATTTACTATGTTATGATATTTTTATATTTCATAACTCTTTTAGAATATATTTTTTAGGTATGATTTTATGGAACAATTATTGTTTAAGATTAATTATTATAAAATATTTAATTACATAAATATACAATTCTTTATCTAAGAGATGTGGTGATAAATGATAATCACCCTTTGTAAGGACAACCAATTGGTTGATGTACAACGCTTAGTAATGCAAATCAAATGTATACAATTAACTTAATTAGACAATAGAGACAGCAATCAACAGTTCCTTAAAATGGCAGTAAAAAAAAAAAACCAGTTTACTTAAAATAACTACTTTTTTTTCCCCTAACAGGAGGGTGTATCAAAAGTACTGTGAAGCAATGAAGGAGTTATCTTTAGTAATAATGGAGCTCTTGGCCATTAGTTTGGGTGTGGATCGATTGCATTATCGAAAATTTTTTCAAGATGGAGACTCAATAATGAGGTGCAACTATTATCCACCTTGTAACAGTGCCAACCTCACATTAGGCACTGGCCCTCACACTGATCCAACTTCACTAACCATTCTTCATCAAGACCAAGTTGGGGGTTTAGAAGTTTTTGTAGATAACAAATGGCTCGCTGTTCGTCCTCGATCTGAGGCTTTAGTCATAAACATAGGTGACACTTTCATGGTATGCAAACTATATACATATATATACTATTTTATTTTTCTCCTCCACCCTTATTATTGTTTCTTGATATCAGAAATTATGCCACGTGTCATAACCCCCTTAAATTTTATCTTTTGTTATTAATCTTAAAAAACACTTTTACCTTGTAGCATGCAATAAAGGCACGAGTTATCTTATAATCAAATTAGGCTTTAACTACAAAACTGCTAGGAGTTTAAATATAATTTATTTGAGTGAAAAACTAACTGTCATATGAAATTTATTATATAAAAAAAAATTAAATAACCTTTCTGTAAAAACCAAAAAGTGTTTACAAAGTTCTGTTTTCAACATATTATGTAGAAATAAACATTTGTGTCAATGAACGTAGTTTTCTTGGTGTCTGAATAAATTTGTAAGGATTAAAAAAGTAACAAATTTCTCAAATATAGAAAAATAATAAATACGTTTTATTAAAATATTTTGTATATTTTTTGTTTCTCTGATTTTAAAATATATCAATTTTAGTCGTTCCAGAAATTTAAATAGCACTTCATAAATAGTTTTTGTGTGTGTGTGTAAATAGCACTTTACGAATAGATGAAATTATAAAAATAACTTAGATAATGTTTGAATGATTAAAAGCGGCACATTTTAAAATTAAAAGAACCATGCCATCTTTTTAGGACCATAATTAACATCTTGAGAATTTTCAGGATCTAATAAATTAATAATAATGTTCTTAAAACAATTGTTTAGAAATTACTCAATTTTGGAAGAAATTTTTCTCTCAAACTCTTTGCAATAAATAAATTAATCAAACGATTTTATTTAAAATCCGTACTTTCAATTAATAATGTCGTATGTACAATTGCAATTATAGGATGTTTATTAATTGTAGTTATTAGTTAAAAAAAATAAATTATATTACGTTTTCCGCCTTTTGGGACTATTCCCACGCTTACCACTAACTTATTTATACTTTGTATAGGTTTTTTTTATTAAAATGTGTATAACAAGTTGAGTTTAATTGGTATATACTGTCAGTGTAAAATTTTTTTATACTGACACTATATATCAATTAAACTCTAACAAGTTTTGAGATAATCAAATAGTTTGTGGAAATTTCTAAAATACCAAAAAATAACTTTAACTTTTGTTTACAAGAAAACTAAAGGTTAAATTCTAAAAAGTTAAAACAAAGTATGCCATATAAACAGAAAGACGGAGGCTAGGGCCATTTAAAAAAACTAAGATTAATATATGTGCATCAATTTTATATAAAATATTCGTATTTTTAAATATATTTATATAAAAATAAAATAATTTTAGAAATGCTAATAATGAATTTATTCATACAAAAATTTATATTTACATGATTTATTTAACTTTTAGGTGTATGAGAAATAGTATTTTTTTATTTTTTTGAATTTAATCTTTAAAGAATTTTTTTATTTTAGTTCCTATTTCAACAAATAATGACATTAGCGAACATATGTTGTGACTTATTGGATAATTTAGTATATTTGTTTAGATAAATTATATTTTTAATCACTTAGATTTTATTTTTTTTAAATCTTAAATATTATTATCTAACTCCAAATAAATATAACTAATTTAATTAATATTAAGATATGCTATAAATTATAGTTATGGACCAAGCCCTCAAAACACAACCTATATCCGTCTCTGCTAATAAATGTACTATTAATTCTTGAAATACCCGAGCTTGTTTTGGATACAACGAAGATTTGATGCATAATATGTGGTTATCGATAAAAGAAAAATAAGGAAAAGAATTGATGTGATGCATATGTAATTGTCTATGACAGAACATATATATCATAAAATAATTATACTATATAACAATATTTTATATTTATGTTTATGCACTACTTGCATTTGATCACTTTCTTTTTCATTTGTGGTAGAGCATGTATCGATGATAAAATTATGATATACGTAATTATTCAAAAGAAGAACATCAGTCCATGTACTTCCAATGAATTATTCAAAAGAAGAACATCTGTCAATATACTTCCAATGAATTACATTTCTTTGTTAGTTAAATTTATCAATCAATATTTTAAAAATCATATAAATAGATGATTGTTATAGAGTGTTAATGTAAAACTTGTATATAAATGTTAAACTCTTATTCAAATGTATTTGATAGGAGATTGTGAATTTACTGTAAATAAATTATGATATATTCTAGGTAAGATATATGTAATTACGATTGAATCACATTATAAAAACTATTTTTTAATGTAAATAAATGGCTTTTAAACTTATTATATTTATATATTTTTATGGGTATATATTGCATTATTTGATTGCATTTAGTGACATTTTTTTTGTCTATTTCTATTTTTGCTTCTTGACCGGAATAGTCTAACAACCATTAGGCAATTTTGGCAACGGCTTGAGGCCCCCAAAATTATTTATGTTATGTTTACTTGTAACATAGCTTGACGCATGATTAAGTTTAGTAAATCGTAATTAATGTTTACCAGGAGTTTTAGAATTTTGTTTTCGCATAAGACCCTCAAAGTGTTTGGCCATTTTCAATAGTACATATGTTGTTCCTATAAATAGATTGAAATAATAAGAATGAAAAAAAGAAAATAAAGGAACATTTACAGCTTAAATCTCAAAATTAAAGAAAAAAAAGATTTTGGTGGAGGTATACCATACATGAATTGATTGAATAAATTGAACTTGTTTGTGTTATAGGCATTGTCTAATGGGAGATACAAGAGTTGTCTACACAGGGCATTAGTTGACACATACAGGGAGAGAAGGTCACTGGTTTACTTTGTGTGTCCAAAAGAAGATAAGATAGTGAGACCCCCAGAGAATCTGTTATGCAGAAATGAGGAAAGAAAGTACCCTGATTTCACATGGTCCAATTTGTTTGAATTCACACAGAAACATTATAGGGCTGATGTTGCTACTCTCCAAAACTTCATTGAGTGGCAATGCTCTTCCAAGCCATCCCACTTCTAGTTACTTTCGCTGCTTATTATTATTTGGCATTTCAATGCTCTTGATTAATGTGATTAGTACTCTTTTGGCTAATCCTTATTTTCCTTTTGCATATCCCTGTTTTGAGTACCCTGCATGGAGTTTGAATACAACTCAGCTTATACTTACAAGCCAAAAAGTGATGTACGGTTTTATTTAATTTAAGTTCCATTTTCTGTTGTGTGCCAATATATGTGTTATATTTCTCAGTACGGCTTTAACTTGAGGCCATGCCATTAAAAAATGTGTAAAATGGTAAGGTGCCTTGTATTTTACAACTACTATACATTATGTGCATAAATACGATTGGATAACATAATATTTACACAAATGCAGTGCCTTTTAAAACAAAATTACACAAGTGCAGTAAAGTGTAGATTCGAGTGAGTCTTCAAAATCAATTTTAAATTATTTTATTGTTTTGTTGAAAAAGAAAATCAATTGAAACATCTACACCTGTTCGTTATTGACGAAATGACACACTTGCAGTTCAATACGGAAAACATCGAATGCATCAAGATATGCTCTTTAAACAGAGAGATGGTTCCACATTCACTTCATAATGTAACTATTTTAGTATGTCATATTTACATAACCAAGCATGCTAGAATCTTACTATTAACCTACAACTATAATACCTTAAAATATGTTCTTAGACAATTTCACATTACATTAATTACTTATAAAAGCTATAATAATTTCAATTGAGGTCTAACATCCCAAGGATCCAGAACTAACCCTCAACTGACTTTCAACTAGTGTCTAACGTCTACTTGACCCAATTCTGACACTTGGTTATTATCTGAGTATATCTTGTTGGTATATTATTTCCCTAGGCAGATCTTAGCACAACTTCCTCACCCTACCAAGAACTTAGCACTAGCATTTCTTAGCACTACGACCTCCTGGTAACAACCCACATCACAATCCATAAAAAATCAAATAATCATCATTTTCATGAATTCACTACATGCACAACATACATTTGTTCATCAAATAATTTTTTTATCTCAAAACACTTAATTTACTAAACAAAGAATAATTTAATGAACTCATATACAATCAACCATCCAAATATTTCAAACACAATAAATCTATGTCTGATCTCAAATCAAATAACACAAAAACAATTCTATCTCATCAAATCCAAATACTTTAGAATATAAATGAGAATTGCTTGTTGGAATCTCTCAAAAGAAAAAAATTGGACCTAAAACAAACAAAAACAAAGGTTCAATGAATTAGAAACAGACATACCTACAACAACAATCACTCAGAATGAGAAGTTGTGGAAAAGATTGCGTTTGATTCCATCAACAATTTGTTGAGCATGTAAGGAGAAGAAGAATTGGCAAGCAAGAAAGAGAGGGATCAGTGAATAAGAATAAAAAGGAAAAAGGAAAAAGAAAAGAAGAATAAAGAAGGAAGGTTCAGGGGTGTGCTTAGTAAGTTCTACTTGCTATTTGCACCCCTCCTAAACTAATTTCCGAAAACCTCCCAAAAATCATTCCAAACACCATGAAACAAGGAAGTAACAATTATACCAATCCACTCATCTCATTAACATAATATTATTCACTCACTTAGCATTTCTATAATCAACACAATAATTTATCAAACTGAAACTTAAATAAACAAATTGAATTCCAAGCATGATCATTTGACAACCACCAACTATTGTCTAATGTCTAGATGACCCATATAACAAATATGACACTCTTCTACCCCCAAACATTTTATTCATTAATTAAAAAAATAACAAAAAAATTGTTATTAAATTAGTAGACTTTGCATTTAGCTAAAATGATTCACATCTCCTGATATACACTTATTTTTTAAAATTATAATATAATAAAACATAACATACAAATAAATACATTAAGCTTTACAAGTTTCCTAATTACTAAAATTCATTGAAATATTAAATAATTCATCTTTATAATAGAAAAATATTAAATAATTCTCCCTAATCTGAGGTCACACCTAATCAGAGCATTCCAATAGAATGTTAATGAAAAGTTGAATCATTCATCATCAACAATATCATTGTGATCTTGTAACCTAAAAATAGCATTCAGCCCAAACAAAATGCAACAACAAATAGCAAAGGGTAAGAATACGTCTCACACATGTTAAGACACGTATAAAGAGAATGTACAATCAAATTAAGTACAATAAATAAACATATAAATTCATTCCATACCCCTGATAGAAATTATATATCCACATACATAAATTCATTCATGCTAATAAACATATTGGACATGTATTAGTCCATTTAATTTTCTATGAGGTGTCTTAGTAATAAGAAGGGGTAAGATTAGCTTTTGGGCCTTTATTTAGAAAATAAAGGGGTAGTTTGATAACTACACCCTCTTTTCCTAAATAAAACCCAAAAATAATAAAGGAGTAATCTTGGCCCTGGGATGAGGTAGCTTGGGCACCAATTCTCATCTAAAGGAGGGGATTGATTGGACTTTGGGCTTTAATCCTCCTCCCTTGGATGACTCCTTTTAATCCTAGCCCTCCATTTCCTTCATGACTTGTCCAAGAGGTTAGCTCCCTCTATAAAAAGGTGCTATTTCACACTCTTGTATTTTTTACACTTTATTGAATGGAAAAACCTTGAGTTGGCCAAAATTCTCTTAGTGTCCACCCTTCTTCTCTCTTTGATAATTCCTTAGGTTTTTATCAAGGGTTCCATCCCTTGTGGCAAACTT
Organism: Psophocarpus tetragonolobus; assembly: GCA_037954015.1. Classification (NCBI taxonomy): domain Eukaryota; kingdom Viridiplantae; phylum Streptophyta; class Magnoliopsida; order Fabales; family Fabaceae; genus Psophocarpus; species Psophocarpus tetragonolobus. Next base: position 42,044,675 of record CM075688.1, on the reverse strand, counting down.
TCCCTCTTAGGCTTATCTTACCTTAAGTGGCGCCTAAAACCACCTCACTTTTTACCTCTCCACAAACCATTTCACCAAAGAATAAAACCTCTAGAAAAAGATCAAGAGAGGCATGCATCATTTGGTATCTAGAGCATTGGTTATAAAGGTCTAAGTCTTTTCCTACCTCATTTATTTTTTCTTTCCATTTTCCTATTTTATTTTATCTTTAATTTTTGCAATTTTTTCTAGCTTTCCATTGTTGTTTATCATTTCCATTTATGTCTTGAGTTTATTGTTTTGAGTTATAGTTTATTTGCGCCATTTATTTTTTGCTTGATGCATATTATATTATTCTTTTCTTTGAATCTACGTCTCTCCCATATTCATTAATTTCCACTTAAGCTTTGAGTTGGGTGCTTTCTTGATTGAATTTTGGTTTTGAGAATTTCTTGCTAAAAATCCATGCCGTTGTAGGGAATTCCACAACCTTGTGGTCAAGAAATTTAGACCAATTTCTTGTGTTTCCTTGCACCTAGTTTCCTTGTTTTTGCCTTATTTTTAGCTTTTATTTTTCACTTTTATACTCTTGTGTAGTTGTCTATAAGTCATGTTTATAGTTTCCCATTTTGTCTATTAATTCCTTTTAAGTTTAGCCTCTTTTGTTTTTACAAAAAAGCTTTTGAAACTTCTTAAACTGAGCAACATAGAGGGTCATACCTCATGTCTAAGTCTCTTTAGAGGTTAATGTGCTTTTAGTTTCAAGCATATTCTTAAAAAAAATTCCAAAATAGTTGCTCAATTCCTTTTGTCTTTATTTTCCTTATATGCATAATTAGTAGCTCATTTGTGTGGTAAAAGTAGTTCTTGTTTATGGGTGTTTTCACTTAAGCTATAAGTTTGGTATTTGTGTTGAAAAAATTACTAAAAACTTAACAAAGGTTGAGTCCAGTGGCACACCAAACTACTAAACCATTAAGACATCTATAGCTACTTTGCATTTTGAAGTCATTTCTAGTAGTACCTAAATTGTTGCTTTTAATTTTCTTTATTGTTCCAAGCACATAACTCTTTGTTATTAAGCACTAAATTCACAATCAAGTTAGGTGCATCTAGTAAATATTCAAAAAAAAAAAACAAGAGAACAAAGTCTAAAACAAAATGCAAAAAAAACAACAACGAAGGATTCAAAAAAAAAAAAAAGGAGAACAAACAAAACAAAAGAAAGTTTGAAAAATTCATTTGATGTACCTAACCTAAAATTAACAAGTGCTTCAACTTTGAACTTCGAACCTTAAAAGAAATTTTATTACTCTTGGTACACTAGAACTTGATATTTGTGTCTTTTTACTCTTTAATCTAGTGTCATTCTTAGGTATTGCATTATGTGCTCTCTTTCTTTTGTTTACCTTTTAGTTATTGCTTGTCTTTTAAATCATCTTTCTAGTTTGTCTTATATACTCTTACCATTTGGTTAAGTGTCCTTTTGATTGTGTTATCTTTTATTGCTTTTTGAGTTTCTATTCGCACCTCCCCTTACTACTTTTGGTTTCTTTGATTTGTGCGTTAGTGCCACTCTTGGGGGAAAGCTTGAAGAAGAATCTTACCACAAGGGTAACATATTTTGGAAGGTTGGAATAAGAGCCTAAGGGATCACCTCAAAAGGAAACACACCTAGCCGTGAGGACTTTGATTTGAGGGAGCATTTGGAGATTCATTTTTTTGAAGACTTTACTTTTTCTTTAATTTAGGTGTATTAATTTTTTAGTTGGGAGTTTGAGTTCCCTTAAGGCCCTCCCTTTGATTGTAATAAGATTTAGTCAATTTTTTAGTTTCTTGAAAATTGGGTGAAGAAGGAAGAAGTGGTACACTTCCTTTAACACCTTAGGACCTCGCTTTAGATCCCTTCTCTTTTGAATTTTTACTTTAAAATTCTTGCTTTATTTTTCTTATTCAAAGCGCTTAGAAGGCTAAAGAGTTCCAAAGACTTATCAAGTCATTTTAGGCAAGAAAACACAAAAAGAGAGGAGTGTTTGTTTGTGAAAAGTTTTTGGCCACCTTTTTCCTCTTAGAAATTCAAGCACAATGGCATCACACACCCACTCTAGTGCTCATAGTTATTTATCAAACAAGAGTGTAAACCAAAGAAATATTTCTAAAGATTACACTCTAGAAAACTTAAACATGGACTTTAGGGAGTGGATGGCAAAAGAACAAGGGAGAAGAGAAGAAAAAAAGAGAGAAAAAGAGTCCAAGGAGAAAAGAAAAATAAAAGAAAGAGAGGAAGAAAAGAGAGAAGGAAGAGAGAAGAATAAGAGAAAGGAGAGAAGATGAAGAAAGGAGAGAAAGAAAAGAAAGAGAAAGAAGAAGAAAAAAGAAAGTATGGGAATGGTGAGAATTACAAAATGAAAGGGATAGTCTTAGGTTCCCTATCTAGACATACCCATAGGAGTGAAAGTGAGGAAGAATACTACAATCATCCTAGGAGAAACTCCCATTCATCCATGCATAATAATGGGGCCCCTCCAAAGGGAGCCCAAAATTGATCTCCCCTCATTTCATGAAAGGTTCTAATGGCAACCCTTAGCTTCCAAGGATATGTCATGCATTGGTGGGTTGGGTTAACCAATGAGAGAATTCGCACCAATATGCCTTCCATAAGATATTGGAATGATCTTAGAAGTGCTCTAAGAAGAAGGAATATTCCCTCTTGGTATGAAAGAGATATTTTGGATAGACTCCAAAGACTAAGGCAAACCAACCTTAGTATAGAAGAGTATAGACAAAAGATGGAACTTCTTATCTTGAGGGCGGGTATCATTGGCCACTATAGCAAGGTTTTTGTGTGGGTTGAGCCCTGAAATTCGTGATAAGGTGGAGCTCTTATCATACAATTCCCTTGATGAGTTAGTTCAACTTTGCATCAAGGTGGAAAATCAACTTAGAAGGAAAATTTTTAAAAAGGATAACCCACCTTATGTAAAGAGGGACCAACCTAAGGGGAACTCTTTCAGAGTTACCCCAAAGAAGAACATCCCAAGCACTTCAAATAGCATAAAACATCACATGTAGAGAGAAAAACCCCTACTACTAACTCTCATAAGAAAGTTAGTAGTATCAAATGCTTTAAATTTCTTGGGAGAGGCCACATTGCCTCTCAATGCCCTACTAAGAGAAACATCATCATGAGGGCCCAAGATGTTTATAGTAGTGAGTCTAGCTCACACTCCTTTAGTGAGAGTGAAGGAGAAGGGGTTCATGCATACCAATCTGATTGTGCTGAAACCGCTTATGCATGTGAGGAAGACCTTTTGATGATAAGAAGGCTTCTTGGAAGCCAACCTTTGAAAGTGTTCTCATCTCAAAGGGAGAACATATTCCATACTCGCTGTAAGGTGAATGAAAAAATATGTTCTTTCATTTTGGATAGTGGGTCATGCTGCAATTGTTGTAGCTCAAGGTTGGTGGAAAAGCTAGCCTTGACCCCACTTCCCTACCCTAAGCCTTACAAGCTTCAATGGCTCAATGAGCAAGGGGAAATGGAGGTCAATGAGCAAGTCAAGGTTCCAATTTCCATTGGGTCTTATAAAGATGAGATCCTATGTGACATAGTCCCAATTGAAGCTGGCCATATCTTGCTAGGAATACCATGGAAATTTGATAAGAAAGCCATACACCATGGTCATTCCAATAACATCATCCTCACTCGTAAGGATAAGCACATTAAGTTGTGTCCTCTAACACTTTCACAAGTGGCGGAGAACCAACTCATCATGAAACATAAGAGAGATGAGGAGAAAAAAAAAAGCAGAGCTTTACCCCTAAAGCTTGAAAGGGGTAAGGAGGTTGAGTTGGAAGTTGGTGCCCCTTCCAAGAAAGTCATTAGTAAAGGGAGTTTATTTGCGACAAAATTGGATTTAAAGGAAGCCCCCTTAACTAACAGACCTTTCTATCTCCTCCTTTGCAAAAAGGCATCCCCCATTTCTTCCCCCTCCATTTTTTCCCTTCTAGTTCTAGCACTACCATAGAACTTGGACATGAGAACCTACCTCATGATGTTCAAGAGCTTTTAAAGGAGTTTGGTGATATATTCCCAAATGAAGTTCCCAAAGGACTTCCTCCTATTAGGGGTATAAAACACCAAATAGACTTGGTACCTGGGGCTAGCCTACCTAATAGGCCTGCTTATAGGACTAATCCCATGGAGACCAAGGAGATTGAGTCTCAAGTCCAAGAACTATTGGAGAAGGGTTGGGTTCAAGAGAGCCTAAGCCCTTGTTCTGTGCCAGTCTTGTTGGTGCTCAAGAAGAATGGCCAATGGAGGATGTGCATTGATTGTCGAGCAATCAATAACATCACCATCAAATATAGGCACGCTATCCCTAAGCTTGATGACATGCTTGATGAATTGCATGGGGCCCAATTATTTTTGAAAATTTATCTTAAGAGTGTTATCACCAAATCTGCATCAAGGAAGGTAATGAGTGGAAAACCGCTTTTAAGACCAAGTTTCGGCTTTATGAGTGGTTGGTAATGCCCTTTGGGCTTAGCAATGCCCCAAGCACCTTCATGACGCTTATGAATCATGTCCTTAGGGATTGCTTAGGAAAATTTTGTGTAGTTTATTTTGATGATATTTTAGGGTATAGCAAGAGCCTAGATAAACATGTAGGTCATCTTAGGCGCGTCTTTTGCATCCTTAGGTCACACCAACTCTATGCAAACCTTGAAAAGTGTAATTTTTGTGTAGAGAGTATGGTGTTTTTAGGTTTTGTAGTCAATAAAGATAGGGTTCATATGGAACTCGACAAAATCAAAGCCATCCAAGAATGGCCCACCCCAAAAAGGTGACTGAGATCAAGAGTTTTCGTGGTCTCGCAAGTTTCTATAGGCGCTTTGTGCCTAATTTCTCCACACTTTTCTCACCAATCAATGATTTGGCGAAGAAGGAAGTTCCCTTCCTTTGGGTTGCTAAACAACAAAAAACCTTCAAGCTTATTAAGGAAAAACTCACCCATGCCCCTGTTCTAGCTCTACCTGACTTTTCAAAAACTTTTGAGCTAGAGTGTGATGCATCGAGTGTTGGAATCGGTGCTGTGTTATTGTAAGGCGGCCACCTCGTGGCTTATTTTAGTGAAAAACTAAATGGTTCCGCCCTCAATTACCCCACCTATGACAAAGAGTTTTACTCCTTAATAAGGGCCCTTCAAACTTGGGAACATTACCTTATTCCCAAGTAGTTTTTCATTCATGGTGACCATGAGTCATTAAAATATTTGAAGGGTCAAGGTAAGCTTATCAAGAGGCATGCAAAATGGGTTGAGTTTTTGGAAACTTTTTCATATATAATGAAATACAAGAAAAGGAAGCACAATATAGTGGCTGATGCCCTATCTAGAAGACATACTCTTCCTGCCACTTTGAGCTCCCAAATCTTAGGATTTGATTATATTAAGGACCAATATGCTTCTGACCAAGAGTTTGGCTCCATTTTTGCTACCTCCATGTCCAAACCTACTGATGGGTTTCATGTGAGCCAGGGGTACTTATTCAAAGAAAGTAAACTTTGTGTACCCCAATGATCTCTTAGAAAATTGCTTGTGAGAGAGAGCCATGAGGGTCGACTCATGGGGCATTTTGGAATAAACAAAACTTTGCTCATTTTAGAAGAAAAATTCCATTGGCCCCATATGAAAAGAGATGTCCAAAGACATTGCTCTAGATGCATAGCTTGTTTACAAGATAAATCTAAAGTAATGCCTCATGGACTTTACACACCCTTACCGGTCCCTCTGCTCCTTGGGTAGACATAAGCATGGATTTCATCCTTGGACTTCCTATAACCCAAAAGGGAGTGGACTCTATCTTTGTGGTAGTGGATAGGTTTTCTAAAATGGCCCATTTTGTACCTTGCCACAAAATAGATTGACGCAAGCAACATTGCAAGACTTTTCTTCAAAGAAGTTGTTTGTCTGCATGGCATACCTCAATCCATAGTGTCTGATAGAGATGTTAAGTTCCTTAGCCACTTTTGGAAAACTTTGTGGGCTAGACTGGGAACTAAACTCCTATTTTCTACCACATGTCATCCCCAAACTGATGGGTAAACTGAGATAGTAAATAGATCCTTATCCACTATGCTAAGGGCACTTCTTAGGGGAAATCATAAGTCTTGGGGTGAGTACCTTCCCCATATAGAGTTTGCATATAATAGGGTGGTCCAAAGAACCACCAAGCATTCACCCTTTGAGATTGTTTATGGCTTCAACCCTCTTACACCTCTTGATATTTTGCCTTTACCTTTCCCTTCTTCTATTCATAAAGAAGGATTAGCTAAAGCGGATTTTGTTAAAAAATTACATGAGAGGGTCAAAGCCAACATTGAACGACACTCTAAAGGGTATGCTGCTAAGGCTAATAGGGGAAGGAAAGAAATTATCTTCAATGAAGGGGATTGGGTATGGCTTCATTTGAGGAAGGATTACTTCCTTACTCAAAGGAAGTCCAAGCTTAGCCCCCGAGGAGATGGTCCCTTTCAAGTCCTCAAGAGAGTGAACAACAATGCATACATATTAGATCTCCCTGGGGACTATGGTATCAGTACTACCTTTAATGTTTGTGATTTGATCCCTTTTGTAGGTACTGCTGAAGAAGAGGAAAACCTATCAGATTTGAGGTCAAATCCTTCCCAAAGGGGAGGAGATGATGCATTCTTCCCAAGCAAGGGCCCTATCACTAGGGCCATGGCTAGGATAATAGAAGAAGACATGGCTAGAGTAGAAGGAGGAAGATCTCACCTCCATATGACCACCAAGTTATGCAAGCCATGACTTATTTACTTGTAATTTTTCTTTTAGGAACCTAGGATTTTATTTTGGACATGTATTAGTCCATTTAATTTTCTAGGAGGTGTCTTAGTAATAAGAAGGGATAAGATTAGCTTTTGGGCCTTTATTTAGGAAATAAGGGGGTAGTTTGATAACTACACCCTCTTTTCCTAAATAAAACTCAAAACTAATAAAGGAGTAATCTTGGCCCTTGGATGAGGTAGCTTGGGCACCAATTCTCATCTAAAGGAGGGGATTGATTGGACTTTGGGCTTCAATCCTCCTCCCTTGGATGACTCCTTGTAATCCTAACGCTTCATTTCCTTCATGACTTGTCCAAGAGGTTAGCTCCCTTTATAAAAAGGTGCTCCTTCACACTCTTGTATTTTTTACACTTTATTGAATGGAAAAACCTTGAGTTGGCCAAAATTCTCTTAGTGTCCACCCTTCTTCTCTCTTTGAGAATTCCTTAGGTTTTTATCAAGGTTCCATCCCTTGTGGCAAACTTTCCCGCTTAGGCTTATCTTACCTTAAGTGGCGCCTAAAACCATCTCACTTCTTACCTTTCCACAAACCATTTCACCAAAGAATAAAACCCTAGAAAAAGATCAAGAGAGACATGTATCAATAAGTCTAAATATAAGATAAAATTATTAACCTTTAAGGATATTATTTGGATAACGGGCTAACAGATACTCATCTTTGGACTCTGGTAGATTCATGTTCATATACAATATTTCGGGCACCCAATAGCCAATGTCATATTGTACATGTTGAAACAAATTGTCGATCGATCTGTTAAAGGATTGATTGCAGATAAATTAGCTCACATATCTGATGTTTCGCTGACATCAAATTTAGGTCAAAAAGTTCTCAAAGAATGTGAAGAAAATTCCAATGGAGATTTTAGCATTGATCCCATGTATACAAATTGATCTCATCTATTGTTGTTTGGTTCACATTACGTGGAAGAAACAACAGATATATTCTATTTGAATATGACTAAATGTTTTAGTAGTAAATATGTACTTAACCATTTTGGTCAAAACATGCAGTACTTATTAAACATTAATGTTTTGCGTTTACCGACATGGTGAGTGGAACATGGAAGCCAAGTTTATTAACATGTATGTCCTAACATCTGTTTTGACTCTAGAGTATGAATCAGTTTTAAAAATTGAGCTGAGTGAAAAATATATGTTTTTATAATATAAAATTTGTAATTTATGATTATTTTTCAATAGTTTTTTCTTTTCAACTGTTTAATACACTTTCACTATGTAAAAGTTACTTTTTTGTTGCATATAAATAAAAATAATTATTTTTAAATAACAATTGATTTTGATTATAATTGATTATTGAAATAATATAATTTTCAGTTATTTCAAACACATCTTTATAATAAGATATCTCCTCACAATAATTTTTTTATTCACAAAACTCAAACGTGAAACATTATACATAACTAGTTTTCCTCACTTAGATGTATAATGACTATTAGTTATTAATATGACTATGGACCAAGTGGTCTGGAAGTATTTGTTTATTAGTATGGAGCAAGTGGTTCGTAAATAATGACTAGGTAGTCTGTAAGTGTGTAATTTTTTTTTAAGCTATAGACTAACTCGTTCATAGGCGTGTGATTTTCTTAATTTTACAAAACAATTGGTTTGTAGGTGCATAATTTTTTTGAGTCTACGAACTAACTAGTCTATAAGTGTATTTTTTTTTAATTGTAGAGTTGTAAAAGCAAGGACATTTTGGAAATTTCAATCTCATCGTAGATGATTATGTAAAAATGTTTCAAATTTTTTTTTAATCAATAATAAATTATAGTACATGTGGTGTTTATTGAATATAGTTAATTAACACTTATTTGTGTAAATGGCAAGGGACTGTTTTGAAAAAAATAATTTAAAAGGGATTAAAGGTCAAAATTGAAATGCAAAAAATATTGGGTACAAAATGTTAATTAAGTAAAAAATTAATTAAATATAAATTTTTAAAAGATAGAATAATATCAACAAGAAAAAAAATTGTAAATAAATGGGGAATAAAGTGTTCAATATAATAAATTAAATAAAATCTTTTAAAGTCTTAAAATTTATTGCAAAAAATACAAAAGAAGATCTTTGTAAATTGATCAATAAATTTTAATGTAGTAAAAAGTTAAATTGAAAGAAAGTAACGTAATGTAAATTGACTTTGATTAAATTGACATTGAGTAATTAAATGGTGAAAAATGTAAATAAAAGCAATTAATAGACTTTACTTGAATGAAAGGTAGAAAGAAAAGATTTTTTTTAAGAGGCAGAATATTTTGTACAATCATAGTAGGATAACACTTAATCATAAACACTTATCATCCTTACGTGTATAAGTACAAATACATAAGATAAGATAAGATAAAAATACAATTATAAAGATCCTAGTAACCCCTAAAAAATTTTACCTAATTATTTATGTTATAAACTTAAACTTTGATGCAACAATCTGATTATGATCATAGAAAAAAAATTTTGCTTTAAGAAAAATATTCTTAGCTTGTAATGAAAACTTTTCAAGTGTCTTTTGTGTAATTTTTTTACAATATAGAATTGTAATTTTTTAAACACTAAAATATTCTTAGCGACCAAAACTGTTTATATAATAGATATCCCAAATTTATAAATGCAAAGAATGTTGTTATCTCTAATTTTATGTTTTGATAGAGAATTTTATAAATGCAAGAAATTTAAAGTATATTGAATTTAAAATGCTTTTAATTCAACTAACTTTATTTATCGAATGTTTTATTTGGATAAAGTAATTTTGATTTGTTGAATTTTTAATTTTTTTTGGTAGAGTATTTTAATTTTCACTTAAAAATTTATTTTAATATTAAACAAATTTAATATTATTTCAAAAATATGGCCAAAGTGTTTTTTTGGGCCGACATTTGCTAAATTTAATTATTAACTAATTAAAAATTATACAGAAAAGAAACTTTTAAAAGTTTTAAATATAAAAATTAATTATTAATGAAATCATTTTTGAAAGACACTTATTAAAACTTATATTTTATAAAAGGTGTACTTATAAATATAATTAGTATGTTTAAATTAAAAATATATAAAATTAAAGTGATAATTAAGAAACTAAAAATACTATATTATCAAAGTAATTTTAACATAATATAATAGATGCGAACTGGATTTCTTTTTTACTTTTGGTTTGTGTAAAAAAAAAAACATTACTTTTTATTTTTTACTACTATTGACTTTTATGGATTAGGATGTTGAAAATGCTCATATATTAGGTCCAAGTACGGGGTTTTCAATTAGGTTTATTGGAGTTATAGCTGTCTAGTATAAATATTTTGTTCTCTGCATTTAATTTTGTCTTTTCTTTCTATTTCAGAGGGAAAAGTTACGCGCACGCTTTTGTGGTAAGAAAGGCAGGGCACAACTGGTATGTAAAGTTAGATGCAATCAAGCGACATATCGCTAGCAAAAACTCAACACCTTAATGAGTTTTATCTTCTCTATACAAATCTGCTATAATCGTGTAAATCTTTTCTTTCTTTCCTTGTCTAACTTGAATTTCCTGCTTTTCTGGCTTTTGTGTGATAACTTTTTATTCTTAGTGTGTTAGGGTACAATACAAAAATTAGGAATTAGGAATCTCGTATCAATGGTCCTGGTCTAGATGATGTTTTGGTAGTAGACCCAGAGGTAAAACAACTATAGGTGTTAGTTTGATGAAAAAAAATATCATAAGACAATTCTAACATGAAGTTATTACTAGAATATTATATTAAGCATACATGATGGTATGTTGATTATTGGTAGGACCATAGGAGAGATGAAAAATGCATAGCCTATAAATGGATCGTGAATTTTTTTGAATTGGTATTAGCACTGATGGTTAAGTTAAATTTTTATAATGTTTATTTAGTGGCAAGCTGGATGAATAGAGCAACACATGTGTTGAATTGTAGAGTTGGAGTGGTTCCTTTTAAATATCTATGGATAACCTGTGACTGCAATCCTCACAAGTTATCGAAATGGGGTTGGTAGTGTACTAAGTTTGTAAAAGGTAGTGTACTAAGTTTGTAAAAGGCTATGAATCATCTTAGGACTGATGCTTGTGTTGTTCAAGTCATGTTAGATTTCCTTTCTTCTATGAGTCAATATTTTTTTATTATTTCTCATTTAATTGTGTATCTATTGCTAAGTACATTTCTTGAACATTTTCTTGTCATCTAATTTATAATCTGTTAAAGTAACCTCTAGACTCTAGCCTGTTGCTCACCTACTATTGAAAAATGGTCATTAAAATTTAGACCATGCTTATTTATATGTCAATTTGATGCAGGAACGAGCACACTATATGATATATACACCGTCTAATCAACTTCTATTTGTTGCCGTGAAGGTAAGCTTCCTTGTCAAGTTCATTAAAACATCTATATTTAGCTCTGATGAACAACGGAAGGTCTTCATTTACCACGATGTTTTCTTTCTAATTATACACATATGAATCTGGTATCAGAGTACTCCTTGTTCCCACAGTTTATCTATTTCACATGTGAAACCAGTCTTTTAGAACCAATATAATTTTAGCCTTTAATTGCAGGATCACAACAGAATGGGATATTAGAAATTGCTGATGATGTAAGTTGGCATTCATTACAGAATTTGGTTTGTTTCCTTTGTCAGCTCCCATGTGTTGCAGTTAATTTGCCTATTTGGTTTTGACAAATGATTCAAACTTCCTAACAAACTTCATAATGTCCATTTAGTCAGTCTAACGGTCTTTATTTGCTTTGGGCTGATGTGTCCTAAAGTTTAATATCCATGTTAGTGCTTAGTGCCTATAAGGAAAATGGGGGGTACAAGTTCTGATTTCAAGTAATGTATACACTTTGGTTGTGATATAATGGTATGGTTATGTTTAATTTACTTTTACTGTGCAGATGATTGACAAACACGTAATTGCTTTGGAGGAAGCAAAATCTGAGTACAATAAGATGAAAAAAGTGATGGATGAAATGCGTGCTTTTGAGGTACTGATCACTCATTTTTCATCGCCTCAACAAACTTGGATTTTTCTCATTGCAATCATTATTTTGCAGGTTGATGTGGACTTAAAATTAAAAGGCATGAAGAAAGCATACAAAGAATTCGAAATGAAGGAGAAAGCTTACAAGAAAAGACTAGATGAGTTGCAAAATGCTATTCAGAAACATCTTGAGCAGTATGTCTTTAGATTACAGTTTTGGAATATAGTATTATGAAGTTCTTATAATATGGCAAATGGTATGTAGAATTCAGGCAGATTTAGTGGATCAAGAAAAGCTATAAGCTACATTGGCTGATGAACATCTTAATACTGGTTGCGACCTGAAAAAGGCATGTGAAATGGTTGCTCTGCTTGAAGCGCAACTAAAGGCGATGAATCCAAATCTGGATTCAATTTCAGAGTATGGGTTTTTCTAATTTGTCACACAGGTTATTTCTACTTTTCCTGATGTTGCAGACTTGTAGTAAATTCACAATTTATTATGATTATCAAATATCAAAAGAAGGTAGCTTTATACAATGAGCGAGTTGAAGGACTTAATGCTGTCACCCAGGAGTGGGATGACATAAAGAAGCAATATGATGAATGGAGAAAGAAGAGGTGTGTATAATTTTTTTTTTGTTTTTAATTCTTGCCTTTTGACTAAAACATTAGTTTGGTTGTGTTATGACAGATTGGATGAGTTTATGGAAGGATTTAATGCCATGTCTTTGAAGTTAAAGGAAATGTATCAAGTTTGGGAATATGATCTCTGAGTCACTCCCTTGACACAAACACATGGAATTGTGCTTCATTCTCCTCTGTATTTACCATATTTCAACTTGTTATCGATGCTATGTTGTCAATAAAATTTTGCATTACTGGTTATTAAAAGGTGCTGAACCAAAATATTTTTCTTTTTAAAGGTTTGATCTTGCTGTGAGTGCACAATCTGATGCCCTAAAATTTTTAGGGCATAAATTACTATTTTTGTCTAAATTTATTTACATATGAGAGCTAGTTTAAATATTAACCGCAAAAATAGATAGCTTGTGGCAGTAAATATTTGCTAGAAATGAAAATAAAAATAAGGTGCTGTATTTTTAATTATTTGTAAAAACAGAGAATAAAAACAATGAAGGTGTGTGCTTGTGATCAATAATATCTATAAGTATAATCATTTTTTAACGTTCACACAAGATTACTCTTGGAGGCGATGTAGAGCTCGAGCTTGTCGATTCTTTGGATCCTTTCTCTGAAAGTGTTGTGTTCGGTGTCAGACCTCCAAAGAAAAGCTGGAAAAATACTGCTAATTTATCAGTGGTGAAAAGGTTATACAAGCTTGCTGTTAGCATTTTCCTTTGTGTTGGCCTCCATTCTTGCACGGTAAATCATTGTGTATAAGCAAGAGTTGCATTTCCTGCTGAAACCTTCATTAGCAATTGAACATGCATCAATTCTTAAACAAGCAATAATTCATGCCCAATTCATAATCATTAGGTAGGTTTATTAATTGTTATACCAAGAGTTTATGTTCTTTACTTGGCTTTTTATAAGTATTGTGTAAAAGAAACACATTTTAATATTTTAACACAATTTTACTGAAATTTATTGGAATTTAACAATACTGAGTTTGACTTATTTAATTAATTTCATTAGTGATTTTATTATTTTCAATAAATTTTAACTAATAAAAGTGTGTTGTTGATACGCTTAATGTGCTTAATTAATCTAATTACTGTGCCATAGTATGTTTATTCCTCCTGCAGTCTTAGGAACAATATGTTTGAATTGGCTGATCAACTTGTTGGGATATATAAAACTGATAATTGAACAAAGAGTTGCCAATGTTTTGTTGATCCTGGGGTTTTGTGGTATGTGAAAAGGCTGCTTAAGATAGTTGTCAACGTTTTGTTGATGCTAATTTGAAGAATGATTCTATAATTATTATTCTCTTGTACCAGTTTGATCTTGCATGTAGTCCTAATTGTTATTATTGAGTTTGGTGTCTTGTATGTTGTATATAAAGTTATGGGTCCTAGCCTGACTTGACTTTTTATTGTAGTATGCTCATATGAGAAATATATGTAATTAGTTTTATCTGTTCTATGGACTTATCTCTTGTTTTATTTTACACTGTGACATGTATATTTAAACAAATGTTTTAATTTGGATTAGTTTCTTTTGTTTTGATTTAAAAAATGATTTTTTTTATTGAAATTGAAACCAGTTATAAAAAATAAGATTTAAATAGGTTTAAAGTTCTTTTATGCATTTTGTTTAATTATATTATTCTAAGTATGATTAAGCATAAAATGGTCAATGTAGATAATTAAATTGACTTTAGAATGAGTTAATTTTTTTACAAAACTTTGTTAGAATTTGTAGAGGATGATTGTAATCTTGTGATTTTGATTATAATTTTATTATACATATAATTAATTATTAAAATATTATAATTTTTAAAACTCTTAAAGTGATGAAACCCACAAGATTTTTTTAGATCTAATAATTTTTTGTTTAACTCAACTCAATTTTCTCATGAGCATGGACAAAATAGAACTTTCTAGCCATTCATAAAGGCCTTCACTTATTTACAAAACCTTCATAATTTTGGGTAAATTATTTTTACTAAATGTCAATTTATATTTCTCTGCTTTTATTCTAAATATAAAAGGCTCATTTTAGTTCTTTTTATATAAGGAGAAAGGAAATTGTAAAAGGTTCATTTATATGTTACATTGAAGTTTACTTTAATAATAATAAAGTAAATTATATTTTATAAAAATACTAAAATTATTTTCAGACATGAATATTTTAAAATAAGAAAAACACAACATGAATTAGTGTTTTTATGAAACTTTGGAGTATTATATGATAAAACTCACAGGAGAATGCCAGATAAACTTACAAGAGTATTATATGAAACATAATTTAGTTTGTTGAACTATCTTTATTAAGTTATATTGCAACTTTTTGCAAGATAAGAAATATAGGAGATAAGATACATGGTGACTATTGATCCTCACATTAGTTGCATTATCATTTTATGACTCTCTAAAATAATGCATGTTTTGTAATAATTTAGCACAATTGACTTCTAACGATATAGGATTAACTATTATTAAATAAATGCTTCAGTTTGGTGAAGGTTAATGTCACAATCATCCAAATTAGTAGTTGTGGCACTTAATGATAGGTTGGATGTTGTATAAAGTGCACTTAAAGAGAGGAAGGTGGGTGGTAATATGATGAATAATAAGAGAAATTCCCCAACTATGGGAAGATTTCCCTCAAAAATATCATGTAAATATTGGATGTGAATGACTTAGAGCTAAGTTGTATAAATGTATTATAACTGTAAATTTGTATTGGAGGCACTTGATCACTGAAAATAACAATAACTACAATGTGACTAAACCTCCCACACACAGAGGTAATAAGTGGCAATATTGCTAGAATTTGATTTGATGCATATGCACATGCACTAAAAATATCCATTGCATGCCTTGACTATCATATACAGCCTGAACTATGCAGGAGTCTGTTGATCAACATTGTAAATTGATTTTCTTTATTATATTGCAAAGAACGAAACAGAGAATTGATCAAGGAAGCAATTCATGTTCGTTATGCACTTCTCCCATATTTGTACACATTATTCAGGGAGGCTAACTCTACGGGTGTTCCTGTTGTCCGTCCATTGTGGATGGAATTCCCATTTGATGAAGCTACTTTTAGCAATGACGAAGCTTTCATGGTTGGGAGTAGTCTTTTAGTGCAAGGGATTTAATGAGGTATTTTAATAAGTTTTCATATACAAATATTTTTTCCTTCTGCAAATCATATCCTTCTTTTTTGTGGTTGCTAATTGAAGTTTTTACAATGCTTTGTTGCTGACAGCGAGCTAAACATGCACCAGTCTATTTTCCTGGAGAACAATCCCGGTATGACCTAAGAACTGGAGCTATGTACAAGGGAGGGGTGACACACAAGTTGGAGGTTACAGAGGAGATCATTCTTTTTTCCAAAGAGCTGGAAACATTATTGCATGTTGTGTTGTAATTCTTGTGAATATACTTGAATGTATTCATGTTGTGTTGTAATTCTTGTATTCATGTTGTAATTCTTGTATTCATGGAACATGTTTCTTTTTTGTTATTTTATTAGGTCTAACTTCTGTTTTCATACACATTCATATATTATAATTTATAAATCATAGTACACTTTATGCTAGTTAGCTCCTCATCTTTCAAACTTCTAATGTAATAAATCATTTGGCTAACAAAGTTATGTAATCAATATTGTTACTTTATGACGGAGATTAAAACCAATACTATTACTTGATAATGAAACTAAAAATAAACTAAAATAAAAAATATTTAAAAGAATTAAGATAAAATTTCCTAAGTTTTCAACCTAGACATTAAATATTTTAGTTTTAGAAGTTAGTTCAAAGACATTAAACCAAATTGATCATTTTATTTTTTTTAGGACCTTTTATGCTAGCAACTAGATCTTTAATCTGTTATTCTCTAAAACCCATTCTCTGACATTAATCTTCTCCTCTCACCCGCTTACTGCTTACTCTGTTCTTCTCCTCTCAAACCCTTTCTCTGAAATCAATCTTTCCCTCTCACCCGCCTACTCTGTTCTTCTCCTCTCAAACCCATTCTCTGAAATCGATCTTCCCCTCTCACTCGCTTCCTCTTTTCTTGTTTTCCTTTTCTTTCCTCTCACATCCTCTGTTCATAAATCTTACCTCCATTAACACAATTGAAGGAGCTTTCTCTGACCTTTGACAACCTCTGTTGGTATCACCTAGGCCGGAGGAACAAGAAGATTACTGATTGCTGGGTCGATTTTGTTAATGTTTTTTCGGTACAACTATTAATGGCTTCTGTTTTCGGTGGAAAGGTTCTCTCTTGGTGATGAAAATGATCAACACTCTTCTCTGAGGTAAGTTACATTTCGGTTCTTTAAATTCCATTTCTTTTGTTTAAGCTCTCTATTCCCAATGAATACTTCTTGTTATCTTGATGTTCATTATTGATTTATGTAATATTTCCCAACTATCGTTTTCATTTTTAATTAAACTCTATGATTAACAGTTATTTTACTGTCCGATAGACTATAATTTTTTTTTATTGGTTTGTTAATGTAAATTTTTCTCGAAAGGATTACTTAATGATTGAAATTGAGTAGTTGCAATATGAGATGTTAATTTCTATGCCTCTCTAGATTCTTGATTTGTTTCTCGTGCTAATTTCCATGCTTGAAAAACAATTGTCAGAAATTCTTTGACACATCTCTATCCTCTATGTCACCAAGTTTCCCGGCATAAGCTATGTCAGGTCGGGTATCGAACAGATAAATGAGTTTTCCGGAAACTCATGTAACCTTATGAGATCTTGCGGCAACATTTTTATGATTCTGATTTCTTTTTTACCGGTTGTTAACCCTAACAATTGGTGTGTGCGCTATGGATGTTGGGACTTGGGAGACCAAAACTCCCTCAATCCGTGAAAGTGGGTGGGTTTAAGTTTGAATAAAATATATATGTTTTGACTTTAAGTCAGTAAGAAACAGGATTAAGCTTTTTGAAACACATATGTCATAAAAAAAAGCATTTCAATTTTTAAGCATTATAGCTGGAATAGACCATTATTTCAACTGTGAATTCTGCTGTGATGTTATAGGAATTCTGCTGTGATGTTATAGAAATTCTCATGTGATGTTATAGGAATTCTGTTGTGATGGAGGTTTGCTATGCAATCTCCACTGTGACACTGCTGCTATTTTTTGTGATTGATAACTTTGGATGTTAAATATGGAATATTTCGTTTTAAATCTCTCAACAAAAGTTTGTGATTAGCTCTTTCAATCTCAAATCTGTCGTGTAATTAATATTTTACTTAATTAAGCTTGATTTTCCTTCTTATAACTTTATTGTGTTATTTGTAGGTTTGGCAGGCTCTTTTGGCTGTCAAAGCACTTGTGCTGCCCTTGTGAAAGATGTTGAAACCTGTCTCAAATTTGCCTCTCTCTTTGCTGAAAAAGCGCACACATTAGCCCAACAAAATCTACTTTAGTTAAACTTCTACAGGTTTGTGTTGTATACCTGGGCTGAGAAGTTTTCTATCTCATGTTAATTCTCATTCCGAACATCTAATTTAAATTCTCAACAAAAGTTTGTGATTAGCTCTTTCAATCTCAAATCTGTCGTGTAATTAATATTTTACTTAATTAGGCTTGATTTTCCTTCTTATAACTTTATTGTGTTATTTGTAGGTTTGGCAGGCTCTTTTGGCTGTCAAAGCACTTGTGCTGCCCTTGTGGAAGATGTTGAAACCTGGCTCAAATTTGCCTCTCTCTTTGCTGAAAAAGCGCACACATTAGCCCAACAAAATCTACTTTAGTTAAACTTCTACAGGTTTGTGTTGTATACCTGGGCTGAGAAATTTTCTATCTCATGTTAATTCTCATTCCGAACATCTAATTTAAACTCTCACTTAATTGAATTTGGTGAAAAGGAAAAAAATTAAATACCAATCTCTTAGTTAATTCTCATGTTAACAAAATAACTAAATTAATTTTTTTTACTTTTCAGCTTTTGACTGAGTTTAAATTTTTAGTTAACTATCTATTTAGTTATGGCTTTCAGTTACTCATAGATTTAAGTATGAAAAATATAGCTTCTGGTGGGCTATGTCTAAAAAACAAGAAAATTCCCTAATTCCTAAAACAAGTTTCAAGGTTAGGTTCTATATGCTTTAACTATGAAGTAATATTTCAGTTTGCTTAATGAAATAAATACTAGATTGATTGTGATAGGAAGTTATACTATTGGTCTTGATCAGATTGGTATATATTAATATAATTACAATTTGTTAAATTAATGTACGGTCTAAATTATTATGATTAGCTATTTACAATGATCAAATTGCTCCCTCATTAACATATTGGTTTTAATAGAGAAGTAATTATTCTTTGAAATATTTATCACATGTTTGGAATAACCAGAGGTTGAAATTGTAAGAGACCTATTTATCAATGCTGGTTTTCAAAAGCCTTTTTAACAAAATTATTATCACACTTGTGTAAAAATTTATATCAAGATGGAACTAATTGTGTTTACGAATCTAATAAGCATTAAAAATTTTTATATGTTTTAATTATAATTTGTGAATTTAGATAATGAAAACTTGTTGTTAGGTTTGGGTAGATTAGTCTAACATAGGATGGGTAGGCTGGGTTATGTTAGGACGGGTGGGTTAGTTAGGTAAGGTATTGTAGGCTAAGGTAAGACCATAATAAGTTACGTCAAGTCAAATTATTCTAATATAGAATAAGGGAAGGTAAGATATGCTAGGAAAAATTGACTAGGTTAGCTTAAGGTAGTCTTAGATACGGTAGGGTTAGGTACATTATGTTAGAGTATGATAGATTATGTAGGCTAAGGTAGGCAAGGGTATGGGTAGGGTAAGCTAGGGTAGGCTAGGGCTGGGGCTAGGGCTAGGGTATATTGTATCATTTTTTTATATTTTTAGTATAGTTCCTGCACTAATCTGTTTCCTATAAGAATATGTTAATTTACCCAAGAATTATAAACCCTTAATTTTTACGCTGTAGGCTAGCCTTTATATGTAATATGAATTCTTTCTTTTATGGGGTTAGGCAAGATGAAAAATTTCAAAGCCTGATGGTGAGACTATCAGACTACTTTGTTTAGCTTTGGAATGTAATGTCTGACATTGAATGACATAATGATTTGATGATTCCCATTTTAGATTGAATTGCATTCACATTATTTGGTTTCAACTTTTAAGAGCCTCTGGTAGCCTAATGATTTGATGATTCCCATTTTAGATTGAATTGCATTCACATTATTTGGTTTCAACTTTTAAGAGTCTCTAGTGCATTTAAAATCTAAAAATACTAATCTAATGCCCTATCAGTCTATCTTATGAAACTTTTAAGAGGTGGTTATTTTGAGCTATAAAAATGTGATTTATTAAAATTTAGAGAATGTTTTTATTATCCTATTTGAAACGTTTTTATTCAACTATGACGTAAGTACTCGAATGATGCCAAAATAGCAATTTTTGGTGTTACGCTTTATTCGGAAATCTTGTTTCTGCAAGATAGCATCCAGTTATTTTTTTTTTTAATTCTGAAAATTTGCAGCTTGTAATATTATTAATGTTAAACATTGCAAGACATTGATGTTTATTCCAATCAATTGTTAATGTGTTGTGAACGTATATTGGCATAATCAATGAAGTCAGATACTAATTTTAGTTTTTTAAGCATATTTCCTATAAATAGTCAAAATGAGGTTGGTGAAAGTGTGATGGTATAATAGGATATATTATATCCATTTTTTTAATATAGTTAATGTGAGATTCAATCAATTAGCAATCTCTTGAAATAAAAGTCTTATTCAAAATATCGTAATTACAGTTGTCATTTAATAAGAAAAAACAAAACTTTTTTGTTTTACATATTGTCTTACACATCAATAACAAAGAAGTAGATTTTATTGTACATGTTATTTTCCATTCTTTCATCACATATATTTTTCTTCAAACAGTTTTTAGGGGATAGATGCTACTTATAGTATATCACACTTTATTTTATATATTTGTCACAAAATATCTGATTTTTTGTGACTGTAATAAATGCAGGGGCAACCTTTGAAGTATTGTGAGTCTGACTACTATGAACATTCAATTATTCAAATATTATGCTGGTATAGAAGGTATGAAATTCTTTTTTTTTTCTCCTTTCCTAAGCATGTTTGTTTATCTATAACTCTCTATCTTGTTTTTTACCAACGTAAGACATAATAAGATCATTCACTAAATATAAGATAAATAAATTAGTCGAAATATATGACATCCTAAAATGATCACTAAACATAAGATAATAAATCAAACGCAATATATGATATTGTCAAGGAATAGAGGATTATAAACTAAATTAAATTAAACGTATTTTATAATGAATTTCATTTTATTCTTTCATTTTTAACTATGTTTTCTAACATTACATCATTTTTATATTTTTTTATATTTTGAACAATCTTTAATATAAAATTAGTTTTTTATATTTTAAAAATTAAATTTAAATACAACATCTTATTGTTTAACCTTGAACGTATTTTTGAAATTTTCTTAAACTTTTTATTTATTATTCTATCTACACTTTTTTTTTAAAAAAAATTTTTCTACTATGAATTTTTTACTTTTAAAACATATTTGTATATTTCCATAACACTTTAATTATTTTCTGCCAGACATAACTTATTTAGAGACATTATTGTTTACATTGAATCTATTTACTTTTATATAAAAAGTACATTATTTTACGTTTTTAAAAATTTTAAATTTTTTATACAGTTTGAAAAATTATTTCACATTTATGTTTAATGATTAATATTTTCTAATTTTTTTTAATAATCTACCTATTTTAAACAATATTTTTTCTAATTTTAAGAACTCTTTTTTATTATTTTTCTATACATCTTAGACAATTTTTTTAATATATAGTTTTATATTTTCTTAACTATTTAATTATTTTATAGAAAACCAAATTTATTTTTAAACATTTTTTGTCACATTAAACCTTTTTACATTTTTAATTTCTTTTTATATAAATTGAAAATTTGTTTGAAAAATTATGTCACATTGAAATTTTTTTAACATTAATTTTTTAAAACTTTTCTATTTTTTCAGTTATTATTCTACCTATGTTTAAAAAAAAATTGAATTTTTTTCTAAAATATTTTTTATATTTTCTTAAATCATTTTAATTATTTTTACAAAAATAGTACTTTTGGTACATGTTTAAAAATTTTAAATTTTTTTTCTACACATTAAAACTTAGTTTGAAAAACTTATTATTACATATTGAACTTTTTTTACATTTTGCTCACAGTTTGTGTTGTTTCTCATTGCCTTGCTCTTGGTTTGCACCTTTTGAAGAGAATTCGCACAAGGAGATAAAAAAGGAGCTAAGAAAGGAAATTGTTGGGAGGAGCAAGAACTTCAAGCTTTGTTTACTTTCTTGTTTTTAATTCTTTGTAAAAGGTCATTTGTAGAGGTGTTGGATGTCTATAAGGGTCATCTCTTTTGTGTGTAATTTTTTCAAATTCATTTTGGTGTGAGGGAAGGAAGTGGTACCCCAACCTTCACATCTAGGAGCATGTTAGCCTTAATTGTTTTCTTTACTTATTCCATTTTATTTGCTTTTGGCACTTGCATAACACATGTCTTGGAGTTTCTAAGGCACTTCACACATAGTTGAGAAAAAACCAAAAAAAGAAAGGAGTGAGCCTTTAAGTTGTCCCCCCAAATTTTCACTCATCATGTTTTCACACACTTTAGCAATAGGAGTGTCATTTAACGAGGGTTTCCTAGACTAGGTCTTTTGGAAAAAATAGTGAGTGGAGAATGGCGAAGAGGAAAAAAGGGAATGGGAAAAGAAAGAAGAGAGAAGAGAGCATGAAAATAGAAATTAAGAGGAGAGAAATAGAATAGAGAAAAGAAAGGGAGAGAAAAAAAAGGGTATGAAAAGGAGGAAAGATGGAAAGAGAGGAGGAGTAAATTGAGGGACCTGAATATTACCATGAGAAGGAAGAAAGAGAGGACAATGTAAAAGTCTACCTTGATTCAGAGATGAAAGTAGAGCAATTCTTCACTTGCTTCCAACTCTTGCCAAAAACTTGACAGGAACTTAAGAAATTAGAATTTTTAAAGGAATTCCCTTTTAAACAGGAACAACGAGATAAAAAACAAAGAAAAAAAAGGTTTAGAAAACTACAATTAAACATACTTATACTGATCACCTCTCAAAATTAAAAAGCAATGCTAGAGATTGCGTCAGAATCTGTCGACAAAAAACTCACCACGACCAAAAAGAGAGAATTGTGGAAAGGTAGGAAATTTCAGAAGAAAGAAATAAAAGAATAAAGAAAGGGTTTATATAGCCCTTGGGTGTATTTAGTAACATAAGTTTTGTAAATGCAAACCTCTCCCTTCTTCCAATAACGGATTATTCGAAAACATTCTCGAAACTCAACTAAAGACTTTTGAAACAAAAGAGTAATAATTATTCTCACCTCCTCTATCCTTCTACCATTAACTGAATACAACCATATATTATCAATTTGTAATTTAAGTAAAATGTTAAATTTAATTTCCTTCACTATTTATTCTACAAATTTATAACTTATTAAATAAACAGGTTCTTACAATCCCATTATCACTTATTTTTATAATCTTATAGGGGCTATGAGAAGAAAACACATCCCCTCTTATTATGAAAGGAAACTCCTTGATAAGCATATTCCTTCACTATTTATTCTACAAATTTATAACTTATCAAATAAATAGATTCTTACAATCCCTTTATCACTTATTGTTATAATCTTAAAGGGGCTATGAGAAGAAAACACATCCCCTCTTATTATGAAAGGAAACTCTTTGATAAGCTTTAAAGACTAAAATAACACAATTTAAGTGTTGAAAAGTATTGAAAGCAAATAAGAGTTAAAATTCAAAAAGAGCCTACATCTACCATAGCTAGGTTCCTTAGTGGCTTGAATGTGGACAGTAGAGATAAAGTGGAACTTTTGCCATATAGCAACCTAGATTACTCGGTCAAAATTTGTATCAAGGTTGAGCACCAATTGAAGATGAGGACCGTGAATGACTACTCATTTACTCCTTAACTTTATGAAAAAAAGGGATCAAGTCGAAGGGATGTCTTTCAAGAGCTACCCCTATGAAGAACCATTAAAACATATGCACGAAAGAAGTGAACCTTGCATTCTAAACAAAACTCTCTCACTAGCCCTAATTCTAGGTTTATTAACATCAAGTTTTTTTAAGTATCTTGAGAGAGACCACATTAGTGCCTCTTATTCTTAAATTTTAGTTAAGTTTTTTTGCAATTTTATTTTCATTTTATGATCTTAAGTTTTGTCTTAGCAGTATATTGTTTAGTCTTTTAATTTTCGTAATATTTGTTGTGTTAGCCTTTTCTTTTTTTTTTTTTCAAAAAGTGTGTAATAACTTCTTGAAATTGAGCATTTAAGAGGATTTTTTCTCTTGTGTAAGTCTTGTAAGAAGTCTCTCATGCTTTTAGATTAAACATGTTCTCAAAATAAATTTCTCAAAAAAAAAAAATTTAACTCAATTTCATCCTATTATATGTTGTCTTCTCTTGATTTTAGTAGATTTTTTTTTGTGTTGAGTAATTTAGTGTGAAATCTTTGAGCCAAAACTTGTGTATACAAGAAGCTACAAATCATAACCAAATGCTTTTAGTGCATTGCCTAAATCATCGTCTATTTTAGTACATTTTGAGTTGCTTGTATCTTAGATTGCACTTGCAATTTAAAATTTGTGTGTCTTGTGTTATGAAGAGTATTGAAAGCAAATAAGAGCAAAAATTTAAAACTTATTAAATAAGTGCAAACATTTGAGAGGAGGTAGGAGGAAGACCTTATTTGCTTTTGTTGGTTTTTTTTTTAATTCCTTGTATTAAAGACCTTTTTTTAGGAAGTGTTGGATGCCCCTAAGGGTCTTTTGTTTGTAATAGCTATCTTAGTTTCTCGTTTTTAAGGTGTGAGGTAGGAAGTGATATACCTCTTCACATCTTTAGGAGCACACTTAGTACCTTAGACTTTTACTTCTTGCTTCTATTTTACTTACACGTTTAGTAGTGTTTTGAGCTTTAATGACTCTTGCACTAGTAGGATCGCATTTAGGCTTGAGTTCCAAAGACTCTTGTCTTCATTAGGAGTGAAAACATTCAAGGGAAATAAATGCCTGTTTTTGATTTTGCTTTACACACTCTCATGGAGTCACACATTCTAGCAACAAGAGTGTGAACTAATTAGGGGACTCACCTAAGGCAAACACTCTTGATAACTTTGTTAGTGAGTTTAGAGAGTGGAGAGTAGGAGAGAGTAAGGCAATAGAAGAAATGGACGCAAGAGAGGAAAAAAGGAGGGAAGAAAAAGAAAATGAGAGAAAAAGAGAGTTAAAGAGGTAGAAAAGAGAAAGAAAAGAGAGAGAAGAAAAAGATAAAGGGAGAGAAAAGAGAGAATGAAGAGAGGAAAGAAATATTTGAAAGAGAAGAGAGAGAAGAGAAAGATAAGAGAGGGAGGAAACCAAAATGAATTTGGTACACCATCTCCTTTACCTTTAAGAGCACGACTTAGACCCTACACTTTGAAATGCAAAAAGAAGAAGTAAAGAGAAGATGAATTTGATAAGAGACCTAAACCTAGGGTGAGGAGAGCAAACCAAAACCAAAATCAAGAACAAAAAGAACAAAAAATTGATCTCCCACCTTTTCATGGAAAAGACAATGTCAAAATAAATTCCTTAGGTTTTATTTTTTTATTTTGAGTTCTTACTTCATAAAATTATGTGATAGAATATTCTTGAATTTGAGTTGTAGATTTTTGGAGTCTCTTGATTAGTTTACATGCTTTTATTTCAAGCATGATTCATTGAAAAAATTTCTCAAAATTTTGTGTCTCAATTTCATCTTAGAGTCTTGATTCTTGTCTCCTAAACTTAGTAGTTGTTTGTACATTACTTTGAAGTGATTATGTGAGAAACTACTTGAGCAAATTTTGTGAACTTTTTGAGCCTTAAAACTTGTATAAGAAGTGGGTGTAAATCACAACAAAAGTTCTTAGAACATTGCTTAAAATCACTTCTAAAATTTTAGTGCACTTTGAGCTACTAATTTTGATAAATTGCACTTGTGTTTGAAATTTTAGTGCCTTAGCTATTTCTTTCACTCAAGCGTTTTACCACCTCTAATTCACTCATAAAATTTTCAATCTAAAGACATGTTTAGATACACCTAGATCAGAATAAGAAAAAAAGAAATCGAAAGAAAGTGAAAAGAAAAGAGCAAAAATAGAAAGACCTAAAAGAAAAAAATAGTGCAAAGTAGGTGTACCTAGTAGAAAATTCAAAATTGCAAAAGAGTGCTCAATTTTGGTTGTAATTGCTTGAGAAAGACTTGAATATCTCTCGGCCAACCTGATTTTAGTTCTTGTGCAATTTGTGAAAATTTTTGCTATTTTGCTTTTTATTCCCTAATCTTGTTCTTGTCTCTAAATAATTCTTTCCATTTTTTTCATGATATTTTTTTCCATTTGGATATTCTACTAATTTTGTTGAAATCATTTTTTGCTTTGAGCTTCTACTCTTGCAACTTTGGTGGTTGTTTTATTTGGTGGTTTGGTATTTGCTTCTTGTAGGTGAGCTCTTGTTGGAGGCTTGTCTTCAAAGGTAGCATCTTAGGAGGAATTGAGGAGTTTGGCTGGACTTCTCCAAGGAAAAAACAAGGCACTCTTAAGTATAAAAACTTGAGGGAGCAAGGAGTTGAAGACCTTTTTCTTTTAGCTTGTAATTTTAGTGATTTGTACTTAGGATTAATTATTTTTCTTTTGGATGTACTGTGGCTATCTTTAGGAGTGTTGATACCTTCTAGAGGTCACTCCTTTTGGTTTGTAATATTCTTTTAGTCCTTAATTTCTCGTGGTATAAGGTAGGGAGAAGGAATTGGTACACCATCTCCTTTACCTTTAAGAGCGCGACTTAGAACCCTACACTTTTACATTTCTTGTCATTTAAGTTTTCTTACAACAATCCGTTTAGAAAAGCCTGAGTTCTAAAGACTCATTTGTCTACTTAGGAGAGAAAATAAGAAAGGGTGGAATATTTTACAAGTTTTTTTGCCGCGCCTAGTATCTCTTTCACACTATGCCTTTACATTCACACACTAGTGCCTCAAGTAACAGGAATGTTAACCAAAGGCACTCACTTAAGGTTAACTCTCTTGAAAGTTTTGCTTTAGAGTTTAGGGAGTGGATAGTGGTGGATAAGCAAAGAAAAGAGGAGAAGGTTAAAGAGAGAGAAAAAGAGAGGAAGAAAAAGAAGAGAGAAGAAAACAAAAAGAAGAAAAGGAGAGGAAAAAAGAAAGGAAGAAAAAAAAAGAAATAAAGGGAAAAAAAGTGTATGAGCATGGATCTCCCTCATACGCTTACAATGAAGAAGAAAATTTTTATGAAAAATCAAGGAGATCCAAATCATCATGAACATGTGCCCCCTCCAGGGGAGCAAAAGGTAGACCTCCCCTCTTCCATGGGAGAGAAGATATGGAAGCCTCCCTTGACTGGAAAGTCAAGGTAGAACAACTTTTCAAATGTTATGACATTAGGGAGGAAAGAAAAGTCTCATTGGCTACCTTTTGCTTCCAAGGGCATGCCCTACATTGGTGGGATAGGTTATTCAAGGAAAAAGCCCGAAAGGAAATGCCTCAAGTTAAATATTGGAATGATTTGAGAAGTGCAATGAGAAGGAGACATATCCCATGCTATTATGAAAGGGACCTTTTGAGGAGCCTAGACATGTATAACAATGAAAGTATGATGTGATCTTTGATGATCACATGCCCAGAGGATCCTTTCTAAGGTCACTTGGAAGGGAAATGGATTTATAGAGAGGAAAGGAATGGGGTGAGGCACCACAAATACTAGGTTTGATAAGCCAAAGGGGAGAGGCCACAAGGGAGGGGTCCCTTGATAACTCTCAGAAGCTCTCACAAAGGAGAAGGGGGGACACTCAAAGGTAAGAACCTGACAACCAATATGGTCTCTAGGATTAAATTCAAGTGTAAAAAATACAAGTGAGGGGAGGAACTCCTATTTATAGAGGTAGCTAACCTCTTGAACAAGATAACTTAAAAAAGAAGGGCTAGGATTAAAAGGAGAGATCTAAAGGAGGAGGATTGAGAAACAATTCTCTCCTTAGATCATCAAACTTGGTGCCCAAGTTTCTCAAACCAAGGACCAAGATTCCTTCTTATTAGCATAGGGTTTATGTAGGAAAAGAAGGGTGTAGATATCAAGGCTACCCCTTATTTCCTTCATAAAGACCCAAAAAGCTAAATCCACCCTCTAAATTCCTAAGACACCTCCTAAAATAAAAAAATGGACTAAATACATGTCCCAAATTAAACTCCTAATGCTCCTCAAACTTAAAATAAAGGAAAATTATATTTTATTAACTAAAGTCCCTAGCCTAATATCTTCACTCTCCATAGGAGGTGAAGTCTTCCTTTGTCTGTAAGGGCTAGGTCTTCTTCAATCCTTCTAGCCATGGCCCTAGTGATAGGTCCCATCTCCTCTCCCTTGGAGAGGATTTGACCTCAAATCCATGGGGTCTTCATCATTTTCTGCACCTAAAATTGGAGACAAATCATAAACATTAAAACTGGTGCTTACCCCATAATCCTCAGGTAGATCTAAAACATAGACATTATTACCGATCCGCTCAAGGATTTGGAAATGTCCATCTCCTCTAGGTCTAAGTTTGGACTTCCTTTGAGAAGGAAATCTATCCTTTCTCAAGTGAAGCCATACCTAGTCGCCCTTTTCAAGGATGACCTCTTTCCTCCCCCTATTGGCGAAAGTAGCATCTCTCAAGGATTGACGCTCTATGTTAGCTTTAACCCTCTCATGTAATTGTTTTACAAAAATGGCTTTTGCCATTCTTTATGCACAGCAACAGAAAAAGGAAGAGGTAAAAGATCTAGAGGAGTACAAGGATTAAGCCATAGACCACCTCAAATGGAGAATGCTTAGTGGTTCTATGAACCACCGGTTATAAGCAAATTCAATGTGGGGAAGGTACTCATCCCAAGACTTTATGGCTGCCTTCAAGGAGAGCCCTCAGCATAGTGGATAAAGATCTATTCACCACTTCTGTTTGCCCATCAGTTTGAGGGTGACAGGTAGTGGAAAAAAGAAGTTTAGTTCCCAGCTTAGCCCAAAGAGTTTTCCAAAAATGGCTAAGGAACTTCACATCCCTATCTGAAACTATTGAAGAGGGTATGCCATGCAATCGAACAACCTCTTTAAAGAAAAGTCTTGTGATGTTGCTCGCATCATCCACTTTGTGGCAGGGAATAAAATGGGCCATTTTTGAAAATCGGTCCACCACCACAAATATGGAGTCTGCACCTCGCTGGGTTCTTGGGAGCCCAAGCATGAAATCCATGCTAATATCCTCCCAAGGTGCAGAAAGAGCAGGTAAAGGTGTGTATAGTCTATGAGGCATTGCTTTAGACTTTCCTTGCAAGCAAGCTATACATCTAGAGCAATGTCTATGGACATCTCTACGCATATGGGGCCAAAATAATTTCTCTTGTAAAAGCAGGAGGGTTTTTGAATTCCCAAAATGCCCCATGAGCCCACCTTCATGGCTCTCTTTTGTGAGTAAGTTCCTAATTGATCCTTGGAGTATACAAAGCTTACTCCCTTTATAGAGATACCCCTCACTAATGAAGTACCCATCATGGGCCTTTAATGTGAATACAGATGCAGAGGTAGCAAAGATGGGGCTGAAATACTTGTCAGAAGGATACATAGCTCGAATGTCATCAAATCCCAAGATTGTTGCACCCAAGGATGAATAAAGGGCATGACGCCTAAAAAGAGCATCAACCACCACATTTTGTTTTCCTTTCTTGTACTTGATGACATAAGGGAAGGATTCAAGATATTCCACCCACGTTGCATGCCTTTTGTTCAATTTACCTTGACCCCTCAAATATTTTAGTGACTCATGGTCACTATGAATGACAAACTCCTTGGGAGCAAGGTAATGCTCCCAAGTTTGAAGGGCACTAATTAGAGCATAAAACTCCTGATCATAGGTGGGGTAGTTGAAGGGGCACCATTGAGTTTTTCACTGAAATACGCAACGGGGTGCCCTCCTTGCAACAAGACAGCTCTCACACCTACACCAGAGGCATCACATTCAAGTTCAAATGTTTTAGAAAAGTTAGGTAATGCCAAGACTGGTGCACGGGTCAGTTTATGCTTAATTAGCTGGAAGGCTTTCTCTTGTTTCTTAACCCAAAGGAAAGAAACTTCCTTTTTCACCAAATCATTTATTAGTGCGAAGAGCGTGGAGAAATTAGGCACAAAGCACCTACAAAATCCAGTGAGACCATGAAAGCTTTTGATCTCTATCACACTCTTTAGGGTGGGCCATTCTTGAATAGCTTTTATGGTTTCGGGGTCAACATGGACCCCTTTTGTGCTACTATAAAACTAGGAAAACTACACTATCTACACAAAAGATGCATTTTTCTAAGTTACCAAAAAGATGATTACTCCTGAGAAGAGAAAAAACTTGTCTTAGATGTCCTAAATGATCATCTAGGTTCCTAGAGTAAACTAAAATGTCATCAAAGTAAACTACACAAAATTTACCAAGGCAATTCCTCAGTACATGATTCATTAAGCGCATGAATGTGCTTGGGGCAGTGGTTAGCCCAAAGGGCATAACCAACCACTCATAAAGACCAAATTTAGTCTTAAAAGCGGTTTTCCACTCATCACCCTATTTGATCCTTATTTGGTGGTAACCACTTCTAAGATCTTTTTTTGAAAATATTTTTGCCCCATGCAATTCATCCAACATGTCATCAAGACGGGGGATTGGGTGCCTATATTTGATGGTGATGTTGTTGATTGTCAACAAACATTCTTCATTGGCCATTCTTCTTGGGCACCAACAAGATTGGCACAGCACAAGGGATTAGGCTCTTTTGAACCCAACCATTCTCCAACAACTCATTCACTTGAGACTCAATCTCTTGGGTCTCAATAGGGTTGGTCCTATAGGCAGGTCTATTAGGTAGACTTGCGCCAAGCACCAAATCAATTTGATGTTCTATACCCCTAATGGGAGGAAGTCCTTTCAGAACCTCATTAGGGAATATATCATCAAATTCTTTTAAAATATCTTGAACCCCTTGAGGAAGGTGCTCATGTGCATGGTCTGTGGCAGTGCTCTCAGCAGAAGAATGTAGAACGGGAGAAGGATTTGATGTCTCTTTGCAAAAGAGGAGATAAAAGGGCTTGTTAGTCAAATGAGCTTCTTTTAAATCACGTTTAGTAGCAAATAGGCTCTTTTTACTAATATTCCCTTTTCAAGGGGCATCACTTTCTAACTCTCTCTCTTTACCCTTTTCAAGCTTTAAGGGTGAAGCTTGTTGTATTTTTTTTTTGTTTTTGTTTTTCCTCAGCTCTTTTCTTTTTCATTTCAAATTGATCCTCAACCACTTTAGAATGTGACAAAGGATACAATTTGAAGCACTTTTCATTATGGGTGAGAATTATTTGGTTGGAGTGATAATGGTGAATAACTTTCTTGTCAAATTACCATGGTCTCCCCAACAGGATATGACCAGCCTCCATAGGAACTATGTCACAAAGAATTTCATCATTATAAGATCCTATGGAAATTGGAACCATAACTTGTTCATTGACTACCATCTCCCTTTGCTCATTGAGCCAATGCAATTTGTAAGGTTTGGGATGAGGCATGGTAGTCAAGGCCAACTTTTCAACCAACCTAGAGCTACAACAGTTACAACAGGAGCCACTATCAACAAGGAGAGAACATATTTTGTCATTTACTTTACATCTTGTATGGAAGATGTTCTCTCTTTGTGACTGGCCAAGCTCTAGAAGTTGGCTTCTAAGAAGCCTTTGAAGCATAAGGAGGTCCCCCTCATAAGGAAAAGCTTCCTCACACTCTTGTTCAAAATTATGTCCCCCTTCTTCCTTACTCTCACTAGAGGAGGAAAATGAGATATTCTCACTACAAATGTCTTGTCCCCTCAGGATCATGGTTTTCTTATTGGGGCATTGAGAGGCAATGTGGCCTCTCCCAAGACATTTGAAGCATTTGATACTACTTTGCCTCTTAGTAGCCTTAGTAGTAGGGGGTTTTCTCTCTACATGAGGTGCTTTTGTATCTTGAAAATGCTTGGGTTCCTCTTTAGGAAAACCCTTGAAAGAGTTTCCCTTAAGTTGGTTTCTCTTTGAGTAAGAGGGAGAATCTTTTTTAAAGCTTTTTCTCTTGAGTTGATTCTCAACTCTTAAACAAAGTTCTACCAACTCATCAAGGTTTGAGTATGAAAGTAGCTCTACCTTATCTCTAATGTCAGAGCTTAATCCACACAAAAACCTAGCAAGGGTGGCATTGGGTTCCTCAATGATATTGGCCCTTAGTATGAGAATCTCTATCTTTTGTCTATACTCCTTAATACTTAGGTTATTTTGCCTAAGTCTTTGGAGCCTATCCAAAATATCCCTCTCATAATATGAAGGAATGTGCTTTCTTCGCAAACAAGTTTTTAAATCATTCCAGTAGTGAATGTCAAGCATTTGTTTACGGGCCCTATCCGTGACTAACCCATCCCACCAATGCAAAGCAGAACCTTGAAAACTAAGGGAGGCCAAAGGTACTTTCCTTTCTTCCCTTACTTCATAGCATTGAAAGAGTTGTTCCACTTTGACTTCCTAATCTAGGTAAGTCTCAACATCTTCCCTACCATGAAAATGGGGTACTCTACCTTTGGATCCCTAGCATGATTTGTATTTATACTACACGATGCAATAAAAGAGTAAGATAAGAAGGGATAGTACAAGTTGTAATGCTGTTGATTGTTGTAGTGTGAAATATTATAATGTATCTTAAAATTATGAGTGTCATGAATGATTAAATGTTTGAAATTTGTTTCGGGAGCATGGATTGAAGATTTGAATCATTGTATGATATTGGTGTTGATTACAATTGAGTGTATAATTTGTTGATGATCGATAATAGTTAGGGTGTGTGCTTGATGATGTGTCATCTCAGTTGCGGTTGGGGGTGAATTATGATGACATTATTAGATTATTGTAATGTATCTTATAATTGTGAATGTAGTGAATGATTAAATATTTAAAAGTTGTTTGAGGTGTGTGAATTAGGGATTTGTTTCTCTATGTGATATTGATGTTGATTTTAATTAGACATATAGTGTGTTGATGATGATGGTTAGGGTGTGCTTGATGAGGTGTCATCCCAACTGTGATTGGGGTGGTGTGTAATGACTCGATTAGATATTGATAATGTTATTTATGTCGATGATGATAGTTAGGATGTGCCTTGATCAACAATTCATAAGATAAGTAAGAATGGTAAAGCCCCATGATGGTTGTCTTTGAGAAGCTGTGCGAATTTGGAATGGTTAAGGGTGAAGCCTATGAAAAAAATGATTTTTGTTTTCATCCAAGAAAAGAACATTCTATTACCATGAGTTTAAACAAATGTTGCAAGGCTTGATAGACTCAGGTTTGGTACACATAAGTCATTTGCAAAAGGACCAGGATGTGTTATGACCCAAGCAGAAGAGAAATAAGTCTATGGTACTCCAAAGCCATTGATAACTCACTTTACAAAAACACCCCTCAGGTTCCTAAACTCGTTGTTGTGAAAGTGCCAACCTAATTTCCCTACAAGGATTCTAAAGCAGTTTTATGGAAAATTCCAAAGCGCAAACACTCAATGGAACGAGTGAGGAACAAAAGGTAGCTTCTTGTGCTGAGGGATCTGTTGTCACGAATATCATGAGAGAAAGTGGAATGACCCCTAGCGGCATAATTTATGCCCCTGAAGAATTAGGAAGCAAATATCTGGTAAAGGACAATAAAATGAAAGAAAAGGAAGTCATAGAAGTAGAAGGTGCAACAGAGAAGAAGATTACTGACAATAAAGTAACCAATGAAAAGAAGAAAGAGATATCATATGATGGAGCTTCAAAATTTATAAATTCATATGGCAGAGTGAGTACAAACTCATTGATCAATTGAATTGTACCCCGGTAAGTGTGTATCTCTTGACATTGTTAATGAACTCAGAAACCCACAAGAAATTGTTGATGAAAGTTCTCAATGAGGCACATGTGACTCATGATATTACATTGGACAAATTCGGGGTATAATAGGAAATCTCACTACCAAAAACTACCTCACCTTTACAAATGATGAAATACCAAGTGAGGGAAATGGGCATAATAAAGTTTTGCACATGTCGGTAAAATGCATGGATCATGTCATGGCTAGAGTGTTGATCGACAATGGATCCTCTTTGAATGTGATGCCAAAGTTAAATCTAGAGCGACTACTTTGTGATGGACTCGTATAAAGTCAAGCTCTATGATTGTGCGGGCTTTTGATGGATCACGTAGAGAAGTAATGGGTGAGATTGAACTCGCTATCCAAATTTGTTCTTTGACTTTTGAGATCTCCTTTCAAGTCATGGATATCAAACCAACATATAATTGCTTATTAGGTAGCCATAGATCTATTCAGCTAGGGTAGTTGCTTATACTCTGCATTAGAAGTTGAAATTTATGGTAAAAGATAAGTTAACGATTATCTAAGGCAAAGAAGATATGCTAGTGAGTAACCCTTCCCTCGATCGCTATAATGAGCACTGCTTATGTGGAGTCCTGGCCAAAGAATCCACAACTCTCAAAGGAAGCTTTGATGAAAGCAAAAATCATGTTAGGCGAAGGATATTAGCCAGGTTGTGGACTAGGAAGAAACCAAGAAGGCATGGCAGAGATAGTAGAGCTGCCTGAGAATAAAAATAATTGTAGACTGGGGTATAAGTCAACTAGGGATGACAAGAAAAAAATGATGGAAGAAAGAAAAGAAATAAGGTCGACTCAGTTAGAGAATCAAGAGATAAAGACCGAAAGGATTCCCATTTGTGGCTTCTACCAGAATTTCAAAAGTAGAGGACTAGTTCAGCCGGATCAAGTGGTTATGACTAAAGAAGAGCAAGATGAAGACTATCACACAACTCTAGTGTATCCGTGTAGCCCCTATGAAGAACTGAATAACTAGAAGATTGTTGAAGTCCTCATGGTTTTTAATTCAATTTCAAAGTAATTGTAATACCAGAATATGTGATTATGCCCATATCTTAGCATCACTTTTTAGGATGGGCCTGCATGTTAATGTTTGGTATATGATCTTAACGAAATGTATTTTGCATCTATTTTGTATTATCTCAAGTGTTTCTTGTTCCCTTTGCCCTTCCATCTTTCCTTATTCCTTATTAAACCTTAAATTGCAAATATTAAAATAATCATTCTAGAAGTAATAGTACTAATATCCCATGCTACAACTTTGACCATCCGATCTATTAAGCCTATAAGTACAATGATGATTTGGAAACACCTCCCAAGTTGAGGTGGTTAATAGATCAGGAAGAATAAATTATTTAGCCATATGAAGAGGAAATAAAGTTTGTTAATTTGGGAAGTGAAAATGATAAAAAGGAGATCAAAGTCAGTACTGCCATAAAAGGGAGAGAACGAGACAGGATGCTTAAACTTCTAGCTGACTATGTTGACATTTTTGCATAGACGTATCAAGATATGCATGACTAGATCATAGCATAGTTAAGCACAAGTTTCCATTAAAGTCAAAGTATCCTCCATTGTCGGGGTTTGTGGTTAGCGAGAAGGGCATAGAAGTTGATCCCGACAAGGTACAAAGAATCCTGGAAATATCGAACCAAGCAGAGAAAAGGAAGTGTGTGGGTTCTTGGTAAGATTAAATTACATTGCTAGGTTCATATCCCAATTGACTGCTACTTGTATTTGTTACGTAAAAAACAAACAGTTGAATGGAATAAGGACTAGCAAAAGAATTTTGAAAGTATCAAGAAGTACCTACAAGAACCTCCAGTTTTGATACCACCAGTACCAAGGAGACCTCTCATTATGTACCTGACGATGCTCGATGAGTTTATGGGTTGTTTGTTGGGGCAACATGATGATTCTGGCAGAAAAGGAACATGCTATCTATTATTTGAACAAGAAGATCACAAACTATGAAATAAGATACTCTCTATTGGAGCGACCATGTTGTGCTCTGGCCTAAGCTGCTCGTAGGCTAAGGCAATATATGGTATGCCATACTACTTGGTTGGTTTCAAAAAATGGATCCCATTAAGTATATATTCGAGAAACCAATTCTTATTGGCCAAATTGCTCGATTACAAGTTTTATTGTTAGAATATGATATCTTCATGTCACTTAAAAGGCTATCAAGGGTAGTTCC
The DNA here is from genome assembly GCA_037954015.1 of Psophocarpus tetragonolobus. Taxonomy (NCBI): domain Eukaryota; kingdom Viridiplantae; phylum Streptophyta; class Magnoliopsida; order Fabales; family Fabaceae; genus Psophocarpus; species Psophocarpus tetragonolobus. The sequence continues at coordinate 42,008,813 of CM075688.1, read as the reverse complement.
TTAGCTGAACACTTGGCTCACCATCCCATAGAAGATTACCAATCGATGCAATGTGAATTCCTAAATGAGGACATAATGACATTATTTGAAGAAAAATATTTAAAGGGGGAAAAGTGGACAATGATATTCAATGGTGCTTCGAATGCACTAGGTATAGGATTGGAGCAGTGCTAATCTCTCCCAAAAACCAATTTATCCTATTCATTGCAAGATTAGGTTTCGATTTCATAAACAACATGGTAGAATATATAGCATGTACAATGGGGATCTTAGTCGTACTCGAGTCCAATGTTAAGATTTTGGAGGTATATGAAGACTCAACCCTAGTTGTGCATCAACTTAGAGGAGAATGGGTGACTCAGTACACAAACTTGTTCCTATACCACTCTTACATCAAGGGACTTATGGAGTAGTTTGATGAAATTACTTAACATCACATCCCTCGAGAAGATAACCAATTAGTTGATGTTCTAGCTACTATGTCGTTAATGTACAAGATAAGTTAGGAAGTGGATGTGTCGTTCATAATGATACAAACTTGAGGGAAACCAACTTACTATAAAATGATAAAAGAAGAAAGAGATGAAAGGCCCTGGTTCCATGATATCAAGCAATATGTGAAAGATAGAGAGTATCCTTCTGGTGCATCTAAAAATGACAAGAGAACCCTGAGAAGATTGACCATGGGGTTTTTCTTGAAAGAAGATCTGCTTTATAAAAGAAACCACGACATGGTGTTACTCAGGTGTATTGATGTAGTTGAAGCCAAGAAAATAATAGAGGAACTCCATGAGGGCTCATTTGGAACTCATGCAAATGGACATGCAATTACAAGGAAGATTTCAGGAGTCGGCTATTATTGGTCAACCATGGAAACTGATTGTTATGTCCATGTAAGGAAATGTGATGGAGGACCATCCTTGGGGCATCAAATAGGACCCATCACAAGGTCCATGGCAAGAAGAATAGAAGAAGAGGAAGGTCATACTACACCAAGAGCATTGATGATCACATGTGTGAACTTTGGCGCATCTACCTAGTGTTTTGCTTGTTTTCCTTATTTTCCCCTTGTATTTTGGGGAACCTTAATCACTTAGGATTTCATTGTGTATTTTTATTTAGCCTTTGTATTATGGGACAAATTAGTTTAGGATTTATTTTGGGACTTAAACCTTGACTTGTGAGGTCAATAGTCCATTTCTTTTATTTTCTAGACACAAGGTTATTTTAGTCATTTAGGGGGGAGGGACCTACATTTCATTTGAGGTCCATTTAGGGTTCATTTTAGAGGCATTTAGCTCTCAAATTTTCATGCAAATGGCCTAGAGGCCTCCCACCCTCTCTTTAAATACCCTAGGTTAGACTACATATAGTCACTTTTGGATATATTGGATATTTGAGAGAGTTTTCCTCACCATTCCTCTTCCTTAGTCATTTAGGGATCTCTTGGCCCCCTTCCTCTCCTCTCTACCTTAGAAGGAGCTTGGGCCTCCCTAGGATTGGCCTTCACCCTCTCCAAGTGAAGTGAGCTAGCCAAAGAGACACCATCCAACCACCACCACCCAAAACACTATTCTTTTGTCTCCATTTTTCATGAACCACTTTCACCCATCATAAGCTCCATTTTTTCACACCTATTTCAACCCTTGAATAAGATCCATTTCAACATTTCATCTTGGAGAAGATTTGGTGACACCATGGAGAAGGTGGAGCGATCAAAATGTCATAAAGGTGGGGAATTGATGTGATCGGACCAATTGAACCCAAGCCTTCCAATGGGCACTGTTTCATCCTTGTTGCAATTGATTATTTCACCAAGTGGGTTGAAGATGCATCATACACTAGTATAATCGGAAATATAGTGATTAAGTTCATTAAGAAGAACCTAATTTGTCAGTATGGGTTGCCAAGCCACATCATAATTGACAACAGGACCAATTTGAACAACAAAATGATGAAAGAATTGTGCTATGATTTCAAGATCCAACGTCAAAATTCTTCACCATATTGTCTCAAGATGATGAATAGGGCAGTAGAAGCAACAAATAAAAACATCAAGTAGATCGTGCAAAAGATGGTGGTAACCTATAAAAATTGGCATAATGTGTTGTTATTCGCATTGCATGGTTATCACACCTTTGTACAGAATGGAGGTTGTGCTGCCAATTGAAGTTCAAATCCCTTCTCTCAGAGTGCTGACAGAAAAAAAAACTCAATGAGGTTGAATAGGTTCAAGCTCACTATGATCAATTGAACCTCATTGAGGAAAAAATACTAATCGCCTTGTGTCAAGGTTAGTTGTATTTAATGTGATCTTAGATTGCTCCTCCTATGATCTGGCTTCTTGGAGTTCTTAGGTTAAGGAAAATGGAGATCGAGAGTAGAGAAATGGTGGTGGAGGCGTCACTTCAAGAGAAGATAAGCCTAGGTTTGTAAAAGCTTGTGAAAAAGGTAAAACCCTTGATAAAATCCAAAGAAGCACTAACATGTTTAGAGAGAAAAAGACACCCACAAAAGTCTCACACAAAGTGTTTGTATTCAAATGATTAAAATTTTCCTACAAGTGGTGAGGTGAGTGCTATAGAGTGGGGGAAGGGGTTAGACGTGATGCATGCCTCCCTTGATCTTTTTCTAGAGGTTTTTTTCTTTGGTGAAATGGTTTGTGGAGAGGTAAGAAGTGAGGTGGTTTTAGGCGCCACTTAAGGTAAGATAAGCCTAAGAGGGAAAGTTTGCCACAAGAGATGGAACCCTTGATAAAAACCTAAGGAATTCTCAAAGAGAAAAGGGTGGACACTAAGAAAATTTTGGCCAACTCAAGGTTTTTCCATTCAATAAACTGTAAAAAATACAAGAGTGTGAAGGAGCACCTTTTTATAGAGGGAGCTAACCTCTTGGACAAGTCATGAAGGAAATGAAAGGCTAGGATTAAAAGGAGTCATCCAAGGGAGGAGGATTGAAGCCCAAAGTCCAATCAATACCCTCCTTTAGATGAGAATTGGTGCCCAAGCTACCTCATCCACGGGCCAAGATTACTCCTTTATTAGTTTTTGGTTTTATTTAGGAAAAGAGGGTGTAGTTATCAAACTACCCCCTTATTTCCTAAATAAAGGCCCAAAAACTAATCTTACTCCTTTTTATTACTAAGACACCTCCTAGAAAATTAAATGGACTAATACATGTCCAAAATAAAATCCTAGGTTCCTAAAAGAAAAATTACAAGTAAATAAGTCATGACTTGCATAACTTGATGGTCATATGGAGGTGAGATCTTCCTCCTTCTACTCTAGCCATGTCTTCTTCTATTCTCCTAACCGTGGCCCTAGTGATAGGGCCCTTTCTTGGGGAGAATGCATCAAGACATCTAACTAGGCTAAAGACTAAGGAAAATACAAGATCCAAACAAGGCCCTAGATTAGTGGATCTAGTTCCCTCATGTGTCACTTAGATACTAAAATAGTGGATCTAGTTCCCTTAATTCAAATTAAAATTTGAATTGAGAGACAAATATATGCCACCTAGGAGAGAAAAGATAAGTGGCACCACATGGAGGGAACATGTAGGTTCCATATGCTACTAATGCACATATGTATGTTTAAGAGGTATGGAAATAAAATAAAGGGGTATGGAAATTAAAATTCACACATCCTCTTGCTCCAAAAAGGCCCAGCTTCTAACATACACCCTACACAAATAACTAATGGCACCTCATGCCCAAATATAAGGTGTAACGGCCGAAAATACAAAGGCCTAAAATATCTAATAACACCCACTAAAAATACTACATAAACTATACAATATTTACACACAATTTTAAGATTATGGCCCTAAATGTCTTCATGAAGCTCTCTCCTAGCCATGTCTTGTCCCAATCGCCCTAACCAAGAGTCCTTACTAGTGGGATTACATCATCTCCTCTCCCTTGTAGAGGATTTGATCTGAAATCCTGAAACCCTTCTTTCTCTTTTTCCAGATAAGCAAGGTAATTAACAGGTATAAACTCAAAAAACTTTGGAGTTAGGGGTCTATAAGATAACCCTCATGGTTGGGGTATTGGAGGCAGTACAGGGACCTCCACATAGCAGTTCCCCAACTTTTATCTAATGCACTAAGTAGTAGTCTCATATAGTTGGAAATAGTGGAGAGACTATACTTGGTGCATCAATGCACTCACTAAGGAAGGCTAAGTAATTTTTATCCCTTTGTTCACCCCAAGAGAGAATGATGGGCCTAGGGGTGGACCATTCTTACATGTCTCTTGAAGTTGAACTTGAGATTGGCTTTGAGTTTCCAAAGTTTTGGGCTCAATCTCATGCTCAACTGCATTCGTTATGTGACCTTCAATGGTGCTCATTCTTTGATCCTTTTGAAGATCTTCCCAATCCTTAAGCAATGAAGGTGAAGAGATGAGAAAACGGTGGTGGATGGCACCACTTCTATGGAAGATAAGCCATTAGAGAGAGCTTGCCACAAAGGAAAAATTCTTTAATGAAAGCTTGTGAAGAAATCACTCACAAAAGAGAGATAATTCAAATATTGGAAGAAAGAATCACTCACAAAGAGAATTTTATTCTAAAATCAAGTGTAAATTTTGAGGTTGTATTTATAGAGTTAGGGAGTGTTTAGGATGCCTAAGCACTTAATTAGGGTGTTTAGATGATTAAGCATATGTTAATTATGCTAAGCATCATTAGCACATGACTAGGAGAGATAATCATCCAAACAAGGCCCTAAATAAGTGGATCTTGTTCCCCATGTGCCACCTAGATCCCAAGAAAGGGTATTTCCCTTGATATTTAAATCAAGAGACAACTAGATGCTACCTAGGATGGAGAAACCATGAGGCACCTACTAGAGAGGATATATGGGTCCCATATGTCTCTCATACACATGTTGATGCACTCCCTTGATCTCTTCAACCAAGGTTCGTTCCTCTAAGAAAATGGAGGATAGAGAGATTAGAAATGGGAGAGGATTGATGCCACTTTCTAGGAAAAAGATGAGTCAAAAATTTTATGTTGCTTGCCACAAGGGAGAGGTCCCTTGATAAAAGCTTTAAGGGAGAGATTCCTTAAGAGAGAGGATTCTCAAAGACACCCAAGAATAAATTGCTCAAAAAGAGTCTTACTTCATTAAACCAAGTGTGATTTGTACAAGAGAGACTAAGTGTATTTATAGCCCAAAGAGGGAGCAAGGCACTCAAAGCTAGGCAATCTGACACTTGGGCCTAATTAGGATTAGGAGCACTAATCCCTCTTAGGCCACTAAAAGTGGTGCCTAAGAGGGATTAGTATGGAAAAAGATCCACACTCCTTTGGGTTATTAGGCCCTTTACTCCCCTCACCTCCTTTCCTAAGCTAATTACACCCTAAACTCTAGAAACTAGCATAAATGGCTGAAATACAAGGCCTACAAGGGAATTAAAAGCTAATTAATAATTACAAGGAGAAAACTAAGGACTATGGCCTAAAATATCTATCTCCATCATGAGCTGGGGTCTTGATGAGTCTTTCCGGGGCAAGTCCTCTTCAATCCTCCTAGCCATTGCCCTAGCGAGAGGGCCCTTGGTAGGTAGGATTGCATCATATGTGTATGTCTAAAAGGTGTGGAAATCAAACAAGGGGTGTGTAAATTAATATTTATGCATCTTCTTGCTCCAAAAAGGTCCACCTTCTACCATATACCTCACACAAATAACTAATGGCACCCCAATGCCAAAAATAAGAGAAAACAAAATGTAATGGCCAAAATACAAAGGGTAGAAAATTATTAACAACACCTACTCAAAATACTTAGACAATATTTACAAGTAATTTTAAGACTATGGCCTTAAAGTCTTCATGAAGCTCCTTCCTAACCATGTCCTCTTTCTAATCTTCCTAGCTAAGGGACCTTGCTAGGTAGGATTGCACCAATTCCTCCCTCTTGAGAAACATTTGACCTTAAATTCAAAGGTCCTTCTTCCTTTTCTTTCAGTCATGTAATGAGATAAACAAAATAATCAACAGGTGTAAACTCCAAAGGGTTGAGAGAGTGAGAGATTTATGTGATAGCCCCTTAAGGTTGGGGTAGTGGAGGTAGTGTAGGGGCACCACATAACAGCTCGCAACCTAAGCCCAATGCACTAAGAATGAGTCTCACTAGATTAGAAGTAAATGAGGCTATAATAAATGCACTACAGCATTTATCAAGGAAGGCTAAGTAATCCTTATCTTTTTGTTCACCCCAAGAAAGTATGATGGCCTTAGGGGTGGACCATTCTTGCATGGTCTCTTGAGGTTGAGTTTGAGATTGCCTTTGAGTCTCCAATATCATGGGTTCAATCTCATGTTCAATTGAAGTGGCCTCATCTACAAGTAGAGTTTGAGGTTGTGATGTTTTGTGCTCAATGGTAATGGGCACAACCCCAACTTCTACTTCCTTATGGGAAGAGGTAACTTCAATAAAATTCTCCTTGGAATACAATGGGTAATCTTCTCGAAGGTTATCCTCCCCTTTCATGTCTCCCAATGATTAATTTGATATGCATGATCAAGCTCAAAAGGTGAAGATTCAAGCTCAACACTTAGGAGTGCATGCAATGGTGCCTTCTCAAGTTGAAGGTAGAGAGGTTGTTGCATAAAGAAGTTATGTTTTAAGTCCACTTTTGTAGAAAAATGACTCTCCTTCACAACCTTCTTGGAAGTGGCACTTCCTTCCATCCCATCAACTAACAATGCTTGCTTTTTTTTTCTTTTTTTTCTGTTTTTCTCTTCCTCTTCCTTTTTATTTTTCATGCTAAGTTGATCCTCTGCTACCTGTGCAGGTGTTAAAGTATACAACTTTATATGCCTATCCATATAGGGGAGGACTATTTGGTTGGAATGACCATGGTGAATGGCTTTCTTGTCAAATTGCCATGGTCTTCCAAGCAAGATATGACCAGCCTCCATAGGAACAATATCACAAAGTATTTCATCATTGTATGTTCCTATTGAGATTGATACCTTCACTTGCTCATTGAACACCATTTTCCCATGCTCATTGAGCAATTGAAGTTTATATGGCATTGGATAAGGAAGTCGGGTCAAGGCTAGCTTTTCTACTAAGCTTGAGTTGCAGCAATTGCAACAAGAGCCATTGTCTACAATGAGAGAACACACCTTATCCTTTACTTTATATCTAGTATGAAAGATTTTTTCTCTTTGAGACTATGTCAGCTTAATAGTTTGGCTTCGAAGAAGCTTCAAATTATTAAGAGGTCCCCCTCATATGCATAAGCATCTTCTATGTCAGAATTAGATGCATGACCCTCTTCTTCCTTACTCTTATTTGAGAAGGAAGGTGAGCTACTTTCACTGTTAAACATGTCTAGGCTCCTCATGATCATGTTCTTTTTAGTGGGGCATTGAGAATCTATGTGGCCTCTCCTTAGAAATTTAAAGCTTTTAATACTACTAGTCCTTTCATGGAAACTAGTACTAGAGGGTTTCTTCTCTACATGTGATGCTTTATGCTATTTATAGTCATGATGTTTATAAGGTTCCTCTTTAGGGGAGCTCTTGGAAGAGCTATCCTTAAGTTGATCCTTTTTTGCATAAGGTTGAGAGTCTCTTTTAAATCCTTTTTTTTAATTAGATTCTCAACCTTGATACATAGTTGAATCAACTCATCTAGGTTCGTGTATGAGAAAAACTCCAATTTCTCTCTTATTTTTTGCATAAGCTTGAGAGTCTCTTTTAAATCTTTCTTTTTAATTAGATTCTCAACCTTGATACATAGTTGAATCAACTCATCTAGGTTCCTTGATTTTTCATAAAAATTTCTTCTTCATTGTAATTGTGCGAGGGAGATCCATGCTCATACACTTTTTTTCCCTTTATTTGTTTTTTATTTTTCCTCTCCTTTTCTTCTTTTTGTTTTCTTCTCTCTTCTTTTTCTCTCTTTTAACCTTCTCCTCTTTTCTTTGCTTATCCGCCATTATGCACTCCCTAAACTCTAAAGAAAAACTTTCAAGAGAGTTAACCTTAGGTGAAATCCTTTTGTTAACATTCCTGTTACTTGAGGCACTAGTGTGTGAATGTGAAGGCATAGTGTGAAAGAGATACTAGGCATGGCAAAAAAACTTATAAAATATTCCTTCCTTTCTTGTTTTCTCTCCTAAGTAGGCAAATGAGTCTTTGGAGCTCAAGCTTTTCTAAACGGATTGTTGTAAGAAAACTTAAATGACAAAAAATGTAAAAGTGTAGGGTTCTAAACCGTGCTCCTAAAGGTAAAGGAGATGGTGTACCAATTCCTTCTCCCTACCTTATACCACGAGAAATTAAGGACTAAGATAATATTACAAACCAAAAGGAGTGACCTCTAGAAGGTATCAACACTCCTAAAGCTAGCCACAGTACATCAAAATAAAAAGAATTAAGCCTAAGTACAAATCACTAAATTACAAGCTAAAAGAAAAAGGTTTTCAACTCCTTGCTCCCTCAAGTGTTTATACTCAAGAGTTCCTTGTGTTTCCCGTGGAGAAGTCCAGCCAAGCTCCTCAATTCCTCCTAAGATGCTACCTTTGAAGACAAGTCTCCAACAAGAGCTCACCTACAAGAAGCAAATACCAAACCACCAACTAAAACAAACACCAAACTTGCAAGAGTAGAAGCTGCAAGCAAAAAAGGATTTCAACAAAATTAGTAGACTATCCAAATGGAGAAAGTATCAAGAAAAAAATGGAAAGAATTATTTAGAGACAAGAACAAGATTAGGGACTAAAAATAAAAATAGCAAAAATTTTCACAAATTGCACAAGAACTAAAATCAGGTTGGCCGAGAGATATTCAAGTCTTTCTTAAGCAATTACAACCAAAATTGAGCACTCTTTTGCAATTTTGAATTTGCTACTAGGTACACCTTTGCACTATTATTTTCTTTTAGTTCTTTGTAATTTTGCTCTTTCTTTTTCACTTTCTTTTGATTTCTTTTTTTTTTTATTCTGATCTAGGTGTATCTAAACATGTCTTTAGATTGCAAATTTTATGAGTGAATTAGAGGTGGTAAACACTTGAGTGAAAGAAATAGCTAAGGCACTAAAATTTTAAACACAAGTGCAATTCATGAAAATTAGTAACTCAAAGTGCACTAAAATTTTAGAAGTGATTTTAAGCATTGTTCTAAGAGCTTTTGTTGTGATTTACAGCCACTTGTTATACAAGTTTTAAGGTTCAAAAAGTTCACAGGACTTGTTGAGAAATTTCTTTTGAGAACATGTTTGATCTAAAAGCATGAGAGACTTCTTACAAGACTTACACAAGAGAAAAAATCCTCTTAAATGCTCAATTTCAAGAAGTTATTACACACTTTTTGAGAAAGAAAAAAAAGAAAAGGCTAACACAACAAATATTACGAAAATTAAACGACTAAACAATATACTTCTAACACAAAACTTAAGATCATAAAATGAAAATAAAATTGCCAAAAATAGAAAAGTTTTAAAAAATTAATGTTAAAAAAATTTCAATGTGACATAATTTTTCAAACAAATTTTCAATTTATATAAAAAGAATTTAAAAATGTAAAAAGGCTTAATGTGACAAAAAATGTTTAAAAATAAATTTGGTTTTCTGTAAAATAATTAAAGAGTTAAGAAAATATAAAACTACATATTAAAAATATTGTCTAAGATGTATAGAAAAATAATCAAAAAAAGTTCTTAAATTTAGAAAAAATATTGTTTAAAATAGGTGGAATTATTAAAAAAAATTAGAAAATTTTAAAATATTAATGATAAAACATAAATGTGAAATAATTTTTCAAACTGTATAAAAAATTAAAAATTTTTAAAAACGTAAAATAATGTATTTTTTATATAGAAGTAAATAGATTCAATGTAAACAATAATGTCTCTAAATAAGTTATGTGTGGCAGAAAATAATTAAAGTGTTATGGAAATATACAAATAGATTTTAAAAATAAAAAATTCATAGTATAAAAATATTTGTTTTTTTTTTAAAAAAAGTATAGATAGAATAATAAATAAAAAGTTTAAGAAAATTTCAAAAATACGTTCAAGCTTAAACAATAAGTTTAAAAATACATTTCAACGTATAGAAAGCGTTTGAAAAGTTTAAATAATTAAAATCTTTTACATTAAAATAGAAAGGTCAATGTGAAAATAATATATTAAAATAAATGTTTTTCTAAAAAACAAAATAGAGTTAAGAAAATGTAGAAAAAAGTTTTGAAAATTAAAATTTTCATTTTAGATAAAATAATCTTTAAAAATAAGTTAAAATTGGTAGTGTAATAATTATAAAGTTTAGGTAATTTTGAAAAGTACATTTTTCAAAAAATTTAAAATTTGGTTGTAGAAAAAATATTTTTAAATATAAATTAAAAGGAGTTAAAAAACATTAGGAAATTTAAGAAAATGTTTCACAAAATCCAAAAAACTCTTTAGGAAAAGTAATATGTCAAAATAAGTTAGCTAGTGTGTAAATAATTAAAATAGATGTTCCAAAATAAGTTTGGTTGTCTAGAAAATTAACTACATATTAATGTGTTTAGGGAATAATGAAAAATAATATTAAAGAAGTTTAGTGTGAAAAAAAGATAAAAAATACAAAAAAATAGTTTAAATAAGTTTCGAAACAAGTTTGCTTTGTGTATACAAATAATATGTCAAAATAAGTTTGCTTTGTGTATAAAAATAGTTAAAATAAGTTCAATTTGAAAAACAAAATGTGTTAGATTTGTAGAAAATTAAATAAAAAGAATTAAGAAAATGTAAAAAGAGAAATTTTTTGAAAAACGTATAAAAAATCAAGGAACCATCAAATCATTAGGTCATTCTATGTCAGACATTATATTTCAAAGCTAAACAAGGTAATCAGCTAGTCATGTAATGGCTAGCCTATAGTGTAAAAATTAAGGGTTTACAATTCTTGGGTAAATTAACATCATTCTTATTAGAAACATATCATGGTAGAAACTATACTAGAAATATAAAAAAATGAAACAATATAGCTATCAACAGTTTTCAAATTCCATAAACAATATAAAGATATACAATTTGTGGTTATCCATAATAATAGATGATAGAAAATTTTATCCAAGAAGCAAGACGTGAATGTAAAGCACTCTAGCCTACCATACATTGTCGAGGTTTAAATAATCAAATAAGAAAAATAGAAAAAAAAAAAAAAAGACGAACCTCTGTAGCGTGAGGCTCTGCACTGCAGACAATTTCAAATGTTTCATTCAATGCAAAATGAAAGATAAACCCAATTAAATAAGTTATTGAGCCTGCAACTAGAACAAAGTATCATCGTAACTAATCTTATAAAAGTCTCAAAATTAACCCTGGAAGCATTCCAAAAAATAGCTCCCCATTTATCTATTGTCCAACTAATTGATCGCAATCAAATCTTAAAATCCACTAAAAAAAAAAAACTGTAAACAAATGCAGACTACAAAATCTTGAAAGTATTCAAGAAGCTAATTACAGACCCTAAAGAAATAGAAATAGTTGCAACAACAAAACAATATCTTATCACACAACATGAAAGGATAGATTCAAAACAAGAAAGTATAATGCAAGAAGGTGAGTCTCCAAGATCTTCATGGAATATAAAGATTTGAAAGTGAAAAGCAATAATAACTTATGGAGAATGTTCATCTGAGAATGAATCGGACAAGCACTATAGTCACACTAAAATCCAAGAAAGAGAAGCCATCAAAGATTTGAAAGTGAAAATGAATTGTACACAACGTATTGTTGTAAAGTTGTGTTTTGACTACAGAAAGATTTAATCCAAAAGAAAAGTATTCAAAAAGCCAATTAAAGAGCCCAACCAAATAGTTGCTACAACAAAATAATATTTCATCACAAGAAAGCATAAAATTAAATAAAGTGAGACTCCAAGATCTTCGTGGAATGTAAAAATTTGAATCAACCAGAAACAGTTATCCAAGAAACAAGAGCTATAATCATATATTGCAGTCCAAGAAAGAGAAAACGTCAATAAAGATTTGAAAGAAAAAACGAATTGTACACAACATATTATTGTGAAGTTTCCTCTGTTTTCTCCGATGTAGGGGGAGTAACTAGCCGAGTAACATGAAAACTCCAAAGACAGAACATATTCAAATAACAGGGGAAAAACACTATATTTCGAAAAAAATGACTGGAAAAATCAAAAAGAAAATAATAAAGTAAAACTTAATAAGGATTTTCAACATTCCAATCCATAAAAGTAAATAGTAGTAAAAAATAAAAACTAATGTTTTTTTGTTTTTACACAAACCAAAAGTAAAAAAGAAATCCAATTGGCATCTACTATATTATGTTAAAATTACTTTAATAATATAGTATTTTTAGTTTATTAATTATCACTTTAATTTTATATATTTTTAATTTAAACATAATAATTATATTTACAAGTACACCTTTTATAAAATATAAGCTTTGATAAGTGTCTTTTAAAAATTATTTCATTAATAATAAATTTTTATATTTAAAACTTTTAAGTTTCTTTTTTATATAATTTTTAATTAGTTAATAATTAAATTTAGCAAATGTCGACCCAAAAAAACACTTGGGCCATATTTTTGAAATAATATTAAATTTTTAATATCAAAATAAATTTTTAAGTAAAAATTAAAATACTCTACCAAAACAAAAAAAAAATTAAAATTCAACAAATCAAAATTACTTTATCCAAATAAAACATTCGATAAATAAATTTAGTTGAATTAAAAGAATTTTAAATTCAATATACTTCAAATTTCTTACATTTATAAAATTCTCTATCAAAACATAAAATTAGAGATAACAACATCCTTTGCATTTATAAATTTGGAATGTCTATTATATAAACAGTTTTTTGGTCGCTAAGAATATTTTAGTGTTTAAAAAATTACAATTCTATATTGTAAAAGAATGACACAAAAGACACTTGAAAAGTTTTCATTATAAGCTAAGAATATTTTTCTTAAAGCAAAATTTTCTTTCTATGATCATAATCAGATTGTTGCATCAAAATTTAAGTTTATAACATAATTAGGTAAAATTTTGGAGGGGTTACTAGGATCTTTATAATTGTATTTTTATCTTATCTTATCTTGTGTATTTGTACTTATGCACGTAAGGATGATAAGTGTTTATGATTAAGTGTTGTCCTACTATGATTGTACGACATATTCTGCCTCTTAAAAAATTTTTTTTTCTACCTTTCATTCCAACCAAAGTTTATTAATTGCTTTTATTTACATTTTTCACCCTTTAATTACTCGATGTCAATTTAATCAAAGTCAATTTACATTACGTTACTTTAATTGCTTGCATTTTAATTTAATGTATTTTACTTGCTTTTAATATAATTTGATCATTTACTTTCTTTCAATTTAACTTTTTACTACATTAAAATTTGTTGATCAATTTGCAAAGATCTTCTTTTGTAATTTTTGCAATAAATTTTAAGACTTTAAAATATTTTCTTCAATTTATTATATTGAACACTTTATTCCCCGTTTATTTACAATTGTTTTTCTTGTTGATATTATTCTATCTTTTAAAACTTTATATTTAATTAATTTTTTACTTAATTAACTTTTTGTACCCAATATTTTTTGCATTTTAATTTTGACCTTTAATCCCTTTTAAATTATTTTTTTCAAAACAGCCCCTTGCCGTTAACAAAAAATTGTTAAATGATGAGTTCACCAACAAATTGTCACATCATCATGTTCATTTACACAAATAAGTGTTAATTAACTATATTCAATAAACACCACATGTACTATAATTTATTATTGATTTGAAAAAAATTTGAAACATTTTTACATAATCATCTACCATGACATTGAAATTTCCAAAATGTCCTTGCTTTTACAACTCTACAATTAGATAGTCTATATAAAAAAAAAATACACTTACAGACTAGTTAGTTCGTAGACTCAAACAAATTACACACCTACAAACCAATTGTTTTGTAAAATTAAAAAAACTACACACCTACGAACAAGAATATAAGCTAAAAGCAAGAAAATTCTAAAACAAAGAAAGGAACATAATCCAAATGGAAAAATTATAATGAACAAAACTTAGAAGGAGTAATTTGGAGACAAAACTAAAATTAAGGGAAATGAAAGAAGGCTAAGTACACTAGAGAAAAGCCTTGTGTTGTGCCAGTCTAGTTGGTGCCTAAGAAGAATTGCCAATGGAGGATGTCCATTGATTGTCGAGCAATCAATAACATCACCTTGAAATATAGGCACCCTGTCCCTCGACTTGATGACATGCTTGACGAATTGCATGAGGCCCAATTATTTTCAAAAATTGATCTTAAGAGTGCTTATCACCAAATCCGCATCAAGGAAGGTGATGAGTGGAAAATCGCTTTTAAGACCAAGTTTGGGCTTTATGAGTGGTTGGTAATGCCCTTTGGGTTACCAATGCCCCAAGCACCTTCATGAGGCTTATGAATCATGTCCTTAGGGATTGCTTAGGAAAATTTTGTGTAGTTTATTTTGATGATATTTTAGTGTATAGCAAGAGCCTAGATGAGCATGTAGGTCATCTTAGGCACGTCTTTTGCATCCTTAGGTCACACCAACTCTATGGAAACCTTGAATAGTGTAATTTTTGTGTAGAGAGTGTGGTGTTTTTAGGTTTTGTAGTCAATAAAGATGGGGTTCATGTAGACCCTGACAAAATCAAAGTCATCCAAGAATGGCCCACCCGAAAAAATGTGACTGAGATCAAAAGCTTTCATGGTCTCACGAGTTTCTATAGGCGCTTTGTGCCTAATTTCTCCACACTTTTTTTCACCAATCAATGATTTGGTGAAAAAGGAGGTTCCCTTCCTTTGGGGTGCTAAACAACAAAAAGCCTTCGAGCTTATTAAAGAAAAATTAACCCATGCCCCTGTTCTAGCTGTACCTGACTTTTCAAAAACTTTTGAGCTAGAGTGTGATGCATCGGGTGTTGGAATAGGTGCCGTGTTATTGCAAGGCAGCCACCCCGTGGCTTATTTTAGTGAAAAACTAAATGTGTCGCGCTCAATTACCCCACCTATGACAAAGAGTTTTACTCCTTAATAAGGGCCCTTCAAACTTGGGAACATTACCTTATTCTCAAGGAGTTTTTCATTCATAGTGACCATGAGTCACTAAATATTTGAAGGGTCAAGGTAAGCTTAACAAGAGGCATGCAAAGTGGGTTAGTTTTTGGAAACTTTTTCCTATATAATCAAATACAAGAAAGGGGAGCACAATGTAGTGGCTGATGCCCTATCTAGAAGACATACTCTGATGTGACCTTGCCTAGCCAAGGACCTATCACTAAGGCCATGGCTAGAAGGATTGAAGAAGACCTAGCCCTTGCAGACAAAGGAAGACTTCACCTCCTATGGAGAGTGAAGATATTAGGCTAGGGACTTTAGTTAATAAAATGTAATTTTCCTTTATTTTAATTTTGAGGAGCATTAAGAATTTAATTTGGGACATGTATGTAGTCCATTTTTTTATTTTTAGGAGGTGTCTTAGGAATTTAGAGGGTGGATTTATCTTTTTGGGTCTTTATGAAGGAAATAAGGGTAGCCTTGATATCTACACCCCTCTTTTCTACATAAGCCCCCTAAGCTAATAAGAAGGAATCTTGGCCCTTGGTTTGAGAAACTTGGGCACCAAGTTTGATGATCTAAGGAGGGAATTGTTTCTCAATCCTCCTCCTTTAGATCTCTCCTTTTAATCCTAGCCCTTCTTTTTTAGGTTATCTTGTTCAAGAGGTTAGCTACCTCTACAAATAGGAGCTCCTCCCTCACTTGTAGTTTTTTACACTTGAATTTAATCCTAGAGACCATATTGGTTGAGGTTCTTACCTTTGAGTGTCCCCCTTTCTCCTTTGTGAGAGCTTCTAAGAGTTATCAAGGGACCCCTCCCTTGTGGCCTCTCCCCTTTGGCTTATCAAACCTAGTATTTATGGCGCCTCACCCCATTCCTTTCCTCTCCATAAATCCATTTCCCTTCCAAGTGACCTTAGAAATGATCCTTTGGGCACGTGATCATCAAAGATCACATCAAGTGGTATCAGAGTCACTTTCTAAAGGTCACGTTCTTTCTCAATTTTGTTTTTTGCTTTGTTGTTTATTTCTTTGATCTCTTTATTTTAAAGCCCTTCATTTTTTTTCATCTCTATTTCCTTTATTGTCTAGTAGTATAGCTTTTTATTCTTGCTATTATATGCGCTTTTGTTTTCTATCTACGCGCCTATGTTCCATTTAATTTGATGCGATTTTATTTGTCCCTTTCTTTGCATCTTATTTTTGTGTTCAAGTTGCTTAATTTTCCCTTGGTTTTTTATGTTAAAGTGTGCCTAAGAAGTTGTGACCATTAAACCCACATGGTTGAGGATTTTTCCACACCATTGTGGTGATCAACTTTGGCCACTTTGTTGTGCCTTTTGTTTTAAGTCTCTTGCTGAAATTTTTGCTCTATTTTTAGGTGTGTTATTTTTTCTTAATCTTGTGTTTTGTCAAATACTAGTCATGTTAGTTTCCTATTTTGTCTCATTTAAATTCCATAGGTTTTAGCCTCTTAAATTTTTTACAAAAAAACCTTCAAAACAGTTTGAATTGAGCTCCTAAGAGGTGAACCTCTTGTTGAGTCTCTTAAGTCTTTTATGCTTTTAGTTCAAGCATATTAATCTCTTTGTTGTTCTTAAATATTTTCTCAATTCAATCTTTATATGTTTCTTGTTTTATGTTGAATTATTAGTAGCTTTCCACTTGGTTTACCTTCACTATTGGTGCCTCTTTATGGAATTTTAGCTTGGGTTAATTATGTTAGTAATTTGAGCAATCAATTTACTTCAAAATCAGCCCTAAATCATTCCTTAAGCACCATTAGTTCAGTGGTATTTGGAACTACTAAGTTGTTTGGCCTTTAGTTGCATGCATTGCTTGAAAATTGTGTGACCTTATTTTGTGCTTATTCACTCAAGTGTTATTATTTCAAGAATCCTCATTAAAATTTCAATTCAACAAGCTATTAGGTGCAGCAAAATGATTAGAAAAAGTTAAAAAAAAATAGAAAAAGTTCAAGTTAAAAAAAAAAAAGATAAAGAACTCAAAAGAAAGACAAATTTGAAGTTGTGTACCTAATAGTAGAAACATTTGATATGAGGAACCAATTGTGATTCAAAAAAAAAATTACTTGAGTAAGCTTTTTAGTTTTTGGTCACTTAAATTTTATTAAGTGTGCAACTATTGGTTTCATTTTTTTTGTTTGAGTCTTTTTTCATCTCTACTCTTAGAGCTAATCTAGGAAAGTTATTTGTGTGCTACCTTCCTTTATGAGCCTTATGTTTTCTTGCTTGTCTTCTTTACTTCTTTGAGTTTGTCATTGTTTAATCTATCCACTTGGATTTGTCAACCTTGTTTTGTTATTCACCTTTGTTTGTTGTCTTGTGTTGTATTCGGCCTTAGTAAGGAAAGGTTGGTGGGAAAGGTTCCATATATAAAATTTTGGCAAGTCCAAACAAGAGGAAACAAGGGTAGCATTCTTGGGGTGAGTTGATGCAACTCAAAGGGGCTTGATCAAAAGGAGACAAACACCAAAAAGCTTGGAGTGAAGACTTTGTTTTATTTTTTTTTATTCTTTGTATTGTGTATACTTAATTTTAGATTGGGATTTTGAGTGCCCTTAAGGCCCTCCCTTGGTTTGTAATAATTTTGGTTAATTTTAGCGTAGTTCCTTGTTAATTAGGTGAAGAAGGGAGAAGTGGTACACTTCCTTCAACACCTTAGGAGCACGATTAGAGCCCTTTCTCTTTTACATTCTTGCACTTTTATTTTATTTTATGTTGTTTTGAAAAAACGTGTACAGGCTAAGAGTTCCAAAGACTCATCAAGCCACCTTAGGTGAGAAAAAAAAAATAAAAAATTTTTGGCCTACCCTTTAGTTTTTAGCATCCAAGCACCATGACTTCCCACACACATTCTAGTGCACATAGTTGTTCATCAAGTAAGAGTGTCAACCAAAGAAAACCTTTTAAGGGAGACACTCTTGAAAACCTTAACTTAAAATTTAGGGAATGGATGGCTAAAGAACAACAAAGGAGAGAAGAAAAAGAGAGAAAAAAAGAAATAAAAGAAAAGGAAAAACAAAAAGAGAAGGAAGAGTTAAAAAGAGAGATGTTGGAAATGAGAAAAGAGAAAAAAGAGCGAGAAGAGAGAAGGCAAAGAGAGAGAAGAGAGGATGAAGAAAGGAGAAGAAGGAAAGAACTAGAAAGAAAAAGAGAAAAAGAGGAAGAAGAGAGAAGGAGAGGAGAAGAGAGTAAGAGGAGATATGGGAGGGATAGTGATAGAAAAAATAAAGGAATTCTCATAAGATCCCCATCTAGGAATTTTAGCTCTAGTCAAGAAGAATACTATAGAAATCAACATAAGCATCACTCACATTCATCATACAATCATCATTCTCCTCAAGAGAACATAAATCATGCTAGGGAACCAAAGGTAGACCTACCCCATTTTCATGGTAGGGAAGATGTTGAGACTTACCTAGATTGGGAAGTCAAAGTGGAACAACTCTTTCGATGCTATGAAATTAGGGAAGAAAGAAAAGTACCTTGGGCCTCCCTTAGTTTTGAAGGTTCTGCTTTGCATTGGTGGGATGGGTTAGTCAAGGATAGGGCCCGTAAACAAATGCCTGGCATTCGCTACTGGAATGATTTAAAAACTTGTTTGCGAAGAAGGCACATTCCTTCATATTATGAAAGGGATATTTTGGATAGGCTCCAAAGACTTAGGCAACATAACCTAAGTATTGAGGAGTATAGACAAAAGATGGAGCTTCTCATACTAAGGGCCAATATCATTGAGGAACCCAATGCCACCCTTGCTAGGTTTTTGTGTGGATTAAGCTCTGACATTAGAGATAAGGTAGAGCTTCTTTCATACTCAAACCTTGATGAGTTGGTAGAACTTTGTGTAAGAGCTGAGAATCAACTCAAGAGAAAAAGCTTTAAAAAAGATTTTCCCTCTTACTCAAAGAGAGACCAACTTAAGGGAAACTCTTTCAAGGGTTTTCCCAAAGAGGAACCCAAGCATTTTCAAGATACAAAAGCACCTCATGTAGAGAGAAAACCCCCTACTACTAAGCCTACTGAGAGGCAAAGTAGTATCAAATGCTTCAAATGTCTTGGGAGAGGCCATATTGCCTCTCAATGCCTTAACAAGAAAACCATGATCATAAGGGGACAAGACATCCGTAGTGAGAATAGCTCATCTTCCTCCTCTAGTGAGAGTGAGGAAGAAGGGGGACATACTTTTGAACAACAGTGTGAGGAAGCTTTTCCTTATGAGGGGGACCTCCTTATGGTTCAAAGGCTTCTTGGAAGCCAACCTCTAGAGCTTGGCCAGTCACAAACAGAGAACATCTTCCATACAAAATGTAAAGTAAATGACAAAGTATGTTCTCTCCTTGTTGATAGTGGCTCCTGTTGTAACTGTTGTAGCTCTAGATTGGTTGAAAAGCTAGCCTTGACTACCATGCCCCATCCCAAACCTTACAAATTGCAATGGCTCAATGAGCAAGGGGAGATGGTAGTCAATGAATAAGTTATGGTTCCAATTTCCATAGGATCTTATAATGATGAGATTCTTTGTGACATAGTTCCTATGGAGGCTGGTCATATCCTGTTGGGAAGACCATGGCAATTTGACAAAAAATCTATTCACCATGGTCACTCCAACCAAATAATTCTCACCCATAATGAAAAGCGCTTCAAATTGTATCCTTTGTCACCTTCTCAAGTAGCTGAAGATCAATTTGCGATGAAAAAGAAAAGAGTTGAGGAAAAACAAAAACAAAAAAAAATACAACAAGCTTTACCCTTAAAGCTTGAAAAGGGTAAAGAGAGAGAGTCGGAAGGTGATGCCCATTCGAAAAGGGATATTAGTAAAAGGAGCCTATTTGCTACTAAACGTGATTTAAAAGAAGCTCATTTGACTAACAAGCCCTTTTATCTCCTCTTTTGCAAAGAAGCATCAAATCCTTCTCCCATTTTGCAGTCTTCTACTGAGAGCACTGCCACAGCCCATGCACATAAGCACCTTCCTCAAGGGGTTCAAGATATTTTAAAAGAATTTGATGACATATTCCTTAATGAGGTTCCGAAATGACTTCCTCCCATTAGGGGTATAGAACATCAAATTGATTTGGTACCTGGTGCAAGTCTACCTAATAGACCTGCCTATAGGACCAACCCCATGGAGACCCAAGAGATTGAGTCTCAAGTGAATGAGCTGTTGGAGAAGGGTTGGGTTCAAAAGAGCCTAAGCCCTTGTACTGTGCCAGTCTTGTTGGTGCCCAAGAAGAATGGCCAATGGAGCATGTGTGTTGATTGTCGTGCAATCAACAACATCACCGTCAAATATAGGCACCCAATCCCCCGTCTTGATGACATGTTGGATGAATTTCATGGGGCAAAAATATTTTCAAAAATAGATCTTAGAAGTGGTTACCACCAAATAAGGATCAAAGAGGGTAATGAGTGGAAAACTGCTTTTAAGACTAAATTTGGTCTTTATGAGTGGTTGGTTATGCCTTTTGGGCTAACTAATGCCCCAAGCACATTCATGCGCTTAATGAATCATGTACTGAGGGATTGCCTTGGTAAATTTTGTGTAGTTTACTTTGATGACATTTTAGTTTACTCTAGGAACCTAGATGATCATTTAGGACATCTAAGGCATGTTTTTTCTCTTCTTAGGAGTAATCATCTTTTTGGTAACTTAGAAAAATGCACCTTTTGTGTAGATAGTGTTGTTTTCCTAGGTTTTGTAGTTAGCATAAAAGGGGTTCATGTTGACCCGAAAAAGATAAAAGCTATTCAAGAATGCCCACCCCAAAGAGTGTGACAGAGATCAAAAGCTTTCATGGTCTCGCTGGATTTTATAGGCGCTTTGTGCCTAATTTCTCCACGCTCTTCGCACCAATAAATGATTTGGTGAAAAAGGAAGTTCCTTTCCTTTGGGGTGAGAAACAAGAGAAAGCCTTCCAGCTAATTAAGCATAAACTGACCCATGCACCAGTCTTGGCATTACCTGACTTTTCTAAAACATTTGAACTTGAATGTGATGCCTCTGGTGTAGGTGTGGGGGCTGTCTTATTGCAAGGAGGGCACCCCATTGCGTATTTCAGTGAAAAACTCAATGGTGCCCCCCTCAACTACCCCACCTATGATAAGGAGTTTTATGCTCTAATTAGGGCCCTTCAAACTTGGGAGCATTACCTTGCTCCCAAGGAGTTTGTCATTCATAGTGACCATAAGTCACTAAAATATTTGAGGGGTCAAGGTAAATTGAACAAAAGGCATGCAACGTGGGTGGAATATCTTGAATCCTTCCCTTATGTCATCAAGTACAAGAAAGGAAAACAAAATGTGGTGGCTGATGCTCTTTCTAGGCGTCATGCCCTTTATTCATCCTTGAGTGCAAAAATCTTGGGATTTGATGACATTCGGGCTATGTATCCATCTGATAAGGATTCGGCCCCATATTTGCTACCTCTGCATCTGCATTTGCATTAAAGGCCCATGATGGGTACTTCATCAGTGAGGGGTATCTTTACAAAGGGAGTAAGCTTTGTATACCCCAAGGATCAATTAGGAACTTACTTACAAAAGAGAGTCATGAAGGTGGGCTCATGGGGCATTTTGGGATTTCAAAAACCCTCATGCTTTTACAAGAGAAATTCTTTTGGTCCCATATGCGTAGAGATGTCCATAGACATTACTCTAAATGTATAGCTTGCTTGCAAGCAAAGTCTAAAGCAATGCCTCATGGACTATACACACCTTTACCTGCTCCTTCTGCACCTTGGGAGGATATTAGCATGGATTTCATCCTTGGGCTCCCAAGAACCCAACAAGGTGCAGACTCCATATTTGTGGTGGTGGACCGATTTTCAAAAATGGCCCATTTTATTCCCTGCCACAAAGTGGATGATGCGAGTAACATCGCAAGACTTTTCTTTAAAGAGGTTGTCCAATTGCATCGTATACCCTCTTCAATAGTGTCAGATAGGGATGTGAAGTTCCTTAGCCATTTTTGGAAAACTCTTTGGGCTAAGCTGGGAACTAACTTCTTTTTTCCACTACCTGTCACCCTCAAACTGATGGGCAAACAGAAGTGGTGAATAGATCTTTATCCACTATGCTGAGGGCTCTCCTTAAAGGCAACCATAAGTCTTGGGATGAGTACCTTCCCCACATTGAATTTGCTTATAACCGGGTGGTTCATAGAACCACCAAGCATTCTCCTTTTGAGGTGGTCTATGGCTTTAATCCTCGTACTCCTCTAGATCTTTTACCTCTTCCTCTTTCTGTTGCTGTGCATAAAGAAGGAGAGGCAAAAGCCATTTTTGTAAAACAATTACATGAGATGGTTAAAGTTAACATAGAGCGCCAATCCTTGAGAGATGCTACTTTCGCCAATAGGGGGAGGAAAGAAGTCATCTTTGAAAAGGGCGACTGGGTATGGCTTTACTTGAGAAAGGATATATTTCCTTCTCAAAGGAAGTCCAAACTTAGCCCTAGAGGAGATGGACCTTTCGAAATCCATGAGCGGATCAGTGCTGAAAATGACGAAGACCCCATGGATTTGAGGTCAAATCTTCTTCAAGGGGGAGGAGATGATGTGACCATGCCTAGACAAGGACCTATCACTAGGGCCATGTCTAGAAGGATTGAAGAAGACCTAGCCCTTGCAGACAAAGGAAGACTTCACCTCCTATGGATAGTGAAGATATTACGCTAGGGACTTTAGTTAATAAAATGTAATTTTCCTTTATTTTAATTTTGAGGAGCATTAAGAATTTAATTTGGGACATGTATTTAGTCCATTTTTTATTTTTAGGAGGTGTCTTAGGAATTTAGAGGGTGGATTTAGCTTTTTGGGTCTTTATGAAGGAAATAAGGGGTAGCCTTGATATCTACACCCCTCTTTTCTACATAAACCTCCTAAGCTAATAAGAAGGAATCTTGGCCCTTGGTTTGAGAAACTTGGGCACCAAGTTTGATGATCTAAGGAGGGAATTGTTTCTCAATTCTCCTCCCTTAGATTTCTCCTTTTAATCCTAGCCCTTCTTTTTTAGGTTATCTTGTTCAAGAGGTTAGCTACCTCTATAAATAGGAGCTTCTCCCTCACTTGTATTTTTTTACACTTGAATTTAATCCTAGAGACCATATTGGTTGAGGTTCTTACCTTTGAGTGTCCCCCTTTCTCCTTTGTGAGAGCTTCTAAGAGTTATCAAGGGACCCCTCCCTTGTGGCCACTTTGACTTCTCAAACCTAGTATTTGTGGCGCCTCACCCCATTCCTTTCCTCTCCATAAATCCATTTCCCTTCTAAGTGACCTTAGAAAGGATCCTTTGGGCACGTGATCATCAAAGATCACATCATACTCTTATTGCCACTTTGAGCTCCCAAATCTTAGGATTTGATCATATTAAGGACCAATATGCTTTTGACCAAGAGTTTGGCCCCATTTTTGCTACCTCCTTGTCCAAACCTACTGATGGGTTTCATGTGAGTGAGGGGTACTTATTCAAAGAAAGTAAACTTTGTGTACCCCAAGGATCTCTTAGAAAATTCCTTGTGAGAGAGAGCCATGAAGGTGGGCTCATAGGGCATTTTGGAATAAACAAAATGATGCATGCCTCCCTTGATCTTTTTCTAGAGGTTTTCTTCTTTGGCGAAATGGTTTATGGAAAGGTAAGAAGTGAGGTGGTTTTAGGCGCCACTTAAGGTAAGATAAGCCTAAGAGGGAAAGTTTGCCATAAGGGATGGAACCCTTGATAAAAACCTAAGAAATTCTCAAAGAGAGAAGGGTGGACACTAAGAGAATTTTGGCCAACTCAAGGTTTTTCCATTCAATAAAGTGTAAAATATACAATAGTGTGAAGGAGCACCTTTTTATAGAGGGAACTAACCTCTTGGACAAGTTAAGAAGGAAGGAAAGGGCTAGGATTAAAAGGAGTCATCCAAGGGACGAGGATTGAAGCCCAAAGTCCAATCAATCCCCTCCTTTAGATGAGAATTAGTGCCCAAGCTACATCATCCAAGGGCCAAGATTACTCCTTTATTAGTTTTGGCTTTTATTTAGGAAAAGAGGGTGTAGTTATCAAACTACCTCCTTATTTCCTAAATAAAGGCCCAAAAGCTAATCTTACCCCTTCTTATTACTAAGACACCTCCTAGAAAATTAAATGGACTAATACATGTCCAAAATAAAATCCTAGGTTCCTAAAATAAAAATTACAAGTAAATAAGTCATGAATTGCATAACTTGATGGTCATATGGAGGTGAGATCTTCCTCATTCTACTCTAGCCATGTCTTCTTCTATTCTCCTAGCCATGGCCCTAGTGATAGGGTCCTTGCTTGGGGAGAATGCATCATCTCCTCCCCCTTGGGAAGGATTTGACCTCAAATCTAATAGGTCCTCCTTTTCTTCATCAGTACCTACAAAAGGGATCAAATCATTAACATTAAAGGTAGTGCTGACACCGTAGTCCTCAGGGAGACCTAATATGTATACATTGTTGTTCACTCTCTTGAGGACTTGAAAAGGACCATCTCCTCGGGGGCTAAGCTTGGACTTCCTTTGAGTAGTGAAGCGATCCTTCCTCAAATAAAGCCATACCCAATCCCCTTCATTGAAGATAATTTCTTTCCTACCCCTATTGGCTTTACTAGCATACTCCTTCGAATGATGTTCAATGTTGGCCTTTACCCTTTCGTGTAATTTTTTAACAAAATCCGCTCTTACTATTCCTTCTTTGTGAACAGAAGAAGGGAATGGTAAGGGCAAGATATCAAGAGGAGTGAGGGGGTTGAAGCCATAAACAACTTCAAAGGGAGAATGCTTGGTGGTCCTTTGAACCACCCGATTGTATGCAAACTCAATATGGGGTAGGTATTCATCCCAAGACTTGTGATTTCCTCGAAGAAGTGTCCTAAGCATAGTAGATAGAGATCTATTTACTACCTCAGTCTGCCCATCAGTTTGGGGGTGACATGTGGTAGAAAATAAGAGTTTAGTTCCTAGCCTTGCCCACAATGTTTTCCAAAAGTGGCTAAGGAATTTCACATCTCTATCAGAAACTATGGATTGGGGAATTCCATGTAAATGGAAAACTTCTTTAAAGAAAAGTCTCGCGATGTTGCTCGCATCATCTATCTTGTGGCATGGTATAAAGTAAGCCATTTTTGAAAATCTATCTACCACCACAAAGATAGAGTCTGCACCTCGTTGGGTTCGAGGCAGGCCAAGGATGAAATCCATACTAATATCCAGCCAAGGTGCAGAAGGAGCAGGTAAGGGTGTGTACATTCCATGAGCCATTGTCTTAGACTTAGCTTGCAAGCAAGCAATACATCTATGACAATGTCTATAGACGTCTTTCTTCATATGGGGCCAAAAGAATTTTTCTTGTAAAGCAGAACGATTTTGTTAATTCCAAAATGCCCCATGAGCCCACCCTCATGGCTCTCTTTTGTTAACAGATTTCTCATAGATCCTTGGGGTACACAAAGTCTGCTACCTTTGAAAAGGTACCCCTCACTCAGAAAGAACCCATTTTGGGTTTTACATGCAAATGTAGAGGCAGCATAAATGGATCCAAAATCCTTATCAGAAAGATACATTTCTCTAATATTATCAAATCCAAGAATCTTTGCACTTAAGGTGGTGTAAAGGTTATGTCTACGAGACAAAGCATCAGCCACCACATTATGTTTTCCTTTCTTGTATTTGATGATATAAGGGAAAGTCTCGAGAAATTCTACCCATTTAGCATGCCTTTTATTAAGCTTGCCTTGACCCTTCAAATACTTAAGTGACTCATGGTCACTATGAATGATGAACTCCCTGGGTACAAGATAATGTTCCCAAGTTTGAAGGGCCCTTATCAAAGAGTAAAACTCTTTATCATATGTGGGGTAGTTTAAGGCGGCTCCATGTAGTTTTTCACTAAAATAAGCCACAGGATGACCACCTTGTAACAACACAGCTCCCACACCCACTCCCGATGCATCACACTCTAGCTCAAAAGTTTTAGAAAAGTCAGGAAGAGCTAAACCTGGTGCATGGGTTAGTTTCTCTTTGATAAGTTCAAAGGCTTTTTGTTGTTTTTCACCCCAAAGGAAAGGAGTATCCTTCTTCACCAAATCATTGATTGGTGAGAAAAGTGTGGAGAAGTTAGGCACAAAGCGCCTATAAAAGCTCGCGAGACCATGAAAACTCTTGATCTCAGTCACACTTTTTGGGGTGGGCCATTCTTGGATGGCTTTGATTTTGTCGGGGTCCACTTGAACCCCATTTTTATTAACTATAAAACCTAAGAACACCACACTCTCTACACAAAAATTACATTTTTCAAGATTTCCATAGAGTTGGTGTGACCTAAGAATGCAAAAGACGCACCTAAGATGACCTACATGTTCATCTAGGCTCTTGCTATACACTAAGATGTCATCAAAGTAAACTACACAAAATTTTCCTAAGCAATCCTTAAGGACATGATTCATAAGCCTCATGAAGGTGCTTGGGGGATTGGTAAGCCCAAAGGGCATTACCAACCACTCATAAAGCCCTAACTTGGTCTTAAAAGCTGTTTTCCACTCATCACCTTCCTTGATGCGGATTTGGTGATAACCACTCTTAAGATCAATTTTCGAAAATAATTGGGCCACATGCAATTCATCAAGCATGTCATCAAGCCTAGGGATAGGGTGCCTATATTTGATGGTGATGTTATTGATTGCTCGACAATCAATGCACATCCTCCATTGGCCATTCTTCTTAGGCACTAACAAGACTGGCACAGCACAAGGGCTTAGGCTCTCTTGAACCCAACCCTTCTCCAATAGTTCTTGGACTTGAGATTCAATCTCCTTGGTCTCCATGGGATTAGTCCTATAAGCAAGCCTATTAGGCAGGCTAGCCCCAGGTACCAAGTCTATTTGGTATTCTATACCCCTAATTGGAGGAAGTCCTTTGGGAACTTCATCAGGGAATATATCACCAAACTTCTTTAAAAGATCTTGAACCTCTTGAGGTAGGTTCTCATGTACAAGTTCTATGGCAGTGCTAGAACTAGAAGGGAAAAAAGTGGAGGGGGAAGAAATGGGGGATGCCTATTTGCAAAGGAGGAGATAGAAAGGTCTGTTAGTTAAAGGGGCTTCCTTTAAATCCAATTTTGTCGCAAATAAACTCCCTTTACTAATGACTTTCTTGGAAGGGGCACCAACTTCCAACTCAACCTCCTTACCCCTTTCAAGCTTTAGGGGTAAAGCTTTGCTTTTTTTTTTCTCCTCATCTCTCTTATGTTTCATGATGAGTTGGTCCTCCGCCACTTGTGAAGGTGTTAGAGGACACAACTTAATGCACTTATCCTTATGAGTGAGGATGATGTTATTGGAATGACCATGGTGTATGGCTTTCTTATCAAATTGCCATGGTCTTCCTAGCAAGATATGGCCAGCTTCCATTGGGACTATGTCACACAGGATCTCATCTTTATAAGACCCAATGGAAATTGGAACCTTGACTTGCTCATTGACCTCCGTTTCCCCTTGCTCATTGAGCCATTGAAGCTTGTAAGGCTTAGGGTGGGGAAGTGGGTTCAAGGCTAGCTTTTCCACCAACCTTGAGCTACAACAATTGCAGCATGACCCACTATCCATAATGAGAGAACATATTTTGTCATTCACCTTACAGCGAGTGTGGAATATGTTCTCCCTTTGAGATGAGGACACTTTCAAAGGTTGGCTTCCAAGAAGCCTTCTTATCATTAAGAGGTCTCCCTCACATGCATAAGCGGTTTCAACACAATCAGATTGGTATGCATGAACCCCTTCTCCTTCGCTCTCACTAGAGGAGTGTGAGCTAGACTCACTAAACATCTTGGGCCCTAATGATGATGTTTCTCTTAGTAGGGCATTGAGAGGCAATGTGGCCTCTCCCAAGACATTTAAAGCATTTGATACTACTAACTTTCTCATGAGAGTTAGTAGTAGGGGTTTTTCTCTCTGCATGTGATGTTTTATGCTCTTTGAAGTGCTTGGGATGTTCCTCTTTGGGGTAACTCTTGAAAGTGTTCCCCTTAGGTTGGTCCCTCTTTACATAAGGTTGGTTATCCTTTTTAAAAGTTTTCCTTCTAAGTTGATTTTCTACCTTGATGCAAAGTTGAACTAACTCATCAAGGGAATTGTATGAGAAGAGCTCTACCTTATCACGAATTTCGGGGCTCAACCCACACAAAAACCTTGCCATAGTGGCCTTGGGTTCCTCAATGATACCCCCCCTCAAGATAAGAAGTTCCATCTTTTGTATATACTCTTCTATACTAAGGTTGGTTTTGCCTTAGCCTTTGGAGTCTATCCAAAAGATCTCTTTCATACCAAGAGGGAATATGCCTTCTTCTTAGAGCACTTCTAAGATCATCCCAATATCTTATGGAAGGCATATTGGTGCAGATTCTCTCATTGGTTAACCCAACCCACCAATGCATGGCATGCCCTTGGAAGCTAAGGGTTGCCATTGGAACCTTTCTTTCTTCTCTTACCTCATGCCAAGTGAAGAGTTGTTCTACCTTGATTTCCCAATCAAGGTAGGCTTCCACATCTTCCTTCCCATGAAATGGGGGGAGATCAATTTTGGGCTCCCTTGGAGGGGCCCCATTATTATGCATGAATGAATGGGAGTTTCTCCTAGGATGATTGTAGTACTCACTTTAACTCCTATGGGTATGTCTAGATGGGGAACCTAAGACTATCATTTTCATTTTGTAATTCTTACCATTCCCATGCTTTCTTTTTTCTTCTTCTTTCTCTTTTCTTCTTTCTCTTTGTTTTATTCTTCTCTCTTCCTTCTCTATTTTTTCTCTCTTTTCTTCCTCTCATTCTTTTATTTTTCTTTTCTCCTTGGACTCTTTTTCTCTCCTTTTTTCTTCTCTTCTCTCTTGTTCTTTTGCCATCCACTCCCTAAAGTCCATGTTTAAGTTTTCTAAAGTGTAATCATTAGAAATATTTCTTTAGTTTACACTCTTGTTTGATGAATAACTATGAGCACTAGAGTGGGTGTGTGATGTCATTGTGCTTGAATTTCTAAGAGGAAAAAGGTGGCTAAAAACTTTTCACAAACAAACACTCCTCTCTTTTTGTGTTTTCTTGCCTAAAATGGCTTGATGAGTCTTTGGAACTCTTTAGCCTTCTAAGTGCTTTGAATAAGAAAAATAAAGCAAGAATTTTAAAGCAAAAATTCAAAAGAGAAGGGATCTAAATCGAGCTCCTAAGGTGTTGAAGGAAGCGTACCACTTCTTCCTTCTTCACCTAATTTTTGAGAAACTAAATAATTAACTAAATCTTATTACAACTAAAGGGAGGGCCTTAAGGGCACTCAAACTCCCAACTACAAA
This sequence comes from Psophocarpus tetragonolobus, assembly GCA_037954015.1. Lineage (NCBI taxonomy): Eukaryota > Viridiplantae > Streptophyta > Magnoliopsida > Fabales > Fabaceae > Psophocarpus > Psophocarpus tetragonolobus. Next base: position 41,979,360 of record CM075688.1, on the reverse strand, counting down.
ATTAATACACCCAAATTAAAGAAAAAGTAAAGTCTTCAAAAAATTATTCCCCAAATGCTCCCTCAAATCAAAGTCTTCACGGCTAGGTGTGTTTCCTTTTGAGGTGATCCCTTAGGCTCTTAGTCAAACCTTCCAAAATATGCTATCCTTGTGTTAAGCTCCTTTTTCAAGCTTTCTCCCAAAAGTGGCACTAACACACAAACCAAAGAAACCAAAAGTAGCAAGGGGAGGTGCGAATAGAAACTCAAAAAGCAATAAAAGATAACACAATCAAAAGGACACTTAACCAAATGGTAAGAGTATATAAGACAAACTAGAAAGATGATTTAAAAGACAAGCAACAACTAAAAGGTAAACAAAAGAAACAGAGCACACAATGGAATACCTAAGAATGGCACTAGATTAAAGAGTAGAAAGACACAAATATCAAGTTCTAGTGTACCAAAAGTAATAAAATTTCTTTTAAGGTTCCAAGTTCAAAGTTGAAGCACTTGCTAATTTTAGGTTAGGTACATCAAATGAATTTTTTAAACTTTCTTTTCTTTTGTTTGTTCTTTTTTTTTTTGAATCCTTCGTAGTTTTTTTTTTGTATTTTATTTTAGACTTTGTTCTCTTGTTTTTTTTTTTTGAATATTTACTAGATGCACCTAAATTGATTATTAATTTAGTGCTTAATAACAAAGAGTTATGTGCTTGGAACAATAAAGAAAATTAAAAGCAACAATTTAGGTACTACTAGAAATGACTTCAAATGCAAAGTAGCTATAGATGTGTTCATGGTTTAGTAGTTTGGTGTGCCACTGGACTCAAGCTTTGTTAAGTTTTTAGTAATTTGTTGAACACAAATACCAAACTTATAGCTTAAGTGAAAGCACCCACAAACAAGAACTACCTTTACCACACAAATGAGCTACTAATTATACGTATAAGGAAAATAAAGACAAAGGGAATTGAGCAACTATTTTGGAATTTTTTTTTCAAGAATATGCTTGAAACTAAAAGCACATGAACGTCTAAAGAGACTTAGACATGAGGTATGACCCTCTATGTTGCTCAATTTAAGAAGTTTCAAAAGCTTTTTTGTAAAAACAAAAGAGGCTAAACTTACAAGGAATTAATAGACAAAATGGGAAACTATAAGCATGACTTATAGACAACTACACAAGAGTATAAAGGTGAAAAATAAAAGCTAAAAATAAGGCAAAAACAAGGCAACTTGGTGCAAGGAAACACAAGAATTTGGTCTAAATTTCTTGACCACAAGGTTGTGGAATTCACCACAACGGCATGGATTTTTAGCAAGAAATTCTCAAAACCAAAATTCAAGCAAGAAAGCACCAAACTCAAAGCTTAAGCGTAAATTAATGAATATGGGAGAGATGTAGATGCAAAGAAAAGAATAATATAAATTGCATCAAGCAAAAAATAAATTGCGCAAATAAACTATAACTCAAAACAATAAACTCAAGACATAAATGGAAATGATAAACAACAATGGAAGGCTAGAAAAAATTGCGGAAATTAAAGATAAAATAAAATAGGAAAACGGAAAGAAAAAATAAATGAGGTAGGAGGAGAGTTTAGACCTCTAGAATCAATGCTCTAGATACCAAATGATGCATGCCTCCCTTGATCTTTTTCTAGAGGCTTTCTTATTTGGTGAAATGGTTTATGGAAAGGTAAGAAGTGAGGTGGTTTTAGGCGCCACTTAAGGTAAGATAAGCCTAAGAGGGAAAGTTTGCCACAAGGGATGGAACCCTTGATAAAAACCTAAGGAATTTTCAAAGAGAGAAGGGTGGACACTGAGAGAATTTTGGCCAACTCAAGGTTTTTCCATTCAATAAAGTGTAAAATATACAAGAGTATGAAGGAGCACCTTTTTATAGAGGAAGCTAACCTCTTGGACAAGTCAAGAAGGAAAGGAAGGGCTAAGATTAAAAGGAGTCATCCAAGGGACGAGGATTGAAGCCCAAAGTCCAATCAATCCCCTCCTTTAGATGAGAATTGGTGCCCAAGCTACATCATCCAAGGGTCAAGATTACTCCTTTATTAGTTTTGGGTTTTATTTAGGAAAAGAGGGTGTAGTTATCAAACTACCCACTTATTTCCTAAATAAAGGCCCAAAAGCTAATCTTACCCCTTCTTATTACTAAGACAACTCCTAGAAAATTAAATGGACTAATACATGTCCAAAATAAAATCCTAGGTTCCTAAAATAAAAATTACAAGTAAATAAGTCATGACTTGCATAACTTGATGGTCATATGGAGGTGAGATCTTCCTCCTTCTACTCTAGCCATGTCTTCTTCTATTCTCCTAGCCATGGCCCTAGTGATAGGGCCCTTGCTTGGGGAGAATGCATCACAAAACTTTGCTCATTTTAAAAGAAAAATTTCATTGGCCCCATATGAAAAGAGATGTCCAAAGACATTGCTATAGATGCTTAGCTTGTTTACAAGCTAAATCTAAAGTAATACCTCATGGACTTTACACACACTTACTGGCTCCCTCCGCTCCTTTGGTAGACATAAGCATGGATTTCATCCTTGGACTTCCTAGAACCCAAAGGGGAGTGGACTCTATCTTTGTGGTGGTAGATAGATTTTAAAAAATGGCTCACTTTATACCATGCTACAAGATAGATGATGCAAGCAACATCGCAAGACTTTTCTTTAAAGAAATTGTCCATTTACATGGAATTCCTCAATCCATAGTCTCTGACAGAGATGTGAAGTTCCTTAGCCACTTCTGGAAAACTTGTTGGAAAGGCTAGGAACTAAACTCTTATTTTCTAGGGTCAATATTAAGAGAATTTTGGTCAACTCAAAGTTTTTCCATTCAATAAAGTGTAAAAAATACAAGAGTGTGAAGAAGCACCTTTTTATAGAGGGAGCTAACCTCTTGGACAAGTCAAGAAGGAAAGGAAGGGCTAGGATTAAAATGAGTAATCCAAGGGAGGAGCATTGAAGCCCAAAGTCCAATCAATTCCCTTCTTTAGATGAGAATTGGTGCCCAAGCTACCTCATCCAAGGGCCAAGATTACTCCTTTATTAGTTTTGGCTTTTATTTAGGAAAAGAGGGTGTAGTTATCAAACTACCCCCTTATTTCCTAAATAAAGGCCCAAAAACTAATCTTACACCTTCTTATTACTAAGACACCTCCTAGAAAATTAAATGAATTAATACATGTGAAAAATAAAATCCTAGGTTCCTAAAAGAAAAAATTACAAGTAAATAAGTCATGGCTTGCATAACTTGATGGTCATATGGAGGTGATATCTTCCTCCCTCTACTCTAGCCATGTCTTCTTCTATTCTCCTAGCCATGGCCCTAGTGATAGGGCCCTTGCTTGGGGAGCATGCATCAAAACCTGAGTCCATCAAGCCTTGCAACATTTGTTTAAACTCATGTAATAGAATGTTCTTTTCTTGGATGAAAAGAAAAATAATTTTTTTAGAGGCTTCACCTTTAACTATTCCAAATTCACACAACTTCTCAAAGACAACCCTCATGGTGCTTGTAACCATTCTTACTTATCTTATAAATTGTTGATCAAGGTTCCCGTCAATAGCATTTACTGTTGAATTGTTGTGCCCTGTGAGTGGATTATTCCCAATATTTGGTCCTTGTTCTTTAAATGTTAACATACTCATTTCTATCAGATCTTAAACTTTGTGCCTCAGCTGCCAACATTTTTCTGTGGAATGCCTTATAGGGCCTGCATGGTAATCACATTGGCATTTGGATCATAGCCTTCTGGATATGGAGGTTGACTGAGGTTCAATAGGAAAGGGGCAACAAGAGAGTTAGGAATAAGATGCAGTAGAAGTTCAGTGTAGGATGCGACACCCTTCTACCCCAAAAACGTTATTCTTTAATTACAAAAGAATATAGAAATTTGTTCATTTAAATCTTAGAATTGACATTTAGGTAAAATGATTCACATAATTCCATATACACTTATTTTCCAAACTATGAGATTATAAAACATAGACACATAAGTAGGCATGTTAGACTTTAAAAATTGTCTTTACAACATTCTCAATTAATACAACTCATATTGAAACTTTAAATGATTCGTATACATGACAAAAAACTGTTAATTTATTCTCTCTAATCCAATGTCACACCTAATTAGAGCAACCTAACAAAAAGATGTAAAGAAAAGCCCAAGCTTCATCACCTATGATATCATCAAGATCTTGCTCACCTAAAAATGGCGTTTAGCTCACAAAATGCGAAAACAAGCAGCAATGGAGTGAGAATACATCTCACACATGGTAAGGCACATATAAAGAGAATGAGCAGTCAACTAAAGTACCACAAATAAACATATAAATTCATCACACACCCATGACAGAAATTATTCATCCACATACATAAATTCATTTGTGCTAAGGATGCTCATACATGCTTTCTCAGGTACATGTTCGAAGTGGTACTCTTCTATGCTAGTAACACGTAGGTACAACGATCTCACCATAGGTCCACTCAAAGTGAACCACTTTCTAAGCCAGTAGCACGTAGGTATAACCGTGCAATGCAAAACAACAAAAGAAGATTTGGTCTAGAGCACCACACAATGAGTGATCCTTACAAAACTTCTTTGACATAATCATAATGCTAACATTTAATCATGTCATCGTACTCTACCCCGAACCGCAACTGGGATGACACCTCGTCAGGCACATCCTGACCATCATCATCAACATAAATAACATTATCAATATCTAATTGAGTCATTACACACCACCCCAATCACAGCTGGGATGACACCTCATCAAGCACACCCTAACCATCATCATCAACACACTATATGTCTAATTGAAATCAACATCAATATCACATAGTGAAACAAATCCCTACTTCACACACCTCAAACAACTTTTAAATATTCAATCATTCACCACACACAATTATAAGATACATTACAATAATCTCATAATGCCATCATAATTCACCCCCAACTGCAATTGAGATGACACATCATCAAGCACACACCCTAACTATTATCGATCATCAACAAATTACATACTCAATTGTAATCAACATCAATATCATACAATGATTCAAATCTTCAATCCATGCTTCGAAAAAAAACTTCAAACATTTAATCATTCATGACACTTATAATTTTAAGATACATTATAATATTTCACACTACAATATCAACATCATTACAACTTGCACTATCCCTTCTTATCTTACTCTTTTATTGCATTGTGTAGTATAAATACAATATTTATAGTTATACTACTGATATAAGGGTAGTATAAATTTTCTTAGAAAGATAAGAATTCATCGAAATATTTTATGTTGATGTCCAGAGTTAGTTTAGTTTTATCATTTACTACTTTTAAAAATTATAAACCTGCAACTATTAACCCCAAATCTGACAGTTTGACCTTTACTCACTAATTTACTCATAACTTAAGTTATATAAATCCTTTTTTAATGATTCCAACTCCAATAGAAACCTAACATATAAGGATACAACTTTTATAAAAAATACGAAATCCAATGAGGTCGTTTAGGTCATGTTACAGAGCTTACAATATACAAACATGTGTTCCACACATTGGATTACACACTCAACTTCTAACTCACATAACTCGGTAAATTGTAAACATTTTTATGTGATTCGTGAGCCTAAAGTGTAGCCGCAAATTCCTACTTTCTAAAAAAACAAACTAAACTTAATTTGGTTAAACACACAAATATTTTACAAAAACACTGAGGGTATGTTCATATGAAAACTTTCAGATAATAAGTAGTCAACTTATATAAGGTTTCTAAAATATAATTCTATCTCCAAACCTCCAAACATTCTACTTTTCTATCTCTTTTGCTTATTATTATTACACCTCAAAATTTCATAGGTAATTACCAATTTTTCCATCAATGCCCATCTATAGAAGAAAACCTCCAACACCTAACACTTAATTCTTTTTATATAGAGAGTTGTTCAAATAACAAAGCAGTTACTCAACTATGACATTAATCAATAATATGATTAATTTCATCATTTAGTAATAAGTAGCATTCATAGAAACAAACAAACTAATCAATCGCATAAAACATATGAAACTTTAATCCCTAGGAAGACTTAGGGTTCACCTCCACTACCCTATTTCTCATAGAAAACCCAACTTTAACACAAGAGACTAATCAATACTATCCATTATTTTATTCAAGGATACAAATCTCTAAGGTATTAAAAAGGAAAACCTCAATGCCAATATAATCATTATACGTCATCTATTTTATTTCGTAATTTGTGATCCCTAACAATCAACAAAATCGATGCAAACATTCATTTGTACATCATACATTTATCCATTCAACACTTGTTGTGGATGTTCATAATCATTCAATAACATATATACAACATTGAAACCTATTGAAGCTTAGGGATGACTTCACTGCCCATTTACTTTATACATGTCACATGAAAGATAATTTCTCACCCTTTACCTCAAATAGTGACCTTGGATGCAAAAGATGTGTCTTCAAGTTCCCCATTGTTGTGTTCCTCAATCTTCCTCAACAAGGTTCTCTATCCAACTTTCCTCTTTCACCTCAAGAGTCAGAAAACGTGAAAACTGAATTGTCATCCCCTAACCTTTCTAAATTACCCTAGGTTAATAGTTGGATTAGGCTTTTTAACACTGGACTCAAACTTAACCTTTAGATTATTTTACTATTTACATCGACATTTATTTTATTTATTTATTTTATAAAATCAACTCTTGATTTATTCTAATAAATACAAATATTAAATTATTTTAAGCCTATGAATATAAAATTACACCTTTTTATTAATATTTTATTTTTCTACCAAGATCTTCCAAAACTCTCTCAAAAACTCTCTCAACAAATGCGAATAAGACTCTCCCAAACTTTCTCAAATTCTCCTTCCAAATCTCTCCCTCAAAACCTCTCCCAAGAGCTCTATCAAGCTTTCCTTAGCTCTTCCAAGAATTTCCAAAAATCCCTTCAAGAGACTTCAAAATTCCTCCCTAAGAGCCTTAAAAATTTTTTTTCTCTCTCTAAGAACCTTCTCTTTTGCTCCCTAAAAACTCCTCCTAATTTTGAATCTACGCCTTCTATTTATAGACAAAATTTGGGCGCATTCACTAAGCAAACGCTCGTTTGCTGAGCGAAGGGTTCGCTAAGCAACAACTTGTCCCTTAGTGAGAATAGTGGTTTGCTAGAGAGTTCGTTCAATGAAGGTTCCTTCGGTTAGTGAACAGTCTTTGACACTTTTTCTTTTCTCTCCTTCACTTAGTGAAGGAAGCTTAGCTAAGCAAAATTCTAGGCTCGCTAAGCGACCTATCCTTCGCTCAATAAAACACCTTTCGCTTAGCGAAAATGCCTTTGCTCGGCGAAACATGCCTCGCTTAGCAAGCTCTCTATAATCTCTTTGCAGTTTTCATGTTCTTATCATCCCTTTTTTCAGTTGGAAAACATTATTTCAAGTGTGAAAACAACATCCATACAAAATTCAGTGTCTACATACACTTAAATTAAATTTAATTTCCCTTTTTATTTAATTCAATCACTTATAACATATTATTTAAAGAAGATCTTACACATACCCCAACATTGTCCTCCTCTCGAAGCCTGACTAACCATTGGATTCTGACCCTTCTGCTAAGTGAAGTGGCTTCCTTGACTTGCTCGACGAGACTTGGAATTTTCAGCAAAAGTGGAGTACGACTTTCTCTTGCTAGAATTACAAAAGTTCTTTTGTTCCTTCATTGGTCCTCCACTCTTAAATGAGCAATTCTAGCTTTATTATCCATATCATAAATCCTATACTTGTTCACCAACATGCAAAATTGGTTGATCTCTTGATAGTTAATTGCTTGCTTAATCTCAGGATGTAGGCCACTAATAAACTTAACACATTTGTCTTCTTCCTACTCAACCCTATTATAAAAGGGACAAAAACGCACAAGCTCTTCAAACTTTGCCACATACTCAACCACTGTACTGTTCCCCCGCTTCAACTCTATAAATTCCACCTGCTTTATGAAAGTAATTTTGCAAGAATAATATCTTAAAATTGTCCTAAGTCATTTGAGTACCCTTAGCAATCATCCTTTAAAGAGTGCTCTACTACTAGAAATTGGAATCTCCTGATAGCATGAAGGTAGCAAGAGTCATTCTCTGCACTTGTAGACATCCCAAAACTTGAAATATTTTCTCAAAACTCAAACATCCAATCAGAAGCTCCCTCGGGTCATACCCTCAATAGAAGATAGGTGGATTGTTTCTCTAAAACCTAGCTAACTAATCCACCTCAAGTTGATGATTCAAGTTCCCTACAACTTAAGCCATCACCTTTAAGGCATCAACCAAGGCACAATCATTCCTACCACCAACCATCACTTTTCTGATTCATAGAAACGTAGATCATCAGGACAAATGCAACCAATTTTAACTCAAATCATTTCAACCAATTCATGTCATATGTAACATCCCAGAATTTCTAATACTTTTGGAAATATTATTTGATAAATAAAGTTCATTACACAAATTGAAACGAAACTATTAATCACAAGACAATCATTTTAATACAATATAAATTTGAGAATATTAAAATTTCAAAAAATATAACTCATGACCTGCACAACACAAGCTTGCCAAGCAAAATAGGTCATCCATCAAGGAACACGGTAGCTTGCCTAGCGACTACCAGTTGCCCAGCGAAGACCCTGAGATGAACTATTCCAGTGAAGGAACTTAGTGAGATATGTTGTTGGGTGTAAACCTAATTTATATTTTAATAGGGGAAATTTGCGCTAGGTGAGACCCTTTCGTTAGGGGAAAATCCAAATAATTTCCCAACAAAGACAACTTTGCACTAGGCCAAATATCCCGCTAGGTGCAAAGGCCACAGTCTCCTTCATAGAGGAAAATTTCTGTTGGGCGAGATGCATCACCCAACAAGATTCTACAAACTCCAAAATCTCAATTGCATTCTCACCAAAATTCAACCAAACTTAAATCCATTCCTACAACATCTAAACTCCATGCATTCTCATACACATTCACTTCATAATATAACTATTTTAGTATGTCATATTTACATAACCAAGTATGCTACAATCTTACTATTAACCTACAACTATAATACCTTAAAATATGTTCTTAGACAATTTCACATTATATTGATTACTTATAAAAGCTATAATAATTTCAATTGAGGTCTAGCATCCCAAGGACCCAGAACTAACCCTCAACTAACTTTCAACTAGTGTCTAACGTCTACTTGACCCAATTCTGACACTTGGTTATTATCTGAGTATATCTTATTGGTATATTATTTCCCTAGGCAGACCTTAGCACAACTTCCTCACCCTACCAAGAACTTAGCACCAGCATTTCTTAGCACTACGACCTCCTGGTAACAACCCACATTACAATCCATAAAAAATCAAATAATCATCATTTTCATGAATTCACTACATGCACAACATACATTTGTTCATCAAATAATTTTTTTATCTCAAAACACTTAATTTACTAAACAAAGAATAATTTAATGAACTCATATACAATCAATCATCCAAATATTTCAAACACAATAAATCTATGTCTGATCTCAAATCAAATAACACAAAAACAATTCAATCTCATCAAATCCAAATACTTTAGAATATAAATGAGAATTGCTTGTTGGAATCTCTCAAAAGAAAAAAATTTGACCTAAAACAAACAAAAACAAAGGTTCAATGAATTAGAAACAGACATACCTACAACAACAATCACTCAGAATGAGAAGTTGTGGAAAAGATTGCGTTTGATTCCATCAACAATTTGTTGAGCATGTAAGGAGAAGAAGAATTGGCAAGCAAGAAAGAGAGGGATCAGTGAATAAGAATAAAAAGGAAAAAGGAAAAATAAAAGAAGAATAAAGAAGGAAGGTTCAGGGGTGTGCTTAGTAAGTTCTACTTGCTATTTGCACCCCTTCTAAACTAATTTCCGAAAACCTCCCAAAAATCATTCCAAACACCATGAAACAAGGAAGTAACAATTATACCAATCCACTCGTCTCATTAACATAATATTATTCACTCACTTAGCATTTCTATAATCAACACAATAATTTATCAAACTGAAACTTAAATAAACAAATTGAATTCCAAGCATGATCATTTGACAACCACCAACTATTGTCTAATGTCTAGATGACCCATATAACAAATATGACACTCTTCTACCCCCAAACACTTTATTCATTAATTAAAAAAATAACAAAAAAATTGTTATTAAATTAGTAGACTTTGCATTTAGCTAAAATGATTCACATATCCTGATATACACTTATTTTTTAAAATTATAATATAATAAAACATAACATACAAATAAATACATTAAGCTTTACAATTTTCCTAATTACTAAAATTCATTGAAATATTAAATAATTCATCTTTATAATAGAAAAATATTAAATAATTCTCCCTAATCTGAGGTCACACCTAATCAGAGCATTCCAATAGAACGTTAATGAAAAGTTGAATCATTCATCATCAACAATATCATCGTGATCTTGTAACCTAAAAATAGCATTCAGCCCAAACAAAATGCAACAACAAATAGCAAAGGGTAAGAATACGTCTCACACATGTTAAGACACGTATAAAGAGAATGAACAATCAAATTAAGTACAATAAATAAACATATAAATTCATTCCATACCCCTGATAGAAATTATATATCCACATACATAAATTCATTCATGCTAATAAACATATTGGACATGTATTAGTCCATTTAATTTTCTATGAGGTGTCTTAGTAATAAGAAGGGGTAAGATTAGCTTTTGGGCCTTTATTTAGGAAATAAGGGGGTAGTTTGATAACTACACCCTCTTTTCCTAAATAAAACCCAAAAATAATAAAGGAGTAATCTTGGCCCTGGGATGAGGTAGCTTGGGCACCAATTCTCATCTAAAGGAGGGGATTGATTGGACTTTGGGCTTTAATCATCCTCCCTTGGATGACTCCTTTTAATCCTAGCCCTCCATTTCCTTCATGACTTGTCCAAGAGGTTAGCTCCCTCTATAAAAAGGTGCTATTTCACACTCTTGTATTTTTTACACTTTATTGAATGGAAAAACCTTGAGTTGGCCAAAATTCTCTTAGTGTCCACCCTTCTTCTCTCTTTGATAATTCCTTAGGTTTATCTTACCTTGTGGCAAACTTCCCTCTTAGGCTTATCTTACCTTAAGTGGCGCCTAAAACCACCTCACTTCTTACCTCTCCACAAACCATTTCACCAAAGAATAAAACCTCTAGAAAAAGATCAAGAGAGGCATGCATCATTTGGTATCTAGAGCATTGGTTATAAAGGTCTAAGTCTTTTCCTACCTCATTTATTTTTTCTTTCCATTTTCCTATTTTATTTTATCTTTAATTTTTGCAATTTTTTCTAGCTTTCCATTGTTGTTTATCATTTCCATTTATGTCTTGAGTTTATTGTTTTGAGTTATAGTTTATTTGCGCCATTTATTTTTTGCTTGATGCATATTATATTATTCTTTTCTTTGAATCTACGTCTCTCCCATATTCATTAATTTCCACTTAAGCTTTGAATCCATGCCGTTGTAGGGAATTCCACAACCTTGTGGTCAAGAAATTTAGACCAATTTCTTGTGTTTCCTTGCACCTAGTTTCCTTGTTTTTGCCTTATTTTTAGCTTTTATTTTTCACTTTTATACTCTTGTGTAGTTGTCTATAAGTCATGTTTATAGTTTCCCATTTTGTCTATTAATTCCTTTTAAGTTTAGCCTCTTTTGTTTTTACAAAAAAGCTTTTGAAACTTCTTAAACTGAGCAACATAGAGGGTCATACCTCATGTCTAAGTCTCTTTAGAGGTTAATGTGCTTTTAGTTTCAAGCATATTCTTAAAAAAAACTCCAAAATAGTTGCTCAATTCCTTTTGTCTTTATTTTCCTTATACGCATAATTAGTAGCTCATTTGTGTGGTAAAAGTAGTTCTTGTTTGTGGGTGTTTTCACTTAAGTTATAAGTTTGGTATTTGTGTTGAAAAAATTACTAAAAACTTAACAAAGGTTGAGTCCAGTGGCATACCAAACTACTAAACCATTAAGACATCTATAGCTACTTTGCATTTTGAAGTCATTTCTAGTAGTACCTAAATTGTTGCTTTTAATTTTCTTTATTGTTCCAAGCACATAACTCTTTGTTATTAAGCACTAAATTCACAATCAAGTTAGGTGCATCTAGTAAATATTCAAAAAAAAAACACAAGAGAACAAAGTCTAAAACAAAATGCAAAAAAAAAAACAACGAAGGATTCAAAAAAAAAAAAAAGGAGAACAAACAAAACAGAAGAAAGTTTGAAAAATTCATTTGATGTACCTAACCCAAAATTAACAAGTGCTTCAACTTTGAACTTCGAACCTTAAAAGAAATTTTATTAGTCTTGGTACACTAGAACTTGATATTTGTGTCTTTTTACTCTTTAATCTAGTGCATTCTTAGGTATTGCATTATGTGCTCTCTTTCTTTTGTTTACCTTTTAGTTATTTCTTGTCTTTTAAATCATATTTCTAGTTTGTCTTATATACTCTTACCATTTGGTTAAGTGTCCTTTTGATTGTGTTATCTTTTATTGCTTTTTGAGTTTCTATTCGCACCTCCCCTTGCTACTTTTGGTTTCTTTGATTTGTGCGTTAGTGCCACTCTTGGGGGAAAGCTTGAAGAAGAATCTTACCACAAGGGTAACATATTTTGGAAGGTTGGAATAAGAGCCTAAGGGATCACCTCAAAAGGAAACACACCTAGCCGTGAGGACTTTGATTTGAGGGAGCATTTGGATTCATTTTTTTGAAGACTTTACTTTTTCTTTAATTTAGGTGTATTAATTTTTTAGTTGGGAGTTTGAGTTCCCTTAAGGCCCTCCCTTTGATTGTAATAAGATTTAGTCAATTTTTTAGTTTCTTGAAAATTGGGTGAAGAAGGAAGAAGTGGTACACTTCCTTTAACACCTTAGGACCTCGCTTTAGATCCCTTCTCTTTTGAATTTTTACTTTAAAATTCTTGCTTTATTTTTCTTATTCAAAGTGCTTAGAAGGCTAAAGAGTTCCAAAGACTTATCAAGTCATTTTAGGCAAGAAAACACAAAAAGAGAGGAGTGTTTGTTTGTGAAAAGTTTTTGCCCACCTTTTTCCTCTTAGAAATTCAAGCACAATGGCATCACACACCCACTCTAGTGCTCATAGTTATTTATCAAACAAGAGTGTAAACCAAAGAAATATTTCTAAAGATTACACTCTAGAAAACTTAAACATGGACTTTAGGGAGTGGATGGCAAAAGAACAAGAGAGAAGAGAAGAAAAAAGGAGAGAAAAAGAGTCCAAGGAGAAAAGAAAAATAAAAGAAAGAGAGGAAGAAAAGAGAGAAAAAAGAGAGAAGGAAGAGAGAAGAATAAGAGAAAGGAGAGAAGATGAAGAAAGGAGAGAAAGAAAAGAAAGAGAAAGAAGAAGAAAAAAGAAAGTATGGGAATGGTGAGAATTACAAAATGAAAGGGATAGTCTTAGGTTCCCTATCTAGACATACCCATAGGAGTGAAAGTGAGGAAGAATACTACAATCATCCTAGGAGAAACTCCCATTCATCCAGGCATAATAATGGGGCTCCTCCAAGGGAGCCCAAAATTGATCTCCCCTCATTTCATGGAAGGGAAAATGTGGAAGCCTACCTTGATTTGAAAATCAAGGTAGAACAACTAGTCACTTGCCATGAGGTAAGAGAAGAAAGAAAGGTTCTAATGGCAACCCTTAGCTTCCAAGGATATGTCATGCATTGGTGGGTTGGGTTAACCAATGAGAGAATTCGCACCAATATGCCTTCCATAAGATATTGGAATAATCTTAGAAGTGCTCTAAGAAGAAGGAATATTCCCTCTTGGTATGAAAGAGATATTTTGGATAGACTCCAAAGACTAAGGCAAACTAACCTTAGTATAGAAGAGTATAGACAAAAGATGGAACTTCTTATCTTGAGGGCGGGTATCATTGGCCACTATAGCAAGGTTTTTGTGTGGGTTGAGCCCCGAAATTCGTGATAAGGTGGAGCTCTTATCATACAATTCCCTTGATGAGTTAGTTCAACTTTGCATCAAGGTGGAAAATCAACTTAGAAGGAAAACTTTTAAAAAGGATAACCCACCTAATGTAAAGAGGGACCAACCTAAGGGGAACTCTTTCAAGAGTTACCCCAAAGAAGAACATCCCAAGCACTTCAAAGAGCATAAAACATCACATGTAGAGAGAAAAACCCCTACTACTAACTCTCATAAGAAAGTTAGTAGTATCAAATGCTTTAAATGTCTTGGGAGAGGCCACATTGCCTCTCAATGCCCTACTAAGAGAAACATCATCATGAGGGCCCAAGATGTTTATAGTAGTGAGTCTAGCTCACACTCCTTTAGTGAGAGTGAAGGAGAAGGGGTTCATCCATACCAATCTGATTGTGCTGAAACCGCTTATGCATGTGAGGGAGACCTTTTGATGATAAGAAGGCTTCTTAGAAGCCAACCTTTGAAAGTGTTCTCATCTCAAAGGGAGAACATATTCCATACTCGCTGTATGGTGAATGACAAAATATGTTCTTTCATTTTGGATAGTGGGTCATGCTGCAATTGTTGTAGCTCAAGGTTGGTGGAAAAGCTAGCCTTGACCCTACTTCCCTACCCTAAGCCTTACAAGCTTCAATGGCTCAATGAGCAAGGGGAAATGGAGGTTAATGAGCAAGTCAAGGTTCCAATTTCCATTGGGTCTTATAAAGATGAGATCCTATGTGACATAGTCCCAATTGAAGCTGGCCATATCTTGCTAAGAAGACCATGGAAACTTGATAAGAAAGCCATACACCATGGTCATTCCAATAACATCATCCTCACTCGTAAGGATAAGCACATTAAGTTGTGTCCTCTAACACTTTCACAAGTGGCGGAGGACCAACTCATCATTAAACATAAGAGAGATGAGGAGAAAAAAAAAAGAAGAGTTTTACCCCTAAAGCTTGAAAGGGGTAAGGAGGTTGAGTTGGAAGTTGGTGCCCCTTCCAAGAAAGTCATTAGTAAAGGGAGTTTATTTGCGACAAAATTGGATTTAAAGGAAGCCCCCTTAACTAACAGACCTTTCTATCTCCTCCTTTGCAAAAAGGCATCCCCCATTTCTTCCCCCTCCATTTTTTCCCTTCTAGTTCTAGCACTACCATAGAACTTGGACGTGAGAACCTACCTCAAGACGTTTAAGAGCTTTTAAAGGAGTTTGGTGATATATTCCCAAATGAAGTTCCCAAAGGACTTCCTCCTATTAGGGGTATAAAACACCAAATAGCTTGGTACCTGGGGCTAGCCTACCTAATAGGCCTGCTTATAGGACTAATCCCATGGAGACCAAGGAGATTGAGTCTCAAGTCCAAGAACTATTGGAGAAGGGTTGGGTTCAAGAGAGCCTAAGCCCTTGTTCTGTGCCAGTCTTATTGGTGCCCAAGAAGAATGGCCAATGGAGGATGTGCATTGATTATCGAGCAATCAATAACATCACCATCAAATATAGCCACGCTATCCCTAGGCTTGATGACATGCTTGATGAATTGCATGGGGCCCAATTATTTTTGAAAATTTATCTTAAGAGTGTTATCACCAAATCTGCATCAAGGAAGGTAATGAGTGGAAAACCGCTTTTAAGACCAAGTTTCGGCTTTATGAGTGGTTGGTAATGCCCTTTGGGCTTAGCAATGCCCCAAGCACCTTCATGACGCTTATAAATCATCTCCTTAGGGATTGCTTAGGAAAATTTTGTGTAGTTTATTTTGATGATATTTTAGGGTATAGCAAGAGCCTAGATAAGCATGTAGGTCATCTTAGGCGCGTCTTTTGCATCCTTAGGTCACACCAACTCTATGCAAACCTTGAAAAGTGTAATTTTTGTGTAGAGAGTATGGTGTTTTTAGGTTTTGTAGTCAATAAAGATAGGGTTCATGTGGAACTCGACAAAATCAAAGCCATCCAAGAATGGCCCACTCCAAAAAGTGTGACTGAGATCAAGAGCTTTCATGGTCTCGCAAGTTTCTATAGGCGCTTTGTGCCTAATTTCTCCACACTTTTCTCACCAATCAATGATTTGGCGAAGAAGGAAGTTCCCTTCCTTTGGGTTGCTAAACAACAAAAAACCTTCAAGCTTATTAAGGAAAAACTCACCCATGCCCCTGTTCTAGCTCTACCTGACTTTTCAAAAACTTTTGAGCTAGAGTGTGATGCATCGAGTGTTGGAATCGGTGCTGTGTTATTGTAAGGCGGCCACCTCGTGGCTTATTTTAGTGAAAAACTAAATGGTTCCGCCCTCAATTACCCCACCTATGACAAAGAGTTTTACTCCTTAATAAGGGCCTTTCAAACTTGGGAACATTACCTTATTCCCAAGGAGTTTTTCATTCATGGTGACCATGAGTCACTAAAATATTTGAAGGGTCAAGGTAAGCTTATCAAGAGGCATGCAAAATGGGTTGAGCTTTTGGAAACTTTTTCGTATATAATCAAATACAAGAAAAGGAAGCACAATGTAGTGGCTGATGCCCTATCTAGAAGACATACTCTTCCTGCCACTTTGAGCTCCCAAATCTTAGGATTTGATTATATTAAGGACCAATATGCTTCTGACCAAGAGTTTGGCTCCATTTTTGCTACCTCCATGTCCAAACCTACTGATGGGTTTCATGTGAGTCAGGGGTACTTATTCAAAGAAAGTAAACTTTGTGTACCCCAATGATCTCTTAGAAAATTGCTTGTGAGAGAGAGCCATGAGGGTCGACTCATGGGGCATTTTGGAATAAACAAAACTTTGCTCATTTTAGAAGAAAAATTCTATTGGCCCCATATGAAAAGAGATGTCCAATGACATTGCTCTAGATACATAACTTGTTTACAAGCTAAATCTAAAGTAATGCCTCATGGACTTTACACACCCTTACCGGTCCCTCTGCTCCTTGGGTAGACATAAGCATGGATTTCATCCTTGGACTTCCTATAACCCAAAAGGGAGTGGACTCTATCTTTGTGGTAGTGGATAGGTTTTCTAAAATGGCCCATTTTGTACCTTGCCACAAAATAGATTGACGCGAGCAACATTGCAAGACTTTTCTTCAAAGAAGTTGTCTGTCTGCATGGCATACCTCAATCCATAGTGTCTGATAGAGATGTTAAGTTCCTTAGCCACTTTTGGAAAACTTTGTGGGCTAGACTGGGAACTAAACTCCTATTTTCTACCACATGTCATCCCCAAACTGATGGGTAAACTGAGATAGTAAATAGATCCTTATCCACTATGCTAAGGGCACTTCTTAGGGGAAATCATAAGTCTTGGGGTGAGTACCTTCCCCATATAGAGTTTGCATATAATAGGGTGGTCCAAAGAACCACCAAGCATTCACCCTTTGAGATTGTTTATGGCTTCAACCCTCTTACACCTCTTGATATTTTGCCTTTACCTTTCCCTTCTTCTATTCATAAAGAAGGATTAGGTAAAGCGGATTTTGTTAAAAAATTACATGAGAGGGTCAAAGCCAACATTGAACGACACTCTAAAGGGTATGCTGCTAAGGCTAATAGGGGAAGGAAAGAAATTATCTTCAATGAAGGGGATTGGGTATGGCTTCATTTGAGGAAGGATTGCTTCCTTACTCAAAGGAAGTCCAAGCTTAGCCCCCGAGGAGATGGTCCCTTTCAAGTCCTCAAGAGAGTGAGCAACAATGCATACATATTAGATCTTCCTGGGGACTATGGTATCAGTACTACCTTTAATGTTTGTGATTTTGATCCCTTTTGTAGGTACTGCTGAAGAAGAGGAGAACCTATCAGATTTGAGGTCAAATCCTTCCCAAAGGGGAGGAGATGATGCATTCTCCCCAAGCAAGGGCCCTATCACTAGGGTCATGGCTAGGATAATAGAAGAAGACATGACTAGAGTAGAAGGAGGAAGATTTCACCTCCATATGACCACCAAGTTATGCAAGCCATGACTTATTTACTTGTAATTTTTCTTTTAGGAACCTAGGATTTTATTTTGGACATGTATTAGTCCATTTAATTTTCTAGGAGGTGTCTTAGTAATAAGAAGGGATAAGATTAGCTTTTGGGCCTTTATTTAGGAAATAAGGGGGTAGTTTGATAACTACACCCTCTTTTCCTAAATAAAACTCAAAACTAATAAAGGAGTAATCTTGGCCCTTGGATGAGGTAGCTTGGGCACCAATTCTCATCTAAAGGAGGGGATTGATTGGACTTTGGGCTTCAATCCTCCTCCCTTGGATGACTCCTTGTAATCCTAACCCTTCATTTTCTTCATGACTTGTCCAAGAGGTTAGCTCCCTCTATAAAAAGGTGCTCCTTCACACTCTTGTATTTTTTACACTTTATTGAATGGAAAAACCTTGAGTTGGCCAAAATTCTTTTAGTGTCCACCCTTCTTCTCTCTTTGAGAATTCCTTAGGTTTTTATCAAGGTTCCATCCCTTGTGGCAAACTTTCCCGCTTAGGCTTATCTTACCTTAAGTGGCGCCTAAAACCATCTCACTTCTTACCTTTCCACAAACCATTTCACCAAAGAATAAAACCCTAGAAAAAGATCAAGAGAGACATGCATCAATAAGTCTAGATATAAGATAAAATTATTAACCTTTAAGGATATTATTTGGATAACGGGCTAACAGATACTCATCTTTGGACTCTGGTAGATTCATGTTCATATACAATATTTCGGGCACCCAATAGCCAATGTCATATTGTACATGTTGAAACAAATTGTCGATCGATCTGTTAAAGGATTGATTGCAGATAAATTAGCTCACATATCTGATGTTTCGCTGACATCAAATTTAGGTCAAAAAGTTCTCAAAGAATGTGAAGAAAATTCCAATGGAGATTTTAGCATTGATCCCATGTATACAAATTGATCTCATCTATTGTTGTTTGGTTCACATTACGTGGAAGAAACAACAGATATATTCTATTTGAATATGACTAAATGTTTTAATAGTAAATATGTACTTAACCATTTTGGTCAAAACATGCAGTACTTATTAAACATTAATGTTTTGCGTTTACCGACATGGTGAGTGGAACATGGAAGCCAAGTTTATTAACATGTATGTCCTAACATCTATTTTGACTCTAGAGTATGAATCAGTTTTAAAAATTGAGCTGAGTGAAAAATATATGTTTTTATAATATAAAATTTGTAATTTATGATTATTTTTCAATAGTTTTTTCTTTTCAACTGTTTAATACACTTTCACTATGTAAAAGTTAATTTTTTGTTGCATATAAATAAAAATAAATATTTTTAAATAACAATTGATTTTGATTATAATTGATTATTGAAATAATATAATTTTCAGTTATTTCAAACACATCTTTATAATAAGATATCTCCTCACAATAATTTTTTTATTCACAAAACTCAAACGTGAAACATTATACATAACTAGTTTTCCTCACTTAGATGTATAATGACTATTAGTTATTAATATGACTATGGACCAAGTGGCCTGTAAGTATTTGTTTATTAGTATGGAACAAGTGATTCGTAAATAATGACTAGGTAGTCTGTAAGTGTGTAATTTTTTTTTAAGCTATAGACTAACTCGTTCATAGGTGTGTAATTTTCTTAATTTTACAAAACAATTGGTTTGTAGGTGCATAATTTTTTTGAGTCTACGAACTAACTAGTCTATAAGTGTATTTTTTTTTCCGAACTATCTAATTGTAGAGTTGTAAAAGCAAGGACATTTTGGAAATTTCAATCTCATCGTAGATGATTATGTCAAAATGTTTCAAAATTTTTTTTAATCAATAATAAATTATAGTACATGTGGTGTTTATTGAATATAGTTAATTAACACTTATTTGTGTAAATGGCAAGGGGTTGTTTTGAAAAAAATAATTTAAAAGGGATTAAAGGTCAAAATTGAAATGCAAAAATATTGGGTACAAAAAGTTAATTAAGTAAAAAATTAATTAAATATAAATTTTTAAAAGATAGAATAATATCAACAAGAAAAAAAATTGTAAATAAAAGGGGAATAAAGTGTTCAATATAATAAATTAAATAAAATCTTTTAAAGTCTTAAAATTTATTGCAAAAAATACAAAAGAAGATCTTTGTAAATTGATCAATAAATTTTAATGTAGTAAAAAGTTAAATTGAAAGAAAGTAACGTAATGTAAATTGACTTTGATTAAATTGACTTTGATTAAATTGACATTGAGTAATTAAATGGTGAAAAATGTAAATAAAAGCAATTAATAGACTTTAGTTGAATGAAAGGTAGAAAGAAAAGATTTTTTTTTAAGAGGCAGAATATTTTGTACAATCATAGTAGGATAACACTTAATCATAAACACTTATCATCCTTACGTGTATAAGTACAAATACATAAGATAAGATAAGATAAAAATACAATTATAAAGATCCTAGTAACCCCTCAAAAATTTTACCTAATTATTTATGTTATAAACTTAAACTTTGATGCAACAATCTGATTATGATCATAGAAAAAAATTTTTGCTTTAAGAAAAATATTCTTAGCTTATAATGAAAACTTTTCAAGTGTCTTTTGTGTAATTTTTTTACAATATAGAATTGTAATTTTTTAAACACTAAAATATTCTTAGCGACCAAAACTATTTATATAATAGATATCCCAAATTTATAAATGCAAAGAATGTTGTTATCTCTAATTTTATGTTTTGATAGAGAATTTTATAAATGCAAGAAATTTAAAGTATATTGAATTTAAAATGCTTTTAATTCAACTAACTTTATTTATCGAATGTTTTATTTGGATAAAGTAATTTTGATTTGTTGAATTTTAATTTTTTTTGGTAGAGTATTTTAATTTTCACTTAAAAATTTATTTTAATATTAAACAAATTTAATATTATTTCAAAAATATGGCCAAAGTGTTTTTTTGGGCCGACATTTGCTAAATTCAATTACTAACTAATTAAAAATTATACAGAAAAGAAACTTTTAAAAGTTTTAAATATAAAAATTAATTATTAATGAAATCATTTTTGAAAGACACTTATTAAAACTTATATTTTATAAAAGGTGTACTTATAAATATAATTAGTATGTTTAAATTAAAAATGTATAAAATTAAAGTGATAATTAATAAACTAAAAATACTATATTATCAAAGTAATTTTAACATAATATAATAGATGCGAACTGGATTTCTTTTTTACTTTTGGTTTGTGTAAAAAAAAAACATTACTTTTTATTTTTTACTACTATTGACTTTTATGGATTAGGATGTTGAAAATGCTCATATATTAGGTCCAAGTACGGGGTTTTCAATTAGGTTTATTGGAGTTATAGCTGTCTAGTATAAATATTTTGTTCTCTGCATTTAATTTTGTCTTTTCTTTCTATTTCAGAGGGAAAAGTTACGCGCATGCTTTTGTGGTAAGAAAGGCAGGGCACAACTGGTATGTAAAGTTAGATGCAATCAAGCGACATATCGCTAGCAAAAACTCAACATCTTAATGAGTTTTATCTTCTCTATACAAATCTGCTATAATCGTCTAAATCGTTTCTTTATTTCCTTGTCTAACTTGAATTTCCTGCTTTTCTGGCTTTTGTGTGATAACTTTTTATTCTTAGTGTGTTAGGGTACAATACAAAAATTAGGAATTAGGAATCTCGTATCAATGGTCCTGGTCTAGATGATGTTTTGGTAGTAGACCCAGAGGTAAAACAACTATAGGTGTTAGTTTGATGAAAAAAAATATCATAAGATAATTCTAACATGAAGTTATTACTAGAATATTATATTAAGCATACATGATGGTATGTTGATTATTGGTAGGACCATAGGAGAGATGAAAAATGCATAGCCTATAAATGGATCGTGAATTTTTTTGAATTGGTGTTAGCACTGATGGTTAAGTTAAATTTTTATAATGTTTATTTAGTGGCAAGCTGGATGAATAGAGCAACACATGTGTTGAATTGTAGAGTTGGAATGGTTCCTTTTAAATATCTATGGATAACCTGTGACTGCAATCCTCACAAGTTATCGACATGGGGTTGGTAGTGTACTAAGTTTGTAAAAGGTAGTGTACTAAGTTTGTAAAAGGCTATGAATCATCTTAGGACCGATGCTTGTGTTGTTCAAGTCATGTTAGATTTCGTTTCTTCTATGAGTCAATATTTTTTTATTATTTCTCATTTAATTGTGTATCTATTGCTAAGTACATTTCTTGAACATTTTCTTGTCATCTAATTTATAATCTGTTAAAGTAACCTCTAGACTCTAGCCTGTTGCTCACCTACTATTGAAAAATGGTCATTAAAATTTAGACCATGCTTATTTATATGTCAATTTGATGCAAGAACGAGCACACTATATGATATATACACCGTCTAATCCACTTCTATTTGTTGTCGTGAAGGTAAGCTTCCTTGTCAAGTTCATTAAAACATCTATATTTCGCTCTGATGAACAACGGAAGGTCTTCATTTACCACGATGTTTTCTTTCTAATTATACACATGTGAATCTGGTATCAAAGTACTCTTTGTTCCCACAGTTTATCTATTTCACATGTGAAACCAGTCTTTTAGAACCAATATAATTTTAGCCTTTAATTGCAGGATCACAACAGAATGGGATATTAGAAATTGCTGATGATGTAAGTTGGCATTCATTACAGAATTTGGTTTGTTTCCTTTGTCAGCTCCCATGTGTTGCAGTTAATTTGCCTATTTGGTTTTGACAAATGATTCAAACTTCCTAACAAACTTCATAATGTCCATTTAGTCAGTCTAACGGTCTTTATTTGCTTTGGGCTGGTGTGTCCTAAAGTTTAATATCAATGTTAGTGCTTAGTGCCTATAAGGAAAATGGGGGGTACAAGTTCTGATTTCAAGTAATGTATACACTTTGGTTGTGATATAATGGTATGGTTATGTTTAATTTACTTTTACTGTGCAGATGATTGACAAACACGTAATTGCTTTGGAGGAAGCAAAATCTGAGTACAATAAGATGAAAAAAGTGATGGATGAAATGCGTGCTTTTGAGGTACTGATCACTCATTTTTCATCGCCTCAACAAACTTGGATTTTTCTCATTGCAATCATTATTTTGCAGGTTGATGTGGACTTAAAATTAAAAGGCATGAAGAAAGCATACAAAGAATTCGAAATGAAGGGGAAAGCTTACAAGAAAAGACTAGATGAGTTGCAAAATGCTATTCAGAAACATCTTGAGCAGTATGTCTTTAGATTACAGTTTTGGAATATAGTATTATGAAGTTCTTATAATATGGCAAATGGTATGTAGAATTCAGGCAGATTTAGTGGATCAAGAAAAGCTATAAGCTACATTGGCTGATGAACATCTTAAGACTGGTTGCGACCTGAAAAAGGCATGTGAAATGGTTGCTCTGCTTGAAGCGTAACTAAAGGCGATGAATCCAAATCTGGATTCAATTTCAGAGTATGGGTTTTTCTAATTTGTCACACAGGTTATTTCTACTTTTCCTGATGTTGCAGACTTGTAATAAATTCACAATTTATTATGATTATCAAATATCAAAAGAAGGTAGCTTTATACAATGAGCGAGTTGAAGGACTTAATGCTGTCACCCAGGAGTGGGATGACATAAAGAAGCAATATGATGAATGGAGAAAGAAGAGGTGTGTATAATATTTTTTTTTTGTTTTTAATTCTTGCCTTTTGACTAAAACATTAGTTTGGTTGTGTTATGACAGATTGGATGAGTTTATGGAAGGATTTAATGCCATGTCTTTGAAGTTAAAGGAAATGTATCAAGTTTGGGAATATGATCTCTGAGTCACTCCCTTGACACAAACACATGGAATTGTGCTTCATTCTCCTCTGTATTTACTATATTTCAACTTGTTATCGATGCTAAGTTGTCAATAAAATTTTGCATTACTGGTTATTAAAAGGTGCTGAACCAAAATATTTTTCTTTTTAAAGGTTTGATCTTGCTGTGAGTGCACAATCTGATGCCCTAAAATTTTTAGGGCATAAATTACTATTTTTTTCTAAATTTATTTACATATGAGAGCTAGTTTAAATATTAACCGCAAAAATAGATAGCTTGTGGCAGTAAATATTTGCAAGAAATGAAAATAAAAATAAGGTGATGTATTTTTAATTATTTGTAAAAACAGAGAATAAAAACAATGAAGGTGTGTGCTTGTGATCAATAATATCTATAAGTATAATCATTTTTTAACGTTCACACAAGATTACTCTTGGAGGCGATGTAGAGCTCGAGCTTGTCGATTCTTTGGATCCTTTCTCTGAAAGTGTTGTGTTCGGTGTCAGACCTCCAAAGAAAAGCTGGAAAAATACTGCTAATTTATCAGTGGTGAAAAGGTTATACAAGCTTGCTGTTAGCATTTTCCTTTGTGTTGGCCTCCATTCTTGCACGGTAAATCATTGTGTATAAGCAAGAGTTGCATTTCCTGCTGAAACCTTCATTAGCAATTGAACATGCATCAATTCTTAAACAAGCAATAATTCATGGACACCGTGATCTTTTTTCCAATTTCAAATTCAGAGATATATTTTTTTCTATTTATTTTGCAGACTCTTAGCTCATTGGCTCTTGTATTCGCTCTTCATCACTACAAGCCTACCCTGCTTTATGTAATGGATGAAATTGATGCTACCCTAGGTACTTTCTATTAACTTTTACCCAAATTCTTTTCATATAAATTCTACATAGGTTGCAATAAATTAAACTCCATTGCTATATGGTTTGGCCAGACTTCAAGAATGTATCTATCGTCGGACATTATGTGAAAGACAGGACAAAGGATGCCCAATTCATAATCATTAGGTAGGTTTATTAATTGTTATACCAAGAGTTTATGTTCTTTACTTGGCTTTTTATAAGTATTGTGTAAAAGAAACACATTTTAATATTTTAACACAATTTTACTGAAATTTATTGGAATTTAACAATACTGAGTTTGACTTATTTAATTAATTTCATTAGTGATTTTATTATTTTCAATAAATTTTAACTAATAAAAGTGTGTTGTTGATACGCTTAATGTGCTTAATTAATCTAATTACTGTGCCATAGTATGTTTATTCCTCCTGCAGTCTTAGGAACAATATGTTTGAATTGGCTGATCAACTTGTTGGGATATATAAAACTGATAATTGAACAAAGAGTTGCCAACGTTTTGTTGATCCTGGGGTTTTGTGGTATGTGAAAAGGCTGCTTAAGATAGTTGTCAACGTTTTGTTGATGCTAATTTGAAGAATGATTCTATAATTATTATTCTCTTGTACCAGTTTGATCTTGCATGTAGTCCTAATTGTTATTATTGACTTTGGCGTCTTGTATGTTGTATATAAAGTTATGGGTCCTAGCCTGACTTGACTTTTTATTGTAGTATGCTCATATGAGAAATATATGTAATTAGTTTTATCTGTTCTATGGACTTATCTCTTGTTTTATTTTACACTGTGACATGTATATTTAAACAAATGTTTTAATTTGGATTAGTTTCTTTTGTTTTGATTTAAAAAATGATTTTTTTTATTGAAATTGAAACCAGTTATAAAAAATAAGATTTAAATAGGTTTAAAGTTCTTTTATGCATTTTGTTTAATTATATTATTCTAAGTATGATTAAGCATAAAATGGTCAATGTATATAATTAAATTGACTTTAGAATGAGTTAATTTTTTTACAAAACTTTGTTAGAATTTGTAGAGGATGATTGTAATCTTGTGATTTTGATTATAATTTTATTATACATATAATTAATTATTAAAATATTATAGTTTTTAAAACTCTTAAAGTGATGAAACCCACAAGATTTTTTTAGATCTAATAATTTTTTGTTTAACTCAACTCAATTTTCTCATGAGCATGGACAAAATAGAACTTTCTAGCCATTCATAAAGGCCTTCACTTATTTACAAAACCTTCATAATTTTGGGTAAATTATTTTTACTAAATGTCAATTTATATTTCTCTGCTTTTATTCTAAATATAAAAGGCTCATTTTAGTTCTTTTTATATAAAGAGAAAGAAAATTGTAAAAGGTTCATTTATATGTTACATTGAAGTTTACTTTAATAATAATAAAGTAAATTATATTTTATAAAAATACTAAAATTATTTTCAGACATGAATATTTTAAAATAAGAAACACACAACATGAATTAGTGTTTTTATGAAACTTTGGAGTATTATATGATAAAACTCATAGGAGAATGTCAGATAAACTTACAAGAGTATTATATGAAACATAATTTAGTTTGTTGAACTATCTTTATTAAGTTATATTGCAACTTTTTGCAAGATAAGAAATATAGGAGATAAGATACATGGTGACTATTGATCCTCACATTAGTTGCATTATCATTTTATGACCCTCTAAAATAATGCATGTTTTGTAATAATTTAGCACAATTGACTTCTAACGATATAGGATTAACTATTATTAAATAAATGCTTCAGTTTGGTGAAGGTTAATGTCACGATCATCCAACTTAGTAGTTGTGGCACTTAATGATAGGTTGGATGTTGTATAAAGTGCACTTAAAGAGAGGAAGGTGGGTGGTAATATGATGAATAATAAGAGAAATTCCCCAACTATGGGAAGATTTCCCTCAGAAATATCATGCAAATATTGGATGTGAATGAATTAGAGCTAAGTTGTATAAATGTATTATAACTGTAAATTTGTATTGGAGGCACTTGATCACTGAAAATAACAATAACTACAATGTGACTAAACCTCCCACACACAGAGGTAATAAGTGGAAATATTGCTAGAATTTGATTTGATGCATATGCACATGCACTAAAAATATCCATTGCATGCCTTGACTATCATATACAGCCTGAACTATGCAGGAGTCTGTTGATCAACATTGTAAATTGATTTTCTTTATGATATTGCAAAGAACGAAACAGAGAATTGATCAAGGAAGCAATTCATGTTCATTATGCACTTCTCCCATATTTGTACACATTATTCAGGAAGGCTAACTCTACGGGTGTTCCTGTTGTCCGTCCATTGTGGATGGAATTCTCATTTAATGAAGCTACTTTTAGCAATGACGAAGCTTTCATGGTTGGGAGTAGTCTTTTAGTGCAAGGGATTTAATGAGGTATTTTAATAAGTTTTCATATACAAATATTTTTTCCTTCTGCAAATCATATCCTTCTTTTTTGTGGTTGCTAACTGATGTTGTTACAATGCTTTGTTGCTGGCAGCGAGCTAAACATGCACCAGTCTATTTTCCTGGAGAACAATCCTGGTATGACCTAAGAACTGGAGCTATGTACAAGGGAGGGGTGACACACAAGTTGGAGGTTACAGAGGAAATCATTCTTTTGTCCAAAGAGCTGGAAACATTATTGCATGTTGTGTTGTAATTCTTGTGAATATACTTGAATGTATTCATGTTGTGTTGTAATTCTTCTATTCATGTTGTAATTCTTGTATTCATGGAACATGTTTCTTTTCTGTTATTTTATTAGGTCTAACTTCTGTTTTCATACACATTCATATATTATAATTTATAAATCATAGTACACTTTATGCTAGTTAGCTCCTCATCTTTCAAACTTCTAATGTAATAAATCATTTGGCTACCAAAGTTATGTAATCAATATTGTTACTTTATGACGGAGATTAAAACCAATACTATTACTTGATAATGAAACTAAAAATAAATTAAAATAAAAAATATTTAAAAGAATTAAGATAAAATTTCCTAAGTTTTCAACCTACAGCATTAAATATTTTAGTTTTAGAAGTTAGTTCGAAGACATTAAACTAAATTGATCATTTTATTTTTTTTAGGGTCTTAGTTTTATGCTAGCAACTAGATCTTTAATTGTATACCCATTATATAATAAGAATTTTTACTTCAAAATAAAAAATTCCTTGTCATGCATTAAAAAATTTGCTAATGTTTTGTCAGTTAATAGTTCACAAACTTTTTTGCATGTAAGCATATTTTCAAAAAAAATCATTAAGTATGTGATTCTTAAATATTAAACATTTAAACTATATAAGACATATAAGTTAATATAACCATTTTATTATATAAATTATTGTATCTATAACCATAAGTTTCAACTCATTTCAGCAACTATATCATTTTTAAATTTAATATTTTTAAGATTGAACTCTATTATAATTTTAATAATTATCCGTAAGATATAATTTTTTTTTCAAGATGTGTGCAACATTACAAGAATCAATAAATTTTAATAAAACTTTATAATATAAACAAAAATTATTAAAATATGATAAAAAAATTTTAATATTTATGATAAAATATTTAAAATATAAAATTATAAAATATAATTTTTTTCTTATGGTCTGTAGTAATAAATTTTTTTAAAAATATAAAATATAAAAATTTTATATTCTAAACAAATTTTATTATTAACATATAGAATTTTTAAGATAGGAAGAATTAGAATTTAGTTAAAAGAGTAGGGATAATTTGTGGATTTTAAGGTTTGCTTTGAGGAAAAAAAAAAAATCCTCAACGGTAACAATGGAAAAAATTTCTTTTCAATAAATGTCCAATTATTTGAAAGAAGCTGTTTCTAAACCTGCAACGTTCATTCAATCTTCCCCTCTCACCCGCGCTTACTCTGTTCTTCTCTGAAACCCATTCTCTGACATTAATCTTCTCCTCTCACCCGCTTACCGCTTACTGCTTACTCTGTTCTTCTCCTCTCAAACCCTTTCTCTGAAATCAATCTTTCCCTCTCACCCGCCTACTCTGTTCTTCTCCTCTCAAACCCATTCTCTGAAATCGATCTTCCCCTCTCACTCGCTTCCTCTTTTCTTGTTTTCCTTTTCTTTCCTCTCACATCCTCTGTTCATAAATCTTACCTCCATTAACACAATTGAAGGAGCTTTCTCTGACCTTTGACAACCTCTGTTGGTATCACCTAGGCCGGAGGAACAAGAAGATTACTGATTGCTGGGTCGATTTTGTTAATGTTTTTTCGGTGCAACTATTAATGGCTTCTGTTTTCGGTGGAAAGGTTCTCTCTTGGTGATGAAAATGATCAACACTCTTCTCTGAGGTAAGTTACATTTCGGTTCTTTAAATTCCATTTCTTTTGTTTAAGCTCTCTATTCCCAATGAATACTTCTTGTTATCTTGATGTTCATTATTGATTTATGTAATATTTCCCAACTATCGTTTTCATTTTTAATTAAACTCTATGATTAACAGTTATTTTACTGTCCGATAGACTATAATTTTTTTTTATTGGTTTGTTAATGTAAATTTTTCTCGAAAGGATTACTTAATGATTGAAATTGAGTAGTTGCAATATGAGATGTTAATTTCTATGCCTCTCTAGATTCTTGATTTGTTTCTCGTGCTAATTTCCATGCTTGAAAAACAATTGTCAGAAATTCTTTGACACATCTCTATCCTCTATGTCACCAAGTTTCCCGGCATAAGCTATGTCAGGTCGGGTATCGGACAGATAAATGAGTTTTTCGGAAACTCATGTAACCTTATGAGATCTTGCGGCAACATATCTATGATTCTGATTTCTTTTTTACCGGTTGTTAACCCTAACAATTGGTGTGTGCGCTATGGATGTTGGGACTTGGGAGACCAAAACTCCCTCAATCCGTGAAAGTGGGTGGGTTTAAGTTTGAATAAAATATATATGTTTTGACTTTAAGTCAGTGAGAAACAGGATTAAGCTTTTTGAAACACATATGTCATAAAAAAAAGCATTTCAATTTTTAAGCATTATAGCTGGAATAGACCATTATTTCAACTGTGAATTCTGCTGTGATGTTATAGGAATTCTGCTGTGATGTTATAGGAATTCTGTTGTGATGGAGGTTTGCTATGCAAACTCCACTATGACACTGCTGCTATTTTTTGTGATTGATAACTTTGGATGTTAAATATGGAATATTTCGTTTTAAATCTCTCAACAAAAGTTTGTGATTAGCTCTTTCAATCTCAAATCTGTCGTGTAATTAATATTTTACTTAATTAGGCTTGATTTTCCTTCTTATAACTTTATTGTGTTATTTGTAGGTTTGGCAGGCTCTTTTGGCTGTCAAAGCACTTGTGCTGCCCTTGTGGAAGATGTTGAAACCTGGCTCAAATTTGCCTCTCTCTTTGCTGAAAAAGCACAAACATTAGCCCAACAAAATCTACTTAAGTTAAACTTCTACAGGTTTGTGTTGTATACCTGGGCTGAGAAATTTTCTATCTCATGTCAATTCTCATTCCGAACATCTAATTTAAACTCTCACTTAATTGAATTTGCTGAAAAGGGAAAAAATTAAATACCAATCTCTTAGTTAATTCTCATGTTAACAAAATAACTAAATTAATTTTTTTTACTTTTCAGCTTTTGACTGAGTTTAAATTTTTAGTTAACTATCTATTTAGTTATGGCTTTCAGTTACTCATAGATTTAAGTATGAAAAATATAGCTTCTGGTGGGCTATGTCTAAAAAACAAGAAAATTCCCTAATTCCTAAAACAAGTTTCAAGGTTAGGTTCTATATGCTTTAACTATGAAGTAATATTTCAGTTTGCTTAATGAAATAAATACTAGATTGATTGTGATAGGAAGTTATACTATTGGTCTTGATCAAATTGGTATATATTAATATAATTACAATTTGTTAAATTAATGTACGGTCTAAATTATTATGATTAGCTATTTATAATGATCAAATTGCTCCCTCATTAACATATTGGTTTTAATAGAGAAGTAATTATTCTTTGAAATATTTATCACTTGTTTGGAATAACCAGAGGTTGAAATTGTAAGAGACCTATTTATCAATGCTGGTTTTCAAAAGCCTTTTTAACAAAATTATTATCACACTTGTGTAAAAATTTATATCAAGATGGAACTAATTGTGTTTACGAATCTAATAAGCATTAAAAATTTTGGATTATATGTTTTAATTATAATTTGTGAATTTAGATAATGAAAACTTGTTGTTAGGTTTGGGTAGATTAGTCTAACATAGGATGGGTAGATTAGTCTAACATAGGATGGGTAGGCTGGGTTATGTTAGGACGGGTGGGTTAGTTAGGTAAGGTATTGTAGGCTAAGGTAAGACCATAATAAGTTACGTCAAGTCAAATTATTCTAATATAGAATAAGGGAAGGTAAGATATGCTAGGAAAAATTGACTAGGTTAGCTTAAGGTAGTCTTAGATACGGTAGGGTTAGGTACATTATGTTAGAGTATGATAGATTATGTAGGCTAAGGTAGGCAAGGGTATGGGTAGGGTAAGCTAGGGTAGGCTAGGACTAGGGTAGGCCAGGGCTAGGGCTAGGGTAGGCTAGGGTAGGGTAGAGTAGAGTAGGGTGGGGTAGGGTAGGGTTGGCTAGACTAGGGTGGGGTAGGGTAGGGTTGGCTAGACTAGAGTGGGGTAGGGTAGGGTTGGCTAGACTAAGGTAGGGTAGGGTAGGTACGCCAGGGTAGGGTATGGTAGGTAGGCTATGGTAGGGTATGGTAGGTAGGCAAGGCTAGGTTAGCTTAGGGCTAGGGTAGTCTAGGGTTCGGTAGGGTAGTCTAGGGTAGGCTACAGTAGGGTAGCCTAGGATAAGGTAGGTTAGGCTAGGTTAGGTTAGGGCTAGGTTAGGTTAGGGCTAGGGTAGGGTAGGGTAGGGTAGGGTAGGTTAGGGCTAGGGTAGGGTAGGGTAGGGTAGGTTAGGGCTAGGGTAGGGTAGGTTAGGTGAGGGCTAGGGTAGGGTAGGTTAGGTTAGGGCTAGGGTAGGGTAGGCTAGAGTAAGCTAGGCTAGGCTAGGATAGGGTAGGCTAGGCTAGGATAGGATAGGCTAGGATAGGATAGGATAGGCTAGGTTAGGATAGGATAGGCTAGGTTAGGTTAGGGCTAGGGTAGGATAGGATAGGGTAGGGTAGGTAGGGTAGGGTAGGGTAGGCTAGGCTAGATTAGGGTAGAGTAGGCTAGGGTAGGTAGTAGAGTAGGGTAGAGTAGGCTAGGGTAGGTAGTAGAGTAGGGTAGAGTAGGCTAGGCTTGGCTAGTCTAGGATAGAATAGAATAGGGTAGAGTAGGCTAGCCTAGGGTAGGGCTAGGCTCAGGGTAGGGTGGGGTAGAGTAGGGTTGGCTAGACTAGGGTAGGGTAGGCTAGGCTAGGTAGGCCATGGTAGGGTATGGTATGTAGGCAAGGCAAGGCTAGGTTAGGTTATTGCTAGGGTAGGCTACAGTAGAGTAGGGTGGGGTAGGGTAGGGCTAGGGTAGGCTAGGTTAGGTTAGGGCTAGGCTAGAGTAGGCTAGGCTAGGATAGGATAGGGTAGGCTAGGCTAGGCTTGGATAAGGTAGGCTAGGATAGGATAGGCTAGGATAGGCTGGGATAGACTAGGTTAGGATAGGATATGATAGGATAGGATAAGCTAGGTTAGGTTAGGATAGGATAGGTTAGGTTAGGGCTAGGGTGGGTAGGGCAGGGTAGGCCAGAGTAGAGTAGGCTAGACTAGGATAGGATAGGATAGGGTAGGGCTAGGGTAGGGTAGGGTAGGCTAGGCTAGAGTAGAGTAGGGTAGGGTAGAATAGACTAGGCTTGGCTAGTCTAGGATAGAATAGAATAGGGTAAAGTAGGCTAGCCTAGGGTAGGGCTAGGCTTAGGGTAGGGTGGGGTAGGGTAGACTAGGGTAGGGTACCGGCTAGACTAGGGTACGGTAGGCAGGGTAGGGTAGGTAGGCCATGGTAGGGTATGGTAGGTAGGCCATGGTAGGGTATGGTAGGTAGGCCATGGTAGGGTATGGTAGGTAGGCAAGGCTAGGTAAGGTAGGGTAGGGTAGGCTATGGCTAAGGTAGGCTAAGTTAGGTTAGGTTAGGGCTAGGCTAGAGTAGGCTAGGCTAGAGGAGGCTAGGCTAGGCTAGGCTAGGATAGGATAGGGTAGGCTAGGCTAAGATAGGGTAGGCTAGGCTAGGATAGGCTAGGTTAGGTTAGGATAGGATAGGATAGACTAGTTAGGATAGGATAAGATAGACTAGGATAGGATAGGGTAGGATAGGATAGACTAGGTTAGGTTAGGGCTAGATTCAGTAGGGTAGGGTAGGGTAGGGTAGGCTAGAGTAGATAGGCTAGGGTAGGGTAGGCTAGAGTAGATACACTAGGGTAGGGTAGGCTAGGCTAGAGTAGAGTAGGCTAAGCTAGGCTAGAGTAGAGTAGGCTAAGCTAGGCTAGAGTAGAGTAGGCTAGGTTAGGATAGGCTAGGGTAAGCTAAGCTAGGCTAGAGTAGAGTAGGGTAGAGTAGGCTAGGCTTAGCTTGTCTAGGATAGAATAGAATAGGGTAGAGTAGGCTAGCCTAGGGTAGGGCTAGGCTTAGGGTAGGGTAGAGTAAGGTAGGATGGGGGTAGGCTAGGATAGGCTAGGCTAAGGTAGGCTAGGAAAGTCTAGGCTAAGGTGGCTAGGATAGTCTAGGATATAATAGGTTACCGATAGGGTAGGGTAGGTTAGACTAGGGTAGGGTAGGGATAGGCTCAGATAGGCTAAGGCTAGCTAGGGGTAGGTTAGGGTAGGGTTAGGCTAGGGTATTCTAGGTGAAGTTAGGCTATTCTAGGCTAGGCTAGGGGTAGACAAGGATAGGATAGGGGTAGGCAAGTTGGATAGGGTAGGGTAGAGTAGGTTAGGCTAGGGTTGGGTAGGCTAGGCTAGTCTAGGATAGAGTAGGGTAGGGCATGGGTAGGTAGGGTATGGTGAGGGCTAGGCTTAGGATAGGATAGAGTAGGATAGGATAGGCGTAGGCTAGGATAGGGTAGGATAGGGTAAGTTAGGCTAGGATATGGTAGGTTAGGCTAGGTGAAGGTAGACTATTCTAGTCTAGGATAGAGTAGAGTAGGATAGGGTAGGGGTTGGTAGGCTAGCCTAGATTAGGTAGGGGTAGGGTAGGGTAGGGTAGGGTAGGGCTAGGCTTAGGGTAGGGTAGAGTAGGGTAGGATGGGGGTAGGGTAGGGTAGGATGGGGGTAGGGTAGGGTAGGATGGGGGTAGGGTACGTTAGGCTAAGGTATGCTATTCTAGGCTAGGTTAGTCTAGGATATAATAGGGTACCGGTAGGGTGGGTAGGTTAGACTAGGGTAGGGTAGGATAGGGTATGATAAATGTAGGGTAGACATAGGCTAGTCTAGGTTGTAGGGGTAGGGTTGAGTAGGGTAGGGTATTCTAGGCTAGGCTAGTTCTAGGATAGAGTAGTGTAGGGTAGGTTAGACTAGGGTAAGGTAGGGTAGATGTAGGGTAGGGATAGACTAGGCTAGGCTAAGGGTCGGGTAGGGTAGAGTAGGGGTCGGGGTAGGGTAGGGTAGGGTATTCTAGGCTAGGCTAGGATAGGGGTAGGGTAGGGTAGAGTAGGCTAGGCTTGGGTTGGGTAGGATATGATAGGCTAGGTAGTCTGGGATAGAGTATGGTAGGCTAGGGTAGACCTAGACGTACGGTAGGGGTAGGGTAGAGTAGATTAGGATAGTGGTAGTCTAGGAAAGAGTAGGATAAGTTAAGCTAGGCTGGGTTAAGGTAGGTTATTCTAGGCTAGGATAGGATAGGGCAGGGTAGGGTAGCGTATTCTGGGCTAAGCTAGGCTAGGGTTTTCGTATAAATTATTTAGTTTGTATTATAATGTTTAAAATGGTCATCTTGCTTACTACTGGCACTATATTGTCATAGTCTTTTCAGAGTTTGCTACTATGCATTGCTATCTGAGATTAATAACTGTGGAGCAATTTAGTTAGAACATAAGTATTGTGGTACTGCCTTGGATATGTTGCCTTACTTGAGTTTTTTTCATTTATTGTTTTCTAGCTTGATGCTGTTGTAGAAGCAAAAAAGCAAGCTGCGTGAGACTTGGTTCCTGAAAAGCAAGGACAGGGCCATGTTAGCACTAAAGAGAAAAAAAAAGCACAAGAAGAATTGTTGAAACAAGTTGATGATTGGCTTATAAATGTTGAGCAACAAGTAATATTTTAATTTTTATTTTGCTTCTTTGTTTTGTTTCTTTTTTGTTTAATAGTAATGATTATAATTTTGCCTATTTGCATCTTTTGCTGGCTTTGAACTATGTGCTTCTATGTGCCAATTCAGTCCTTTTTCCAATATGGTGTCTTGTACTCATGTTCAGAGGAGACTATTGTGCATCGACATTGCTTTCTTTTAACTTTATTATGTATCTTCTGGTTCAGTTATCAGATATTGAACTGGCAAGCAAACAGAAGGCCGTCTTTGAAAGAGTTTGAAGGCTGGTAATGTAGCAATGAAAGCCATACAAAGTGAGATAAACATTGAAGATGTTCAGAAACTTATGGATGACACTGCTGAAGCTAAAGTTTATGAAGATGTAAGTTTAACTTTACTATTGTGCTCACTCTTGCTCTTTTTGACAACTGATTTCATGTCTATATAAAAATTTGATGTTTCTTTCTGTTTGCATTTGATGTTCACTGATGGTTGCCATAATTTTGTTGAATTTGCAGGAAATTAATGCAATATTGGGAGAGAAATCATCAACAGAAGACGAGGAGGAAATTTTAGCAGAATTTGAGGACTTGGAAACCTAGGTATATGAATTTTCATTTATTGTAATTTTGTGAATATCATCCATTGAAATTGTTCTGTTTGAACTGTTAGTTTAATCATGGTAATACGGAAGGGTTATTGTGCTTTAATTTAAAGTAGAAGTAATTAAATAATTATTGATGTAATTAATGTATTCTAATGTTACTTGTCCGATTATAGTGCTTTCACTCTATGTGACTATAGTGCTTGTCCGATTCATTCTTAGATGAACATTCTCCATAAGTTATTATTGCTTTTCACTTTCAAATCTTTATATTCCATGAAGATCTTGGAGACTCACCTTCTTGCATTTTACTTACTTTCTTGTTTTGAATCTATCCTTTCATGTTGTGTGATAAGATATTGTTTTGTTGTTGCAACTATTTCTATTTCTTTGGGGTCTGTAATTAGCTTCTTGAATACTTTCAAGATTTTGTAGTCTGCATTTGTTTACAGTTTTTTTTTTCTTTTTTAGTGGATTTTAAGATTTGATTGCGGTCAATTAGTTGGACAATAGATAAATGGGGAACTATTTTTTGGAATGCTTCGAGGGTTAATTGAGACTTTTATAAGATTAGTTACGATGACTCTTTGTTCTTGTTGCAGGCTCAATAACTTATTCAATTGGGTTTATCTTTCATTTTGCATTGAATGAAACATTTGAAATTGTCTGCAGTGCAGAGTCTCACGCTACAGAGGTTCGTCTTCTTTTTTTTTTTTTTTTTCTTTCTATTTTTCTTATTTGATTATTTAAACCTCGACATTGTATGCTAGGCTAGAGGGCTTTACATTCACGTCTTGCTTCTTGGATAAAATTTTCTATCCTCTATTATTATGGATAACCACAAATTGTATATCTTTATATTGTTTATGGAATTTGAAACTGTTGATAGCTATATTGTATAATTTTTTTATATTTTTAGTATAGTTCCTGCACTAATCTGTTTCCCATAAGAATATGTTAATTTACCCAAGAATTATAAACCCTTAATTTTTACACTGTAGGCTAGCCTTTACATGTAATATGAATTATTTCTTTTATGGGGTTAGGCAAGATGAAAAATTTCAAAGACTGACGGTGAGACTATCAGACTACTTTGTTTAGCTTTGGAATGTAATGTCTGACATTGAATGACATAATGATTTGATGATTCCCATTTTAGATTGAATTGCATTCACATTATTTGGTTTCAACTTTTAAGAGCCTCTGGTAGCCTAATGATTTGATGATTCCCATTTTAGATTGAATTGCATTCACATTATTTGGTTTCAACTTTTAAGAGCCTCTGGTGCATTTAAAATCTAAAAATACTAATCTAATGCCCTATCAGTCTATCTTATGAAACTTTTAAGAGGTGGTTATTTTGAGCTATAAAAATGTGATTTATTAAAATTTAGAGAATGTTTTTATTATCCTATTTGAAACGTTTTTATTCAACTATGACGTAAGTACTCGAATGATGCCAAAATAGCAATTTTTGGTGTTACCCTTTATTCGGAAATCTTGTTTCTGCAAGATAGCATCCAGTTATTTTTTTTTTAAATTCTGAAAATTTGCAGCTTGTAATATTATTAATGTTAAACATTGCAAGA
The DNA here is from genome assembly GCA_037954015.1 of Psophocarpus tetragonolobus. NCBI lineage: Eukaryota > Viridiplantae > Streptophyta > Magnoliopsida > Fabales > Fabaceae > Psophocarpus > Psophocarpus tetragonolobus. The sequence continues at coordinate 41,942,116 of CM075688.1, read as the reverse complement.
CATTGATGTTTATTCCAATCAATTGTTAATGTGTTGTGAACGTATATTGGCATAATCAATGAAGTCAGATACTAATTTTAGTTTTTTAAGCATATTTCCTATAAATAGTCAAAATGAGGTTGGTGAAAGTGTGATGGTATAATAGGATATATTATATCCATTTTTTTAATATAGTTAATGTGAGATTCAATCAATTAGCAATCTCTTGAAATAAAAGTCTTATTCAAAATATCGTAATTACAGTTGTCATTTAATAAGAAAAAACAAAACTTTTTTGTTTTACATATTGTCTTACACATCAATAACAAAAAAGTAGATTTTATTGTACATGTTATTTTCCATTCTTTCATCACATATATTTTTCTTCAAACAGTTTTTAGGGGATAGATGCTACTTATAGTATATCACACTTTATTTTATATATTTGTCACAAAATATTGTCAAGGAATAGAGGATTATAAACTAAATTAAATTAAACGTATTTTATAATGCATTTCATTTTATTCTTTCATTTTTAACTATGTTTTCTAACATTACATCATTTTTATATTTTTTTATATTTTGAACAATCTTTAATATAAAATTACTTTTTTATATTTTAAAAATTAAATTTAAATACAACATCTTATTGTTTAACCTTGAACGTATTTTTGAAATTTTCTTAAACTTTTTATTTATTATTCTATCTATACTTTTTTTAAAAAAAAAAACATTTTTCTACTATGAATTTTTTACTTTTAAAACATATTTGTATATTTCCATAACACTTTAATTATTTTCTGCCAGAAATAACTTATTTAGAGACATTATTGTTTACATTGAATCTATTTACTTTTATATAAAAAGTACATTATTTTACGTTTTTAAAAATTTTTAATTTTTTATACAGTTTGAAAAATTATTTCACATTTATGTTTAATGATTAATATTTTCTAATTTTTTTAATAATCTACCTATTTTAAACAATATTTTTTCTAAATTTAAGAACTCTTTTTTATTATTTTTCTATACATCTTAGACAATTTTTTTAATATATAGTTTTATATTTTCTTAACTCTTTAATTATTTTATAGAAAACCAAATTTATTTTTAAACATTTTTTGTCGCATTAAACCTTTTTACATTTTTAATTTCTTTTTATATAAATTGAAAATTTGTTTGAAAAATTATGTCACATTGAAATTTTTTTAACATTAATTTTTTAAAACTTTTCTATTTTTTCAGTTATTATTCTACCTATTTTAAAAAAAAAAAAATTGAATTTTTTTCTAAAATATTTTTTATATTTTCTTAAATCATTTTAATTATTTTTACAAATTTTAAATTTTTTTTCTACACATTAAAACTTAGTTTGAAAAACTTATTATTACCTATTGAACTTTTTTTACATTTTGCTCACAGTTTGTGTCGTTTCTCATTGCCTTGCTCTTGGTTTGCACCTTTTGAAGAGAATTCGCACAAGGAGATAAAAAAGGAGCTAAGAAAGGAAATAGTTGGCAGGAGCAAGAATTTCAAGCTTTGTTTACTTTCTTGTTTTTAATTCTTTGTAAAAGGTCATTTGTAGAGGTGTTGGATGTCTATAAGGGTCATCTCTTTTGTGTGTAATTTTTTCAAATTCATTTTGGTGTGAGGGAAGGAAGTGGTACCCCAACCTTCACATCTAGGTACATGTTTAAAGGAATTCCCTTTTAAACAGGAACAACGAGATAAAAAACAAAGAAAAAAAAGGTTTAGAAAACTACAATTAAACATACTTATACTGATCACCTCTCAAAATTAGAAAGCAATGCTAGAGATTGCGTCAGAATCTGTCGACAAAAAACTCACCACGACCAAAAAGAGAGAATTGTGGAAAGGTAGGAAATTTAAGAAGAAAGAAATAAAAGAATAAAGAAAGGGTTTATATAGCCCTTGGGTGTATTTAGTAACATAAATTTTGTAAATGCAAACCTCTCCCTTCTTCCAATAACGGATTATTCGAAAACATTCTCGAAACTCAACTAAAGCCTTTTGAAACAAAAGAGTAATAATTATTCTCACATCCTCTATCCTTCTACCATCAACTGAATACAACCATATATTATCAATTTGTAATTTAAGTAAAATCTTAAATTTAATTTCCTTCACTATTTATTCTACAAATTTATAACTTATTAAATAAACAGGTTCTTACAATCCCATTATCACTTATTTTTATAATCTTATAGGGGCTATGAGAAGAAAGCACATCCCCTCTTATTATGAAAGAAAACTCCTTGATAAGCATATTCCTTCACTATTTATTCTACAAATTTATAACTTATCAAATAAATAGATTCTTACAATCCCTTTATCACTTATTGTTATAATCTTAAAGGGGCTATGAGAAGAAAACACATCCCCTCTTATTATGAAAGGAAACTCTTTGATAAGCTTTAAAGACTAAAATAACACAATTTAAGTGTGGAAAAGTATTGAAAGCAAATAAGAGTTAAAATTCAAAAAGAGCCTACATCTACCATAGCTAGGTTCCTTAGTGGCTTGAATGTGGACAGTAGAGATAAAGTGGAACTTTTGCCATATAGCAACCTAGATTACTCGGTCAAAATTTGTATCAAGGTTGAGCACCAATTGAAGATGAGGACCGTGAATGACTACTCATTTACTCCTTAACTTTATGAAAAAAAGGGATCAAGTCGAAGGGATGTCTTTCAAGAGCTACCCCTATGAAGAACCATTAAAACATATGCACGAAAGAAGTGAACCTTGCATTCTAAACAAAACTCTCTCACTAGCCCTAATTCTAGGTTTATTAACATCAAGTTTTTTTAAGTATCTTGAGAGAGACCACATTAGTGCCTCTTATTCTTAAATTTTAGTTAAGTTTTTTTGCAATTTTATTTTCATTTTATGATCTTAAGTTTTGTCTTAGAAGTATATTGTTTAGTCTTTCAATTTTCGTAATATTTGTTGTGTTAACCTTTTCTTTTTTTTTTCAAAAAGTGTGTAATAACTTCTTGAAATTGAGCATTTAAGAGGATTTTTTCTCTTGTGTAAGTCTTGTAAGAAGTCTCTCATGCTTTTAGATCAAACATGTTCTCAAAATAAATTTCTCAAAAAAAAAATTTAGCTCAATTTCATCCTATTATATGTTGTCTTCTCTTGATTTTAGTAGATTTTTTTTTTGTGTTGAGTAATTTAGTGTGAAATCTTTAAGCCAAAACTTGTGTATACAAGAAGCTACAAATCATAACCAAATGCTTTTAGTGCATTGCCTAAATCATCGTCTATTTTAGTACATTTTGAGTTGCTTGTATCTTAGATTGCACTTGCAATTTAAAATTTGTGTGTCTTGTGTTATGAAGAGTATTGAAAGCAAATAAGAGCAAAAATTTAAAACTTATTAAATAAGTGCAAACATTTGAGAGGAGCTAGGAGGAAGACCTTATTTGCTTTTGTTGGTTTTTTTTTAATTCCTTGTATTAAAGACCTTTTTTTAGGAAGTGTTGGATGCCCCTAAGGGTCTTTTGTTTGTAATAGCTATCTTAGTTTCTCGTTTTTAAGGTGTGAGGTAGGAAGTGATATACCTCTTCACATTTTTAGGAGCACACTTAGTACCTTAGACTTTTACTTCTTGCTTCTATTTTACTTACACGTTTAGTAGTGTTTTGAACTTTAATGACTCTTGCACTAGTAGGATCACATTTAGGCTTGAGTTCCGAAGACTCTTGTCTTCATTAGGAGTGAAAACATTCAAGGGAAATACATGCCTCTTTTTTATTTTGCTTTAGACACTCTCATGGAGTCACACATTCTAGCAACAAGAGTGTGAACTAATTAGGGGACTCACTTAAGGCAAACACTCTTGATAACTTTGTTAGTGAGTTTAGAGAGTGGAGAGTAGGAGAGAGTAAGGCAATAGGAGAAATGGACGCAAGAGAGGAAAAAAGGAGGGAAGAAAAAGAAAATGAGAGAAAAAGAGAGTTAAAGAGGGAGAAAAGAGAAAGAAAAGAGAGAGAAGAAAAAGATAAAGGGAGAGAAAAGAGAGAATGAAGATAGGAAAGAAAGATTTGAAAGAGAAGAGAGAGAAGAGAAAGATAAGAGAGGGAGGAAACCAAAATGAATTTGGTACACCATCTCCTTTACCTTTAAGAGCACGACTTAGACCCTACACTTTGAAATGCAAAAAGAAGAAGTAAAGAGAAGATGAATTTGATAAGAGACCTAAACCTAGGGTGAGGAGAGCAAACCAAAATCAAAATCAAGAACAAAAAGAACAAAAAATTGATCTCCCACCTTTTCATGGAAAAGACAATGTCAAAATAAATTCCTTAGGTTTTATTTTTTTATTTTGAGTTCTTACTTCATAAAATTCTGTGATTGAATATTCTTGAATTTGAGTTGTAGATTTTTGGAGTCTCTTGATTATTTTACATGCTTTTATTTCAAGCATGATTCATTGAAAAAATTTCTCAAAATTTTGTGTCTCAATTTCATCTTAGAGTCTTGATTCTTGTCTCCTAAACTTAGTAGTTGTTTGTACATTACTTTGAAGTGATTATGTGAGAAACTACTTGAGCAAATTTTGTGAACTTTTTGAGCCTTAAAACTTGTATAAGAAGTGGCTGTAAATCACAACAAAAGTTCTTAGAACATTGCTTAAAATCACTTCTAAAATTTTAGTGCACTTTGAGCTACTAATTTTGATAAATTGCACTTGTGTTTGAAATTTTAGTGCCTTAGCTATTTCTTTCACTCAAGCGTTTTACCACCTCTAATTCACTCATAAAATTTTCAATCTAAAGACATGTTTAGATACACCTAGATCAGAATAAGAAAAAAAGAAATCAAAAGAAAGTGAGAAGAAAAGAGCAAAAATAGAAAGACCTAAAAGAAAAAAATAGTGCAAAGTAGGTGTACCTAGTAGCAAATTCAAAATTGCAAAAGAGTGCTCAATTTTGGTTGTAATTGCTTGAGAAAGACTTGAATATCTCTCGGCCAACCTGATTTTAGTTCTTGTGCAATTTGTGAAAATTTTTGCTATTTTGCTTTTTATTCCCTAATCTTGTTCTTGTCTCTAAATAATTCTTTCCATTTTTTTCATGATATTTTTTTCCATTTGGATATTCTACTAATTTTGTTGAAATCCTTTTTTGCTTTGAGCTTCTACTCTTGCAACTTTGGTGCTTGTTTTATTTGGTGGTTTGGTATTTGCTTCTTGTAGGTGAGCTCTTGTTGGAGGCTTGTCTTCAAAGGTAGCATCTTAGGAGGAATTGAGGAGTTTGGCTGGACTTCTCCAAGGAAAAAACAAGGCACTCTTAAGTATAAAAACTTGAGGGAGCAAGGAGTTGAAGACCTTTTTCTTTTAGCTTGTAATTTTAGTGATTTGTACTTAGGATTAATTATTTTTCTTTTGGATGTACTGTGGCTATCTTTAGGAGTGTTGATACCTTCTAGAGGTCACTCCTTTTAGTTTGTAATATTCTTTTAGTCCTTAATTTCTCGTGGTATAAGGTAGGGAGAAGGAATTGGTACACCATCTCCTTTACCTTTAAGAGCGCGACTTAGAACCCTACACTTTTACATTTCTTGTCATTTAAGTTTTCTTACAACAATCCGTTTAGAAAAGCCTGAGTTCTAAAGACTCATTTGTCTACTTAGGAGAGAAAATAAGAAAGGGTGGAATATTTTACAAGTTTTTTTGCCGCGCCTAGTATCTCTTTCACACTATGGCTTTACATTCACACACTAGTGCCTCAAGTAACAGGAATGTTAACCAAAGGCACTCACTTAAGGTTAACTCTCTTGAAAGTTTTCCTTTAGAGTTTAGGGAGTGGATAGTGGTGGATAAGCAAAGAAAAGAGGAGAAGGTTAAAGAGAGGAAGAAAAAGAAGAGAGAAGAAAACAAAAAGAAGAAAAGGAGAGGAAAAAAGAAAGGAAGAATAAAAAAGAAATAAAGGGAAAAAAAGTGTATGAGCATGGATCTCCCTCATACGCTTACAATGAAGAAGAAAATTTTTATGAAAAATCAAGGAGATCCAAATCATCATGAACATGTGCCCCCTCCAAGGGAGCAAAAGGTAGACCTCCCCTCTTCCAAGGAGAAGATATTGAAGCCTCCCTTGACTGGAAAGTCAAGATAGAACAACTTTTCAAATGTTATGACATTAGGGAGGAAAGAAAAGTCTCATTGGCTACCTTTCGCTTCCAAGGGCATGCCCTACATTGGTGGGATAGGTTATTCAAGGAAAAAGCCCGAAAGGAAATGCCTCCAGTTAAATATTGGAATGATTTGAGAAGTGCAATGAGAAGGAGACATATCCCATGCTATTATGAAAGGGACCTTTTGAGGAGCCTAGACATGTATAACAATGAAAGTATGATGTGATCTTTGATGATCACGTGCCCAGAGGATCCTTTCTAAGGTCACTTAGAAGGGAAATGGATTTATGGAGAGGAAAGGAATGGGGTGAGGCACCACAAATACTAGGTTTGATAAGCCAAAGGGGAGAGGCCACAAGGGAGGGGTCCCTTGATAACTCTCAGAAGCTCTCACAAAGGAGAAGGGGGGACACTCAAAGGTAAGAACCTCACAACCAATATGGTCTCTAGGATTAAATTCAAGTGTAAAAAATACAAGTGAGGGGGGGAGCTCCTATTTATAGAGGTAGCTAACCTCTTGAACAAGATAACCTAAAAAAGAATGGCTAGGATTAAAAGGAGAGATCTAAGGGAGGAGGATTGAGAAACAATTCCCTCCTTAGATCATCAAACTTGGTGCCCAAGTTTCTCAAACCAAGGACCAAGATTCCTTCTTATTAGCGTAGGGTTTATGTAGGAAAAGAAGGGTGTAGATATCAAGGCTACCCCTTATTTCCTTCATAAAGACCCAAAAAGCTAAATCCACCCTCTAAATTCCTAAGACACCTCCTAAAATAAAAAAAATGGACCAAATACATGTCCCAAATTAAACTCCTAATGCTCCTCAAACTTAAAATAAAAGAAAATTATATTTTATTAACTAAAGTCCCTAGCCTAATATCTTCACTCTCCACAGGAGGTGAAGTCTTCCTTTGTCTGCAAGGGCTAGGTCTTCTTCAATCCTTCTAGCCATGGCCCTAGTGATAGGTCCCATCTCCTCCCCCTTGGAGAGGATTTGACCTCAAATCCATGGGGTCTTCATCATTTTCTGCACCTAAAATTGGAGACAAATCGGAAACATTAAAACTGGTGCTTACCCCATAATCCTCAGGTAGATCTAAAACATAGGCATTATTACCGATCTGCTCAAGGATTTGGAAATGTCCATCTCCTCTAGGTCTAAGTTTGGACTTCCTTTGAGAAGGAAATCTATCCTTTCTCAAGTAAAGCCATACCCAGTCGCCCTTTTCAAGGATGACCGCTTTCCTCCCCCTATTGGCGAAAGTAGCATCTCTCAAGGATTGACGCTCTATGTTAGCTTTAACCCTCTCATGTAATTGTTTTACAAAAATGGCTTTTGCCATTCTTTATGCACAGCAACAGGAAAAGGAAGAGGTAAAAGATCTAGAGGAGTACGAGGATTAAGCCATAGACCACCTCAAATGGAGAATGCTTAGTGGTTCTATGAACCACCGGTTATAAGCAAATTCAATGTGGGGAAGGTACTCATCCCAAGACTTATGGTTGCCTTCAAGGAGAGCCCTCAGCATAGTGGATAAAGATCTATTCACCACTTCTGTTTGCCCATCAGTTTGAGGGTGACAGGTAGTGGAAAAAAGAAGTTTAGTTCCCAGCTTAGCCCAAAGAGTTTTCCAAAAATGGCTAAGGAACTTCACATCCTTATCTGAAACTATTGAAGAGGGTATGCCATGCAATCGAACAACCTCTTTAAAGAAAAGTCTTGTGATGTTGCTCGCATCATCCACTTTGTGGCAGGGAATAAAATGGGCCATTTTTGAAAATCGGTCCACCACCACAAATATGGAGTCTACACCTCGTTGGGTTCTTGGGAGCCCAAGGATGAAATCCATGCTAATATCCTCCCAAGGTGCAGAAGGAGCAGGTAAAGGTGTGTATAGTCTATGAGGCATTGCTTTAGACTTTCCTTGCAAGCAAGCTATACATCTAGAGCAATGTCTATGGACATCTCTACGCATATGGGGCCAAAATAATTTCTCTTGTAAAAGCAGGAGGGTTTTTGAAATCCCGCCCCATGAGCCCACCTTCATGGCTCTCTTTTGTGAGTAAGTTCCTAATTGATCCTTGGGGTATACAAAGCTTACTCCCTTTATAGAGATACCCCTCACTAATGAAGTACCCATCATGGGCCTTTAATGTGAATACAGATGCAGAGGCAGCAAAGATGGGGCTGAAATACTTGTCAAAAGGATACATAGCTCTAATGTCATCAAATCACAAGATTTTTGCACCCAAGGATGAATAAAGGGCATGACGCCTAAAAAGAGCATCAACCACCACATTTTGTTTTCCTTTCTTGTACTTGATGACATAAGGGAAGGATTCAAGATATTCCACCCACGTTGCATGCCTTTTGTTCAATTTACCTTGACCCCTCAAATATTTTAGTGACTCATGGTCACTATGAATGACAAACTCCTTGGGAGCAAGGTAATGCTCCCAAGTTTGAAGGGCACTAATTAGAGCATAAAACTCCTTATCATAGGTGGGGTAGTTGAAAGGGGCACCATTGAGTTTTTCACTGAAATACGCAACGGGGTGCCCTCCTTGCAACAAGACAGCTCTCACACCTACACCAGAGGCATCACATTCAAGTTCAAATGTTTTAGAAAAGTTAGGTAATGCCAAGACTGGTGCACGGGTCAGTTTATGCTTAATTAGCTGGAAGGCTTTCTCTTGTTTCTCAGCCCAAAGGAAAGAAACTTCCTTTTTCACCAAATCATTTATTGGTGCGAAGAGCGTGGAGAAATTAGGCACAAAGCACCTACAAAATCCAGCGAGACCATGAAAGCTTTTGATCTCTATCACACTCTTTAGGGTGGGCCATTCTTGAATAGCTTTTATCTTTTCGGGGTCAACATGGACCCCTTTTGTGCTACTATAAAACTAGGAAAACTACACTATCTACAAAAAAGGTGCATTTTTCTAAGTTACCAAAAAGATGATTACTCCTAAGAAGAGAAAAAACATGCCTTAGATGTCCTAAATGGTCATCTAGGTTCCTAGAGTAAACTAAAATGTCATCAAAGTAAACTACACAAAATTTACCAAGGCAATCCCTCATTACATGATTCATTAAGCGCATGAATGTGCTTGGGGCAGTGGTTAGCCTAAAGGGCATAACCAACCACTCATAAAGACCAAATTTAGTCTTAAAAGCGGTTTTCCACTCATCATCCTCTTTGATCCTTATTTGGTGGTAACCACTTCTAAGATCTTTTTTTGAAAATATTTTTGCCCCATGCAATTCATCCAACATGTCATCAAGATGGGGGATTGGGTGCCTATATTTGATGGTGATGTTGTTGATTGCATGACAATCAACAAACATTCTTCATTGGCCATTCTTCTTGGGAACCAACAAGATTGGAACAACACAAGGGCTTAGGCTCTTTTGAACCCAACCATTCTCCAACAACTCATTCACTTGAGACTCAATCTCTTGGGTCTCAATAGGGTTGGTCCTATAGGCAGGTCTATTAGGTAGACTTGCGCTAAGCACCAAATCAATTTGATGTTCTATACCCCTAATGGGAGGAAGTCCTTTCAGAACCTCATTAGGGAATATATCATCAAATTCTTTTAAAATATCTTGAACCCCTTGAGGAAGGTGCTTATGTGCATGGTCTGTGGCAGTGCTCTCAGCAGAAGAATATAGAATGGGAGAAGGATTTGATGTCTCTTTGCAAAAGAGGAGATAAAAGGGCTTGTTAGTCAAATGAGCTTCTTTTAAATCACGTTTAGTAGCAAATAGGCTCCTTTTACTAATATTCCCTTTTCAAGGGGCATCACCTTCTAACTCTCTCTCTCTTTACCCTTTTCAAGCTTTAAGGGTGAAGCTTGTTGTGTTTTTTTTTGTTTTTGTTTTTCCTCAGCTCTTTTCTTTTTCATCGCAAATTGATCCTCAACCACTTTAGAATGTGACAAAAGATACAATTTGAAGCACTTTTCATTATGGGTGAGAATTATTTTGGTTGGAGTGATAATGGTGAATAACTTTCTTGTCAAATTACCATGGTCTCCCCAACAGGATATGACCAGCCTCCATAGGAACTATGTCACAAAGAATTTCATCATTATAAGATCCTATGGAAATTGGAACCATAACTTGTTCATTGACTACCATCTCCCTTTGCTCATTGAGCTAATGCAATTTGTAAGGTTTAGGATGGGGCATGGTAGTCAAGGCCAACTTTTCAACCAACCTAGAGCTACAACAGTTACAACAGGAGCCACTATCAACAAGGAGAGAACATATTTTGTCATTTACTTTACATCTTGTATGGAAGATGTTCTCTCTTTGTGACTGGCCAAGCTCTAGAAGTTGGCTTCTAAGAAGCCTTTGAAGCATAAGGAGGTCCCCCTTATAAGGAAAAGCTTCCTCACACTCTTGTTCAAAATTATGTCTCCCTTCTTCCTTACTCTCACTAGAGGAGGAAAATGAGATATTCTCACTACAAATGTCTTGTCCCCTCATGATCATGGTTTTCTTATTGGGGCATTGAGAGGCAATGTGGCCTCTCCCAAGACATTTGAAGCATTTGATACTACTTTGCCTCTTAGTAGCCTTAGTAGTAGGGGGTTTTCTCTCTACATGAGGTGCTTTTGTATCTTGAAAATGCTTGGGTTCCTCTTTAGGAAAACCTTTGAAAGAGTTTCCCTTAAGTTGGTTTCTCTTTGAGTAAGAGGGAGAATATTTTTTAAAGCTTTTTCTCTTGAGTTGGTTCTCAACTCTTACACAAAGTTCTACCAACTCATCAAGGTTTGAGTATGAAAGAAGCTCTACCTTATCTCTAATGTCAGAGCTTAATCCACACAAAAACCTAGCAAGGGTGGCATTGGGTTCCTCAATGATATTGGCCCTTAGTATGAGAAGCTATATCTTTTGTCTATACTCCTTAATACTTAGGTTATTTTGCCTAAGTCTTTGGAGCCTATCCAAAAGATCTCTCTCATAATATGAAGAAATGTGCCTTCTTCGCAAACAAGTTTTTAAATCATTCCAGTAGTGAATGTCAAGCATTTGTTTACGGGCCCTATCCTTGACTAACCCATCCCACCAATGCAAAGCAGAACCTTGAAAACAAAGGGAGGCCAAAGGTACTTTCCTTTCTTCCCTTACTTCATAGCATTGGAAGAGTTGTTCCACTTTGACTTCCCAATCTAGGTAAGTCTCAACATCTTCCCTACCATGAAAATGGGGTACTCTACCTTTGGCTCCCTAGCATGATTTGTATTTATACTACACGATGCAATAAAAGAGTAAGATAAGAAGGGATAATACAAGTTGTAATGCTGTTGATTGTTGTAGTGTGAAATATTATAATGTATCTTAAAATTATGAGTGTCATGAATGATTAAATGTTTGAAATTTTTTTCGGGAGCATGGATTGAAGATTTGAATCATTGTATGATATTGGTGTTGATTACAATTGAGTGTATAATTTGTTGATGATCGATAATAGTTAGGGTGTGTGCTTGATGATGTGTCATCTCAGTTGCGGTTGGGGGTGAATTATGATGACATTATTAGATTATTGTAATGTATCTTATAATTGTGAGTGTAGTGAATGATTAAATATTTAAAAGTTGTTTGAGGTGTGTGAATTAGGGATTTGTTTCTCTATGTGATATTGATGTTGATTTCAATTAGACATATAGTGTGTTGATGATGATGGTTAGGGTGTGCTTGATGAGGTGTCATCCCAACTGTGATTGGGGTGGTGTGTAATGACTCGATTAGATATTGATAATGTTATTTATGTCGATGATAATAGTTAGGATGTGCCTTGATCAACAATTCATAAGATAAGTAAGAATGGTAAAGCCCCATGAGGGTTGTCTTTGAGAAGCTGTGCGAATTTGGAATGGTTAAGGGTGAAGCCTATGAAAAAAATGATTTTTGTTTTCATCCAAGAAAAGAACATTCTATTACCATGAGTTTAAACATATGTTGCAAGGCTTGATAGACTCAGGTTTGGTACACATAAGTCATTTGCAAAAGGACCAGGATGTGTTATGACCCAAGCAGAAGAGAAATAAGTCTATGGTACTCCAAAGCCATTGATAACTCACTTTACAAAAACACCCCTCAGGTTCCTAAACTCGTTGTTGTGAAAGTGCCAACCTCATTTCCCTACAAGGATTCTAAAGCAGTTTTATGGAAAATTCCAAAGCGCAAACAATCAATGGAACGAGTGAGGAAAAAAAGGTAGCTTCTTGTGCTGAGGGATCTGTTGTCACGAATATCATGAGAGAAAGTGGAATGACCCCTAGCAGCATAATTTATGCCCCTGAAGAATTAGGAAGCAAATATCTGGTAAAGGACAATAAAATGAAAGAAAAGGAAGTCATCGAAGTAGAAGGTGCAACAGAGAAGAAGATTACTGACAATAAAGTAACCAATGAAAAGAAGAAAGAGATATCATATGATGGAGCTTCAAAATTTATAAATTCATATGGCAGAGTGAGTACAAACTCATTGATCAATTGAATTGTACCCCAGTAAGTGTGTATCTCTTGACATTGTTAATGAACTCAGAGACCCACAAGAAATTGTTGATGAAAGTTCTCAATGAGGCACATGTGACTCATGATATTACATTGGACAAATTCGGGGTATAATAGGAAATCTCACTACCAAAAACTACCTCACCTTTACAAATGATGAAATACCAAGTGAGGGAAATGGGCATAATAAAGTTTTGCACATGTCGGTAAAATGGATGGATCATGTCATGGCTAGAGTGTTGATCGACAATGGATCCTCTTTGAATGTGATGCCAAAGTTAAATCTAGAGCGACTACTTTGTGATGGACTCGTATAAAGTCAAGCTCTATGATTGTGCAGGCTTTTGATGGATCCCGTAGAGAAGTAATGGGTGAGATTGAACTCGCTATCCAAATTTGTTCTTTGACGTTTGAAATCTCCTTTCAAGTCATGGATATCAAACCAACATATAATTGCTTATTAGGTAGCCATAGATCTATTCAGCTAGGGTAGTTGCTTCTACTCTGCATTAGAAGTTGAAATTTATGGTAAAAGATAAGTTAGCGATTATCTAAGGCAAAGAAGATATGATAGTGAGTAACCCTTCCCCCGATCGTTATATCGAGGAAATCGAAGAGGCCCTTGAGATCTCTTTTCAATCTCTAGAAATGAGCACTGCTTATGTGGAGTCCTGGCCAAAGAATCCACAACTCTCAAAGGAAGCTTTGATGAAACCAAAAATGATGTTAAGCGAAGGATATTAGCCAGGTTGTGGACTAGGAAGAAACCAAGAAGGCATGGCAGAGATAGTAGAGCTGCCTGAGAATAAAAATAATTGTAGACTGGGGTATAAGTCAACTAGGGATGACAAGAAAAAAATGATGGAAGAAAGAAAAGAAATGAGGTCGGCTCAGTTAGAGAATCAAGAGATAAAGACCGAAAGGATTCCCATTTGTGGCTTCTACCAGAATTTCAAAAGTAGAGGACTAGTTCAGCCGGATCAAGTGGTTATGACTAAAGAAGAGCAAGATGAAGACTATCACACAACTCTAGTGTATCCGTGTAGCCCCTATGAAGAACTGAATAACTAGAAGATTGTTGAAGTCCTCATGGTTTTTAATTCAATTTCAAAGTAATTATAATACCAGAATATGTGATTATGCCCATATCTTAGCATCACTTTTTAGGATGGGCCTGCATGTTAATGTTTGGTATATGATCTTAACGAAATGTATTTTGCATCTATTTTGTATTATCTTAAGTGTTTCTTGTTCCCTTTGCCCTTCCATCTTTCCTTATTCCTTATTAAACCTTAAATTGCAAATATTAAAATAATCATTCTAGAAGTAATAGTACTAATATCCCATGCTACAACTTTGACCATCCGATCTATCAAGCCTATAAGGACAATGATGATTTGGAAACACCTCCCAAGTTGAGGTGGTTAATAGATCAGGAAGAATAAATTATTTAGCCATATGAAGAGGAAATAAAGTTTGTTAATTTGGGAAGTGAAAATGATAAAAAGGAGATCAAAGTCAGTACTGCCATAAAAGGGAGAGAACGACACAGGATGCTTAAACTTCTAGCTGACTATGTTGACATTTTTGCATAGACGTATCAAGATATGCATGACTAGATCATAGCATAGTTAAGCACAAGTTTCCATTAAAGTCAAAGTATCCTCCATTGTCGGGGTTTGTGGTTAGCGAGAGGGGCATAAAAGTTGATCCCGACAAGGTACAAAGAATCCTGGAAATATCGAACCAAGCAGAGAAAAGGAAGTGTGTGGGTTCTTGGTAAGATTAAATTACATTGCTAGTTCATATCCCAATTGACTGCTACTTGTATTTGTTACGTAAAAAACAAACAGTTGAATGGAATAAGGACTAGCAAAAGAATTTTGAAAGTATCAAGAAGTACCTACAAGAACCTCCAGTTTTGATACCACTAGTACCAAGGAGACCTCTCATTATGTACCTGACGATGCTCGATGAGTTTATGGGTTGTTTGTTGGGGCAACATGATGATTCTAGCAGAAAAGGAACATGTTATCTATTATTTGAACAAGAAGATCACAAACTGTGAAATAAGATACTCTCTATTGGAGCGACCATGTTGTGCTCTGGCCTAAGCTGCTCGTAGGCTAAGGCAATATATGGTATGCCATACTACTTGGTTGGTTTCAAAAAATGGATCCCATTAAGTATATATTCGAGAAACCAATTCTTATTGGCCAAATTGCTCGATTACAAGTTTTATTGTTAGAATATGATATCTTCATGTCACTTAAAAGGCTATCAAGGGTAGTGCCTTAGCTAAACACTTGGCTCACCATCCCATAGAAGATTACCAATCGATGCAATGTGAATTCCTAAATGAGGACATAATGACATTATTTGAAGAAAAATATTTAAAGGGGGAAAAGTGGACACTGATATTCAATGGTGCTTCAAATGCACTAGTATAGGATTGGAGCAGTGCTAATCTCTCCCAAAAACCAATTTATCCTATTCATTGCAAGATTAGGTTTCGATTTCATAAACAACATGGTAGAATATATAGCATGTACAATGGGGATCTTAGTCGTACTCGAGTCCAATGTTAATATTTTGGAGGTATATGAAGACTCAACCCTAGTTGTGCATCAACTTAGAGGAGAATGGGTGACTCGGTACACAAACTTGTTCCTATACCACTCTTACATCAAGGGACTTATGGAGTAGTTTGATGAAATTACTTAACATCACATCCCTCGAGAAGATAACCAATTAGTTGATGTTCTAGCTACTATGTTCTTAATGTACAAGATAAGTTAGGAAGTGGATGTGTCGTTCATAATGATACAAAATTGAGGGAAACCAACTTACTATAAAATGATAGAAGAAGAAAGAGATGAAAGGCCCTAGTTCCATGATATCAAGCAATATGTGAAAGATAGAGAGTATCCTTCTGGTGTATCTAAAAATGACAAGAGAACCCTGAGAAGATTGACCATGGGGTTTTTCTTGAAAGAAGATCTGCTTTATAAAAGAAACCACGACATGGTGTTACTCAGGTGTATTGATGTAGTTGAAGCCAAGAAAATAATAGAGGAACTCCATGAGGGCTCATTTGGAACTCATGCAAATCGACATGCAATTACAAGGAAGATTTTAGGAGTCGACTATTATTGGTCAACCATGGAAACTGATTGTTATGTCCATGTAAGGAAATGTGATGGAGGACCATCCTTGGGGCATCAAATAGGACCCATCACAAGGTCCATGGCAAGAAGAATAGAAGAAGAGGAAGGTCATACTACACCAAGAGCATTGATGATCACATGTGTGGACTTTGGCGCATCTACCTAGTGTTTTGCTTGTTTTCCTTATTTTCCCCTTGTATTTTGGGGAACCTTAATCACTTAGGATTTCATTGTGTATTTTTATTTAGCCTTTGTATTATGGGACAAATTAGTTTAGGATTTATTTTGGGACTTAAACCTTGACTTGTGAGGTCAAAAGTCTATTTCTTTTATTTTCTAGACACAAGGTTATTTTAGTCATTTAGGGGGGAGGGACCTACATTTCATTTGAGGTCCATTTAGGGTTCATTTTAGAGGCATTTAGCTCTCAAATTTTCATGCAAATGGCCTAGAGGCCTCCCACCCTCTCTTTAAATACCCTAGGTTAGACTACATGTAGTCACTTTTGGATATATTGGATATTTGAGAGTTTTCCTCACCATTCCTCTTCCTTAGTCATTTAGGGATCTCTTGGCCCCCTTCCTCTCCTCTCTACCTTAGAAGGAGCTTGGGCCTCCCTAGGATTGGCCTTCACCCTCTCCAAGTGAAGTGAGCTAGCCAAAGAGACACCATCCAACCACCACCACCCAAAACACCATTCTTTTGTCTCCATTTTTCATGAACCACTTTCACCCATCATAAGCTCCATTTTTTCACACCTATTTCAACCCTTGAAGAAGATCCATTTCAACATTTCATCTTGGAGAAGATTTGGTGACACCATGGAGAAGGTGGAGCGATCAAAATGTCATAAATGTCTAGCATATGCAGACAATATCCATGTGCCATCAACATTTTAAAATGTTCTAGATGCACCATGGCCATTTTCAATGTGGGGAATTGATGTGATCGGACCAATTGAACCCAAGCCTTCCAATGGGCACTATTTCATCCTTGTTGCAATTGATTATTTCACTAAGTGGGTTGAAGATGCATCATACACTAGTATAATCGGAAATGTAGTGATTAAGTTCATTAAGAAGAACCTAATTTGTCAGTATGGGTTGCCAAGCCACATCATAATTGACAACAGGACCAATTTGAACAACAAAATGATGAAAGAATTGTGCTATGATTTCAAGATCCAACGTCACAATTCTTCACCATATTGTCTCAAGATAATGAATAGGGCAGTAGAAGCAACAAATAAAAACATCAAGTAGATCGTGCAAAAAATGGTGGTAACCTATAAAAATTGGCATAATGTGTTGTTATTCGCATTGCATGGTTATCACACCTTTGTACAGAATGGAGGTTGTGCTGCCAATTGAAGTTCAAATCCCTTCTCTCAGAGTGCTGACAGAAAAAAAAACTCGATGAGGTTGAATAGGTTCAAGCTCGCTATGATCAATTGAACCTCATTGAGGAAAAAAGACTAATCGCCTTGTGTCAAGGTCAGTTGTATTTAATGTGATCTTAGATTGCTCCTCCTATGATCTGGCTTCTTGGAGTTCTTAGGTTAAGGAAAATGGAGATGGAGAGTAGAGAAATGGTGGTGGAGGCGTCACTTCAAGAGAAGATAAGCCTAGGTTTATAAAAGCTTGTGAAAAAGGTAAAACCCTTGATAAAATCCATAGAAGCACTGACATGTTTAGAGAGAAAAAGACACCCACAAGAGTCTTACAGAAAGTGTTTGTATTCAAATGATTAAAATTTTCCTAAAAGTGGTGAGGTGAGTGCTATAGAGTGGGGGAAGGGGTTAGACGTGATGCATGCCTCCCTTGATCTTTTTCTAGAGGTTTTCTTCTTTGGTGAAATGGTTTGTGGAGAGGTAAGAAGTGAGGTGGTTTTAGGTGCCACTTAAGGTAAGATAAGCCTAAGAGGGAAAGTTTGCCATAAGAGATGGAACCCTTGATAAAAACCTAAGGAATTCTCAAAGAAAAAAGGGTGGACACTAAGAAAATTTTGGCCAACTCAAGGTTTTTCCATTCAATAAACTGTAAAAAATACAAGAGTGTGAAGGAGCACCTTTTTATAGAGGGAGCTAACCTCTTGGACAAGTCATGAAGGAAATGAAAGGCTAGGATTAAAAGGAGTCATCCAAGGGAGGAGGATTGAAGCCCAAAGTCCAATCAATACCCTCCTTTAGATGAGAATTGGTGCCCAAGCTACCTCATCCACGGGCCAAGATTACTCCTTTATTAGTTTTTGGTTTTATTTAGGAAAAGAGGGTGTAGTTATCAAACTACCCCCTTATTTCCTAAATAAAGGCCCAAAAACTAATCTTACCCCTTTTTATTACTAAGAGACCTCCTAGAAAATTAAATGGACTAATACAGGTCCAAAATAAAATCCTAGGTTCCTAAAAGAAAAATTACAAGTAAATAAGTCATGACTTGCATAACTTGATGGTCATATGGAGGTGAGATCTTCCTCCTTCTACTCTAGCCATGTCTTCTTCTATTCTCCTAGCCGTGCCCTAGTGATAGGGCCCTTGCTTGGGGAGAATGCATCAAGACATCTAACTAGGCTAAAGACTAAGGAAAATACAAGATCCAAACAAGGCCCTAGATTAGTGGATCTAGTTCCCTCATGTGTCACTTAGATACTAAAATAGTGGATCTAGTTCCCTTAATTCAAATTAAAATTTGAATTAAGAGACAAATATATGCCACCTAGGAGAGAAAAGATAAGTGGCACCACATGGAGGGAACATGTAGGTTCCATATGCTACTAATGCACATATGTATATGGAAATAAAATAAAGGGGTGTGGAAATTAAAATTCACACATCCTCTTGCTCCAAAAAGGCCCAACTTCTAACATACACCCTACACAAATAACTAATGGCACCTCATGCCCAAATATAAGGTGTAACGGCCGAAAATACAAAGGCCTAAAATATCTAATAACACACACTAAAAATACTACATAAACTACACAATATTTACACACAATTTTAAGATTATGGCCCTAAATGTCTTCATAAAGCTCTCTCCTAGCCATGTCTTGTCCCAATTGTCCTAACCAAGAGTCCTTACTAGTGGGATTACATCATCTCCTCTCCCTTGTAGAGGATTTGATCTCAAATCCTGAAACGCTTCTTCCTCTTTTTCTAGATAAGCAAGGTAATTAGCAGGTATAAACTCAAAAAAGTTTGGAGTTAGGGGTCTATAAGATAACCCTCATGGTTGGGGTATTGGAGGCAGTACAAGGACCTCCACATAGCAGTTCCCCAACTTTTATCTAATGCACTATGTAGTAGTCTCATATAGTTGGAAATAGTGGAGAGACTATACTTGGTGCATCAATGCACTCACTAAGGAAGGCTAAGTAATTTTTATCCTTTTGTTCACCCCAAGAGAGAATGATGGGCCTAGGGGTGGACCATTCTTACATGTCTCTTGAAGTTGAACTTGAGATTGGCTTTGAGTTTCCAAAGTTTTGGGCTCAATCTCATGCTCAACTGCATTGGTGATGTGACCTTCAATGGTGCTCATTCTTTGATCCTTTTGAAGTTCTTCCCAATCCTTAAGCAATGAAGGTGAAGAGATGAGAAAACGGTGGTGGATGGCACCACTTATATGGAAGATAAGCCATTAGAGAGAGCTTGCCACAAAGGAAAAAGTCTTTAATGAAAGCTTGTGAAGAAATCACTCACAAAAGAGAGAGAATTCAAATATTGGAAGAAAGAATCACTCACAAAGAGAATTTTATTCTAAAATCAAGTGTAAATTTTGAGGTTGTATTTATAGAGTTAGGGAGTGTTTAGGATGCCTAAGCACTTAATTAGGGTGTTTAGATGATTAAGCATATGTTAATTATGCTAAGCATCATTAGCACATGACTAGGAGAGATAATCATCCAAACAAGGCCCTAAATAAGTGGATCTTGTTCCCCATGTGCCACCTAGATCCCAAGAAAGCGTATTTCCCTTGATATTTAAATCAAGAGACAACTAGATGCTACCTAGGATGGAGAAACCATGAGGCACCTACTAGAGGGGATATATGGGTTCCATATGTCTCTCATACACATGTTGATGCACTCCCTTGATCTCTTCAACCAAGGTTCGTTCCTCTAAGAAAATGGAGGATAGAGAGATTAGAAATGGGAGAGGATTGATGCCACTTTCTAGGAAAAAGATGAGTCAAAAATTTTATGTTGCTTGCCACAAGGGAGAGGTCCCTTGATAAAAGCTTTAAGGGAGAGATTCCTTAAGAGAGAGGATTCTCAAAGACACCCAAGAATAAATTGCTCAAAAAGAGTCTTACTTCATTAAACCAAGTGTGATTTGTACAAGAGAGACTAGGTGTATTTATAGCCCAAAGAGGGAGCAAGGCACTCAAAACTAGGCAATCTGACACTTGGGCCTAATTAGGATTAGGAGCACTAATCCCTCTTAGGCCACTAAAAGTGGTGCCTAAGAGGGATTAGTGTGGAAAAAGATCCACACTCCTTTGGGTTATTAGGCCCTTTACTCCCCTCACCTCCCTTCCTAAGCTAATTACACCCTAAACTCTAGAAACTAGCATAAATGGCTGAAATACAAGGCCTACAAGGGAATTAAAAGCTAATTAATAATTACAAGGAGAAAACTAAGGACTATGGCCTAAAATATCTATCTCCATCATGAGCTGGGGTCTTGATGAGTCTTTCCGGGGCAAGTCCTCTTCAATCCTCCTAGCCATTGCCCTAGCGAGAGGGCCCTTGGTAGGTAGGATTGGATCATATGTGTATGTCTAAAAGGTGTGGAAATCAAACAAGGGGTGTGTAAATTAATATTTACACATCCTCTTGCTCCAAAAAGGTCCACCTTCTACCATATACCTCACACAAATAACTAATGGCACCCCAATGCCAAAAATAAGAGAAAACAAAGTGTAATGGCCAAAATACAAAGGGTAGAAAATTATTAACAACACCTACTCAAAATACTCAGACAATATTTACAAGTAATTTTAAGACTATGGCCCTAAAGTCTTCATGAAGCTCATTTCTAACCATGTCCTCTTTCTAATCTTCCTAGCTAAGGGACCTTGCTAGGTAGGATTGCACCAATTCCTCCCTCTTGAGAAACATTTGACCTTAAATTCAAAGGTCCTTCTTCCTTTTCTTTCAGTCATGTAATGAGATAAGCAAAATAATCAACAGGTGTAAACTCCAAAGGGTTGGGAGAGTGAGAGATTTATGAGATAGCCCCTTAAGGTTGGGGTAGTGGAGGTAGTGTAGGGGCACCACATAACAGCTCGCAACCTAAGCCCAATGCACTAAGAATGAGTCTCACTAGATTATAAATAAATGAGACTATAATAAGTGCACTAGAGCATTCATCAAGGAAGGCTAAGTAATCCTTATCTTTTTGTTCACCCAAAGAAAGTATGATGGCCTTAGGGGTGGACCATTCTTGCATGGTCTCTTGAGGTTGAGTTTGAGATTGCCTTTGAGTCTCCAATATCATGGGTTCAATCTCATGTTCAACTGAAGTGGCCTCATCTACAAGTAGAGTTTGAGGTTGTGATGTTTTGTGCTCAATGGTAATGGGCACAACCCCAACTTCTACTTCCTTATGGGAAGAGGTAACTTCAATAAAATTCTCCTTGGAATACAATGGGTAATCTTCTCGAAGGTTATCCTCCCCTTTCATGTCTCCCAATGATTAATTTGATATGCATGATCAAGCTCAAAAGGTGAAGATCCAAGCTCAACACTTAGGAGTACATGCAATGGTGCCTTCTCAAGTTGAAGGTAGAGAGGTTGTTGCATAAAGAAGTTATGTTTTAAGTCCACTTTTGTAGAAAAATGACTCTCCTTCACAACCTTCTTGGAAGTGGCACTTCCTTCCATCCCATCAACTAACAATGCTTGCTTTTTTTTCTTTTTTTCTGTTTTTATCTTCCTCTTCCTTTTTATTTTTCATGCTAGGTTGATCCTCTGCTACCTGTGCAGGTGTTAAAGTATACAACTTTATATGCCTATCCATATAGGGGAGGACTATTTGGTTGGAATGACCATGGTGAATGGCTTTCTTGTCAAATTGTCATGGTCTTCCAAGCAAGATATGACCAACCTCCATAGGAACAATATCACAAAGTATTTCATCATTGTATGTTCCTATTGAGATTTATACCTTCACTTGCTCATTGAACACCATTTTCCCATGCTCATTAAGCAATTGAAGTTTATATGGCATTGGATAAGGAAGTCGGGTCAAGGCTAGCTTTTCTACTAAGCTTGAGTTGCAGCAATTGCAACAAGAGCCATTGTCTACAATGAGAGAACACACCTTATCCTTTACTTTACATCTAGTATGAAAGATTTTTTCTCTTTGAGACTATGTCAGCTCAATAGTTTGGCTTCGAAGAAGCTTCAAATTATTAAGAGATCCCCCTCATATGCATAAACATCTTCTATGTTAGAATTGGATGCATGACCCTCTTCTTCCTCACTTTTAGTTGAGGAGGAAGGTGAGCTACTTTCACTGTTAAACATGTCTAGGCTCCTCATGATCATGTTCTTTTTAGTGGGGCATTGAGAATCTATGTGGCCTCTCCTTAGAAATTTAAAGCATTTAATACTACTAGTCCTTTCATGGAAACTAGTACTAGAGGGTTTCTTCTCTACATGTGATGCTTTATGCTCTTTATAGTCATGATGTTTATAAGGTTCCTCTTTAGGGGAGCTCTTGGAAGAGCTATCCTTAAGTTGATCCTTCTTTGCATAAGGTTGAGAGTCTCTTTTAAATCTTTTTCTTTTAATTAGATTCTCAACCTTGATACATAGTTGAATCAACTCATCTAGGTTCGTGTATGAGAAAAACTCCAATTTCTCTCTTATTTTAGAGTTTAGCCCAGACAAGAACCTAGCCATGGTGGCTTGGGGTTCTTCAACTCATCGTGCATATACTTCTTAATGCTTAGGTTTTTTTCCTAAGCCTTTGGAGTTTATCCAAAAGGTCTCTTTCATAATAGCATGGGATATGTCAACTTCTCATTGCCCTTCTCAAATCATTCCAATATTTAACTGGAGGCATTTCCTTTCGGGGCCTTTTCCTCGACTAACCCATCCCACCAATGCAGGGCATGCCTTTAGAAGCTAAAGATAGCCAAGGGGACTTTTCTTTCCTCCCTAATGTCATAACATTTGAAAAGTTGTTCTACCTTGCCTTCCCAGTCAAGTTAGGCTTCCACATCTTCTCTCCCATGGAAGGGGGGAGGTCTACCTTTTGCTCCCTTGGAGGGGGCATATGCTCATGATGATTTGGATCTCCTTGATTTTTCATAAAAATTTCTTCTTCATTGTAATTGTGCGAGGGAGATCCATGCTCATACACTTTTTTTCCCTTTATTTCTTTTTTATTTTTCCTCTCCTTTTCTTCTTTTTGTTTTCTTCTCTCTTTTAACCTTCTCCTCTTTTCTTTGCTTATCTGCCATTATGCACTCCCTAAACTCTAAAGCAAAACTTTCAAGAGAGTTAACCTTAGGTGAATGCCTTTTGTTAACATTCCTGTTACTTGAGGCATTAGTGTGTGAATGTGAAGGCATAGTGTGAAAGAGATGCTACGCGTGGCAGAAAAACTTATAAAATATTCCTTCCTTTCTTGTTTTCTCTCCTAAGTAGGAAAATGAGTCTTTGGAACTCAAGCTTTTCTAAACAGATTGTTGTAAGAAAACTTAAATGACAAGAAATGTAAAAGTGTAGGGTTCTAAACCGTGCTCCTAAAGGTAAAGGAGATGGTGTACCAATTCCTTCTCCCTACCTTATACCACAAGAAATTAAGGACTAAGATAATATTACAAACCAAAAGGAGTGACCTCTAGAAGGTATCAACACTCCTAAAGCTAGCCACAATACATCAAAAGAAAAAGAATTAAGCCTAAGTACAAATCACTAAAATTACAAGCTAAAAGAAAAAGGTTTCCAACTCCTTGCTCCCTCAAGTGTTTATACTCAAGAGTTCCTTGTGTTTCCCGTGGAGAAGTCCAGCCAAGCTCCTCAATTCCTCCTAAGATGCTACCTTTGGAGACAAGTCTCCAACAAGACCTCACCTACAAGAAGCAAATACCAAACCACCAACTAAAACAAGCACCAAAGTTGCAAGAGTAGAAGCCGCAAGCAAAAAAGGATTTCAACAAAATTAGTAGACTATCCAAATGGAGAAAGTATCAAGAAAAAAATGGAAAGAATTATTTAGAGACAAGAACAAGATTAGGGACTAAAAAGAAAAATAGCAAAAATTATCACAAATTGCACAAGAACTAAAATCAGGTTGGCCAAGAGATATTCAAGTCTTTCTTAAGCAATTACAACCAAAATTGAGCACTCTTTTGCAATTTTGAATTTGCTACTAGATACACCTTTGCACTATTATTTTCTTTTAGTTCTTTGTAATTTTGCTCTTTCCTTTTCACTTTCTTTTGATTTCTTTTTTTTTTTTTATTCTGATCTAGGTGTATCTAAACATGTCTTTAGATTGCAAATTTTATGAGTGAATTAGAGGTGGTAAACACTTGAGTGAAAGAAATAGCTAAGGCACTAAAATTTTAAACACAAGTGCAATTCATGAAAATTAGTAACTCAAAGTGCACTAAAATTTTAGAAGTGATTTTAAGCATTGTTCTAAGAGCTTTTGTTGTGATTTACAACCACTTGTTATACAAGTTTTAAGGTTCAAAAAGTTCACAGGACTTGTTGAGAAATTTCTTTTGAGAACATGTTTGATCTAAAAGCATGAGAGACTTCTTACAAGACTTACACAAGAGAAAAAATCCTCTTAAATGCTCAATTTCAAGAAGTTATTACACACTTTTTGAGAAAGAAAAAAAAGAAAAGGCTAACACAACAAATATTACGAAAATTAAACGACTAAACAATATACTTCTAACACAAAACTTAAGATCATAAAATGAAAATAAAATTGCCAAAAATAGAAAAGTTTTAAAAAATTAATGTTAAAAAAATTTCAATGTGACATAATTTTTCAAACAAATTTTCAATTTATATAAAAAGAATTTAAAAATGTAAAAAGGCTTAATGTGACAAAAAATGTTTAAAAATAAATTTGGTTTTCTGTAAAATAATTAAAGAGTTAAGAAAATATAAAACTACATATTAAAAATATTGTCTAAGATGTATAGAAAAATAATCAAAAAAAGTTCTTAAATTTAGAAAAAATATTGTTTAAAATAGGTGGAATTATTAAAAAAAATTAGAAAATTTTAAAATATTAATGATAAAACATAAATGTGAAATAATTTTTCAAACTGTATAAAAAATTAAAAATTTTTAAAAACGTAAAATAATGTATTTTTTATATAGAAGTAAATAGATTCAATGTAAACAATAATGTCTCTAAATAAGTTATGTGTGGCAGAAAATAATTAAAGTGTTATGGAAATATACAAATAGATTTTAAAAATAAAAAAATTCATAGTATAAAAATATTTGTTTTTTTAAAAAAAAAGTATAGATAGAATAATAAATAAAAAGTTTAAGAAAATTTCAAAAATACGTTCAAGCTTAAACAATAAGTTTAAAAATACATTTCAACGTATAGAAAGCGTTTGAAAAGTTTAAATAATTAAAATCTTTTACATTAAAATAGAAAGGTCAATGTGAAAATAATATATTAAAATAAGTGTTTTTCTAAAAAACAAAATAGAGTTAAGAAAATGTAGAAAAAAGTTTTGAAAATTAAAATTTTCATTTTAGATAAAATAATCTTTAAAAATAAGTTAAAATTGGTAGTGTAATAATTATAAAGTTTAGGTAATTTTGAAAAGTACATTTTTCAAAAAATTTAAAATTTGGTTGCAGAAAAAATATTTTTAAATATAAATTAAAAGGAGTTAAAAAACATTAGGAAATTTAAGAAAATGTTTCACAAAATTCAAAAAACTCTTTAGGAAAAGTAATATGTCAAAATAAGTTAGCTAGTGTGTAAATAATTAAAATAGATGTTCCAAAATAAGTTTGGTTGTCTAGAAAATTAACTACATATTAATGTGTTTAGGTAATAATGAAAAATAATATTAAAGAAGTTTAGTGTGAAAAAAAAGATAAAAAATACAAAAAAATAGTTTAAATAAGTTTCGAAACAAGTTTGCTTTGTGTATACAAATAATATGTCAAAATAAGTTTGCTTTGTGTATAAAAATAGTTAAAATAAGTTCAATTTGAAAAACAAAATGTGTTAGATTTGTAGAAAATTAAATAAAAAGAATTAAGAAAATGTAAAAAGAGAAATTTTTTGAAAAACGTATAAAAAATCAAGGAACCATCAAATCATTAGGCCATTCTATGTCAGACATTATATTTCAAAGCTAAACAAGGTAATCAGCTAGTCATGTAAAGGGTAAATTAAGGGTTTACAATTCTTGGGTAAATTAACATCATTCTTATGAGAAACATATCATGGTAGAAACTATACTAGAAATATAAAAAAATGAAACAATATAGCTATCAACAGTTTTCAAATTCCATAAACAATATAAAGATATACAATTTGTGGTTATCCATAATAATAGATGATAGAAAATTTTATCCAAGAAGCAAGACGTGAATGTAAAGCACTCTAGCCTACCATACATTGTCGAGGTTTAAATAATCAAATAAGAAAAAATAGAAAAAAAAAAAAAAAGACGAACCTCTGTAGCGTGAGGCTCTGCACTGCAGACAATTTCAAATGTTTCATTCAATGCAAAATGAAAGATAAACCCAATTAAATAAGTTATTGAGCCTGCAACTAGAACAAAGTATCATCGTAACTAATCTTATAAAAGTCTCAATTAACCCTGGAAGCATTCCAAAAAATAGTTCCCCATTTATCTACTGTCCAACTAATTGATCGCAATCAAATCTTAAAATCCACTAAAAAAAACTGTAAACAAATGCAGACTACAAAATCTTGAAAGTATTCAAGAAGCTAATTACAGACCCTAAAGAAATAGAAATAGTTGCAACAAAAAAACAATATCTTATCACACAACATGAAAGGATAGATTCAAAACAAGAAAGTAAAATGCAAGAAGGTGAGTCTCCAAGATCTTCATGGAATATAAAGATTTGAAAGTGAAAAGCAATAATAACTTATGGAGAATGTTCATCTGAGAATGAATCGGACAAGCACTATAGTCACATACTGCAATCCAAGAAAGAGAAGCCATCAAAGATTTGAAAGTGAAAATGAATTGTACACAACGTATTATTGTAAAGTTGTGTTTTGACTACAGAAAGATTTAATCCAAAAGAAAAGTATTCAAAAAGCCAATTAAAGAGCCCAACCAAATAGTTGCTACAACAAAATAATATTTCATCACAAGAAAGCATAAAATTAAATAAAGTGAGACTCCAAGATCTTCGTGGAATGTAAAAATTTGAATCAACCAGAAACAGTTATCCAAGAAACAAGAGCTATAATCATATATTGCAGTCCAAGAAAGAGAAAACGTCAATAAAGATTTGAAAGAAAAAACGAATTGTACACAACATATTATTGTGAAGTTTCCTCTGTTTTCTCCGATGTAGGGGGAGTAACTAGCCGAGTAACATGAAAACTCCAAAGACAGAACATATTCAAATAACAGGGGAAAAACACTATATTTCGAAAAAAATGACTGGAAAAATCAAAAAGAAAATAATAAAGTAAAACTTAATAAGGATTTTCAACATTCCAATCCATAAAAGTAAATAGTAGTAAAAAATAAAAACTAATGTTTTTTTGTTTTTACACAAACCAAAAGTAAAAAAGAAATCCAATTCGCATCTACTATATTATGTTAAAATTACTTTAATAATATAGTATTTTTAGTTTATTAATTATCACTTTAATTTTATATATTTTTAATTTAAACATAATAATTATATTTACAAGTACACCTTTTATAAAATATAAGTTTTGATAAGTGTCTTTTAAAAATTATTTCATTAATAATAAATTTTTATATTTAAAACTTTTAAGTTTCTTTTTTATATAATTTTTAATTAGTTAATAATTAAATTTAGCAAATGTCGACCCAAAAAAACACTTGGGCCATATTTTTGAAATAATATTAAATTTTTAATATCAAAATAAATTTTTATGTAAAAATTAAAATACTCTACCAAAACAAAAAAAAAATAAAATTCAACAAATCAAAATTACTTTATCCAAATAAAACATTCGATAAATAAAATTAGTTGAATTAAAATAATTTTAAATTCAATATACTTCAAATTTCTTACATTTATAAAATTCTCTATCAAAACATAAAATTAGAGATAACAATATTCTTTGCATTTATAAATTTGGAATGTCTATTATATAAACAGTTTTGGTCGCTAAGAATATTTTAGTGTTTAAAAAATTACAATTCTATATTGTAAAAGAATGACACAAAAGACACTTGAAAAGTTTTCATTATAAGCTAAGAATATTTTTCTTAAAGCAAAATTTTCTTTCTATGATCATAATCAGATTGTTGCATCAAAATTTAAGTTTATAACATAATTAGGTAAAATTTTGGAGGGGTTACTAGGATCTTTATAATTGTATTTTTATCTTATCTTATCTTGTGTATTTGTACTTATGCACGTAAGGATGATAAGTGTTTATGATTAAGTGTTGTCCTACTATGATTGTACGACATATTCTGCCTCTTAAAAAAAAATTCTTTCTACCTTTCATTCCAACCAAAGTCTATTAATTGCTTTTATTTACATTTTTCACCATTTAATTACTCGATGTCAATTTAATCAAAGTCAATTTACATTACGTTACTTTAATTACTTGCATTTTAATTTAATGTATTTTACTTGCTTTTAATAGAATTTGATAATTTACTTTCTTTCAATTTAACTTTTTACTACATTAAAATTTGTTGATCAATTTGCAAAGATCTTCTTTTGTAATTTTTGCAATAAATTTTAAGACTTTAAAAGATTTTCTTCAATTTATTATATTGAACACTTTATTCCCCGTTTATATACAATTGTTTTTCTTGTTGATATTATTCTATCTTTTAAAACTTTATATTTAATTAATTTTTTACTTAATTAACTTTTTGTACCCAATATTTTTTGCATTTTAATTTTGACCTTTAATCCCTTTTAAATTATTTTTTTCAAAACAGCCCCTTGCCATTAACAAAAAATTGTTAAATGATGAGTTCACCAACAAATTGTCACATCATCATGTTCATTTACACAAATAAGTGTTAATTAACTATATTCAATAAACACCACATGTACTATAATTTATTATTGATTTGAAAAAAATTTGAAACATTTTTACATAATCATCTACCATGACATTGAAATTTCCAAAATGTCCTTGCTTTTACAACTCTACAATTAGATAGTCTATATAAAAAAAAATACACTTACAGACTAGTTAGTTCGTAGACTCAAACAAATTACACACCTACAAACCAATTGTTTTGTAAAATTAAAAAAACTACACACCTACGAACAAGAATATAAGCTAAAAGCAAGAAAATGCTAAAACAAAGAAAGGAACATAATCCAAATGGAAAAATTATAATGAACAAAACTTAGAAGGAGTAATTTGGAGACAAAACTAAAATTAAGGGAAATGAAAGAAGGCTAAGTACACTAGAGAAAAGCCTTGTGCTGTGCCAGTCTAGTTGGTGCCTAAGAAGAATAGCCAATGGAGGATGTCCATTGATTGTCGAGCAATCAATAACATCACCATCAAATATAGGCACCCTATCCCTAGACTTGATGACATGCTTGACGAATTGCATGGGGCCCAATTATTTTCAAAAATTGATCTTAAGAGTGCTTATCACCAAATCCGCATCAAGGAAGGTGATGAGTGGAAAATCGCTTTTAAGACCAAGTTTGGGCTTTATGAGTGGTTGGTAATGCCCTTTGGGCTTACCAATGCCCCAAGCACCTTCATGACGCTTATGAATCATGTCCTTAGGGATTGGTTAGGAAAATTTTGTGTAGTTTATTTTGATGATATTTTAGTGTATAGCAAGAGCCTAGATGAACATGTAGGTCTCTTAGGCACGTCTTTTGCATCCTTAGGTCACACCAACTCTATGAAAACCTTGAATAGTGTAATTTTTGTGTAGAGAGTGTGGTGTTTTTAGGTTTTGTAGTCAATAAAGATGGGGTTCATGTGGACTCCGACAAAATCAAAGCCATCCAAGAATGGCCTGCCCGAAAAAAATGTGACTGAGATCAAGAGCTTTCATGGTCTCGCGAGTTTTTATAGGCGCTTTGTGCCTAATTTCTCCACACTTTTTTTCACCAATCAATGATTTGGTGAAGAAGGAGGTTCCCTTCCTTTGGGGTGCTAAACAACAAAAAGCCTTCGAGCTTATTAAAGAAAAACTAACCCATGCCCCTGTTCTAGCTGTACCTGACTTTTCAAAAACTTTTGAGCTAGAGTGTGATGCATCGGGTGTTTGAATAGGTGTCGTGTTGTTGCAAGGCAGCCATCCCGTGGCTTATTTTAGTGAAAAACTAAATGGTGTCGCCCTCAATTACCCCACCTATGACAAAGAGTTTTACTCCTTAATAAGGGCCCTTCAAACTTGGGAACATTACCTTATTCCCAAGGAGTTTTTCATTCATAATGACCATGAGTCACTAAATATTTGAAGGGTCAAGGTAAGCTTAACAAGAGGCATGCAAAGTGGGTTAGGTTTTTGAAAACTTTTTCCTATATAATCAAATACAAGAAAGGGGAGCACAATGTAGTGGCCGATGCCCTATCTAGAAGACATACTCTTATTGCCACTTTGAGCTCCCAAATCTTAGGATTTGATTATATTAAGGACCAATATGCTTTTGACAAAGAGTTTGCCCCCATTTTTGCTACCTCCTTGTCCAAACCTACTGATGGGTTTCATGTGAGTGAGGGGTACTTATTCAAAGAAAGTAAACTTTGTGTACCCCAAGGATCTCTGAGAAAATTGCTTGTGAGAGAGAGCCATGAGGGTGGGCTCATAGGGCATTTTGGAATAAACAAAATGATGCATGCCTCCCTTGATCTTTTTCTAGAGGTTTTCTTCTTTGGTGAAATGGTTTATGGAAAGGTAAGAAGTGAGGTGGTTTTAGGCGCCACTTAAGGTAAGATAAGCCTAAGAGGGAAAGTTTGACACAAGGGATGGAACCCTTGATAAAAACCTAAGGAATTCTCAAAGAGAGAAGGGTGGACACTAAGAGAATTTTGGCCAACTCAAGGTTTTTCCATTCAATAAAGTGTCAAATATACAAGAGTGTGAAGGAGCACCTTTTTATAGATGGAGCTAACCTCTTGGACAAGTCAAGAAGGAAAGGAAGGGCTAGGATTAAAAGGAGTCATCCAAGGGAGGAGGATTGAAGCCCAAAGTCCAATCAATCCCCTCCTTTAGATGAGAATTGGTGCCCAAGCTACATCATCCAAGGGCCAAGATTACTCCTTTATTAGTTTTGGGTTTTATTTAGGAAAAGAGGGTGTAGTTATCAAACTACCCCCTTATTTCCTAAATAAAGGCCCAAAAGCTAATCTTACCCCTTCTTATTACTAAGACACCTCCTAGAAAATTAAATGGACTAATACATGTCCAAAATAAAATCCTAGGTTCCTAAAATAAAAATTACAAGTAAATAAGTCATGACTTGCATAACTTGATGGTCATATGGAGGTGAGATATTTCTCCTTCTACTCTAGCCATGTCTTCTTCTATTCTCCTAGCCGTGGCCCTAGTGATAGGGCCCTTGCTTGGGGAGAATGCATCACAAAACTTTGCTCATTTTAAAAGAAAAATTTCATTGGCCCCATATGAAAATAGATGTCCAAAGACATTGCTATAGATGCATAGCTTGTTTACAAGCTAAATCTAAAGTAATACCTCATGGACTTTACACACCCTTACCGGCTCCCTCTGCTCCTTTGGTAGACATAAGCATGGATTTCATCCTTGGACTTCCTAGAACCCAAAGGGGAGCGGACCCTATCTTTGTGGTGGTAGATAGATTTTAAAAAATGGCTCACTTTATACCATGCTACAAGATAGATGATGCGAGCAACATCGCAAGACTTTTCTTTAAAGAAATTGTCCATTTACATGGAATTCCCCAATCCATAGTCTCTGACAGAGATGTGAAGTTCCTTAGCCACTTCTGGAAAACTTGTGGGAAAGGCTAGGAACTAAACTCTTATTTTCTAGGGTCAACATTAAGAGAATTTTGGCCAACTCAAAGTTTTTCCATTCAATAAAGTGTAAAAAATACAAGAGTGTGAAGGAGCACCTTTTTATAGAGGGAGTTAACCTCTTGGACAAGTCAAGAAGGAAAGGAAGGGCTAGGATTAAAAGGAGTAATCCAAGGGAGGAGGATTGAAGCCCAAAGTCCAATCAATCCCCTTCTTTAGATGAGAATTGGTGCCCAAGCTACCTCATCCAAGGGCCAAGATTACTCCTTTATTAGTTTTGGGTTTTATTTAGGAAAAGAGGGTGTAGTTATCAAACTACCCCCTTATTTCCTAAATAAAGGCCTAAAAACTAATCTTACACCTTCTTATTACTAAGACACCTCCTAGAAAATTAAATGAACTAATACATGTCAAAAATAAAATCCTAGGCTCCTAAAAGAAAAAATTACAAGTAAATAAGTCATGGCTTGCATAACTTGATGGTTATATGGAGGTGAGATCTTCCTCCCTCTACTCTAGCCATGTCTTCTTCTATTCTCCTAGCCATGGCCCTAGTGATAGGCCCTTGCTTGGGGAGCATGCATCAAAACCTGAGTCCATCAAGTCTTGCAACATTTGTTTAAACTCATGTAATAGAATGTTCTTTTCTTGGATGAAAAGAAAAATAATTTTTTTAGAGGCTTCACCTTTAACCATTCCAAATTCACACAACTTCTCAAAGACAACCCTTATGGTGCTTTTAACCATTCTTGCTTATCTTATAAATTGTTGATCAAGGTTCCCTTCAATGCATTTACTATTGAATTGTTATGCCCTGTGAGTGGATTATTCCCAATATTTGGTCCTTGTTCTTTAAATGTTAACATACTCGTTTCTATCAAATCTTAAACTTTGTGCCTCAGCTGCCAACATTTTTCTATGGAATGCCTTATAGGGCCTGCGTGGTAATCACATTGGCATTTGGATCATAGCCTTCTAGATATGGAGGTTGACTGAGGTTCAATAGGAGAGGGGTAACGAGAGAGTTAGGAATAAGATGCAGTAGAAGTTCAGTGTAGGATGCGACACCCTTCTACCCCAAAAATGTTATTCTTTAATTACAAAATAATATAGAAATTTGTTCATTTAAATCTTAGAATTGACATTTAGGTAAAATGATTCACATAATTCCATATACACTTATTTTCCAAACTATGAGATTATAAAACATAGACACATAAGTAGGCATGTTAGACTTTAAAAATTGTCTTTACAACATTCTCAATTAATACAACTCATATTGAAACTTTAAATGATTCGTATACATGACAAAAAACTGTTAATTTATTCTCTCTAACCCAATGTCACAACTAATCAGAGCAACCTAACAAAAAGATGTAAAGAAAAGCCCAAGCTTCATCACCTATGATATCATCAAGATCTTGCTCACCTAAAAATGGCGTTTAGCTCACAAAATGCGACAACAAGCAGCAATGGAGTGAGAATACATCTCACACATGTTAAGGCACATATAAAGAGAATGAGCAGTCAACTAAAGTACCACAAATGAACATATAAATTCATCACACACCCATGACAGAAATTATACATCCACATACATAAATTCATTCGTGCTAAGGATGCTCATACATGCTTTCTCAAGTACATGTCCGAAGTGGTACTCTTCTATGCTAGTAACACGTAGGTACAACGATCTCACCATAGGTCCACTCAAAGTGAACCACTTTCTAAGCCAGTAACACGTAGGTATAACCGTGCAATGCAAAACAACAAAAGAAGATTTGGTCTAGAACACCACACAATGAGTGATCCTTACAAAACTTCTTTGACTGTCATATTAATGCGTCATGTCATCCACAACATAATCATAATGCTAACATTTAATCATGTCATCGTACTCTACCCCGAACCGCAACTGGGATGACACCTCGTCAGGCACATCCTGACCATCATCATCAACATAAATAACATTATCAATATCTAATTGAGTCATTACACACCACCCCAATCACAGCTGGGATGACACCTCATCAAGCACACCTTAACCATCATCATCAACACACTATATGTCTAATTGAAATCAACATCAATATCACATAGTGAAACAAATCCCTACTTCACACACCTCAAACAACTTTTAAATATTCAATCATTCACCACAAACAATTATAAGATACATTACAATAATCTAATAATGTCATCATAATTCACCCCCAACTGCAACTGAGATGACACATCATTAAGCACACACCCTAACTATTATCGATCATCAACAAATTACATACTCAATTGTAATCAACACCAATATCATACAATGATTCAAATCTTCAATCCATGCTCCGAAAACAAACTTCAAACATTTAATCATTCATGACACTTATAATTTTAAGATACATTATAATATTTCACACTACAATATCAACATCATTACAACTTGCACTATCCCTTCTTATCTTACTCTTTTATTGCATTGTGTAGTATAAATACAATATTTATAGTTATACTACTGATATAAGGGTAGTATAAATTTTCATAGAAAGATAAGAATTCATCGAAATATTTTATGTTGATGTACAAAGTTAGTTTAGTTTTATCATTTACTACTTTTAAAAATTATAAACCTGCAACTATTAACCCCAAATCTGACAGTTTGACCTTTACTCACTAATTTACTCATAACTTAAGTTATATAAATCCTTTTTTAATGATTCCAACTCCAATAGAAACCTAACATATAAGGATACAACTTTTATGAAAAATACGAAATCCAATGAGGTCGTTTAGGTCATGTTACAGAGCTTACAATATACAAACATGTGTTCCACACATTGGATTACACACTCAACTTCTAACTCACATAACTCGGTAAATTGTAAACATTTTTATGTGATTCGTGAGCCTAAAGTGTAGCCCCAAATTCCTACTTTCTAAAAAAACAAACTAAACTTAATTTGGTTAAACACACAAATATTTTACAAAAACACTAAGGGTATGTTCATATGAAAACTTTCAGATAATAAGTAGTCAACTTATATAAGGTTTCTAAAATATAATTCTATCTCCAAACCTCCAAACATTTTACTTTTCTATCTCTTTTGCTTATTATTATTACACCTCAAAATTTCATAGATAATTACCAATTTTTCCATCAATGCCCATCTATAGAAGAAAACCTCCAACACCTAACACTTAATTCTTTTTATATAGAGAGTTGTTCAAATAACAAAGCAGTTACTCAACTATGACATTAATCAATAATATGATTAATTTCATCATTTAGTAATAAGTAGAATTCATAGAAACAAACAAACTAATCAATCGCATAAAACATATGAAACTTTAATCCCTAGGAAGACTTAGGGTTCACCTCCACTACCCTATTTCTCATAGAAAACCCAACTTTAACACAAAAGACTAATCAATACTATCCATTATTTTATTCAAGGATACAAATCTATAAGGTGTAAAAAAGGAAAACCTCAATGCCAATATAATCATTATACGTCATCTATTTTATTTCGTAATTTGTGATCCCTAACAATCAACAAAATCGATGCAAACATTCATTTGTACATCATACATTTATCCATTCAACACTTGTTGTGGATGTTCATAATCATTCAATAACATATATACAACATTGAAACCTATTGAAGCTTAGGGATGACTTCACTACCCATTTACTTTATACATGTCACATGAAAGATAATTTCTCACCCTTTACCTCAAATAGTGACCTTGGATGCAAAAGATGTGTCTTCAACTTCCCCATTGTTGTGTTCCTCAATCTTCCTCAACAAGGTTCTCTATCCAACTTTCCTCTTTCACCTCAAGAGTTAGAAAACGTGAAAACTGAAGTGTCATCCCCTAACCTTTCTAAATTACCCTAGGTTAATAGTTGGATTAGGCTTTTTAACACTGGACTCAAACTTAACCTTTAGATTATTTTACTATTTACATCGACATTTATTTTATTTTATTTATTTTATAAAATCAACTCTTAATTTATTCTAATAAATAAAAATATTAAATTATTTTAAGCCTATGAATATATAATTACACCTTTTTATTAATATTTTATTTTTCTACCAAGAGCTTCCAAAACTCTCTCAAAAACTCTCTCAACAAATGCGAATAAGACTCTCCCAAACTTTCTCAAATTCTCCTTCCAAATCTCTCCCTCAAAACCTCTCCCAAGAGCTCTATCAAGCTTTCCTTAGCTCTTCCAAGAATTTCCAAAAATCCCTTCAAGAGACTTCAAAATCCCTCCCTAAGAGCCTTAAAAAAATTTTTTCTCTCTCTAAGAACCTTCTCTTTTGCTCCCTAAAAGCTCCTCCTAATTTTGAATCTACGCCTTCTATTTATAGACAAAATTTGGGCGCATTCACTAAGCAAACGTTCGTTTGCTGAGCGAAGGGTTCGCTAAGCAACAACTTGTTCCTTAGTGAGAATAGTGTTTTGCTAGAGAGTTCGTTCAATGAAGGTTCCTTCGGTTAGTGAACAGTCTTTGACACTTTTTCTTTTCTCTCCTTCACTTAGTGAAGGAAGCTTAGCTAAGCAAAATTATAGGCTCGCTAAGTGACCTGTCCTTCGCTCAATAAAACACCTTTCGCTTAGCAAAAATGCCTTCGCTCAGCGAAACATGCCTCACTTAGCAAGCTCTCTATAATCTCTTTGCAGTTTTCATGTTCTTATCTTCCCTTTTTTCAGTTGGAAAACCTTATTTCAAGTGTGAAAACAACATCCATACAAAATTCAGTGTCTATATACACTTAAATTAAATTTAATTTCCCTTTTTATTTAATTCAATCACTTATAACATATTATTTAAAGAAGACCTTACACATACCCCAACATTGTCCTCCTCTCGAAGCCTGACTAACCATTGGATTCTGACCCTTCTGCTAAGTGAAGTGGCTTCCTTGACTTGCTCGACAAGACTTGGAATTTTCAGCAAAAGTGGAGTACGACTTTCTCTTGCTAGAATTACAAAAGTTATTTTGTTCCTTCATTGGTCCTCCACTCTTAAATGAGCAATTCTAGCTTTATTATCCATATCATAAATCCTATACTTGTTCACCAACATGAAAAATTGGTTGATCTCTTGATAGTTAATTGCTTGCTTAATCTCAAGATGTAGGCCACTAATAAACTTAACACATTTGTCTTCTTCCTACTCAACCCTATTATAAAAGGGACAAAAATGCACAAGCTCTTCAAACTTTGCCACATACTCAACCACTATACTGTTCCCCCGCTTCAACTCTAGAAATTCCACCTGTTTTACGAAAGTAATTTTGCAAGAATAATATCTTAAAATTCTCCTAAGTCATTTGAGTACCCTTAGCAATCATCCTTTAAAGAGTGCTCTACTACTAGAAATTGGAATCTCCTGATAGCATGAAGGCAGCAAGAGTCACTCTTTGCTCTTGTAGACATCCCAAAACTTGAAATATTTTCTCAAACTCAAACATCCAATCAGAAGCTCCCTCGGGTCATACCCTCAATAGAAGATAGGTGGATTGTTTCTCTAAAACCTAGCTAACTAATCCACCTCAAGTTGATGATTCAAGTTCCCTACAACTTAAGCCATCACCTTTAAGGCATCAACCAAGGCACAATCATTCCTACCACCAACCATCACTTTTCTGATTCATAGAAACGTAGATCATCAAAACAAATGCAACCAATTTTAACTCAAATCATTTCAACCAATTCATGTCATATGTAACATCCCAGAATTTCTAATACTTTTGGAAATATTATTTGATAAATAAAGTTCATTACACAAATTGAAATGAAACTATTAATCATAAGACAATCATTTCAATACAATATAAATTTGAGAATATTAAAATTTCAAAAAATATAACTCATGATCTGCACAACACAAGCTTGCCAAGCAAAATAGGTCATCCATCAAGGCCCTTAGCACAACTTCCATAAAAAAATATAACTCATGACCTTAAATCTGAGTATATCTTGTTGGTATATTATTTCCCTAGGATACCTTAGCACAACTTCCTCACCCTACCAAGAACTTAGCACCAGCATCTCTTAGCACTACGACCTCCTCGTAACAACCCACATCACAATCCATAAAAAATCAAATAATCATCATTTTCATGAATTCACTACAACACAACATACATTTGTTCATCAAATAATTTTTTTATCTCAAAACACTTAATTTACTAAACAAAGAATAATTTAATGAACTCATATACAATCAACCATCCAAATATTTCAAACACAATAAATCTGTGTCTGATCTCAAATCAAATAACACAAAAACAATTCTATCTCATCAAATCCAAATACTTTAGAATATAAATGAGAATTGCTTGTTGGAATCTCTCAAAAGAAAAAAATTGGACCTAAAACAAACAAAAACAAAGGTTTAATGAATTAGAAACAGACATACCTATAACAACAATCACTCAGAATGAGAAGTTGTGGAAGAGATTGCGTTTGATTCCATCAACAATTTGTTGAGCATGTAAGGAGAAGAAGAATTGGCAAGCAAGAAAGAGAGGGACCAGTGAATAAGAATAAAAAGGAAAAAAGGAAAAAGAAAAGAAGAATAAAGAAGGAAGGTTCAGGGGTGTGCTTAGTAAGTTCTACTTGCTATTTGCACCCCTCCTAAACTAATTTCCGAAAACCTCCCCAAAATCATTCCAAACACCATGAAACAAGGAAGTAACAATTATACCGATCCACTCATCTCATTAACATAATATTATTCACTCACTTAGCATTTCTATAATCAACACAATAATTTATCAAACTGAAACTTAAATAAACAAATTGAATTCCAAGCATGATCATTTGACAACCACCAACTATTGTCTAATGTCTAGATGACCCATATAACAAATATGACACTCTTCTACCCCCAAAAACTTTATTCATTAATTAAAAAAATAACAAAAAAATTATTATTAAATTAGTAGACTTTGCATTTAGCTAAAATGATTCACATCTCCTGATATACACTTATTTTTTAAAATTATAATATAATAAAACATAACATAAAAATAAAACATTAAGCTTTACAAGTTTCCTAATTACTAAAATTCATTGAAATATTAAATAATTCATCTTTATAATAGAAAAATATTAAATAATTCTCCCTAATCTGAGGTCACACCTAATCAGAGCATTCCAATAGAATGCTAATGAAATGTTGAATCATTCATCATCAACAATATCATCGTGATCTTGTAACCTAAAAATAGCATTCAGCCCAAACAAAATGCAACAACAAATAGCAAAGGGTAAGAATACGTCTCACACATGTTAAGACACGTATAAAGAGAATGAACAATCAAATTAAGTACAATAAATAAACATATAAATTCATTCCATACCCCTGATAGAAATTATATATCCACATACATAAATTCATTCATGCTAATAGACATATTGGACATGTATTAGTCCATTTAATTTTCTAGGAGATGTCTTAGTAATAAGAAGGGGTAAGATTAGCTTTTGGGCCTTTATTTAGGAAATAAGGGAGTATTTTGATAACTACACCTTCTTTTCCTAAATAAAACCCAAAAATAATAAAGGAGTAATCTTGGCCCTGGGATGAGGTAGCTTGGGCACCAATTCTCATCTAAAGGAGGGGATTGATTGGATTTTGGGCTTTAATCCTCCTCCCTTGGATGACTCCTTTTAATCCTAGCCTTTCATTTCCTTCATGACTTGTCCAAGAGGTTAGCTCCCTCTATAAAAAGGTGCTATTTCACACTCTTGTATTTTTTACACTTTATTGAATGGAAAAACCTTGAGTTGGCCAAAATTCTCTTAGTGTCCACCCTTCTTCTCTCTTTGATAAATCCTTAGGTTTTTATCAAGGGTTCCATCCCTTGTGGCAAACTTTCCCTCTTAGGCTTATCTTACCTTAAGTGGCGCCTAAAACCACCTCACTTCTTACCTCTCCACAAAGCATTTCACCAAAGAATAAAACCTCTAGAAAAAGATCAAGGGAGGCATGCATCATTTGGTATCTAGAGCATTGGTTATAGAGGTCTAAGTCTCTTCCTACCTCATTTATTTTTTCTTTCCATTTTCCTATTTTATTTTATCTTTAATTTTTGCAATTTTTTCTAGCTTTCCATTGTTGTTTATCATTTCCATTTATGTCTTGAGTTTATTGTTTT
Organism: Psophocarpus tetragonolobus; assembly: GCA_037954015.1. Lineage (NCBI taxonomy): Eukaryota > Viridiplantae > Streptophyta > Magnoliopsida > Fabales > Fabaceae > Psophocarpus > Psophocarpus tetragonolobus. The sequence goes on along the minus strand of CM075688.1, from coordinate 41,901,926 downwards.
GAGTTATAGTTTATTTGCTCCATTTATTTTTTGCTTGATGCATATTATATTATTCTTTTCTTTGCATCTACGTCTCTTCCATATTCATTAATTTCCACTTAAGCTTTGAGTTGGGTGCTTTCTTGCTTGAATTTTGGTTTTGAGAATTTCTTGCTAAAAATCCATGCCGTTGTAGGGAATTCCACAACCTTGTGGTCAAGAAATTTAGACCAATTTCTTGTGTTTCCTTGCACCTAGTTGCCTTGTTTTTGCCTTATTTTTAGCTTTTATTTTTCACTTTTATACTCTTATGTAGTTGTCTATAAGTCATGTTTATAGTTTCCCATTTTGTCTATTAATTCCTTTTAAGTTTAGCTTCTTTTGTTTTTACAAAAAAGCTTTTGAAACTTCTTAAACTGAGCAACATAGAGGGTCATACCTCATGTCTAAGTCTCTTTAGAGGTTAATGTGCTTTTAGTTTCAAGCATATTCTTAAAAAAAATTCCAAAATATTTGCTCAATTCCTTTTGTCTTTATTTTCCTTATACGCATAATTAGTAGCTCATTTGTGTGGTAAAAGTAGTTCTTGTTTGTGGGTGCTTTCACTTAAGCTATAAGTTTGGTATTTGTGTTGAAAAAATTACTAAAAACTTAACAAAGGTTGAGTCCAGTGGCACACCAAACTACTAAACCATTAACACATCTATAGCTACTTTGCATTTTGAAGTCATTTCTAGTAGTACCTAAATTGTTTCTTTTAATTTTCTTTATTGTTCCAAGCACATAACTCTTTGTTATTAAGCACTAAATTCACAATCAAGTTAGGTGCATCTAGTAAATATTCAAAAAAAAAAAAACAAGAGAACAAAGTCTAAAACAAAATGCAAAAAAAACGAAGGATTCAAAAAAAAAAAGGAGAACAAACAAAACAAAAGAAAGTTTGAAAAATTCATTTGATGTACCTAACCTAAAATTAGCAAGTGCTTCAACTTTGAACTTGGAACCTTAAAAGAAATTTTATTACTCTTGGTACACTAGAACTTGATATTTGTGTCTTTTTACTCTTTAATCTAGTGTCATTCTTAGGTATTCCATTATGTGCTTTCTTTCTTTTGTTTACCTTTTAGTTATTGCTTGTCTTTTAAATCATCTTTCTAGTTTGTCTTATATACTCTTACCATTTTGTTAAGTGTCCTTTTGATTGTGTTATCTTTTATTGCTTTTTGAGTTTCTATTCGCACCTCCCCTTGCTACTTTTGGTTTCTTTGGTTTGTGCGTTAGTGCCACTTTTGGGGGAAAGCTTGAAGAAGAATCTTACCACAAGGGTAACATATTTTGGAAGGTTGGACTAAGAGCCTAAGGGATCACCTCAAAAGGAAACACACCTAGCCGTGAGTACTTTGATTTGAGGGAGCATTTGGAGATTCATTTTTTTGAAGACTTTACTTTTTCTTTAATTTAGGTGTATTAATTTTTTATTTGGGAGTTTGAGTTCCCTTAAGGCCCTCCCTTTGATTGTAATAAGATTTAGTCAATTTTTTAGTTTCTCGAAAATTGGGTGAAGAAGGAAGAAGTGGTACACTTCCTTTAACACCTTAGGACCTCGCTTTAGATCCCTTCTCTTTTGAATTTTTGCTTTAAAATTCTTGCTTTATTTTTCTTATTCAAAGCGCTTAGAAGGCTAAAGAGTTCCAAAGAATCATCAAGTCATTTTAGGCAAGAAAACACAAAAAGAGAGGAGTGTTTGTTTGTGAAAAGTTTTTGTCCACCTTTTTCCTCTTAGAAATTCAAGCACAATGGCATCACACACCCACTCTAGTGCTCATAGTTATTCATCAAACAAGAGTGTAAACCAAAGAAATATTTCTAAAGATTACACTCTAGAAAACTTAAACATGGACGTTAGGGAGTGGATGGCAAAAGAAAAAGAGAGAAGAGAAGAAAAAAGGAGAGAAAAAGAGTCCAAGGAGAAAAGAAAAATAAAAGAAAGAGAGGAAGAAAAGAGAGAAAAAAGAGAGAAGGAAGAGAGAAGAATAAGAGAAAGGAGAGAAGATGAAGAAAGGAGAGAAAGAAAAGAAAGAGAAAGAAGAAGAAAAAAGAAAGTATGGGAATGGTGAGAATTACAAAATGAAAGGGATAGTCTTAGGTTCCCCATCTAGACATACCCATAGGAGTGAAAGTGAGGAAGAATACTACAATCATCCTAGGAGAAACTCCCATTCATCCATGCATAATAATGGGGCCCCTCCAAGGGAGCCCAGAATTGATCTCCCCTCATTTCATGGGAGGAAAGATGTGGAAGCCTACCTTGATTCGAAAATCAAGGTAGAACAACTATTCACTTGCCATGAGGTAAGAGAAGAAAGAAAGGTTCCAATGGCAACCCTTAGCTTCCAAGGGCATGTCATGCATTGGTGGGTTGGGTTAACCAATGAGAGAATTTGCACCAATATGCCTTCCATAAGATATTGGAATGATCTTAGAAGTGCTCTAAGAAGAAGGAATATTCCCTCTTGGTATGAAAGAGATATTTTGGATAGACTCCAAAGACTAAGGCAAACCAACTTTAGTATAGAAGAGTATAGACAAAAGATGGAACTTCTTATCTTGAGGGCGGGTATCATTGGCCACTATAGCAAGGTTTTTGTGTGGGTTGAGCCCTGAAATTCGTGATAAGGTGGAGCTCTTATCATACAATTCCCTTGATGAGTTAGTTCAACTTTGCATCAAGGTGGAAAAGCAACTTAGAAGGAAAACTTTTAAAAAGAATAACCCACCTTATGTAAAGAGGGACCAACCTAAGGGGAACTCTTTCAAGAGTTACCCCAAAGAAGAACATCCCAAGCACTTCAAAAAGCATAAAACATCACATGTAGAGAGAAAAACCCCTACTACTAACTCTCATGAGAAAGTTAGTAGTATCAAATGCTTTAAATGTCTTGGGAGAGGCCACATTACCTCTCAATGCCCTACTAAGAGAAACATCATCATGAGGGCCCAAGATATTTATAGTAGTGAGTCTAGCTCACACTCCTCTAGTGAGAGTGAAGGAGAAGGGGTTCATGCATACCAATCTGATTGTGATGAAACCGCTTATGCATGTGAGGGAGACCTCTTGATGATAAGAAGGCTTCTTATAAGCCAACCTTTGAAAGTGTTCTCATCTCAAAGTGAGAACATATTCCATACTCACTGTAAGGTGAATGGCAAAATATGTTCTTTCATTTTGGATAGTGGGTCATGCTGCAATTGTTGTAGCTCAAGGTTGGTGGAAAAGCTAGCCTTGACCCCACTTCCCTACCCTAAGCCTTACAAGCTTCAATGGCTCAATGAGCAAGGGGAAATGGAGGTCAATGAGTAAGTCAAGGTTCCAATTTCCATTGGGTCTTATAAAGATGAGATCCTATGTGACATAGTCCCAATGGAAGCTGGCCATATCTTGTTAGGAAGACCATGGAAATTTGATAAGAAAGCCATACACCATGGTCATTCTAATAACATCATCCTCACTCGTAAGGATAAGCACATTAAGTTGTGTCCTCTAACACTTTCACAAGTGGCGGAGGACCAACTCATCATGAAACATAAGAGAGATGAGGAGAAAAAAAAAAGCAAAGCTTTACCCCTAAAGCTTGAAAGGGGTAAGGAGGTTGAGTTGGAAGTTGGTGCCCCTTCCAAGAAAGTCATTAGTAAAGGGAGTTTATTTGCGACAAAATTGGATTTAAAGGAAGCCCCCTTAACTAACAGACCTTTCTATCTCCTCCTTTGCAAAGAGGCATCCCCCATTTCTTCCCCCTCTATTTTTTCCCTTGTAGTTCTAGCACTACCATAGAACTTGGACATGAGAACCTACCTCAAGACGTTCAAGAGCTTTTAAAGGAGTTTGGTGATATATTCCCAAATGAAGTTCCCAAAGGACTTCCTCCAATTAGGGGTATAGAACACCAAATAGACTTGGTACCTGGGGCTAGCCTACCTAATAGGCCTGCTTATAGGACTAATCCCATGGAGACCAAGGAGATTGAGTCTCAAGTCCAAGAACTATTGGAGAAGGGTTGGGTTCAAGAGAGCCTAAGCCCTTGTTCTGTGCCAGTCTTGTTGGTGTCGAAGAAGAATGGCCAATGGAGGATGTGCATTGATTGCCAAGCAATCAATAACATCACAATCAAATATAGGCACGCTATCCCTAGGCTTGATGACATGCTTGATGAATTGCATGGGGCCCAATTATTTTTGAAAATTTATCTTAAGAGTGTTATCACCAAATCCGCATCAAGGAAGGTAATTAGTGGAAAACCGCTTTTAAGACCCAAGTTTCGGCTTTATGAGTGGTTGGTAATGCCCTTTGGGCTTAGCAATGCCCCAAGCACCTTCATGACGCTTATGAATCATGTCCTTAGGGATTGCTTAGGAAAATTTTGTGTAGTTTATTTTGATGATATTTTAGGGTATAGCAAGAGCCTAGATAAGCATGTAGGTCATCTTAGGTGCGTCTTTTGCATCCTTAGGTCACACCAACTCTATGGAAACCTTGAAAAGTGTAATTTTTGTGTAGAGAGTATGGTGTTTTTAGGTTTTGTAGTCAATAAAGATGGGGTTCATGTGGACCTCGACAAAATCAAAGCCATCCAAGAATGGTCCACCCCAAAAAGTGTGACTGAGATCAAGAGCTTTCATGGTCTCACAAGTTTCTATAGGCGCTTTGTGCCTAATTTCTCCACACTTTTCTCACCAATCAATGATTTGGCGAAGAAGGAAGTTCCCTTCCTTTGGGTTGCTAAACAACAAAAAACCTTCAAGCTTATTAAGGAAAAACTCACCCATGCCCCTGTTCTAGCTCTACCTGACTTTTCAAAAACTTTTGAGCTAGAGTGTGATGCATCGGGTGTTGGAATAGGTGCTATGTTATTGTAAGGCGGCCACCTCGTGGCTTATTTTAGTGAAAAACTAAATGGTTCCGCCCTCAATTACCCCACCTATGACAAAGAGTTTTACTCCTTAATAAGGGCCCTTCAAACTTGGGAACATTACCTTATTCCCAAGGAGTTTTTCATTCATGGTGACCATGAGTCACTAAAATATTTGAAGGGTCAAGGTAAGCTTAACAAGAGGCATGCAAAATGGGTTAAGTTTTTGGAAACTTTTTCGTATATAATCAAATACAAGAAAAGGAAGCACAATGTAGTAGCTGATGCTCTATCTAGAAGACATACTCTTCCTGCCACTTTGAGCTCCCAAATCTTAGGATTTGATTATATTAAGGACCAATATGCTTCTGACCAAGAGTTTGGCTCCATTTTTGCTACCTCCATGTCCAAACCTACTGATGGGTTTCATGTGAGTCAGGGTACTTATTCAAAGAAAGTAAACTTTGTGTACCCCAAGGATCTCTTAGAAAATTGCTTGTGAGAGAGAGCCATGAGGGTCGACTCATGGGGCATTTTGGAATAAACAAAACTTTGCTCATTTTAAAATAAAAATTCCATTGGCCCCATATGAAAAGAGATGTCCAAAGACATTGCTCTAGATGCATAGCTTGTTTACAAGCTAAATCTAAAGTAATGCCTCATGGACTTTACACACCCTTACCGGTCCCTCCGCTCCTTGGGTAGACATAAACATGGATTTCATCCTTGGACTTCCTATAACCCAAAAGAGAGTGGACTCTATCTTTGTGGTAGTGGATAGGTTTTCTAAAATGGACCATTTTGTACCTTGCCACAAAATAGATTGACGCGAGGAACATTGCAAGAATTTTCTTCAAAGAAGTTGTCTGCCTGCATGGCATACCTCAATCCATAGTGTCTAATAGAGATGTTAAGTTCCTTAGCCACTTTTGGAAAACTTTGTGGGCTAGACTGGGAACTAAACTCCTATTTTCTACCACATGTCATCCCCAAACTGATGGGCAAACTGAGATAGTAAATAGATCCTTATCCACTATGCTAAGAGCACTTCTTAGGGGAAATCATAAGTCTTGGGATGAGTACCTTCCCCATATAGAGTTTGCATATAATAGGGTGGTCCAAAGAACCACGAAGCATTCACCCTTTGAGATTGTTTATGGCTTCAACCCTCTTACACCTCTTGATATTTTGCCTTTACCTTTCCCTTCTTCTATTCATAAAGAAGGATTAGCTAAAGCGGATTTTGTTAAAAAATTACATGAGAGGGTCAAAGCCAACATTGAACTACACTCTAAAGGGTATGCTGCTAAGGCTAATAGGGGAAGGAAAGAAATTATCTTCAATGAAGGGGATTGGGTATGACTTCATTTGAGGAAGGATTGCTTCCTTACTCAAAGGAAGTCCAAGCTTAGCCCCCGAGGAGATGGTCCCTTTCAAGTCCTCAAGAGAGTGAACAACAATGCATACATATTAGATCTCCCTGGGGACTATGGTGTCGGTACTACCTTTAATGTTTGTGATTTGATCCCTTTTGTAGGTACTGATGAAGAAGAGGAGAACCTATCAGATTTGAGGCCAAATCCTTCCTAAAGGGGAGGAGATGATGCATTCTCCCCAAGCAAGGGCTCTATCACTAGGACCATGGCTAGGATAATAGAAGAAGACATGGCTAGAGTAGAAGGAGGAAGATCTCACCTCCATATGACCACCAAGTTATGCAAGCCATGACTTATTTACTTGTAATTTTTCTTTTAGGAACCTAGGATTTTATTTTGGACATGTATTAGTCCATTTAATTTTCTAGGAGGTATCTTAGTAATAAGAAGGGATAAGATTAGCTTTTGGGTCTTTATTTAGGAAATAAGGGGGTAGTTTGATAACTACACCCTCTTTTCCTAAATAAAACCCAAAACTAATAAAGAAGTAATCTTGGCCCTTGGATGAGGTAGCTTGGGCACCAATTCTCATCTAAAGGAGGGGATTGATTGGACTTTGGGGTTCAATCCTCCTCCCTTGGATGACTCCTTGTAATCCTAGCCCTTCATTTCCTTCATGACTTGTCCAAGAGGTTAGCTCCCTCTATAAAAAGGTGCTCCTTCACACTCTTGTATTTTTTACACTTTATTGAATGGAAAAACCTTGAGTTGGCCAAAATTCTCATAGTGTCCACCCTTCTTCTCTCTTTGAGAATTCCTTAGGTTTTTATCAAGGGTTTCATCCCTTGTGGCAAACTTTCCCGCTTAGGCTTATCTTACCTTAAGTGGCGCCTAAAACCATCTCACTTCTTACCTCTCCACAAACCATTTCACCAAAGAATAAAACCTCTAGAAAAAGATCAAGAGAGACATGCATCAATAAGTCTAAATATAAGATAAAATTATTAACCTTTAAGGATATAATTTGGATAACGGGCTAATAGATACTCATCTTTGGACTCTGGTAGATTCATGTTCATATACAATATTTCGGGCACCCAATAGCCAATGTCATATTGTACATGTCGAAACAAATTGTCGATCATTCTGTTAAAGGATTGATTGCAGATAAATTAGCTCACATATATGATGTTTCGCTGACATCAAATTTAGGTCAAAAAGTGCTCAAAGAATGTGAAGAAAATTCCAATGGAGATTTTAGTATTGATCCCATGTATACAAATTGATCTCATCTATTGTTGTTTGGTTCACATACATGGAAGAAACAACAGATATATTCTATTTGAATATGACTAAATGTTTTAGTAGTAAATATGTACTTAACCATTTTGGTCAAGACATGCAGTACTTATTAAACATTAATGTTTTGCGTTTACCGACATGGTGAGTGGAACATGGAAGCCAAGTTTATTAACATGTCCTAACATCTGTTTTGACTCTAGAGTATGAATCAGTTTTAAAAATTGAGCTGAGTGAAAAATATACGTTTTTATAATATAAAATTTGTAATTTATGATTATTTTTCAATAGTTTTTTCTTTTCAACTGTTTAATACACTTTCACTATGTAAAAGTTAATTTTTTGTTGCATATAAATAAAAATAATTATTTTTAAATAACAATTGATTTTGATTATAATTGATTATTGAAATAATATAATTTTCAGTTATTTCAAACACATCTTTATAATAAGATATCTCCTCACAATAATTTTTTTATTCACAAAACTCAAACGTAAAACATTATACATAACTGGTTTTCCTCACTTAGATGTATAATGAATATTAGTTATTAATATGACTATGGACCAAGTGGTCTGTAAGTATTTGTTTATTAGTATGGAACAAGTGGTTCGTAAATAATGATTAGGTAGTCTGTAAGTGTGTAATTTTTTTTAAGCTATAGACTAACTTGTTCGTAGGTGTGTAATTTTCTTAATTTTACAAAACAATTGGTTTGTAGGTGCGTAATTTTTTTGAGTCTACGAACTAACTAGTCTATAAGTGTATTTTTTTTTTCCGAACTATCTAATTGTAAAGTTGTAAAAGCAAGGACATTTTGGAAATTTCAATCTCATCGTAGATGATTATGTAAAAATGTTTCAAAATTTTTTTTAATCAATAATAAATTATAGTACATGTGGTGTTTATTGAATATAGTTAATTAACACTTATTTGTGTAAATGGCAAGGGGCTGTTTTGAAAAAAATAATTTAAAAGGGATTAAAGGTCAAAATTGAAATGCAAAAAATATTGGGTACAAAAAGTTAATTAAGTAAAAAATTAATTAAATATAAATTTTTAAAAGATAGAATAATATCAACAAGAAAAAAAATGTAAATAAACGGGGAATAAAGTGTTCAATATAATAAATTAAATAAAATCTTTTAAAGTCTTAAAATTTATTGCAAAAAATACAAAAAGAAGATCTTTGTAAATTGATCAATAAATTTTAATGTAGCAAAAAGTTAAATTGAAAGAAAGTAACGTAATGTAAATTGACTTTGATTAAATTGACATTGAGTAATTAAATGGTGAAAAATATAAATAAAAGCAATTAATAGACTTTGGTTGAATGAAAGGTAGAAAGAAAAGATTTTTTTTTAAGAGGCAGAATATTTCGTACAATCATAGTAGGATAACACTTAATCATAAACACTTATCATCCTTATGTGTATAAGTACAAATACATAAGATAAGATAAGATAAAAATACAATTATAAAGATCCTAGTAAACCCTCCAAAATTTTACCTAATTATTTATGTTATAAACTTAAACTTTGATGCAACAATCTGATTATGATCATAGAAAAAAAAATTGCTTTAAGAAAAATATTCTTAGCTTATAATGAAAACTTTTCAAGTGTCTTTTGTGTAATTTTTTTACAATATAGAATTGTAATTTTTTAAACACTAAAATATTCTCAGCGACCAAAACTGTTTATATAATAGATATCCCAAATTTATAAATGCAAAGAATGTTGTTATCTCTAATTTTATGTTTTGATAGAGAATTTTATAAATGCAAGAAATTTGAAGTATATTGAATTTAAAATGCTTTTAATTCAACTAACTTTATTTATCGAATGTTTTATTTGGATAAAGTAATTTTGATTTGTTGAATTTTAATTTTTTTTGGTAGAGTATTTTAATTTTCACTTAAAAATTTATTTTAATATTAAACAAATTTAATATTATTTCAAAAATATGGCCAAAGTGTTTTTTTGGGCCGACATTTGCTAAATTTAATTATTAACTAATTAAAAATTATACAGAAAAGAAACTTTTAAAAGTTTTAAATATAAAAATTAATTATTAATAAAATCATTTTTAAAAGACACTTATTAAAACTTATATTTTATAAAAGGTGTACTTATAAATATAATTATTATGTTTAAATTAAAAATATATAAAATTAAAGTGATAATTAATAAACTAAAAATACTATATTATTAAAGTAATTTTAATATAATATAATAGATGCGAACTGGATTTTTTTTTTACTTTTGGTTTGTGTAAAAAAAAAAAACATTACTTTTTATTTTTTACTACTATTGACTTTTATGGATTAGGATGTTGAAAATGCTCATATATTAGGTCCAAGTACGGGTTTTCAATTAGGTTTATTGGAGTTATAGCTGTCTAGTATAAATATTTTGTTGTCTACATTTAATTTTGTCTTTTCTTTCTATTTCAGAGGGAAAAGTTGCGCGCACGCTTTTGTGGTAAGAAAGGCAGGGCACAACTCGTATGTAAAGTTGGATGCAATCAAGCGACATTGCCAGCAAAAACTCAACATTTTAATGAGTTTTATCTTCTCTATACAAATCTGCTATAATCGTGTAAATCTTTTCTTTCTTTCCTTGTCTAACTTGAATTTCCTGCTTTTCTGACTTTTGTGTGATAACTTTTTATTCTTAGTGTGTTAGGGTACAATACAAAAATTAAGAATTAGGAATCTCGTATCAATGGTCCTGGTCTAGATGATGTTTTGGTAGTAGAACCAGAGGTAAAACAACTATAGGTGTTAGTTTGATGAAAAAAAATATCATAAGACAATTCTAACATGAATTTATTACTAGAATATTATATTAAGCATACATGATGGTATGTTAATTATTGGTAGGACCATAGGAGAGATGAAAAATGCATAGGCTATAAATGGATCGTGAATTTTTTTGAATTGGTGTTAGCACTGATGGTTAAGTTAAATTTTTATAATGTTTATTTAGTGGCAAGCTGGATGAATAGAGCAACACATGTGTTGAATTGTAGAGTTGGAGTGGTTCCTTTTAAATATCTATGGATAACCTGTGACTGCAATCCTCACAAGTTATCGACATGGGGTTGGTAGTGTACTAAGTTTGTAAAAGGTAGTGTACTAAGTTTGTAAAAGGCTATGAATCATCTTAGGACTGATGCTTGTGTTGTTCAAGTCATGTTAGATTTCCTTTCTTCTATGAGTCAATATTTTTTTATTATTTCTCATTTAATTGTGTATCTATTGCTAAGTACATTTCTTGAACATTTTCTTGTCATCTAATTTATAATCTGTTAAAGTAACCTCTAGACTCTAGCCTGTTGCTCACCTACTATTGAAAAATGGTCATTAAAATTTAGACCATGCTTATTTATATGTCAATTTGATGCAGGAATGAGCACACTATATGATATATACACCGTCTAATCAACTTCTATTTGTTGCCGTAAAGGTAAGCTTCCTTGTCAAGTTCATTAAAACATCTATATTTCGCTCTGATGAACAACGAAAGGACTTCATTTACCACGATGTTTTCTTTCTAATTATACACATGTGAATCTGGTATCAGAGTACTCCTTGTTCCCACACTTTATCTATTTCACATGTGAAACCAGTCTTTTAGAACCAATATAATTTTAGCCTTTAATTGCAGGATCACAACAGAACGGGATATTACAAATTGCTGATGATGTAAGTTGGCATTCATTACAGAATTTGGTTTGTTTCCTTTGTCAGGTCCCATGTGTTGCAGTTAATTTGCCTATTTGGTTTTGAAAAATGATTCAAACTTCCTAACAAACTTCATAATGTCCATTTAGTCAGTCTAACGGTCTTTATTTGCTTTGGGCTGGTGTGTCCTAAAGTTTAATATTAATATTAGTGCTTAGTGCCTATAAGGAAAATGGGGGGTACAAGTTCTGATTTCAAGTAATGTATACACTTTGGTTGTGATATAATGGTATGGTTATGTTTAATTTACTTTTACTGTGCAGATGATTGACAAACACGTAATTGTCTTGGAGGAAGCAAAATCTGAGTACAATAAGATGAAAAAAGTGATGGATGAAATGCGTGCTTTTGAGGTACTGATCGCTCATTTTTCATCGCCTCAACAAACTTGGATTTTTCTCATTGCAATCATTATTTTGCATGTTGATGTGGACTTAAAATTAAAAGGCATGAAGAAAGCATACAAAGAATTCGAAATGAAGGGGAAAGCTTACAAGAAAAGACTAGATGAGTTGCAAAATGTTATTCAGAAGCATCTTGAGCAGTATGTCTTTAGATTACAGTTTTGGAATATAGTATTATGAAGTTCTTATAATATGGCAAATGGTATGTATAATTCAGGCAGATTTAGTGGATCAAGAAAAGCTATAAGCTACATTGGCTGATGAACATCTTAATACTGGTTGCGACCTGAAAAAGGCATGTGAAATGATTGCTCTGCTTGAAGCGCAACTAAAGGCGATGAATCCAAATCTGGATTCAATTTCAGAGTATGGGTTTTTCTAATTTGTCACACAGGTTATTTCTATTTTTCCTGATGTTGCAGACTTGTAGTAAATTCACAATTTATTATGATTATCAGATATCAAAAGAAGGTAGCTTTATACAATGAGCAAGTTGAAGGACTTAATGCTGTCACCCAGGAGTGGGATGACATAAAGAAGCAGTATGATGAATGGAGAAAGAAGAGGTATGTATAATATTTTTTTTTTTATTTTTAATTCTTGCCTTTTGACTAAAACATTAGTTTGGTTGTGTTATGACAAATTGGACGAGTTTATGGAAGGATTTAATGCCATGTCTTTGAAGTTAAAGGAAATGTATCAAGTTTGGGAATATGATCTCTGAGTCACTCCCTTAACACAAACACATGGAATTGTGCTTCACTCTCCTCTGTATTTACTGATATTTCAACTTGTTATCGATGGCAAGTTGTCAATAAAATTTTGCATTACTGGTTATTAAAAGGTGCTGAACCAAAATATTTTTATTTTTAAAGGTTTGATCTTGCTGTGAGTGCACAGTCTGATGCCCTAAAATTTTTAGGGCATAAATTACTATTTTTGTCTAAATTTATTTACATATGAGAGCTAGTTTAAATATTAACCGCAAAAATAGGTAGCTTGTGGCAGTAAATATTTGCTAGAAATGAAAATAAAAATAAGGTGATGTATTTTTAATTATTTGTGAAAACAGAAAATAAAAACAATAAAGGTGTGTGCTTGTGATCAATAATATCTATAAGTATAATCATTTTTTAACGTTCACACAAGATTACTCTTGGAGGCGATGTAGAGCTCAAGCTTGTCGATTCTTTGGATCCTTTCTCTGAAAGTGTTGTGTTCGGTGTCAGACCTCCAAAGAAAAGCTGGAAAAATATTGCTAATTTATCAGTGGTGGAAAGGTTATACAAGCTTGTTGTTAGCATTTTCCTTTGTGTTGGCCTTCATTCTTGCACGGTAAATCATTGTGTATAAGCAAGAGTTGCATTTCCTATTGAAACCTTCATTAGCAATTGAACATGCATCAATTCTTAAACAAGCAATAATTCATGGACACCGTGATCTTTCCTCCAATTTCAAATTCAGAGATATATTTTTTTCTATTTATTTTGCAGACTCTTAGCTCGTTGGCTCTTGTATTCGCTCTTCATCACTATAAGCCTACCCTGCTTTATGTAATGGATGAAATTGATGCTACCCTAGGTACTTTCTATTAACTTTTACCCAAATTCTTTTCATATAAATTCTACATAGGTTGCAATAAATTAAACTCCATTGCTATATGGTTTGGCCAGACTTCAAGAATGTATCTATCGTCGGACATTATGTGAAAAACAGGACAAAGGATGCCCAATTCATAATCATTAGGTAGGTTTATTAATTGTTATACCAAGAGTTTATGTTCTTTACTTGGCTTTTTAGAAGTATTGTGTAAAAGAAACACATTTTTAATATTTTAACACAATTTTACTGAAATTTATTGGAATTTCACAATACTGAGTTTGACTTATTTAATTAATTTCATTTGTGATTTTATTATTTTCAATAAAGTTTAACTAATAAAAGTTTGTTGTTGATACACTTGATGTGCTTAATTAATCTAATTATTGTGCCATGGTATGTTTATTCCTCCTGCAATCTTAGGAACAATATGTTTGAATTGGCTGATCAACTTGTTGGGATATATAAAACTGATAATTGAACAAAGAGTTGTCAACGTTTTGTTGATCCTGGGGTTTTGTGGTATGTGAAAAGGCTGCTTAAGATAGTTGTCAACATTTTGTTGATGCTAATTTGAAGAATGATTCTATAATTATTATTCTCTTATACCAATTTGATCTTGCATGTAGTCCTAATTGTTATTATTAACTTTGGTGTCTTGTATGTTGTATATAAAGTTATGGGTCCTAGCCTGACTTGACTTTTTATTGTAGTATGCTCATATGAGAAATATATGTAATTAGTTTTATCTGTTCTATGGACTTATCTCTTGTTTTATTTTACACTGTGACATCTATATTTAAACAAATGTTTTAATTTGGATTAGTTTCTTTTGTTTTGATTTAAAAAATGATTTTTTTTATTGAAATTGAAACCACTTATAAAAAATAAGATTTAAATAGGTTTAAAGTTCTTTTATGCATTTTGTTTAATTATATTATTCTAAGCATGATTAAGCATAAAATGGTCAATGTAGATAATTAAATTGACTTTAGAATGAGTTAATTTTTTTACAAAACTTTGTTAGAATTTGTAGAGGATGATTGTAATCTTGTGATTTTGATTATAATTTTATTATACATATAATTAATTATTAAAATATTATAATTTTTAAAACTCTTAAAGTGATGAAACCCACAAGATTTTTTTAGATCTAATAATTTTTTGTTTAAATCAACTCAATTTTCTCATGAGCATGGACAAAATAGAACTTTCTAGCCATTCATAAAGGCCTTCACTTATTTACAAAACCTTCATAATTTTGGGTAACTTATTTTTACTAAATGTCAATTTATATTTCTCTGCTTTTATTCTAAATATAAAAGGCTTATTTTAGTTCTTTTTATATAAGGAGAAAGGAAATTGTAAAAGGTTCATTTATATGTTACATTGAAGTTTACTTTAATAATAATAAAGTAAATTATATTTTATAAAAATACTAAAATTATTTTCAGACATGAATATTTTAAAATAAGAAAAACACAACATGAATTAGTGTTTTTATGAAACTTTGGAGTATTATATGATAAAACTCACAGGAGAATGCCAAATAAACTTACAAGAGTATTATATGAAACATAATTTAGTTTGTTGAACTATCTTTATTAAGTTATATTGCAACTTTTTGCAAGATAAGAAATATAGGAGATAAGATACATGGTGACTATTGATCCTCACATTAGTTGCATTATCATTTTATGTCCCTCTAAAATAATGCATGTTTTGTAATAATTTAGCACAATTGACTTCTAACGATATAGGATTAACTATTATTAAATAAATGCTTCAGTTTGGTGAAGGTTAATGTCACGATTATCCAACTTAGTAGTTGTGGCACTTAATGATAGGTTGGATGTTGTATAAAGTGCACTTAAAGAGAGGAAGGTGGGTGGTAATCTGAAGAATAATAAGAGAAATTCCCCAACTATGGGAAGATTTCCCTAAAAAATATCATGCAAATATTGGATGTGACTAAACCTCCCACACACACAGGTAATAAGTGGCAATATTGCTAGAATTTGATTTGATGCATATGCACATGCACTGAAAATATCCGTTGCATGCCTTGACTATCATATACAGCCTAAACTGTGCAGGAGTCTATTGATCAACATTGTAAATTGATTTTCTTTATGATATTGCAGAGAACGAAACAGAGAATTGATCAATGAAGCAATTCATGTTCGTTATGCACTTCTCCCATATTTGTACACATTATTCAGGGAGGCTAACTCTATGGGTGTTCCTGTTGTCCGTCCATTGTGGATGGAATTCTCATTTAATGAAGCTACTTTTAGCAATGACGAAGCTTTCATGGTTGGGAGTAGTCTTTTAGTGCAAGGGATTTAATGAGGTATTTTAATAAGTTTTCATATACAAATATTTTTTCCTTCTGCAAATCATATCCTTCTTTTTTGTGGTTGCTAACTGATGTTGTTACAATGCTTTGTTGCTGGCAGCGAGCTAAACATGCACCAGTCTATTTTCCTGGAGAACAATCCTGGTATGACCTAAGAACTGGAGCTATGTACAAGGGAGGGGTGACACACAAGTTGGAGGTTACAGAGGAAATCATTCTTTTGTCCAAAGAGCTGGAAACATTATTGCATGTTGTGTTGTAATTCTTGTGAATATACTTGAATGTATTCATGTTGTGTTGTAATTCTTCTATTCATGTTGTAATTCTTGTATTCATGGAACATGTTTCTTTTCTGTTATTTTATTAGGTCTAACTTCTGTTTTCATACACATTCATATATTATAATTTATAAATCATAGTACACTTTATGCTAGTTAGCTCCTCATCTTTCAAACTTCTAATGTAATAAATCATTTGGCTACCAAAGTTATGTAATCAATATTGTTACTTTATGACGGAGATTAAAACCAATACTATTACTTGATAATGAAACTAAAAATAAATTAAAATAAAAAATATTTAAAAGAATTAAGATAAAATTTCCTAAGTTTTCAACCTACAGCATTAAATATTTTAGTTTTAGAAGTTAGTTCGAAGACATTAAACTAAATTGATCATTTTATTTTTTTTAGGGTCTTAGTTTTATGCTAGCAACTAGATCTTTAATTGTATACCCATTATATAATAAGAATTTTTACTTCAAAATAAAAAATTCCTTGTCATGCATTAAAAAATTTGCTAATGTTTTGTCAGTTAATAGTTCACAAACTTTTTTGCATGTAAGCATATTTTCAAAAAAAATCATTAAGTATGTGATTCTTAAATATTAAACATTTAAACTATATAAGACATATAAGTTAATATAACCATTTTATTATATAAATTATTGTATCTATAACCATAAGTTTCAACTCATTTCAGCAACTATATCATTTTTAAATTTAATATTTTTAAGATTGAACTCTATTATAATTTTAATAATTATCCGTAAGATATAATTTTTTTTTCAAGATGTGTGCAACATTACAAGAATCAATAAATTTTAATAAAACTTTATAATATAAACAAAAATTATTAAAATATGATAAAAAAATTTTAATATTTATGATAAAATATTTAAAATATAAAATTATAAAATATAATTTTTTTCTTATGGTCTGTAGTAATAAATTTTTTTAAAAATATAAAATATAAAAATTTTATATTCTAAACAAATTTTATTATTAACATATAGAATTTTTAAGATAGGAAGAATTAGAATTTAGTTAAAAGAGTAGGGATAATTTGTGGATTTTAAGGTTTGCTTTGAGGAAAAAAAAAAAATCCTCAACGGTAACAATGGAAAAAATTTCTTTTCAATAAATGTCCAATTATTTGAAAGAAGCTGTTTCTAAACCTGCAACGTTCATTCAATCTTCCCCTCTCACCCGCGCTTACTCTGTTCTTCTCTGAAACCCATTCTCTGACATTAATCTTCTCCTCTCACCCGCTTACCGCTTACTGCTTACTCTGTTCTTCTCCTCTCAAACCCTTTCTCTGAAATCAATCTTTCCCTCTCACCCGCCTACTCTGTTCTTCTCCTCTCAAACCCATTCTCTGAAATCGATCTTCCCCTCTCACTCGCTTCCTCTTTTCTTGTTTTCCTTTTCTTTCCTCTCACATCCTCTGTTCATAAATCTTACCTCCATTAACACAATTGAAGGAGCTTTCTCTGACCTTTGACAACCTCTGTTGGTATCACCTAGGCCGGAGGAACAAGAAGATTACTGATTGCTGGGTCGATTTTGTTAATGTTTTTTCGGTGCAACTATTAATGGCTTCTGTTTTCGGTGGAAAGGTTCTCTCTTGGTGATGAAAATGATCAACACTCTTCTCTGAGGTAAGTTACATTTCGGTTCTTTAAATTCCATTTCTTTTGTTTAAGCTCTCTATTCCCAATGAATACTTCTTGTTATCTTGATGTTCATTATTGATTTATGTAATATTTCCCAACTATCGTTTTCATTTTTAATTAAACTCTATGATTAACAGTTATTTTACTGTCCGATAGACTATAATTTTTTTTTATTGGTTTGTTAATGTAAATTTTTCTCGAAAGGATTACTTAATGATTGAAATTGAGTAGTTGCAATATGAGATGTTAATTTCTATGCCTCTCTAGATTCTTGATTTGTTTCTCGTGCTAATTTCCATGCTTGAAAAACAATTGTCAGAAATTCTTTGACACATCTCTATCCTCTATGTCACCAAGTTTCCCGGCATAAGCTATGTCAGGTCGGGTATCGAACAGATAAATGAGTTTTCCGGAAACTCATGTAACCTTATGAGATCTTGCGGCAACATTTTTATGATTCTGATTTCTTTTTTACCGGTTGTTAACCCTAACAATTGGTGTGTGCGCTATGGATGTTGGGACTTGGGAGACCAAAACTCCCTCAATCCGTGAAAGTGGGTGGGTTTAAGTTTGAATAAAATATATATGTTTTGACTTTAAGTCAGTAAGAAACAGGATTAAGCTTTTTGAAACACATATGTCATAAAAAAAAGCATTTCAATTTTTAAGCATTATAGCTGGAATAGACCATTATTTCAACTGTGAATTCTGCTGTGATGTTATAGGTATTCTGCTGTGATGTTATAGAAATTCTGATGTGATGTTATAGGAATTCTGTTGTGATGGAGGTTTGCTATGCAATCTCCACTGTGACACTGCTGCTATTTTTTGTGATTGATAACTTTGGATGTTAAATATGGAATATTTCGTTTTAAATCTCTCAACAAAAGTTTGTGATTAGCTCTTTCAATCTCAAATCTGTCGTGTAATTAATATTTTACTTAATTAGGCTTGATTTTCCTTCTTATAACTTTATTGTGTTATTTGTAGGTTTAGCAGGCTCTTTTGGCTGTCAAAGCACTTGTGCTGCCCTGAAAGATGTTGAAACCTGGCTCAAATTTGCCTCTCTCTTTGCTGAAAAAGCGCACACATTAGCCCAACAAAATCTACTTTAGTTAAACTTCTACAGGTTTGTGTTGTATACCTGGGCTGAGAAGTTTTCTATCTCATGTTAATTCTCATTCCGAACATCTAATTTAAACTCTCACTTAATTGAATTTGCTGAAAAGGAAAAAAATTAAATACCAATTTGTTAGTTAATTCCCATGTTAACAAAATAACTAAATTAATTTTTTTTACTTTTCAGCTTTTGACTGAGTTTAAATTTTTAGTTAACTATCTATTTAGTTATGGCTTTCAGTTACTCATAGATTTAAGTATGAAAAATATAGCTTCTGGTGGGCTATGTCTAAAAAACAAGAAAATTCCCTAATTCCTAAAACAAGTTTCAAGGTTAGGTTCTATATGCTTTAACTATGAAGTAATATTTCAGTTTGCTTAATGAAATAAATACTAGCCCAACAAAATCTTTGCTGAAAAAGCGCACACATTAGCCCAACAAAATCTACAGGTTTGTGTTGTATACCTGGGCTGGGAAGTTTTCTATCTCATGTTAATTTTCACTCCAAACATGTAATTTAAACTCTCACTTAATTGAATTTGCTAAAAAGGAAAAAAATTAAATACCAATCTGTTAGTTAATTCTCATGTTAACAAAATAACTAAATTAATTTTTTTTACTTTTCAGCTTTTGACTGAGTTTAAATATTTAGTTAACTATCTATTTAGTTATTTTGTTCCTATAAAGCTGAATTTCCTCTATCTATTACATTAATTTATGGCTTTCAGTTACTCATAGATTTAAGTATGAAAAATATAGCTTCTGGTGGGCTATGTCTAAAAAACAAGAAAATTCCCTAATTCCTAAAACAAGTTTCAAGATTAGGTTCTATATGCTTTAACTATGAAGTAATTTTTCAGTTTGCTTAATGAAATAAATACTAGATTGATTGTGATAGGAAGTTATACTATTGGTCTTAATCAAATTGGTATATATTAATATAATTACAATTTGTTAAATTAATGTACTGTCTAAATTATTATGATTAGCTATTTATAATGATCAAATTGCTCCCTCATTCACATATTGGTTGTAATAGAGAAGTAATTATTCTTTGAAATATTTATCACATCTTTGGAATAACCAGAGGTTGAAATTGTAAGAGACCTATTCATCAATGCTGGTTTTCAAAAGCCCTTTTAACAAAATTATTGTCACACTTGTGTAAAAATTTATATCAAGATGGAACTAATTGTGTTTACGAATTTAATAAGCGTTAAAAATTTTGGATTATATGTTTTAATTATAATTTGTGAATTTAGATAATGAAAACTTCTTGTTAGGTTTGGGTAGATTAGTCTAACATAGGATGGGTAGGCTGGGCTATGTTAGGACGGGTGGGTTAGTTAGGTAAGGTATTGTAGGCTAAGGTAAGACCATAATAAGTTACGTCAAGCCAAATTATTCTAATATAGAATAAAGGAAGGTAAGATATGCTAGGAAAAATTGACTAGGTTAGCTTAAGGTAGTCTTAGATACAGTAGGGTTAGGTACATTATGTTAGAGTATGATAGATTATGTAGGCTAAGGTAGGCAAGGTATGGGTAGGGTAAGCTAGGGTAGGCTAGGGCTAGGGCTAGGGCTAGGGTAAGGTAGGGTAGGTTAAGGTAGAGTAGAGTAGGGTGGGGTAGGGTAGGGTTGGCTAGACTAGGGTGGGGTAGGGTAGGGTTGGCTAGACTAAGGTGGGGTAGGGTAGGGTTGGCTAGACTAAGGTAGGGTAGGGTAGGTAGGCCATGGTAAGGTATGGTAGGTAGGCAAGGCTAGGTTAGGTTAGGGCTAGGGTAGTCTAGGGTTAGGTAGGGTAGTCTAGGGTAGGCTATAGTAAGGTAGTCCATGATAAGGTAGGTGAGGCTAGGTTAGGTTAGGGCTAGGGTATGGTAGGTTAGGTTAGGTTAGGGCTAGGGTAGGGTAGGTTAGGTTAGGGCTAGGCTAGAGTAGGCTAGGCTAGAGTAAGCTAGGCTAGGCTAGAGTAGGCTAGGCTAGGCTAGGCTAGGATAGGATAGAATAGGATAGGCTAGGTTAGGATAGGATAGGCTAGGTTAGGTTAGGGCTAGGGTAGGATAGGATAGGGTATGCTAGGATAGGGTAGGCTAGGATAGGGTAGGGTAGGGTACGGTATGTAGGGTAGGGTACGGTATGGTAGGGTAGGGTAGGCTAGGCTAGAGTAGGGTAGAGTAGGCTAGGCTTGGCTAGTATAGGATAGAATAGAATAGGGTAGAGTAGGCTAGCCTAGGGGTAGGGCTAGGCTCAGGGTAGGGTGGGGTAGGGTAGGGTTGGCTAGACTAGGGTAGGGTAGGCTAGGTATGGTAGGCCATGGTAGGGTATGGTAGGTAGGCAAGGCTAGGCTAGGTTATGGCTAGGGTAATCTAGGGTAGGCTATAGTAGGGTAGGGTAGGTTATGTTATGGCTAGGGTAGTCTAGGGTAGGTTATAGTAGGGTAGGGTAGGGTAGGGCTAGGGTAGGGTAGGGCTAGGGTAGGGTAGGGTAGGGCTACGGTAGGCTAGGTTAGGTTAGGGCTAGGCTAGAGTAGGCTAGGCTAGAGTAGGCTAGGCTAGGATAGGATAGGATAGGGTAGGCTAGGCTAAGCTTGGATAGGGTAGGTGAGGATAAGCTGGGATAGGCTAGGTTAGGTTAGGATAGGATAGGGTAGGGTAGGGTAGGGCTACGGTAGGCTAGGTTAGGTTAGGGCTAGGCTAGAGTAGGCTAGGCTAGAGTAGGCTAGGCTAGGATAGGATAGGGTAGGCTAGGCTAAGCTTGGATAGGGTAGGCTAGGATAGGGTAGGCTAGGATAGGGTAGGTGAGGATAAGCTGGGATAGGCTAGGTTAGGTTAGGATAGGATAGGATAGGTTAGGTTAGGGCTACGTGGGTAGGGTAGGGTAGGCCAGAGTAGAGTAGGCTAGACTAGGATAGGATAGGGTAGGGCTAGGGTAGGCTAGGCTAGGTTAGAGTAGAGTAGAGTAGAGTAGAGTAGGGTAGGGTAGAGTAGGCTAGGCTTGGCTAGTCTAGGATAGAATAGAATAGGGTAAAGTAGGCTAGCCTAGGGTAGGGCTAGGCTTAGGGTAGGGTGGGGTAGGGTAGGTAGGGTTGGCTAGACTAGGGTAGGGTAGGGTAGGCAGGCTAGGGTAGGGTAGGTAGGCCATGGTAGGGTATGGTAGGTAGGCCATGGTAGGGTATGGTAGGTAGGCAAGGCTAGGTAAGGTAGGGTAAGGTAGGCTAGGGCTAGAGTAGATAGGCTAGGGTAGGCTAGGCTAGAGTAGAGTAGGCTAAGCTAGGCTAGAGTAGAGTAGGCTAAGCTAGGCTAGAGTAGAGTAGGCTAGGCTAGGATAGTCTAGGGTAAGCTAGGCTAGGGTAGAGTAGACTAGGCTTGGCTAGTTGAGGATAGAATAGAATAGGGTAGTGTAGGCTAGCCTATGGTTGGGCTAGGCTTAGGGTAGGGTAGAGTAAGGTAGGATGGGGGTAGGCTAGGATAGGCTAGGCTAAGGTAGGCTAGGATAGTCTAGGCTAAGGTGGCTAGGATAGTCTAGGATATAATAGGTTACCGATAGGGTAGGGTAGGGATAGGCTCAGATAGGCTAAGGCTAGCTAGGGTTAGGTCAGGGTAAGGGTAGGCTAGGGTATTCTAGGTGAAGTTAGGCTATTCTAGGCTAGGCTAGGGGTAGGCAAGGATAGGATAGGGGTAGGCAAGTTGGATAGGGTAGGGTAGAGTAGGCTAGGCTAGTCTAGGATAGAGTAGGGTAGGGCATGGGTAGGTAGGGTATGGCGAGGGCTAGGCTTAGGATAGGATAGAGTAGGATAGGGTAGGCGTAGGTTAGGATACGGTAGGATAGGGTAAGTTAGGCTAGGATATGGTAGGTTAGGCTATGTGAAGGTAGACTATCTTAGTTTAGGATAGAGTAGAGTAGGATAGGGTAGGGGTAGGGTAGGGTGGGGGTAGGGGTAGGGTAGGGCTAGGCTTAGGGTAGGGTAGAGTAGGGTAGGATTGGGGGTTGGGTAGGGTAGAGTAGGGTAGGGCTAGGCTTAGGGTTGGGTAGAGTAGGGTAGGATGGGGGTAGGGTAGGGTAGGGTACGCTAGGCTAAGGTATGCTATTCTAGGCTAGGCTAGTCTAGGATATAATAGGGTACTGGTAGGGTGGGTAGGTTAGACTAGGGTAGGGTAGAGTAGGGTAGGGGTAGGCTACGGTATTCTAGGTTAAGCTAGGCTAAGCTAGGTAAGGATAGGGTAGGGTAGAGTAGGTTAGGCTTGGGTAAGCTAGGCTAGGGTAGGTTGGGTAGGCTAGGCTAGTCTAGGGTAGGCTATACTGTCAAGGATAGAGTAAGGTAAGGCATGGGTAGGTAAGGTAGGCCTAGCTTAGGGTAGGGTAAAGTAGGGTAGGTAGAGTAGGGTAGGATAGGGGTAGGCTAGGATAGGGTTGGGTAGGGGTATGCTAGGATAGGGTAGGCTAGCCTAGGATAGGGTATGTTAGGCTAGGTTAAGGTAGACTATTCTAGGGTAGGCTAGGCTAGGGTAGAGTATGCTAGTCTAGGATAGAGTAGGTAAGGTAGGTTAGACTAGGGTAGAGTAGGATAGGGTATGATAACTGTAGGGTAGGCATAGGCTAGTCTAGGTTGTAGGGGTAGGGTTGAGTGGGGTAGGGTATTCTAGGCTAGGCTAGTTCTAGGATAGAATAGTGTAGGGTAGGTTAGACTAGGGTAAGGTAGGGTAGATGTAGTGTAAGGATAGACTAGGCTAGGCTAAGGGTAGGGTAGGGTAGAGTAGGGGTCGGGGTAGGGTAGAGTAGGCTAGGCTTGGGTTGGGTAGGATATGATAGGCTAGGTAGTCTGGGATAGAGTATGGTAGGCTAGGGTAGGGCAAGGGTAGGTAGGCTAGGGTAGAGCTAGGCTTACGGTAGGGGTAGGGTAGAGTAGATTAGGATAGTGGTAGGCTAGGATAGAGTAGGATAGGTCATCTTGTTTACTACTGGCACTATATTGTCATAGTCTTTTCAGAGTTTGCTACTATGCATTGCTATCTGAGATTAATAACTGTGGAGCAATTTGGTTAGAACATAAGTATTGTGGTACTGTCTTGGATATGTTGCCTTACTTGAGTTTTTTTCATTTATTGTTTTCTAGCTTGATGCTGTTGTAGAAGCAGAAAAGCAAGCTGCGTGAGACTTGGTTCCTGAAAAGGACAGGGCCATGTTAGCACTAAAGAGAAAAAAAAGCACAAGAAGAATTGTTGAAACAAGTTGATGATTGGCTTATAAATGTTGAGCAACAAGTATTATTTTAATTTTTATTTTGCTTTGTTTTGTTTCTTTTTTATCCAATAGTAATGATTATAATTTTGCCTATTTGCATCTTTTGCTGGCTTTGAACTATGTGCTTCTATGTGCCAATTCAGTTCTTTTTCCAATATGGTGTCTTGTACTCATGTTCAGAGGAGACTATTGTGCATTGCTTTCTTTTAACTTTATTATGTATCTTCTGGTTCAGTTATCAGATATTGAACTGGCAAGCAAACAGAAGGCTGTCTTTGAAAGAGTTTGAAGGCTGGTAATGTAGCAATGAAAGCCATACAAAGTGAGATAAACATTGAAGATGATCAGAAACTTATGGATGACACTGCTGAAGCTAAAGCTTATCAAGATGTAAGTTTAACTTTACTTTTGTGCTCACTCTTGCTCTTTTTGATAACTGATTTCATGTCTAGATAAAAATTTGATGTTTCTTTCTGTTTGCATTTGATGTTCACTGATGGTTGCCATAATTTTGTTGAATTTGAAGGAAATTAATGCAATATTGGGAGAGAAATTATCAACAGAAGACGAGGAGGAAATTTTAGCAGAATTTGAGGACTTGGAAACCTAGGTATATGAATTTTCATTTATTGTAATTTTGTGATTATCATCCATTGAAATTGTTCTGTTTGAACTGTTAGTTTAATCATGGTAATATGGAAGGGTTATTATGCTTCAATTTAAAGTAGAAGTAATTAAATAATTATTGATGTAATTAATGTATTCTAATGTTACTTGTCCGATTGTAGTGCTTTCACTCTGTGACTATAGTGCTTGTCCGATTCATTCTTAGATGAACATTCTCCATAAGTTATTATTGCTTGTCACTTTCAAATCTTTATATTCCATGAAGATCTTGGAGACTCACCTTGCATTTTACTTACTTTCTTGTTTTGAATCTATCCTTTCATGTTGTGTGATAAGATATTGTTTTGTTGTTGCAACTATTTCTATTTCTTTAGGGTCTGTAATTAGCTTCTTGAATACTTCAAGATTTTGTAGTCTGCATTTGTTTACAGTTTTTTTTTCTTTTTTAGTGGATTTTAAGATTTGATTGCGGTCAATTAGTTGGACAATAGATAAATGGGGAACTATTTTTTGGAATGCTTCGAGGGTTAATTGAGACTTTTATAAGATTAGTTACGATGACTCTTTGTTCTTGTTGCAGGCTCAATAACTTATTCAATTGGGTTTATCTTTCATTTTGCATTGCATGAAACATTTGAAATTGTCTGCAGTGCAGAGTCTCACGCTACAGAGGTTCGTCTTTTTTTTTTTTTTTTTCTTTCAATTTTTCTTATTTGGTTATTTAAACCTCGACAATGTATGCTAGGCTATAGGGCTTTACATTCACGTCTTGCTTCTTGGATAAAATTTTCTATCCTCTATTATTATGGATAACCACAAATTGTATATCTTTATATTGTTTATGGAATTTGAAAAGTGTTGATAGCTATATTGTGTCATTTTTTTTATATTTTTAGTATAGTTCCTGCACGAATCTGTTTCCCATAAGAATGATGTTAATTTACTCAAGAATTATAAACCCTTAATTTTTACACTGTAGGCTAGCCTTTACATGTAATATGAATTCTTTCTTTTATGGGATTAGGCAAGATGAAAAATTTCAAACCCTGATGGTGAGACTATCAGACTACTTTGTTTAGCTTTGGAATGTAATGTCTGACACTGAATGGCCTAATGATTTGATGATTCCCATTTTAGATTGAATTGCATTCAAATTATTTGGTTTCAACTTTTAAGAGCCTCTGGTGGCCTAATGATTTGATGATTCCCATTTTAGATTAAATTGCATTAACATTATTTGGTTTCAACTTTTAAGAGACTCTAGTTCATTTAATATCTGAAAATACTAATATAATGCTCTATCAGTCTATCTTATGAAACTTTTAAGAGGTGGTTATTTTGAGCTATAAAAATGTGATTTATTAAAATTTAGAGAATGTTTTTATTATCCTATTTGAAACGTTTTTATTCAACTATGACGTAAGTACTCGAATGATGCCAAAATAGCAATTTTTGGTGTTACGCTTTATTCGGAAATCTTGTTTCTGCAAGATAGCATCCAGTTATTTTTTTTCTTTTAATTCTGAAAATTTGCAGCTTGTAATATTATTAATGTTAAACATTGCAAGACATTGATGTTTATTCCAATCAATTGTTAATGTGTTGTGAACGTATATTGGCATAATCAATGAAGTCAGATACTAATTTTAGTTTTTTAAGCATAGTTCCTATAAATAGTCAAAATGAGGTTGGCGAAAGCGTGATGGTATAATAGGATATATTATATCCATTTTTTTATATAGTTAATGTGAGATTCAATCAATTAGCAATCTCTTGAAATAAAAGTCTTATTCAAAATATCGTAATTACAGTTGTCATTTAATAAGAAAAAGCAAAACTTTTTTGTTTTACATATTGTCTTACACATCAATAACAAAGAAGTAGATTTTATTGTACATGTTATTTTCCATTCTTTCATCACATATATTTTTCTTCAAACAGTTTTTAGGGGATAGATGCTACTTATAGTATATCACACTATTTTATATATTTGTCACAAAATATCTGATTTTTTGTGACTGTAATAAATGCAGGGGCAACCTTTGAAGTATTGTGAGTCTGACTACTACGAACATTCAATTATTCAAATATTATGTTGGTATAGAAGGTATGAAATTCTTTTTTTTTCTCCTTTTCTAAGCATGTTTATCTATAACTCTCTATCTTGTTTTTTTACCAACATAAGACATAATAAGATTATTCACTAAATATAAGATAAGTAAATTAGTCGAAATATATGACATCCTAAAATGATCACTAAACATAAGATAATAAATCAAACGCAGTATAGGATATTGTCAAGGAATAGAGGATTATAAACTAAATTAAATTAAACGTATTTTTCTACTATGAATTTTTTACTTTTAAAACATATTTGTATATTTCCATAACACTTTAATTATTTTCTGCCAGATATAACTTATTTAGAGACATTATTGTTTACATTGAATCTATTTACTTTCATATAAAAAGTACATTATTTTACGTTTTTAAAAATTTTTAATTTTTTATACAGTTTAAAAAATCATTTCACATTTATGTTTAATGATTAATATTTTCTAATTTTTTTTTAATAATCTACCTATTTTAAACAATATTTTTTCTAAATTTAAGAACTCTTTTTTATTATTTTTCTATACATCTTAGACAATTTTTTTTAATATATAGTTTTATATTTTCTTAACTCTTTAATTATTTTATAGAAAACCAAATTTATTTTTAAACATTTTTTGTCACATTAAACCTTTTTACATTTTTAAATTCTTTTTATATAAATTGAAAATTTGTTTGAAAAATTATGTCACATTAAAATTTTTTTAACATTAATTTTTTAAAACTTTTCTATTTTTTCAGTTATTATTCTTCCTATTTTTAAAAAAAAAATTTGAATTATTTTTAAAATATTTTTTATATTTTCTTAAATCATTTTAATTATTTTTACAAAAATAGTACTTTTGCTACATGTTTAAAAATTTTAAATTCTTTTTCTACACATTAAAACTTAGTTTGAAAAACTTATTATTACATATTGAACTTTTTTTACATTTTGCTCACAGTTTGTGTTGTTTCTCCTTGCCTTGCTCTTGGTTTGCACCTTTTGAAGAGAAGTCGCACAAGGAGATAAAAAAGGAGCTAATAGAGGAAATAGTTGGGAGAGGAAGAACTTCAAGCTTTGTTTACTTTCTTGTTTTTAGTTCTTTGTAAAAGGCCATTTGTAGAGGTGTTGGATGCCTATAAGGGTCATCTCTTTTGTGTGTAATTTTTTCAAATTCATTTTGGTGTGAGGGAAGGAAGTGGTACCCCAACCTTCACATCTAGGAGCATGTTAGCCTAGTTTACTTAATTGTTTTCTTTACTTATTCCATTTTATTTGCTTTTGGCACTTGCATAACACATGTCTTGGAGTTTCTAAGGCACTTCACACATAGTTGAGAAAAAACCAAAAAAAGAAAGGAGTGAGCCTTTAAGTTGTCCCCCCAAATTTTCACTCATCATGTCTTCACACACTTTAGCAATAGGAGTATCATTTAATGAGGGTTTCCTAGACTAGATCTTTTGGAAAAAATAGTGAGTGGAGAATGGCGAAGAGGAAAAAAGGGAATGGGAAAAGAAACAAGAGAGAAGAGAGCATGAAAATAGAAATTAAGAGGAGAGAAATAGAATAGAGAAAAGAGAGGGAAAGAAAAAAAAGGGTATGAAAAGGAGGAAAGATGGAAAGAGAGGGAGGAGTAAATTGAGTGACCTGAATATTACCATGAGAAGGAAGAAGGAGAGGACAATGTAAAAGTCTACCTTGATTCAGAGATGAAAGTAGAGCAATTCTTCACTTGCTTCCAACTCTTGCCAAAAACTTGACAAGAACTTGAGAAATTAGAATTTTTAAAGGAATTCCCTTTTAAACAGGAACAACGAGATAAAAAAAAATTTAGAAAACTACAATTAAACATACTTATACTGATCACCTCTCAGAATTAGAAAGCAATGCTAGAGATCGCGTCAACATCTGTCTACAAAAAACTCACCACGACAAAAAAGAGAGAATTGTGGAAAGGTTGGAAATTTAAGAAGAAAGAAATGAAAGAATAAAGAAAGGGTTTATATAGCCCTTGGGTGTATTTAGTAAAATAAGTTTTCTAAATGCAAACCTCTCCCCTCTTCCAATAACGGATTATTCGAAAACATTCTCGAAACTCAACTAAAGCCTTTTGAAACATAAGAGTAATAATTATTCTCACCTCCTCTATCTTTCTACCATTAACTGAATACAATCATATAGTATCAATTTGTAATTTAAGTAAAATCTTAAATTTAATTTCCTTCACTATTTATTCTACAAATTTATAACTTATTAAATAAACAGGTTCTTACAATCCCATTATCACTTATTTTTATAATCTTATAGGGGGCTATGAGAAGAAAGCACATCCCCTCTTATTATGAAAGGAAACTCCTTGATAAGCATATTCCTTCACTATTTATTCTACAAATTTATAACTTATCAAATAAATAGATTCTTACAATCCCTTTATCACTTATTGTTATAATCTTAGAGGGGCTATGAGAAATAAACAGGTTCTTACAATCCCATTATCACTTATTTTTATAATCTTATAGGGGGCTATGAGAAGAAAGCACATCCCCTCTTATTATGAAAGGAAACTCCTTGATAAGCATATTCCTTCACTATTTATTCTACAAATTTATAACTTATCAAATAAATAGATTCTTACAATCCCTTTATCACTTATTGTTATAATCTTAGAGGGGCTATGAGAAAAAAACACATCCCCTCTTATTATGAAAGGAAACTCTTTGATAAGCTTTAAAGACTAAAATAACACAATTTAAGTGTTGAAGAGTATTGAAAGCAAATAAGAGTGAAAATTCAAAAAGAGCCTACATCTACCATAGCTAGGTTCCTTAGTGGCTTGAATGTGGACAGTAGAGATAAGGTGGAACTCTTGCCATATAGCAACCTAGATTACTCGGTCAAAATTTGTATCAAGGTTGAGCACCAATTGAAGATGAGGACCGTGAATGACTACTCATTTACTCCTTAACTTTATGAAAAAAGGGATCAAGTTGAAGGGATGTCTTTCAAGAGTCACCCCTAGGAAGAACCATTAAAACATATGCACGAAAGAAGTGAACCTTGCATTCTAAACAAAACTCTCTCACTAGCCCTAATTCTAGATTATTAACATCAAGTGTTTTTTAAGTATCTTGAGAGAGACCACATTAGTGCCTCTTATTCTTAAATTTTAGTTAAGTTTTTTTGCAATTTTATTTTCATTTTATGATCTTAAGTTTTGTCTTAGAAGTATATTGTTTAGTCTTTTAATTTTTGTAATATTTGTTGTGTTATCCTTTTCTTTTTTTTTCAAAAAGTGTGTAATAACTTCTTGAAATTGAGCATTTAAGAGGATTTTTTCTCTTGTGTAAGCCTTGTAAGAAGTCTCTCATGCTTTTAGATCAAGCATGTTCTCAAAAAAAATTTCCCAAAAAAAAGTTTAGCTCAATTTCATCCTATTATATGTTGTCTTCTCTTGATTTTAGTAGATTTCTTTTTTGTGTTGAGTAATTTAGAGTGAAATCTTTGATCCAAAACTTGTGTATACAAGAAGCTACAAATCATAACCAAAAGCTCTTAGTGCATTGCCTAAATCATCGTCTATTTTAGTACATTTTGAGTTGCTTGTATCTTAGATTGCACTTGCAATTTAAAATTTGTGTGTCTTGTGTTATGAAGAGTATTGAAAGCAAATAAGAGCAAAAATTTAAAACTTATTAAATAAGTGCAAACACTTGAGAGGAGC
The DNA here is from genome assembly GCA_037954015.1 of Psophocarpus tetragonolobus. Classification (NCBI taxonomy): domain Eukaryota; kingdom Viridiplantae; phylum Streptophyta; class Magnoliopsida; order Fabales; family Fabaceae; genus Psophocarpus; species Psophocarpus tetragonolobus. The sequence goes on along the minus strand of CM075688.1, from coordinate 41,871,496 downwards.
TAGGAGGAAGACCTTATTTGCTTTTGTTGGTTTTTTTTTAATTCCTTGTATTAAAGACCTTTTTTAGGAAGTGTTGGATGCCCCTTCTATTTTCCTTACACGTTTAGTAGTGCTTTGAGCTTTAATGACTCTTGCACTAGTAGGATCACATTTAGGCTTGAGTTCCAAAGACTCTTGTCTTCATTAGGAGTGAAAATATTCAAGGGAAATAAATGCCTCTTGTTGATTTTGCTTTACACACTCTCATGGAGTCACACAATTCTAGCAACAAGAGTGTGAACTAATTAGGGGACTCACCTAAGGCAAACATTCTTGATAACTTTGTTAGTGAGCTTAGAGAGTGGAGAGTGGGAGAGAGTAAGGCAAGAGAAGAAAAGGACGCAAGAGAGGAAAAAAGGAGGGAAGAAAAGAAAATGAGAGAAAAAGAGAGTTAGAGAGGGCAAAAAGAGAAAGAAAAGAGAGAGAAGAAAGAGAGGAAGGAAAGAGATAAAGGGAGAGAAAAGAGAGAATGAAGAGAGGAAAGAAAGATTTGAAAGAGAAGAGAGAGAAGAGAAAGACAAGAGAGGGAGGAAAGGGAGGAAAAAAGAAAGAGAAAAAAAAGAAGAAGAAGTAAAGAAAAGATGAATTTGATAAGAGACCTAGACCTAGGGTGAGGAGAGCAAACCAAAATCAAAATCAAGAACAAAGAGAACAAAAAATTGATCTCCCACCTTTTCATGGAAAAGACAATGTCAAAATAAATTCCTTAGGTTTTATCTTTTTATTTTGAGTTCTTACTTCATAAAATTTTGTGATTGAATATTCTTGAATTTGAGTTGTAGATTTTTGGAGTCTCTTGATTAGTTTTCATGATTTTATTTCAAGCATGATTCATTGAAAAAATTTCTCAAAATTTTGTGGCTCAATTTCATCTTAGAGTCTTGATTCTTGTCTCCTAAACTTAGTAGTTGTTTGTACATTACTTTGAAGTGATTATGTGAGAAACTACTTGAAAAAATTTTGTGAAATTTTTTAGCCTTAAAACTTGTATAAGAAGTGGTTGTAAATCACAACAAAAATTCTTAGAACATTGCTTAAAATCACTTCTAAAATTTTAGTGCACTTTAAGCTACTAATTTTCATGAATTGCACTTGTGTTTGAAATTTTAGTGCCTTAGCTATTTCTTTCACTCAAGCGTTTACAACCTCTAATTCACTCATAAAATTTTCAATCTAAAGACATGTTTAGATACACCTAGATCAGAATAAGAAAAAAAATCAAAAGAAAGTGAAAAGAAAAGAGCAAAAATAGAAAGAACTAAAAGAACAAAATAGTGCAAAGTAGGTGTACCTAGTAGCAAATTCAAAATTGCAAAAGAGTGCTCAATTTTGGTTGTAATTGCTTGAGAAAGACTTGAATATCTCTCGGCAAACCTGATTTTAGTTCTTGTGCAATTTGTGAAAATTTTTGCTATTTTGCTTTTTAGTCCCTAATCTTGTTCTTGTCTCTAAATAATTCTTTCCATTTTTTTCATGATATTTTTTCCATTTGGATAGTCTACTAATTTTGTTGAAATCCTTTTTTGCTTCTAGCTTCTACTCTTGCAACTTTGGTGCTTGTTTTAGTTGGTGGTTTGGTATTTGCTTCTTGTAGGTGAGCTCTTGTTGGAGGCTTGTCTTCAAAGGTAGCATCTTAGGAGGCATTGAGGAGCTTGGCTGGACTTCTCCAAGGGAAAAACAAGGCACTCTTAAGTATAAACACTTGAGGGAGCAAGGAGTTGAAGACCTTTTTCTTTTAGCTTGTAATTTTAGTGATTTGTACTTAGGATTAATTATTTTTCTTTTGGATGTACTGTGGCTAGCTTTAGGAGTATTGATACCTTCTAGAGGTCACTCCTTTTTGTTTGTAATATTCTTTTAGTCCTTAATTTCTCGTGGTACAAGGTAGGGAGAAGGAATTGGTACACCATCTTCTTTACCTTTAAGAGCATGACTTAGAACCCTACACTTTTACATTTCTTGTCATTTAAGTTTTCTTACAACAATCCGTTTAGAAAAGCTTGAGTTCTAAAGACTCATTTGTCTACTTAGGAGAGAAAACAAGAAAGGGAGGAATATTTTACAAGTTTTTTTGCCGCGCCTAGTATCTCTTTCACACTGTGCCTTTACATTCAGACACTAGTGCCTCAAGTAACAGGAATGTTAACCAAAGGCACTCACCTAAGGTTAACTCTCTTGAAAGTTTTGCTTTAGAGTTTAGGGAGTGGATAGTGGTGGATAAGCAAAGAAAAGAGCAGAAGGTTAAAGAGAGAGAAACAGAGAGGAAGAAAAAGAAGAGAGAAGAAAACAAAAAGAAGAAAAGGAGAGGAAAAAAGAAAGGAAGAAGAAAAAAGAAATAAAGGGAAAAAAAGTGTATGAGCATGGATCTCCCTCATACGCTTACAATGAAGAAGAAAATTTTTATGAAAAATCAACGATATCCAAATCATCATGAACATGTGCCCCCTCTAAGGGAGCAAAAGGTAGACCTCCCCTCTTCCATGGATTTATGGAAAGGAAAGGAAAGGGGTGAGGCGCCACAAATACTAGTTTGATAAGCCAAAGGGGAGAGGCCACAAGGGAGGGGTCCCTTGATAACTCTTAGAAGTTCTCATAAAGGAGAAGGGAGGACACTCAAAGGTAAGAACCTCACAACCAATATGGTCTCTAGGATTAAATTTAAGTGTAAAAACTACAAGTGAGGGGAGGAGCTCCTATTTATAGAGGTAGCTAACCTCTTGAACAAGATAACTTAAAAAAGAAGGGCTAGGATTAAAAGGAGAGATCTAAGAGAGGAAGATTGAGAAACAATTCCCTCCTTAGATCATCAAACTTGGTACCCAAGTTTCTCAAACCAAGGACCAAGATTCGTTCTTATTAGCTTAGGGTTTATGTAGGAAAAGAAGGGTGTAGATATCAAGGCTACCCTTTATTTCCTTCATAAAGACCCAAAAAGCTAAATCCACCCTCTAAATTCCTAAGACACCTCCTAAAATAAAAAAATGGACTAAATACATGTCCCAAATTAAACTCCTAATGCTCCTCAAAATTAAAATAAAGGAAAATTACATTTTATTAACTAAAGTCCCTAGCCTAATATCTTCACTCTCCATAGTAGGTGAAGTATTCCTTTGTCTGCAAGGGCTAGGTCTTCTTCAATCCTTCTAGGTCCCATCTCCTCCCCCTTGGAGAGTATTTGGCCTCAAATCCATGGGGTCTTCATCATTTTCAGCACCTAAAATTAGAGACAAATCAAAAACATTAAAATTGGTGCTTACCCCATAATCCTTAGGCAGATCTAAAACATAGGCATTATTACCGATCCGCTCAAGGATTTGGAAAGTTCCATCTCCTCTAGGGCTAAGTTTGGACTTCCTTTGAGAAGGAAATCTATCCTTTCTCAAGTGAAGCCATACTCAGTCGCCCTTTTCAAATATGACCTCTTTCCTCCCCCTATTGGTGAAAGTAACATCTCTCAAGGATTGACGCTCTATGTTAGCTTTAACCCTCTCATGTAATTGTTTTACAAAAATGGCTTTTGTCATTCTTTATGCACAACAACAGAAAGAGGAAGAGGTAAAAGATCTAGAGGAGTACGAGAATTAAAGCCATAGAACACCTCAAATAGAGAATGCTTGGTGGTTCTATGAACCACCCGGTTATAGGCAAATTCAATGTGGGGAAGGTACTCATCCCAAGACTTATGGTTGCCTTTACAGAGAGCCCTCAGCATAGTGGATAAAGATCTATTCACCACTTCTGTTTGCCCATCAGTTTGAGGGTGACAGGTAGTGGAAAAAAAGAAGTTTAGTTCCCAGCTTAGCCCAAAAAGTTTTCCAAAAATGGCTAAGGAACTTCACATCCCTATCTGACACTATTGAAGAGGGTATGCCATGCAATTGAACAACCTCTTTAAAGAAAAGTCTTGCGATGTTACTCGCATCATCTACTTTGTGGCAGGGAATAAAATGGGTCATTTTTTAAAATTGGTCCACCACCACAAATATGGAGTCTGCACCTCGTTGGGTTCTTGGGAGCCCAAGGATGAAATCCATGATAATATCCTCCCAAGGTGCAGAAGAAGCAGGTAAAGGTGTGTATAGTCCATGAGGCATTGCTTTAGACTTTCCTTGCAAGCAAGCTGTACATCTAGAGCAATGTCTATGGACATCTCTATGCATATGGGGCTAAAATAATTTCTCTTGTAAAAGCAGGAGGGTTTTTGAAATCCCAAAATGCCCCATGAGCCCACCTTCATGGCTCTATTTTGTGAGTAAGTTCCTAATTGATCCTTGGGGTATACAAAGCTTACTCCCTTTATAGAGATACCCCTCACTAATGAAGTACCCATCATGGGCCTTTAATGTGAATACAGATGCAGAGGCAACAAAGATGGGGCTGAAATCCTTGTCAGAAGGATATATAGCTCGAATGTCATCAAATCCCAAGATTTTTGCACTCAAGGATGAATAAAGGGCATGATGCCTAGAAAGAGCATCAGCCACCACATTTTGTTTTCCTTTCTTGTACTTGATGACATAAGGGATGGATTCAAGATATTCCACCCACGTTGCATGCCTTTTGTTCAATTTACCTTGACCCCTCAAATATTTTAGTGACTCATGGTCACTATGAATGACAAACTCCTTGGGAGCAAGGTAATGCTCCCAAGTTTGAAGGGCACTAATTAGAGCATAAAACTCCTTATCATAGGTGGGGTAGTTGAGGGGGGCACCATCGAGTTTTTCATTGAAATACGCAATGGGGTGCCCTCCTTGCAAGAAGACAGCTCCCACACCTACACCAGAGCCATCACAGTCAAGTTCAAATGTTTTAGAAAAGTTAGGTAATGCCAAGACTGGTGCACGGGTCAGTTTATGCTTAATTAGCTGGAAGACTTTCTCTTGTTTCTCACCCCAAAGGAAAGAAACTTCCTTTTTCACCAAATCATTTATTGGTGCGAAGAGCGTGGAGAAATTAGGCACAAAGCGCCTATAAAATCTAGCGAGACTATGAAAGCTTTTGATCTCTATCACACTCTTTGGGGTGGGCTATTCTTGAATAGCTTTTACCTTTTCGGGGTCAACATGGACCCCTTTTGTGCTACTACAAAACCTAGGAAAACTACACTATCTACACAAAAGGTGCATTTTTCTAAGTTACCAAAAAGATGATTACTCCTAAGAAGATAAAAAACATGTCTTAGATGTCCTAAATGATCATCTAGGTTCCTAGAGTAAACTAAAATGTCATCAAAGTAAACTACACAAAATTTACCAAGGCAATCTCTCAGTACATAATTCATTAAGCGCATGAATGTGCTTGGGGCATTGGTTAGCCCAAAGGCATAACCAACCACTCATAAAGACCAAATTTAGTCTTAAAATCAATTTTCCACTCATCACCCTCTTTGAGCCTTATTTGGTGGTAACCACTTCTAAGATCTATTTTTGAAAATATTTTTGCCCCATGCAATTTATCCAACATGTAATCAAGACGGGGGATTGGGTGCCTATATTTGATGGTGATGTTGTTGATTGCACGACAATCAACACACATCCTCCATTGGCCATTCTTCTTGGGCACCAACAAGACTGGCATAGCACAAGGGCTTAGGCTCTTTTGAACCCAACCCTTCTCCAGCAGCTCATTCACTTGAGACTCAATCTCTTGGGTCTCAATGGGGTTGTCCTATAGGCAGGTCTATTAGGTAGACTTGCGCCAAGCACCAAATCAATTTGATGTTCTATACCCCTAATGGGAGGAAGTCCTTTTGGAACCTCATTAGGGAATATATCATCAAATTCTTTTAAAATATCTTGAACCCCTTGAGGAAGGTGCTTATGTGCATGGGCTGTGGCAGTGCTCTCAGCAGAAGAATGTAGAATGGGAGAAGGATTTGATGCCTCTTTGCAAAAGAGGAGATAAAAGGGCTTATTAGTCAAATGAGCTTCTTTTAAGTCACGTTTAGTAGCAAATAGGCTCCTTTTACTAATAGTCCCTTTCGAAGGGGCATCACCTTCTGACTCTCTCTCTTTACCCTTTTCAAGCTTTAAGGGTGAAGCTTGTTGTGTTTTTTTTTGTTTTTGTTTTTCCTCAGCTCTTTTCTTTTTCATCGCAAATTGATCCTCAGCCACTTAAGAATGTGACAAAGTATACGATTTGAAGCGCTTTTCATTATGGGTGAGAATTATTTGGTTGGAGTGACCATGGTGAATAGCTTTCTTGTCAAATTGCCATGGTCTCCCCAACAGGATATGACCAGCCTCCATAGGAACTATGTCACAAAGAATTTCATCATTATAAGATCCTATGGAAATTGGAACCATAACTTGTTCATTGACTACCATCTCCCGTTGCTCATTGAGCCATTGCAATTTGTAAGGTTTGGGATGGGGCATGGTAGTCAAGGCTAGCTTTTCAACCAACCTAGCTACAACAGTTACAACAGGAGCCACTATCAACAAGGAGAGAAGATACTTTGTCATTTACTTTACATCTTGTATGGAAGATGTTCTCTCTTTGTGACTGACCAAGCTCTAGAAGTTGGCTTCCAAGAAGCCTTTGAACCATAAGGAGGTCCCCCTCATAAGGAAAAGCTTCCTCACACTCTTGTTCAAAATTATGTCCCCCTTCTTCCTCACTCTCACTAGAGGAGGAAAATGAGTTATTCTCACTACAAATGTCTTGTTCCCTCAGGATCATGGTTTTCTTGTTGGGGCATTGAGAGGCAATGTGGCCTCTCCCAAGACATTTGAAGCATTTGATACTACTTTGCCTCTTAGTAGGCTTAGTAGTAGGGGGTTTTCTCTCTACATGAGGTACTTTTGTATCTTGAAAATGCTTAGGTTCCTCTTTAGGAAAACCCTTGAAAGAGTTTCCCTTAAGTTGGTCTCTCTTTGAGTAAGAGGGAGAATCTTTTTTAAAGCTTTTTCTCTTGAGTTGATTCTCAACTCTTACACAAAGTTCTACTAACTCATCAAGGTTTGAGTATGAAAGAAGCTCTACCTTATCTCTAATGTCAGAGCTTAATCCACACAAAAACCTAGCAAGGGTGGCATTGGGTTCCTCAATGATATTGACCCTTAGTATGAGAAGCTCTATCTTTTGTCTATACTCCTCAATACTTATGTTATGTTGCCTAAGTCTTTGGAGCTATCCAAAAGATCCCTCTCATAATATGAAGGAATGTGCCCTCCTCGCAAACAAGTTTTTAAATCATTCCAGTAACGAATGTTAGGTATTTTTTTACGGGTCCTATCCTTGACTAACCCATCCCACCAATGCAAAGCAGAACCTTGAAAACTAAGGGAGGCCAAAGGTACTTTCCTTTCTTCCCTTACTTCATAGCATTGGAAGAGTTGTTCCACTTTGACTTCCCAATCTAGGTAAGTCTCAACATCTTCCCTACCATGAAAATGGGGTAGGTCTACCTTTGGCTCCCTAGCATGATTTGTATTTATACTACACGATGCAATAAAAGAGTAAGATAAGAAGGGATAGTACAAGTTGTAATGATGTTGATTGTTATAGTGTGAAATATTATAATGTATCTTAAAATTATGAGTGTCATGAATGATTAAATGTTTGAAATTTGTTTCGGGAGCATGGATTGAAGATTTGAATCATTGTATGATATTGGTGTTGATTACAATTGAGTGTATAATTTGTTGATGATCGATAATAGTTAGGGTGTGTGCGTCATCTCAGTTGCGGTTGGAGGTGAATTATGATGACGTTATTAGATTATTGTAATGTATCTTATAATTGTGAGTGTAGTGAATGATTAAATATTTAAAAGTTGTTTGAGGTGTGTGAATTAGGGATTTGTTTCACTATGTGATATTGATGTTGATTTCAATTAGACATATAGTGTGTTGATGATGATGGTTAGGGTGTGCTTGATGAGGTGTCATCCCAGCTGCGATTGGGGTGGTGTGTAATGACTCGATTAGATATTGATAATGTTATTTACGTCGATGATGATAGTTAGGATGTGCCTTGATCAACAATTTATAATATAAGTAAGAATGGTAAAGCCCCATGAGGGTTATCTATGAGAAGCTGTGCGAATTTGGAATGGTTAAGGGTGAAGCCTATGAAAAAAATTATTTTTGTTTTCATCCAAGAAAAGAACATTCTATTACCATGAGTTTAAACAAATGCTGCAAGTGATAGACTCAGGTTTGTTACACATAAGTTATTTGCAAAAGGACCAGGATGTGTTAATGACCCAACCAGAAGACAAATAAGTCTATGGTACTCCAAAGCCATTGATAACTCACTTTACAAAAAACACCCCTCAGGTTCCTAAACTCGTTGTTGTGAAAGTGCCAACCTCATTTCCCTACAAGGATTCTAAAGTAGTTCTATGGAAAATTCCAAAGCGCAAACACTCAATGGAACGAGTGAGGAACAAAAGGTAGCTTCTTGTGTTGAGGGATCTGTTGTCATGAATATCATGAGAGAAAGTGGAATGACCCGTAGCAGCATAATTTATGCCCCTGAAGAATTAGGAAGCAAATATCTGGTAAAGGACAATAAAATGAAAGAAAAGGAAGTCATAGAAGTAGAAGGTGCAACAAAGAAGAAGATTACTAACAATAAAGTAACCAATGAAAAGAAGAAAGAGATATCATATGATGGAGCTTCAGAATTTATAAATTCATATGGCAGAGTGAGTACAAACTCATTGATTAATTGAATTGTACCCCGGTAAGTGTGTATCTCTTGACATTGTTAATGAACTCAGAGAGCCACAAGAAATTGTTGATGAAAGTTCTCAATGAGGCACATGTGGCTCATGATATTAAATTGGACAAATTCGGGGTATAATAGGAACTCACTACCAAAAACTACCTCACCTTTACAAATGATGAAATACCAAGTGAGGGAAATAGGCATAATAAAGTTTTGCACATGTCGGTAAAATGCATGGATCATGTCATGGCTAGAGTGTTGATCGACAATGGATCCTCTTTGAATGTGATGCCAAAGTTAAATCTAGAGCGACTACCTTGTGATGGGACTCGTATAAAGTCAAGCTCTATGATTGTGCGGGATTTTGATGGATCCCGTAGAGAAGTAATGGGTGAGATTGAACTCGCTATCCAAATTTGTTCTTTCACTTTTGAAATCTCCTTTCAAGTCATGGATATCAAACCAACATATAATTTCTTATTAGGTAGCCATAGATCTATTTAGCTAGGGTAGTTGCTTCTACTCTGCATTAGAATTTGAAATTTATGGTAAATGATAAGTTAGCGATTATCTAAGGCAAAGAAGATATGCTAGTGAGCAACCCTTCCCCCGATCGCTATATCAAGGAAATCGAAGAGGCCCTTGAGATCTCTTTTCAATCTCTAGAGATAATGAGCATTGCTTATGTGGAGTCCTGGCCAAAGAATCCACAACTCTCAAAGGAAGCTTTGATGGTAGCAAAAATCATGTTAAGCGAAGGATATTAGCTAGGTTGTGGACTAGGAAGAAACCAAGAAGGCATGGCAGAGATAGTAGAGCTGCCTGAGAATAAAAATCATTGTAGACTGGGGTATAAGTCAACTAGGGATGATAAGAAAAAAAATGATGGAAGAAAGAAAAGAAATGAGGTCGGCTCAGTTAAAGAATCAAGAGATAAAGACCGAAACGATTCCCATTTGTGGCTTCTACCAGAATTGCAAAAGTAGAGGACTAGTTCAGCCGGATCAAGTGGTTATGACTAAAGAAGAGCAAGATGAAGACTATCACACTAGTCTAGTGTATCCGTGTAGCCCCTATGAAGAACTGAACAACTAGAAGATTGTTGAAGTCCTCATGGTTTTTAATTCAATTTCAAAGTAATTGTAATACCTGAATATGTGATTATGCCCATATCTTAGCATCACTTTTTAGGATGGCCCTGCATGTTAATGTTTGGTATATGATCTTAACGAAATGCATTTTGCATCTATTTTGTATTATCTCAAGTGTTTCTTGTTCCCTTTGCCCTTCCATCTTTCCTTATTCCTTATTAAACCTTAAATTGCAAATATTAAAATAATCATTCTAAAAGTAATAGTACTAATATCCCATGCTACAACTTTGACCATCTGATCTATCAAGCCTATAAGGACAATGATGATTTGGAAACACCTCTCAAGTTGAGGTGGTTAATAGATCAGGAAGAATAAATTATTTAGCCATATGAAGAGGAAATAAAGTTTGTTAATTTGGGAAGTGAAAATGATAAAAAGGAGATCAAAGTCAGTACTACCATAAAAGGGAGAGAACGAGACAGGATGCTTAAACTTCCAGTTGACTATGTTGACATTTTTGCATAGACCTATCAAGATATCCTCCATTGTCAGGGTTTGTGGTTAGCGAGAGGGGCATAGAAGTTGATCCCGACAAGGTACAAAGAATCCTGGAAATATCGAACCAAGCAGAGAAAAGGAAATGTGTGGGTTCTTGGGAAGATTAAATTACATTGCTAGGTTCATATCCCAATTGACTGCTACTTGTATTTTTTACGTAAAAAACAAACAATTGAATGGAATAAGGACTGGCAAAAGAATTTTGAAAGTATCAAGAAGTACCTACAAGAACCTCCAGTTTTGATACCACCAATACCAGGGAGACCTCTCATTATGTACCTGACGATGCTCGATGAGTTTATGGGTTGTTTGTTGGGGAAACATGATGATTCTGGCAGAAAAGGAACATGCTATCTATTATTTGAACAAGAAGATCACAAATTGTGAAATAAGATACTTTCTATTGGAGCGACCATGTTATGCTTTGGCCTAAGCTGCTCGTAGGCTAAGGCAATATATGTTATGCCATACTACTTGGTTGGTTTCAAAAAATGGATCCCATTAAGTATATATTCGAGAAACCAATTCTTATTGGCCAAATTGCTCGATTGCAAGTTTTATTGTTAGAATATGATATCCTTCATGTTACTTAAAAGGCTATCAAGGGTAGTGCCTTAGCTGAACACTTGGCTCACCATCCCATAGAAGATTACCAATCGATGCAATGTGAATTCCTAAATGAGGACATAATGACATTATTTGAAGAAAAATATTTAAAGGGGGAAAAGTGGACACTGATATTCGATGGTGCTTCGAATGTACTAGGTATAGGATTGGAGCGGTGCTAATCTCTCCCAAAAACCAATTTATCCTGTTCATTGCAAGATTAGGTTTCAATTTCATAAACAACATGGTAGAATATGAAGCATGTGCAATAGGGATCTTAGTCGTACTCGAGTCTAATGTTAAGATTTTGGAGGTATATGAAGACTCAACCCTAGTTGTGCATCAACTTAGAGGAGAATGGTGACTTGGTACACAAACTTGTTCCTATACCACTCTTACATCAAGGGACTTATGGAGCAGTTTGATGAAATTACTTAACATCACATCCCTCGAGAAGATAACCAATTAGTTGATGTTCTAGCTACTATGTCCTTAATGTACAAGATAAGTTAGGAAGTGGATGTGTTGTTCATAATGATACAAAATTGAGGGAAACCAACTTACTATCAAATGATAGAAGAAGAAAGAGATGGAAGGCCCTAATTCCATGATATCAAGCAATATGTGAAAGATTGAGAATATCCTTCTAGTGCATCTAAAAATGACAAGAGAACCCTGAGAAGATTGACCATAGGGTTTTTCTTGAAAGAAGATATGCTTTATAAAAGAAACCATGACATGGTGTTACTCAGGTGTATTGATGTAGTTGAAGCCAAGAAAATAATAGAGGAAGTTCATGAGGGCTCATTTGGAACTCATGCAAATGGACATGCAATTACAAGGAAGATTTCAGGAGTCAACTATTATTTGTCAACCATGGAAACTGATTGTTATGTCCATGTAAGTAAATGTGATGGAGGACCATCCTTGGGGCATCAAATAGGGCCCATCACAAGGTCCATGGCAAGAAGAATAGAAGAAGAGGAAGGTCATACTACACCAAGAGCATTGATGATCACATGTGTGGACTTTGGCGCATCTACCTAGTGTTTTGCTTGTTTTCCTTATTTTCCCCTTGTATTTTAGGGAACCTTAATCACTTAGGATTTTATTGTGTATTTTTATTTAGCCTTTGTATTATGGGACAAATTAGTTTAGGATTTATTTTGGGACTTAAACCTTGACTTGTGAGGTCAAAAGTCTATTTCTTTCATTTTCTAGACACAAGGTTATTTTAGTCATTTAGGGGGGAGGGACCTACATTTCATTTGAGGTCCATTTAGGGTTCATTTGAGAGGCATTTAGCTCTCAAATTTTCTTGCAAATGGCCTAGAGGCCTCCCACCCTTTCTTTAAATACCCTAGGTTAGACTACATGTAGTCACTTTTGGATATATTGGATATTTGAGAGAGTTTTCCTCATCATTCCTCTTCCTTAGTCATTTAGGGATCTCTTGGCCCCCTTCTTCTCCTCTCTACCTTAAAAGGAGCTTGGGGCTCCCTAGGATTGGCCTTCACCTTCTCCAAGTGAAATGAGCTAGCCAAAGAGACACCATCCAACCACCACCACCCAAAACGCCATTCTTTTGTCTCCATTTTCCATGAACCACTTTCACCCATCATAAGCTCCATTTTTTCACACCTATTTCAGCCCTTGAAGAAGACCCATTTCAACATTTCATCTTGGAGAAGAGTTGGTGACACCATGGAGAAGGTGGAGCGATCAAAATGTCATAAATGTCAAGCGTCAGCAGACAATATCCATGTGCCATCAACATTTTAAAATGTTCTAGATGCACCATGGCCATTTTCAATGTGGGGAATTGATGTGATCGGACCAATTGAACCCAAGCCTTCCAATGGGAACTGTTTCATCCTTGTTGCAATTGATTATTTCACCAAGTGGGTTGAAGATGCATCATACATTAGTATAATCGGAAATATATTGATTAAGTTCATTAAGAAGAACCTAATTTGTCAGTATGGGTTGCCAAGCCACATCATAATTCACAACAGGACCAATTTGAACAAAAAAATGATGAAAGAATTGTGCTATGATTTCAAGATCCAACGTCACAATTCTTCACCATATTGTCTCAAGATGATGAATAGGGCAGTAGAAGCAACAAACAAAAACATCAAGTAGATCGTGCAAAAGATGGTGGTAACCTATAAAAATTGGCATAATGTGTTCTTATTCACATTGCATGGTTATCAAACCATTGTAGTACAGAATGGAGGTCTTGCTGCCAATTGAAGTTGAAATCCCTTCTCTCAGAGTGCTGACAGAAAAAAAACTCGAAGAGGTTGAATAGGTTCAAGCCCGCTATGATCAATTGAACCTCATTGAGGAAAAAAGACTAATCGCCTTGTGTCAAGGTCAGTTGTATCTAATGCGATCTTAGATTGCTCCTCCTATGATCTCACTTCTTGGAGTTCTTAGGTTAAGAAAAATGGAGATGGAGAGTAGAGAAATGGTGGTGGAGGCGTCACTTCAAGAGAAGATAAGCCTAGGTTTATAAAAGCTTGTGAAAAAGGCAAAACCCCTTGATAAAAGCCATAGAAGCACTGTCATGTTTAGAGAGAAAAAGACACCCACAAGAGTCTCACACAAAGTGTTTGTATTCAAATGATTAAAATTTTCCTACAAGTGGCGAGGTGAGTGCTATTTATAGAGTGGGGGAAGGGGTTAGACGTGATGCATGCCTCCCTTGATCTTTTTCTAGAGGTTTTCTTCTTTGGTGAAATGGTTTGTGGAGAGGTAAGAAGTAAGGTTGTTTTAGGCGCCACTTAAGGCAAGATAAGCCTAAAAGGGAAAGTTTGCCACAAGAGATGGAACCCTTGATAAAAACCTAAGGAATTCTCAAGGAGAGAAGGGTGGACACTAAGAAAATTTTGGTCAACTCAAGGTTTTTCCATTCAATAAAGTGTAAAAAATACAAGAGTGTGAAGGAGCACCTTTTTATAGAGGGAGCTAACCTCTTGGACAAGTCATGAAGGAAATGAAAGGCTAGGATTAAAAGGAGTCATCCAAGGGAGGAGGATTGAAGCCCAAAGTCCAATCAATACCCTCCTTTAGATGAGAATTGGTGCCCAAGCTACCTTATCCAAGGGCCAAGATTACTCTTTTATTAGTTTTGGGTTTTATTTAGGAAAAGAGGGTGTAATTATCAAACTACCCCCTTATTTCCTAAATAAAGGCCCAAAAACTAATCTTACCCCTTCTTATTACTAAGACACCTCCTATAAAATTAAATGGACTAATACATGTCCAAAATAAAATCCTAGGTTCCTAAAAGAAAAATTACAAGTAAATAAGTCATGACTTGCATAACTTGATGGTCATATGGAGGTGAGATCTTCCTCCTTCTACTCTAGCCATGTCTTCTTCTATTCTCCTAGCCATGACCCTAGTGATAGGGCCCTTGTTTAGGGAGAATGCATCAAGACGTCTAACTAGGCTAAAGACTAAGGAAAATACAAGATCCAAACAAGGCCCTAGATTAGTGGATCTAGTTCCCTCATGTGTCACTTAGATACTAAAATAGTGGATCTAGTTTCCTTAATTCAAATTCAAATTTGAATTAAGTGACAAATATATGCCACCTAGGAGAGAGAAGATAAGTGGCACCACATGGAGGGAACATGTAGGTCCCATATGCTACTAATGCACATATGTATGTTTAAGAGGTGTGGAAATTAAAATTCACACATCCTCTTGCTCCAAAAAGGCCCACCTTCTAACATACACCCTCTACAAATAACTAATGGCACCTCATGCCCAAATATAACACTGACTAAAAATACTACATAAACTACGCAATATTTACACACAATTTTAAGATTATGGCCCTAAATGTCTTCATGAAGCTGTCTCCTAGCCGTGTCTTGTCCCAATCGTCCTAGCAAGGAGTCCTTACTAGTGGGATTACATCATCTCCTCTCCCTTGTAGAGGATTTGATCTCAAATCCTGAAACCCTTCTTACTCTTTTTCCAGGTAAGCAAGGTAATTAGTAGGTATAAACTCAAAAAAGTTTGGAGTTAGTGGTCTATGAGATAACCCTCATGGTTGGGGTATTGGAGGCAGTACAGGGACCTCCACATAGCAGTTCCCCAACTTTTATCTAATACACTAAGTAGTAGTCTCATATAGTTAGAAATAGTGGAGAAACTATACTTGGTGCATCAATGCACTCACTAAGGAAGGCTAAGTAAGTCTTATCCTTTTGTTCACCCCAAGAGAGGATGATGGGCCTAGGGGTGGACCATTCTTACATGTCTCTTGAAATTGAACTTGAGATTGGCTTTGAGTTTCCAAAATTTTGGGCTCAATCTCATGCTCAACTGCATTGGTTATGTGACCTTCAATGGTGCTCATTCTTTGATCCTCTTGAAGTTCTTCCCAATCCTTAAGCAATGAAGGTGAAGAGATGAGAAAAAGGTGGTGGATGGCATGACTTCTATGGAAGATAAGCCATTAGAGAGAGCTTGCCACAAAGGAAAAAGTCTTTAATGAAAGCTTGTGAAGAAATCACTCATAAAAGAGAGAGAATTCAAATATTGGAAGAAAGAATCACTCACAAAGAGAATTTTATTCTAAAATCAAGTGTAAATTTTGAGGTTGTATTTATAGAGTTAGGGAGTGTTTAGGATGCCTAAGCACTTAATTGGGGTGTTTAGATGATTAAGCTATGTTAATTATGCTAAGCATCATTATCACATGACTAGGAGAGATAATCATCCAAACAAGGCCCTAAATAAGTGGATCTTGTTCCCCATGTGCCACCTAGATCCTAAGAAAGGGTAGTTCCCTTGATATTTAAATCAAGAGACAACTAGATGCTACCTAGGATGGAGAAACCATGAGGCGCCTACTAGAGGGGACATGTGGGTCCCATATGTCTCTCATACACATGTTGATGCACTCCCTTGATCTCTTCAACCAAGGTTCCTTCCTTTAAGAAAATGGAGGATAGAGAGGTTAGAAATGGGAGAGGACTGATGCCACTTTCTAGGAAAAAGATGAGTCAAAAATTTTATGTTGCTTGCCACAAGGGAGAGGTCCCTTGATAAAAACTTTAAGGGAGAGATTCCTCAAGAGAGAGGATTCTCAAAGACACTCAAGAATAAATTGCTCAAAAAGAGTCTTACTTCACTAAACCAAGTGTGATTTGTACAAGAGAGACTAGGTGTATTTATAGCCCAAAAAGGGAGCAAGGCACTCAAAACTAGGCAATGTGGGACTTGGGCCTAATTAGGATTAGGAGCACTAATCCCTCTTAGGCCACTAAAAGTGGTGCCTAGCCTTAAGTTAGGGAGTGTCAGGGCCTAATCAAGGGGGTGTGGAAAAAGATCCACACTCCTTTGGGTTATTAGGCCCTTTACTCCCCTCACCTCCCTAAGCTAATTACACCCTAAACTCTAGAAACTAGCATAAATGACTGAAATACAAGGCCTACAAGGGAATTAAAAGCTAATTAATATTTACAAGGAGAAAACTAAGGACTATGGCCTAAAATATCTATCTCCATCACGAGCTGGGGTCTTGATAAGTCTTTCCGAGCCAAGTCCTCTTCAATCCTCCTAGCCATTGCCCTAGTGAGAGGGCCCTTGGTAGGTAGGATTGCATCACATGTGTATGTCTAGAAGGTGTGGAAATCAAACAAGGGATGTGTAAATTAATATTTATGCATCCTCTTGCTCCAAAAAGGTCCACCTTCTACCATACACCTCACACAAATAACTAATGGCACCCCAATGCCAAAAATAAGAGAAAACAAAGTGTAATGGACAAAATACAAAGGGTAGAAAATTATTAACAACACCTACTCAAAATACTTAGACAATATTTACAAGTAATTTTAATACTATGACCCTAAAGTCTTCATGAAGCTCCTTCCTAACCATGTCCTCTTTCTAACCTTCCTAGCCAAGGGACCTTGCTAGGTAGGATTGCACCAATTCCTCCCTCTTGAGAAGCATTTGACCTTAGATTCGAAGGTCCTTCTTCCTTTTCTTTCAGTCATGTAATAAGATAAGCAAAGTAATCAGTAGGTGTAAACTCCAGAGGGTTGGGACAGTGAGAGATTTATGAGATAGCCCTCAAGGTTGGGGTAGTGGAGGTAGTGTAGGGGCCACCACATAACAGCTCACAACCTAAGCTCAATGCACTAAGAATGAGTCTCACTAGATTAGAAGTAAATGAGACTATAATAAGTGCACTAGAGCATTCATCAAGAAGGCTAAGTAATCCTTATCTTTTTGTTCACCCCAAGAAAGTATGATGGCCCTAGGGGTGGACCATTCTTGCATGGTCTCTTGAGGTTGAGTTTGATATTGCCTTTGAGTCTCCAATATCATGGGTTCAATCTCATGTTCAACTGAAGTGGCCTCATCTACAAGTAAAGTTTGAGGTTGTGATGTTTCGTGCTCAATGGTAATAGGCACAACCCCAACTTCTACTTCCTTATGGGAAGAGGTAACTTCAATAAAATCCTCCTTGGAATACAATGGGTAATCTTCTCGAAGGTTATCCTCCCCTTTCATGTCTCCCAATCATTAATTTGATATGCATGGTCAAGCTCAAAAGGTGAGGATTCAAGCTCAACACTTAGGAGTGCATGCAATGGTGCCTTCTCAAGTTGAAGGTAAAGAGGTTGTTGCATAAAGAAGTTATGTTTTAAGTCCACTTTTGCAGAAAAATGACTCTCCTTTATCACAACCTTCTTGGAAGTGGCACTTCCTTCCATCCCATCAACTAACAATGCTTGCTTTTTTTTCTTTCTTTTGTTTTTTCTCTTCCTCTTCCTTTTTATTTTTCATGCTAAGTTGATCCTCTGCTACCTGTGCAGGTGTTAAAGTATACAACTTTATATGCCTATCCATATGGGGAGGACTATTTGGTTGGAATGACCATGATGAATGACTTTCTTGTTAAATTGCCATGGTCTTCCAAGCAAGATATGACCAGCCTCCATAGGAACATATCACAAAGTATTTCATCATTGTATGTTCCTATTGAGATTGATACCTTTACTTGCTCATTGAACACCATTTTCCCATGCTCATTGAGCCATTGAAGTTTATATGGCTTTGGATAAGGAACTGGGGTCAAGGCTAGCTTTTCTACCAAGCTTGAGTTGCAGCAATTGCAACAAGAGCCATTGTCTACAATGAGCGAACACACCTTATCCTTTACTTTACATCTAGTATGAAAGATTTTTTCTCTTTGAGACTATGTCAACTCAATAGTTTGGCTTCAAAGAAGCCTTCAAATTATTAAGAGGCCCCCCTCATATGCATAAGCATCTTCTATGTCAGAATTGGATGCATGACCATCTTCTTCCTCACTCTTAGTTGAGGAGGAAGGTGAGCTACTATCATTGTTATACATGTCTAGGCTCCTCATGATCATGTTCCTTTTAGTGGGGCATTGAGAATCTATATGGCCTCTCCTTAGAAATTTAAAGCATTTAATATTGCTAGTTCTTTCATGGAAACTAGTAGTAGAGGGTTTCTTCTCTACATGTGATGCTTTATACTTTTTATAGACATGATGTTTATAAGGTTCCTCTTTAGGGGAGCTCTTGGAAGAGCTCTCCTTAAGTTGACCTTTCTTTGCATAAGGTTGAGAGTCTCTTTTAAATATTTTTCTTTTAATTTGATTCTCAACCTTGATACATAGTTGAATCAACTCATCTAGGTTCGTGTATGAGAAAAACTCCAATTTCTCTCTTATTTTAGAGTTTAGCCCAGACAAGAACCTAGCCATGGTGGCTTGGGGTTCTTCAATGACATTGGCCCTTAGAATGAGGAGTTTCATCTTTTTCCTATACTCCTTAATGCTTAGGTTTTTTTGCCTAAGGCTTTTGAGTTTATCCAAAAGGTCTCTTTCATAATAGCATGGGATATGTCTCCTTTTCATTGCCTTTCTAAAATCATTCCAATATTTAACTGGAGGCATTTCCTTTCGGGGCCTTTTCCTTGACTAACCCATCCCACCAATGCAGGGCATGCCCTTAGAAGCTAAAGGTAGCCAATGGGACTTTTGTTTCCTCCCTAATGTCATAACATTTGAAAAGTTGTTCTACCTTGACTTCCCAGTCAAGTTAGGCTTCCACATCTTCTCTCCCATCAAAGGGGGGAGGTCTACCTTTTGCTCCCTTGGAGGGGGCATATGATCATGATGATTTGGATCTCCTTGATTTTTCATAAAAATTTCTTCTTCATTGTAATTGTGCGAGGGAGATCCATGCTCATACACTTTTTTTCCCTTTATTTCTTTTTTATTTTTCCTCTCCTTTTCTTCTTTTTGTTTTCTTCTCTCTTCTTTTTCTCTCTCTTTAACCTTCTCCTCTTTTCTTTGCTTATCTGCCATTATCCACTCCCTAAACTCTAAAGCAAAACTTTCAAGAGAGTTAACCTTAGGTGAATGCCTTTGGTTAACATTCCTATTACTTGAGGCACTAGTGTGTAATGTGCAGGCATAGTGTGAAAGAGATACTAGGCGCGGCAGAAAAACATATAAAATATTCCTTCCTTTCTTGTTTTCTCTCCTAAGTAGGCAAATGAGTCTTTGGAACTCAAGCTTTTCTAAACGGATTGTTGTAAGAAAACTTAAATGACAAGAAATGTAAAAGTGTAGGATTCTAAGCCGTGCTCCTAAAGGTAAAGGAGATGGTGTACCAATTCCTTCTCCCTACCTTATACCACGAGAAATTAAGGACTAAAATAATATTACAAACCAAAAGGAGTGACCTCTAGAAGGTATCAACACTCCTAAAGCTAGCCACAGTACATCCAAAAGAAAAAGAATTAATCCTAAGTACAAATCACTAAAATTACAAGCTAAAAGAAAAAGGTTTTCAACTCCTTGCTCCGTCAAGTGTTTATACTCAAGAGTTCCTCGTGTTTCCCTTGGAGAAGTCCAGCCAAGCTCCTTAATTCCTCCTAAGATGCTACCTTTGAAGACAAGTCTCCAACAAGAGCTCACCTACAAGAAGCAAATACCAAACCACCAACTAAAACAAGCACCAAAGTTGCAAGAGTAGAAACTGAAAGCAAAAAAAGATTTCAACAAAATTAGTAGACTATCCAAATGGAAAAAGTATCAAGAAAAAAATGGAAAGAATTATTTAGAGACAAGAACAAGATTAGGGACTAAAAAGAAAAATAGCAAAAATTTTCACAAATTGCACAAGAACTAAAATCAGGTTGGCCGAGAGATATTCAAGTTTTTCTTAAGCAATTACAACCAAAATTGAGCACTCTTTTGCAATTTTGAATTTGCTACTAGGTACACCTTTGCACTATTTTTTTCTTTTAGTTCTTTGTAGTTTTGCTCTTTTCTTTTCACTTTCTTTTGATTTCTTTTTTTTTTTTTTATTCTGATCTAGGTGTATCTAAACATGTATTTAGATTGCAAATTTTATGAGTGAATTAGAGGTGGTAAACACTTGAGTGAAAGAAATAGCTAAGGCACTAAAATTTCAAACACAAGTGCAATTCATGAAAATTAGTAACTCAAAGTGCACTAAAATTTTAGAAGTGATTTTAAGCATTGTTCTAAGAGCTTTTGTTGTGATTTACAGCCACTTGTTATACAAGTTTTAAGGTTCAAAAAATTCATAGAACTTGTTGAGAAATTTTTTTTTGAGAACATGCTTGATCTAAAAGCATGAGAGACTTCTTACAAGACTTACACAAGAGAAAAAATCCTCTTAAATGCTCAATTTCAAGAAGTTATTACACACTTTTGGAGAAAGAAAAAAAAGAAAAGGCTAACACAACAAATATTGCGAAAATTAAAAGACTAAACAATATACTTCTAACACAAAACTTAAGATCATAAAATGAAAATAAAATTGCCAAAAATAGAAAAGTTTTAAAAAATTAATGTTAAAAAAATTTCAATGTGACATAATTTTTCAAACAAATTTTCAATTTATATAAAAAGAATTTAAAAATGTAAAAAGGCTTAATGTGACAAAAAATGTTTAAAAATAAATTTGGTTTTCTATAAAATAATTAAAGAGTTAAGAAAATATAAAACTACATATTAAAAATATTGTCTAAGATGTTTAGAAAAATAATCAAAAAGAGTTCTTAAATTTAGAAAAAATATTGTTTAAAATAGGTAGAATTATTAAAAAAAATTAGAAAATTTTAAAATATTAATGATAAAACATAAATGTGAAATAATTTTTCAAACAGTATAAAAAATTAAAAATTTTTAAAAACGTAAAATAATGTATTTTTTATATAGAAGTAAATAGATTCAATGTAAACAATAATGTCTCTAAACAAGTTATGTCTGGCAGAAAATAATTAAAGTGTTATGCAAATATACAAATATATTTTAAAAATAAAAAAATTCATAGTAGAAAAATATTTTTTTTAAAAACAAAAAGTATAGATAGAAGAATAAATAAAAAGTTTAAGAAAATTTCAAAAATACGTTCCAGCTTAAACAATAAGATTTAAAAATACATTTCAACGTATAGAAAGCGTTTGAAAAGTTTAAATAATTAAATTTTTTTACATTAAAATAGAAAGGTCAATCTGAAAATAATATCTTAAAATAAGTGTTTTTCAAAAAAACAAAATTCAGAGTTAAGAAAATGTAGAAAAAGTTTTGAAAATTAAAATTTTCATTTTAGATAAAATAATCTTTAAAAATAAGTTAAAATTGGTAGTGTAATAATTATAAAGTTTAGGTAATTTTGAAAAGTACATTTTTCAAAAAATTTAAAATTTGGTTGTAGAAAAAATATTTTTAAAGATAAATTAAAAGGAGTTAAAAAACATTAGGAAATTTAAGAAAATGTTTCACAAAATTCAAAAAACTCTTTAGGAAAAGTAATATGTCAAAATAAGTTAGCTAGTGTGTAAATAATTAAAATAGATGTTCCAAAATAAGTTTGGTTGTCTAGAAAATTAACTAAATATTAATGAGTTTAGGGAATAATGAAAAATAATATTAAAGAAGTTTAGTGTGAAAAAAAGATAAAAATTATAAAAAAAATACAAAAAATTAGTTTAAATAAGTTTTGAAACAAGTTTGGTTTGTGTATACAAATAATATGTCAAAATAAGTTTGCTTTGTGTATAAAAATAGTTAAAATAAGTTCAATTTGAAAAACAAAATGTGTTAGATTTGTAGAAAATTAAATAAAAAGAATTAAGAAAATGTAAAAAGAGAAATTTTTTGAAAAGTAATAATTCCACATAGAAAAAATCAAGGAACTATCAAATCATTAGGTCATTCTATGTCAGACATTACATTTCAAAGCTAAACAAAGTAGTCAGCTAGTCTCACCATCAGGGTTTGAAATTTTCCATCTCGCCTAACCCCATAAAAGAAAGAATTCATATTACATGTAAAGGCTAGCCTAAAGTGTAAAAATTAAGGGTTTACAATTCTTGAATAAATTAACATCACTCTTATGAGAAACAGATCAGTGCAGAAACTATATAAGAAATATAAAAAAATGAAACAATATAGCTATTAACAGTTTTCAAATTCCATAAACAATATAAAGATATACAATTTGTGGTTATCCATAATAATAGAGGATAGAAAATTTTATCCAAGAAGCAAGACGTGAATGTAAAACCCTCTAGCCTAGCATACATTGTCGAGGTTTAAATAATCAAATAAGAAAAATAGAAAAAAAAAAAAGACGAACATCTGTAGCGTGAGACTCTGCGCTGCAAACAATTTCAAATGTTTCATTCAATGCAAAATGAAAGATAAACCCAATTGAATAAGTTATTGAGCCTGCAACAAGAACAAAGAGTCATCGTAACTAATCTTATAAAAGTCTCAATTAACCCTCGAAGCATTCCAAAAAATAGTTCCCCATTTATCTATTGTCCAACTAATTGACCGCAATCAAATCTTAAAATCCACTAAAAAAGAAAAAAAAACTGTAAACAAATGTAGACTACAAAATCTTGAAAGTATTCAAGAAGCTAATTACATACCCTAAAGAAATAGAAATAGCTGCAACAACAAAACAATATCTTATCACACAACAAGAAAGGATAGATTCAAAACAAGAAAGTAAAATGCAAGAAGGTGAGTCTCCAAGATCTTCATGGAATATAAAGATTTGAAAGTGAAAAGCAATAATAACTTATGGAGAATGTTCATCTGAGAATGAATCGGACAAGCACTATAGTCACATACTGCAATCCAAGAAAGAGAAGCCATCAAAGATTTGAAAGTGAAAATGAATTGTACACAACGTATTATTGTAAAGTTGTGTTTTGACTACAGAAAGATTTAATCCAAAAGAAAAGTATTCAAAAAGCCAATTAAAGAGCCCAACCAAATAGTTGCTACAACAAAATAATATTTCATCACAAGAAAGCATAAAATTAAATAAAGTGAGACTCCAAGATCTTCGTGGAATGTAAAAATTTGAATCAACCAGAAACAGTTATCCAAGAAACAAGAGCTATAATCATATATTGCAGTCCAAGAAAGAGAAAACGTCAATAAAGATTTGAAAGAAAAAACGAATTGTACACAACATATTATTGTGAAGTTTCCTCTGTTTTCTCCGATGTAGGGGGAGTAACTAGCCGAGTAACATGAAAACTCCAAAGACAGAACATATTCAAATAACAGGGGAAAAACACTATATTTCGAAAAAAATGACTGGAAAAATCAAAAAGAAAATAATAAAGTAAAACTTAAAATGATTTAAAAGAATTGAAAGCTGCCGTTACGTTGAATTAACACGCATGAAGCAAGACATTAGTTTTCCTAGTAAACAATTTGAACATTCATTAGGCGATTGAGTTAACAGTAACGAACAAACAGTAAATGCAAGAAAAATTATAAAATTGTGGAAGAACTAACCGAAAAACAAAGGGAAAATGAGACTTGAAAGGTTAGATGATGGAGTTGAACTGTTGGAAAGAAAGGAGAGAAAACTGTGAAAGTGTGGAACACCTTATGACTATTTTCTTGATTTCTAACGTTGATCAACTGAGTGTGAAACCCCGTACTTGGACTTAATATATGAGGATTTTCAACATCTCAATCCATAAAAGTAAATAGTAGTAAAAAATAAAAACTAATGTTTTTTTCTTTTAAACAAACCAAAAGTAAAAAAGAAATCAAGTTCGCATCTAGTATATTATGTTAAAATTACTTTAATAATATAGTATTTTTAGTTTATTAATTATCACTTTAATTTTATATATTTTTAATTTAAACATAATAATTGTATTTATAAGTACACCTTTTATAAAATATAAGTTTTAATAAGTGTCGTTTAAAAATGATTTCATTAATAACAAATTTGTATATTTAAAACTTTTAAAAGTTTCTTTTTATATAATTTTTAATTAGTTAGTAATGAACTTTAGCAAATGTCGACCGAAAAAAACACTTTGGACATATTTTTGAAATAATATTAAATTTGTTTAATATTAAAATAAATTTTTAACTGAAATTGAAATACTGTACCAAAACAAAAAAAATTAAAATTCAACAAATCAAAATTATTTTATCCAAATAAAACATTCGATAAATAAAGTTAGTTGAATTAAAAGAATTTTAAATTCAATATACTTCAAAGTTCTTACATTTATAAAATTCTCTATCAAAAGATAAAATTAGAGCTAACAACATTCTTTGCATTTATAAATTTGGAATGTCTATTATATAAACAGTTTTGGTCGCTAAGAATATTTTAGTGTTTAAAAAATTACAATTCTATATTGTAAAAGAATGACACAAAAGACACTTGAAAAGTTTTCATTATAAGCTAAGAATATTTTTCTTAAGGCAAAATTTTCTTTCTATGATCATAATGAGATTGTTGCATCAAAGTTTAAGTTTATAACATAAATAATTAGGTAAAATTTTGGAGGGGTTACTCAGATCTTTCTAATTGTATTTTTATCTTATCTTATCTTATCTTGTGTATTTGTACCTATGCACGTAAGGATGATAAGTGTTTATGATTAAGTGTTGTCCTACTATAATTGTACGACATATTTTGCCTCTTAAAAAAAATTCTTTCTACCTTTCATTCCAACCAAAGTGTATTAATTACTTTTATTTACATTTTTCACCATTTAATTACTCGTGTCAATTTAATCAAAGTCAATTTACATTACGTTACTTTAATTGCTTGCATTTTAATTTAATGTATTTTACTTGCTTTTAATAGAATTTGATCATTTACTTTCTTTCAATTTAACTTTTTACTACATTAAAATTTGTTGATCAATTTGCAAAGATCTTCTTTTGTAATTTTTGCAATAAATTTTAAGACTTTAAAAGATTTTCTTCAATTTATTATATTGAACACTTTATTCCCCGTTTATTTACAATTTTTTTCTTGTTGATATTATTCTATATTTTAAAAATTTATATTTAATTAATTTTTTACTTAATTAACTTTTTGTACCAATATTTTTTTGCATTTTAATTTTGACTTGCTAATTCAGGTTTCTAGGTAGAAATAGCTAAGGGGCGCTTAATCTTTGTGTAATTTCTAAAGAATTTAGATTTGATAAGTAAAAATGTTTGTGTGTGATTTGATTTGAATTTTGAACAAAATTTTGAATTTTGAAAGTGATTGATGATTAAATGTGTCTATGTTCAGTA
The DNA here is from genome assembly GCA_037954015.1 of Psophocarpus tetragonolobus. Classification (NCBI taxonomy): domain Eukaryota; kingdom Viridiplantae; phylum Streptophyta; class Magnoliopsida; order Fabales; family Fabaceae; genus Psophocarpus; species Psophocarpus tetragonolobus. The sequence continues at coordinate 41,845,891 of CM075688.1, read as the reverse complement.
AATTATGTTTGAATTGTAATTTGAATGTTTTAATGTGATTGAAATATTGCATGTATTGATTTGAGTGAATATATGAAATTATGAGTAATAAATTGTACTATGAATTGTATTGTGGGTTGTTACGAGAAGTATGAATCCATATGTGTAGTGCATATAGTTAAGGATACCTTTGAGGTTATGATCTAGTGTTATACACCAAGAAGATGTACTCAGATAGCAATTGTGTGTCCGTATCAAGTCAAGTTGACACTAGAAAAAAAGTTGAGAATCAGCTGAATGTTTGAAATGGGTCCCATGGATATCAAACATCATTTGAAAGTATTAAATGAGGATTGCCCAAACATAGCTACTCGTTCTTATTGGGTTAAATAGATGTTATACACCCGTTAAAAATGTAGTCTAATGGGCCACTACATATTCAAATTCAATGCATATTTTCCAAAAACAAAGGAAAAACCCTACAACTATTTTCTTGATTTCTAATGTTGATCATCTGAGCATGGAAACCCCGCACTTAGACCTAATATATGAGCATTTTCAATATCTCAATCCATAACAGTAAATAGTAATAAAAAATAAAAACTAATGTTTTTTTTTTTTTTACACAAACCAAAAGTAAAAAAGAAATCTAGCTCGCATCCATTATATTATGTTAAAATTACTTTAATAATATAGTATTTTTAGTTTATTAATTATCACTTTAATTTTATATATTTTTAATTTAAACATAATAATTGTATTTATAAGTACACCTTTTATAAAATATAAGTTTTAATAAGTGTCGTTTAAAAATGATTTCATTAATAACAAATTTGTATATTTAAAACTTTTAAAAGTTTCTTTTTATATAATTTTTAATTAGTTAGTAATGAACTTTAGCAAATGTCGACCGAAAAAAACACTTTGGACATATTTTTGAAATAATATTAAATTTGTTTAATATTAAAATAAATTTTTAACTGAAATTGAAATACTGTACCAAAACAAAAAAAAATTAAAATTCAATAAATGGAAATTGCCTTATTCAAATAAAATATTCGATAAATAAAGTTAGTTGAATTAAAAAAAAATTAAATTCAATATACTTTAAATTTCTTACATTTATAAAATTTTTTATCCAAATAAAAAATTAGAGATAACAATATTTTTTGCATTTGAAAATTTAAGACTTTTATTATATGGACAGTTTTACTTGCTAAAAATATTATAGTGTTTAAAAAATTACAATTCTGCGACACAAAAGAATCTCGAAAAGTTTTAATTATGGACTAGGAATATTTTTCTTAAAGCAAAATTTTTCTTTCCATGATAATTGCAATCAGATTACTATATCAATGTTTAAGTATTTTGGAGGATATACTAGGATCTTGTCTTATAATGTGGTTGGCTTTATAATTATATTTTTATTGTCTTCTCTTATGTATTTGCACTTATGCATATAAGGATGATAAGGGCTTATAATTGTGTGTTGTCCTACTGTGATCGTATGAAATATCCTGTCTTTTAAAAAAATTTCTTTTTTTTTTCTACCTTTCATTTCAATCAAAGTCTATTACTTGCTTTTATTTACATTTATCGCAATTTAATTACTCAATGTCAATTTACATTCTGCATTACGTTTTTGCTTGCATTTTAATTAATGTATTTTACTTGCTTTCAATAGAATTTGATCATTTACTTTCTTTCAATTTAACTTTTTACTACATTAAAATTTGTTGATCAATTTAAAAAGATCTTTTGTATTTTTTGCAATAAATTTTTAGACTTTAAAATATTTTCTTCAATTTATTATATTGAGCACTTTATTTTCCCGTTTATTTACAATTTTTTTCTTGTTGATATTATTCTATCTTTTCAAAATTTATAATTAATTAATTTTTACTTAATTAAATTTTTGTCCCAATACTTTTTGCATTTTAATTTTGATCTTGCTAAATTTTTCCAATCCCTTTTAAATTAATTTTTTTAAAATATCCCCTTGCCATTAACAAAAAATTGTTAAATGATAAGTTGTCCAACAAAGTTCACATCATCATGTTAAATTTAAAATATCCCCTAAACCCTAAATCCCACAAATCAACACACGCATATTGTCAATTCATAATTTTGTAGAACCATCACCGATGGGTGTTCATTTTGAAGCATTGGGCATTGAGTGACAAAGATTTGGATACTCTTTGATACTCCATCGTTGAGCAGAAGAAGTTTCATTGTGCAACGTGATAGCCTTTTTAGGTGAATTTAATGATCGAATTAAAAAAAATGATCTTCATCAAAGTTGTAGATATAAATTTTATATAATTAAACTAGTTAATTTCATTTAAAAATAATGTGTAGAACTCTATATATAATCATTTTAGTTAACAAAGATCAAACTGGTAGTGTTTATTTGGCAACAGTTTTATAAAACTGTTTTTAGTATTTTAGTTTTTAAAAACTAAAAAACTTGTTTGAGTAATGTTAAAACAATTTTTTAAAACAGTTCTGGTTTTTTAGTTTTTAAAAACTAAAAAATAGGAACAGCTAAAAGTAGTTTTTTTTTGTTTTGTAAACTCAAAATACGATAAGAATATGTTGTTTTTTGCTTTTCATTAATGAAATTTTCATAAATATGAACAAGTTTTTCCATTTTTACATCTTCAAAACAGTTTTCAAATAAAATTTGTCAAACAAGTTTTTTTTTCTTTTCTTCCCGAAAACAGTTTTTGAAAACTATTCTTGAAAACTCTTTTCAAAAACTAAAAATCAAAACCAAACCAATCAAGCTTTTAGAATTTGATAAAATGTTCACTTTCATAATTTTAGGCAGTGTTATTGATGGCAGACCATGGCGGTTAACCAAAAAACCGCCATATGACGATGGTGGATGGCGATGCAAAAAATGGAAAACATTATGGTAGACTAATAAAATAGTAAATATAAATTAAGAAACTAAAAAAATAGAACATATAATAGTAAATATAAATAAAAATAACATACATAAATATAAAAAATAGTAGAATATAATAATTTACTAAATAATATCTTAGTCTTTTTCAGAAAGCTAAATAACATTTGAACTTCTACAGCTAAACCTTTAGTTAGTTAGTGTTTTCAACCATTTCAGAAGCTAAATAATATTTTTCAAAATTTAAACATAATTTTAACAAAACAAAATAATAATTTCCTAAAGAAAAAAATAGTAAAACTAATTTTTAGAAAATAAATAATAATTTCTTAAAGTAAAAGCAACTAAAAATATTTTTTAGTAACTAAATAATAATTTATTAAAAGAAAAACAGCTAAAAAAATATTGAGAAAAATAATAAGTAAAAATAATTTTTAGAAGTAAAATAATAATTTTTAGAATGTTAAAAATAATTTTTAGAAACTAAATAATAATTTCCTAACACAAAAACAAAAGTAAAAATTATTTTAGCAGCAAAATAATACTATTAAAATTAAAAAAAAAGAAGATAAAATTATTAATGGATGAACAAAGTGTAAAAACAAGTAAAAAAGAAAGCAAAATAAAAGAGAAAAACTGACTATAAGCCATGCGGGAATCTCTTGATTCGACCGTCAGAATTGCTAATAAGGATCACATAGGTAGTCAGAGAAGGTCGTACGGGTCACTAGAAAGGGTTGTGCGATTCACTAGAGAAGGTCGAACAATTCACTAGAAAAAGTTTCGTAAAGGAGAGAAGACTCACTCATCAGAAGTTCATCAGAAGGGGTCATTGTTACGCTAAAGATGGTCGTTGGAGTTCAATGTCACACTGAAACTGGTTCGCTCTTGCATGGGATTCATTTGCCTGCACAGGATCATTCGCCTTTACTCTCTCTTGGGTGCTTGTTCATTCACTCGTTTGGTTGATAAGGTGAGAAAGAGAGAATATAAGTTATTTTTTAGTGTTAAAAGTCCTCAGTTAACACTTGCAGGTCGGATTAGGTTTGGCCCAACACTTTTTTTCTGCTAAAACCACCATTTGTACCATGGTTAACATTTTTGCCATAGATGCCATGGTCACCGCCATGACCTACAATATGAAACCTGCATTACAACCGCAATATCATTGCAGTTTGTGAAAATTCTACAACGCCATAGCGGCATGGCTATGCGATGATCATTATTTAATAACACTAATTTTAGGAAATATATACCTCTAAATCAAGTATTGAGGTGAACTTAAGATTTTTAGATAATCTTATTATCTTTAAATGAGATAAGAATCACCATTTATAGGTTAGTTTATACTTAATTATAATTTTTATAAGCAACGAAGGTCATGGTCATTTGTTAGGAAAATGAAAGAGATAGTAACCCAAAAGTTATGAGATGATGAATTTAGATGTTGTTATTATTTAAAGTTATTATTATGATGTTGCTTATATATATGCATTGAAGGGAATGTTGTTATGTTGTTATCTTGAGAATTTTAATGTAATTTGTGACTATTGATGAGGTGATATTGATAACGATAATTAGGACATAAATTATGAGACATTGTATGTGAATAATTTTCCTAAGTAGCACCATTTAGTTTTTAACTTCAAACTGTGGATCAGAATGTTGAGTCTTACTTCCCAAAAGATCTAGTTTACTCTTTATATAGGAAAAATGGTTGATGTGTGTATGGTTGTTGTTGATTCATGGATTATAAGTCAAATCATTGGAAATGGTGGATACAAAGGTGTTGTATCAAAGAACGAAGGAATTCAAGTATATTGTGTGGCTATTGTTTGTGAGTTGGCATGTAAGTTGTAAAGTATCAAGTGGTCCATCAACCTAGTGTTGGGGTTTTCATGGTGGCTAACAAAAATGAATCTATAGAATTCCCAAGGGGGAAAATCCCTATAGATCATAGGTTCAAAAGGTTTGTACAATTAGACAGTCTAATGATACCCATGCGGTTTTGATGATGACAAATAAGATGTATATAAATGGAGAAACAACATTATAACAAGCTTAAATCGATTAAAACAATCATATAATGTACGTATAGTGAAACCAAGACATATGTATAAATTAAAACATTTGATGTTGTTCACATAAGGCATAGTGTTACAAAACTAGATATAGACATAGTCTTACAAAATCAAATGCAAATGTATTCTTAAAAACCCAAGCCGAAGATGCCATTTAGTTAGAAGTGGTGATGCATTCTTGGAATGCTCTCCCTAGGATCTTACTTGAAAAGGTTCCAATGGTGCAAGAAGGTGTGGATGAACAGGAAGAAGTCTAGTTTGTAGAAGCTTGCCACAAGAGAAAAAACCATTGATAAAAGCTATAGAAACACTCTCAAAGTTAGAGAGAAGAAGACACTCACAAAGAGTCTAACAAGTCTAATTTTGAATGAAATGAACTAATATCCTTACAAGAGTGAGTGAGTGGGTTATTTATAAGGGGAGGGATGGTCTTGGACGTCCAAGACAAGGCCAAGACATAAAAAGAGAAAGATCTAAACAAGTCCCTAGAATTTAGGATCTATGTTCCCTCTAGTTTGAATTTGAATTTTGGAGGCTATTAGTCACATGGCACTTCTAAAATTCAAATTCAAATAAGAAGCAACAAGAACAACTATGTAGGAGAGAGAACATGATGTGGCACCTCTCAGGAGGGAATAAGGGGCCCCACATGTTTCTTACATGCTTCATGTGTTGGCTAGAATGATTTTAGAAGCAATTAGGGGTGTGGAAGTGAATAACCACATGTCCAAATCCTTCTAGGCCAAGCCCATCTAATTAACACACTCCTCTAAAGGGACTAAACACACCTCCTAGAGAAAATAAAACATATAGGCCAAAATACAAGGCCTAAAATTATGAAAATTATACCCACTCAAAATACTACAAAAACTACACAATTTATTTACATAGTTTTGAGACTATAGCCCTAAAGTCTTCATGAAGCTCCTTCCTAACTATGTCCTCTCTCTAATCCTCCTAGCCAAGGTCCCTTGCTAGGGAGGAATGCATCAAGTGGACCAAGATGAAGACAAACATGTTACAACATTAGAAAGTCTATATAAAAAGTGTCTACATAATTGTTAAAGCATCAGAAACATTGTTGAATCGATCTAGCAAGTCACCAGTTGTTCCTAGTAACCAATAATTATATCAGGTCGTATCCACAATAACTTGGAAGACATTATATAATTTCAACTATCATAATTAAAACTTTTAAATTAAGGTATAATTCATAATTTTATGATTCAAATCTAAGAACAGATATAAAGTTAAATAGAAATCAATAGGAAGAGATATTGGGATCGAATTTCACCTATAATTTCTATGCAATCCTTTTATTATTAACATATTTTTCAACTACTCAATATTATTGGATCCAATTAATCATTCCATGTAAATACCTTAATAAGGAAATTCTAAGGATCCTAAGTCAATAATCAATCTCTTGATTACTCAACTAGAAACCTTGCATTAAAATAAAAAATTTGACCAAGTAATGATTCCAAATTTATTTCTAGCATTTAGAATCATTAGGTGAATTGATTTAAGTCAGATTTAGAAAGCATTTTTTAACCTAATTCTAAATCTCAAAAAATTATCAATTCATTTCAAGCATTAAAAAAGAATCAAATAACTTATATGAGATAATAAAGTTAATTTCTCACAATAGATACATCCAAACAGTTCTCACAATAGAAAATGAAATTATATTGATTTGAAAATGTTGAAATTAAGATTTAAACAAACTGAAATTAAAATTGAAACTGACTTAAAAGTTCAAAAAGTCACTTTTGATTGATGTGATCAAAGCAAATGAGGGAGTTATTGGTTGTCACTATTGTATGCATCGAACATAATTATCAATACTGCACTTTAGGGGTATGATGGAGTGGAGTGGTCAGATGCCACTCTAGCACTGGGTGTCACGCCTGGGTGGAGCGGCAACCATACTACATTTTCCCGGTCGAGAACACGTGCTTGGGTGAGCTTCTGCGGTTGCATTTTCAGGTCAAATGAGACAAAGAAGACAAAGGCCCACAATATCATTTGGTGCTTTATTTTTTTAAAAAAAAACAACAAAAACGACATAATTTTGCTGTTGGTTTTTCTTCTTTTAATGAAGGATAAAAAGTGGAAAAATCATTTTTTCCCTTTTTACCCAAACACTACAAAATGTATGCAAGAATTAACATTCTTCTTTCCCGATTGCATCCTTCATTTTGTACCAATGTGCAACATTCAGCTCTTCTTCTCCGACGAGTGTAGCCCTCGCTCTGAAGACGATGTGGCTGCTGCCCTAAAGACCATCGTTGTTGTTGTTGCACCTTGCTTGTTCACATTCTCCACTAAATGTTGCTTCAAATCCTCTTTTTTGTTACGCTTTTCTCCTTTCTATTATGGCTTCACAGCCAACTCCTTCAAATGGTTTAGTAAAATCTACTAATCTAAAATTAGACATGGCTTGAAAGTGCAGTAGTCTAAGAGATATCAATAACCAAAAAGTTATTACTTGTGATTTTGTTTAAAAACCAATACATTGTATTTCTCCACCAATAAGACAACAAATGAGAATCAAAGGAGACATCAACAGTTGTGATGTAAAAGCCCTCCTAAAGTAAACATTTTTGAAGAAAATGGTTAAGAAGGATGCAGTTGAGACTTTTTGAAGAAAATAGTTGAAAAGCATGCAGTTGAGACTAAACAGAGAAATGAAGAGAGGAAAGAGTAGAATAAATAAAAAATGTGGTAATAGGAAAAATCCCTACAACAGTAGATACTACCAAGATATAAAAAAATATCCCATTGATGTATGGCTCTTTAAAAAACTTGAGCACGATGCAATACATAAAACATTTTCTTGTGACACATAACATTCCTTTAATGTTATGTAATAAAAAAACTTTAAGTTGGTGCTACAGGCAATTGAAAATTATGGAAAACATCTAAAGCCTCTGTCCTACCATGAATATAGGGTTCCTTTTCTGAAAAAAGAGTTGGAGTACATAAAAAATTTGATGAAAAATCATACTACAGAAAAAGAAAAATATGGTTGTACAATTATGTCTGACGGATGAACTCATAAGTAAAATAAAAATTCGATAAATTTCTTAGTGAATTATCCATTTGAATCTATATTTTGAACACCTTATGCAGCCCATTGTCTTGATTTAATATTAGAGGACATTCACATGAGAAGGTTTACTAACAAAACTGAAATGGTTAGGTATTGAAAATAATGCAGATGTGATTGATGGGTTGTACAAGTTTATTCAAATGTTAGCTAGAAGTAATGAGGAGGAAGATATGGCAACCCATGAGCTATCCATTTATAGAAGAGTGGGATACAATTCAAATTTCCTGTTGCAATAAGACAAATCCTTAACTTCTAGTAAATAAAATATTATTTTGTAATTTTAAATGATCATTGTGTAATTTTTTAAAGGATCTAATGAGTTGTGTAATTTTATTTACAGTTGAACAGTGAAAGAATTATGAATGAAAAGTTTCAAATTTACAAAAGATTGTCATTAAAGTATTAAGCTTGATTTGTAGTTCTTTAATATGTGAACAAAATTAGAGCATCTTTGAGCATGTATGTAAATTTCAAAATTATGTATGTTAGTTTTGTGAATGTCAAAAATCTAACTAATTTAGTTTTATGTATCTATATAAAATAGGTTCATTCTAAAAAAAAGAAGTCAGCTTGAACATATAAGATTGCATGATTTGGTGGACATCAAATATAACCAACCACTAAAGAAATGTTTTGATTATGAAGATGTGAGAGACATTATTGTTTTGAATGAGGTTGATGGAAGTAATAAATGGTTGGTTGTGAAATGGCCAATGAAGATGAAGAAACTCTCCAAGAACATGAAATGTTGTTTGATGATTTAGTGCATATAATAGGCTCCCCTACCCCTATTGCATCATCTTCTTGGACATTTTCATCATCTTTATTGATCCTTTTCACCAACCAGTCATTCATTACTCCCATAAACCACATTCAAAACAATAGCATCTTTCACATCTTCATAATCAAAAAGTTGTTTTAGTAATTGGTTATATTTGATGTATACCAAATCATTCAACCTTTGATGCTTAAGTCAACTTCCTTTTTTAGAATGAACCTATTTTATATAAATACGTAAAACTAAATTATTTAGATCTTTGACATTCATAAAACTAACATGATTTTAAAAGTTACATTCATGCTCAAAGATGTTCTAATTTCTTTCACATCCTTAAGAACTACAAGTCAAGCTTAATACTTTAATGACATTTTTTTGTAAATTTGGAACTTTTGATCAATAATTCTTCCACCATAAACAAAATTCCATAACTCATTAGCTCATTTACAAAATTACATAATGATCATTTTAAAATTATAAAATGATCTTTTATTTTTACCAAGAGCTTAGGTAGACCTTTTTCTATTGCCATGGAAAATTTGAAATGGCATCCTGCTCTTCTTTAAATGGATAGCTCACAGGTTTCCATATTTTCCTCCTTATTACTTTCAGTTAGCCTTTGAATACACTTATACAACCTATTCATCACTTCTGCATCATTATCAAGACTTGGATTACCATAAAAGAATTTAGGATTTGATAATGACTAGCTGCATGCAAAGGATGATGGAGTTGACGCTCCTATCTTCTATCATTATTTCAAAAACCTCTTTGTGTTTCTCTTTGTATCTATTTGAATAGCTTCTTTTATCCTATCCATTGCCTCATGTGTGTGTGTGTGTGTCTCATTGATAGTTTTTTCTCATTATCAACCGCCTCAAAACTTGAACAATTGGTCTGATACAAATATTTGAGTGTAAATCACATATGCCCAAAAAGTGGGCATGAGGACAATGTTAGTTTTCTTTCCCCCTTTAGTTTCCTTTGTTGACTTTGACTTCAACCACTCATCAGATGTAAACATCTTTCTAAGGTTGTTCTTTTGATTATGAAACCTTTGTAAGGTGAGGAAAATTGTTGCAAACCTAGCCACTCTATACCTAACCAATTCAGTTTTGTTAGTAAACTTCTCATGGTAGTCAAGGCCAAGGGCCAGTTTGAAATGTACCTAGCAAGACTATTCTTCCTTTAAATAGTCTTTTTCACTCCTGTTATCTTTCCAATATCCTCTAACATTAAATCTAGACAATGAGTTGCACAAGGTGCCCAAAAATAAATGTGGCCTCTTCGCTTGCAATGACTGGCCTAAAAACCAAATTTGATAAACAAAAATTAGTTAAAAGCAATAAAAACAGTAAAGTTTCTACTTCACATTACTGGCCAAAACAAAGTTGTTCCATTGTTTTTTACAACTTGAACAACATTACTCTCTCCAACCTCTTCAACAAATTTATCTAACAATTCAAATACTTTTTCTCCAGTCTTCATGTAGGCAGATGCATCAACATTCTTCACAAACATCGAGTCGAATAGACAATTCACTAAGAATTCATCAAAGTTCTATTATGCTTATCAATCCATCCATTAGAAATAATTCTAGAACTATGTTTTTCCTCTTTCTGCAATATTATCTTTCATATCATGCTTATCAATCCATCCACAGACATAATTGTACAATCATATTTTTCTCTTTCTGCAATATGATCTTTCATCAAATTTTCTATGGACTCCAACTCTTTTTTCAAAAGAAGAACCCTACATTCATGGTAGGACGAAGTCTTGAGATGTTTTCTATAATTATTAATTACTTGTAGCATCAACTTAAAGTTTTTTTATCGCACAACATTAAATGGAATGCTATTTGCACAAGGAAATGTTCTATGTACTATCGTCCTTCCTCTTGCCTCTTTATCAACAACATCAATGATACTTGTTTGTCTTTTCTACTTGCCCATTTTGATGGTTTCCTCAGATTTTTTAAAGAACAATAAATTAAAGGGATCTTTTTATTTATTTCTTGGTTGTAACACTACTACTGTAGCCTATTTTTCTATTACCAAAGTTTGTATTTCTTCTATCTGTTCCTTCTCAATTGCATTCTTCTTTGCCATTCTCTTAAAAAATGTTTCCTTTAGCCGGGGTTTTACACCAGGGGAACCTTTGTACAACCATTTTCTTTAAAAATGTTTTTGTCAAATTTAGGTCATTGACTGTTAAAAAAGAATGTTGATTTTGTAATTTAGTATCGTGGCATTGTTATTTCGTAATTAAGAGTTAATTAAAGTGTAATTAATGATTAGGAATGTTAATTTTAAAAATATAGAGAAATTGGTTTGAACCCAAGACCTAAAAGTGAATATGCTAAGGCTGTATCACTAAACCAAAAGGCCAATGTTGATTTTATCATGAAATTCAAATTTATTTAAACTGTGGAAATGTTAATTTTAAAATTATAGAGAAGTTGGAGAAGGTAATATTTGAACCTAGGACCTAGAAGGGAGAATGATAAAGTCATACCACTAGACCAAAGACCTACATTACTTTTAATGTGTCTTTCCCTTTATATTGTTTTATTATTCTAGGTCATTTATGTTGTAAACTTTTTAAATGGAGAAATTTTAATTCTTAATTTTAATTTTTGTCTTGATTTTTACTTAGATTTTAAATTGTGTATTGTTGTTAATATAACTAAATTTTAGTTTTAGTTAATAACCCTTAAATTTTAATTTCAACTTTTAATTCTTAATTTTAGTTTCAAAAACATAAAAAATACAAATAAAATATCTAACATAAAATGACCTAGAATAGATTTAAAATTAAAATTAAAATATAAAATTAAAAATTAAAAATTAAAAAAAGGTAAATTTATTCCAAATAGATTTAACATAAAATGAAGCTAATTATTTTTTAATATTTAAAAAATTTCTCCATTTGAAAAATTTACATCATAAATGACCTAGAATAGTAAAACAAAATAAAGGGAAAGACACAATAAAACCAATGTGTTTCTTTGGTTTAATGGTATCGCTTATCATTCTCACTTTTAGGTCCTGGGTTTGAATCTTCCCTTGCTCAACTTCTCTATATTTTTAAAAGTAACGTTGTCATATAATTAGTTTAAATAAATTTGAATTTCTTAATAAAACTAATATTGGTCTTTGGTCTAGTGGTATGACCGTAGCATTTTCACTTCTAAGTCCTAGGTTTAAACCTTGCCTTGGCTAGCTTTCTATATTTTTAAAATTAACATTTCTTAATCACTAATTACACTTTAATTAACTCCTAATTATGAAATAACAATACCATGTTACTAATTACGTAAGTCAACGTACCTTTCTAATGGTCAATGGCCTAAATTTGACAAACTTTTGAAAAATATAGAGGGCAAAAGGTGCACAAAAAAAACAGTTGAGGAGTACAAAGTGAGCTACCCCTAAATAGTGAGGCACCGATGATAATTTAGCTTTTTTATTATTGATGTTTAGTAGACTATTCCACTGTCAAGCAATGTCTAAGTTTAGACAAGTAGGTCTAACCATTCGCGGGAGTTGGTTGTGAAGTCATAATAAAAGGGTGAAAAACTAAACAGAAATGAAGAGTTAAAAAACACTTAGTGGAGAAGAAAAGAATGTGAGTGCAAAACAAACAAGACACAACAGTAATAGTGACAATCTTCAGAGCAGCAATGGCGACGACAATCTTTGGAGCAACAATGATGACAAAGGTCTTCTGAGCAGCAACGGTGGCAATGTTTACTAGAGAAGAAGAGAGGAACGTTGCACGCTGGTACAACATGAAGGATGCAAGTAGGAAGGAAGAATGTATGCAAAACATTCTACCATGTTTGGGTAAAAAGTGGAAAATGATTTGTCCTTTTACCCTTTATTAAAAAAAATCCAAGAGCAAAACGATGATGAGAGCCATTTTTCCAATTGTCATCATTTACAGAAGTAGACTCTATAAAGATGAGCCTTTGCATATGGGCCCTGCAATGCTCCAATCATACATGCAAAGCTAGATCAATGTTGTATTCATCAAGTTCTTTGTTTTGACTAGTAGCTTGTGTCAATTAGCTACTAGACAAAAAAGTTACGTTAATCGCAAAGTAGTGAATCAAAACTATCTTTCTTTATATTCTTTTCATTCTTGAGATTTAAATTTTGTTGTAAAATGATCTAAAAAGTTTAAAACTTGAAATTGTAAAAAATGTTTGAAAAATAGTTTAAACTATAAAGTAAGCTGTGAAACAATATGCTGTTGACAACTAAAGAAAAATAAATATTAAAAAATATTTTAAAACAAAAACAAATTAAATTAATAAATTTTGAAAACAGTAAAAGTAATGTTTGAAAAATTATCTTCAACGAAATTTATAGTATTTAAAAGTTTAAAAATAATGAAAATTTTATTAAAAATAGTAAAATATATGAAGCCAAAAATGTTTGAAAAGTACATAATTCAAAATACTAATAAAAGTTTATAAACAATGTAAGTAAAAAATATAGTTTGAAAAATTATAAAGTAGTTGAAAATAATAATAATTAAGAAATTCTCTTCAAACAATATTAAAATTGCAAAAGTAGTTTTTGGAAATGTAAACATCATTTTTTTAAAAAAATGAAAAGGTTCTAAAAAAATTTTAAAATGGTAGAATTAAGGTTTTAAAAAACTACGTTAAAAAATTTTGGAAAAGAAAGTTTTAAAAATATATTTGAAAATATATCAAAAAAATAAACCAATAACAATTTATATACCATTAAAGTAAAAAATAAAGTTTGGAAACTGATTTTCGGATAAATTTAAAACAACAAAAGTAATTTTCAAAAATAATTAGAAGGTTCTAAACAATTAAAAATAATAAAATTACACTACTAGAAATCCATCTATTAATTGCAGATTTTCTTGTGGATTTTGTCTAAAAAACCGCAAGAAATAGGTTTCCTGCGAATTTACTTACGAAATATTATCCCAACTAAAACCTTTTTAGATATTTTTTTCCTAAGGAAATTTATAACCACAGCAAATTTTCAACGGAATTTTATACCAAAATAACCGCATAAAATTTACCTACCATTTTTTATAAAAAAATACAAAAAAAAGGAAAAAAATTGGAATTTACCTATGGATTTCTGTCGCATAAAAATTCACAGAAATTTCTTGCAGTTTTTAGAAAATCGCAGGTAACTGCCATTTTGCAAAATCGCAGGAAATTACCTGCGGCTTTCTAAAAACCGCAGGAATTTACTGCTAATTTTTCTGTAATTATTTCTGCAGGAAATATATGATTTTTTTTAAAAAAATTATAATTATTATAATAATTTGATAATTTTTTTTAAAATAATTATGCTAAAAATTTTAATTTAATTATTTAATAATATCATAAATTAGTTATTTAATTTGTATATTTTACTATAGTTGTTTAATAACTTCCTTTTTAAAATATACTAAAAATAGTTTAATTATAATTAGTAAGTAATATCATAAAGTAAAATATTTTTAATTTATGATAGAAAGTATAAATATTTTTAATAACTTAATATAATTATTTTATAATTTAATTTGTATATAAATAATTTATATTTTTGTCAAATAAAAATTTTATTTCACTTGATTGATAAGTATAAATAAATACAAATATAATTATGAAAACAATTCTATATCTATTAATAATAAAATAAAAGAAACTTTTTTCAACACATGAATGCTTTGTTTTTTTAACTTCTCTTTCTAATTTTTATCTCTTATATTTTAATATTTTTTTATACTTTTCTCATTTATTTCTTATAAGATAACAAAAATTATCATTTTATTTAGTAAAAATCTATATTATTATTATTATTATTATTATTATTACATACTAAATTAAAAAAAAATTGTATAATTGTACCTCTACAATATTCATGACAAAATTACAATGATGAAGTAAATTTAATTATTGTACAACATTTGTATAGAATTATATTAATGATATATGAATTGTACCTCTACAATATATAAATATATATTAATTGACCAACATCTAAAATTGGGTGTAAAAATAAAATAATATATAAAACATATTATACGTGTAACACCTAAAAATTTAATAGAAAAATTACATACACAATTAAAAAAGATTTGGTTTACAAATAAATAAATGTATATATATATATATATATATATATAAGGGAAATATCTAGTGAGAATGAAACTATATATGAGAGTGAGAGGACTAAATCTCAGCCATTAAAAGAGGAGAGTGAAGAATATCTAAAAATCTCAAGCATTAAAAAGGAGAGAGAAAAAAGAAACAGATAATAAATGATTGAGATTTACTCTTCTCATTCTCATATATAGTTAGTATTCATGCTAGATATGCCCCCTATTTAAATGTGTCGCATCGCATCCAAGTTTTTGTTTAGATATATTAGAAGTTGTGATGTAGAATAGGGATCAAGTGTTTGAGTTCTATCAGTCTTATTAACTCATAACAAATATAACAATATATACCAATCAGACACTTGTTGATATATAATTTGCAATTCAAATTGTGCAAGCCAATACATACAACTCAATTCGCAAACAATATGAATCTGACAACAAATTGGTATATGGGCTTGATATAACAAACTGTGCAAGTGTATAAAAGAAAGAAAATATAGGAATATTAATTATGTATACTCCAAGTAGACTTATTTTGTTCCAGAGTAAATTTATAAAGTGTAAAAACATTGAAAATTAATAATCCCAACCAGAAGATTAACTCTAAATGAATAGTATACACCATGTAATCTAGAAATTGTCTAAATCTCTACTAAGTGTTGTCATCTAAATATCCAATCATGATTCATCAATTACTAAATACTAATCCATCAACAAGAAAAGAGGTTGCCATCTAAATTTGTGTGGAGATCTGAAATACATGCATGCTGATACCTGCATCGTTAGCTGATAAGGCTACTTAGAAAGTCACAACTACAACTTTTAACAGGAACTTTACAACAAAGGAAAGAAAACAGTTAGCATATTGTGAGAGAAGGGCTTTAAGGGACTCTCATAATAGTTTAGGGACTTTCATAACAATATTTAAAACTATTCAAGTCCTTTGAATTAAATTTTATTAAATAACCACTCAAGCATATAACAATTGAACTTTAATTTCTGTAAACAACCAATTAGAACAAGTGTAATAAATAGAATTAGAATAAATAACCCATAAAGGCTTAAGCATAGTAATTGAACTAATCTCTATAAAGTTTGTTAGGCACTCACAAAGGTAGTCATATCAATAGTGCTCTGTTTAGTGTCTTCTGCATCATGTCCACTTTGCCAAAAGAAAAAATAGTAAGATATCACAGCAATCGAACCATATATGTTTAACAAGAACCTCCACATCAAAGTTTAAATGCAGATTCAACATTCTACTAAATGATTTGATCAAATTCATAACCATTTAGTATGCATAATGGCATATTAAAATAAAAAAGAATACATCCATGTGCCAAGCATTAATTAATGAAACTTTTACATCCTAGGCTTAGAGTTTTCTAGTTGCTCTTGCTCTATCTCCTTGAAACCCCACCCCAACAAACAACCAAATACAAATCCTTAGTAAATAATTATTCATAGTCACACAAAAAAAGTCACGTCCTCAAAGTCTAATACATAAAGCCAGAATACAATAACCCTTGCTCTTGATGATCTACTATCATATACAACATTTGCAACAAATATAATTGTTATTACAACAATAATCAACCACAACAATAATCAACCACAACAAAAAAATGCATCCAAACATCAAACTACACTTATTCAAAATCTAAATTGCTTCTCAAAAGAAAAAAAAGCAAGTATCTTCTACGAAACGCAATCATGCTCTAGTTAGAGAAGATCATAGTAGATGAAAAAGTTCTTCTTTGAGTATTTAACTAACTGTCCTAAAGCTAATGGACTAAATAAAAGAGGAGAGAAATTTTCATCAATTGATTATTGCAGTGTTTTTGAAAGCAAAATTATGTTAATGGCATAAAGGGGATGAGCTTACCATGTTAGTTGCTGGAATTGATTGTTGTAGAAAGGAAACACAGTACAAATGGGGATGATTCAAGTAAAAGAAAAGAAAATAAAACTCATATAGCATGTTGTAATGAGATATTCCTAGTAGAACCAAAACCACTAAAATGGCATGGGAAATTGCTCCAAAAGTCCTAAATCATCTTAGGAAATCCTCAGAGCCCATATATGTACAAAAAATCATGACACGATTATTAGGAAGGAAACCTTTATGTGATTGTAAAACCCAAAAAAAAATCATTTGAATCAATCCTTTTAACTTTTACTGCTTTTTCCTATAGAAGCAAACCATCACCAGTATTATTTTTCCTACAAAAGCAAAACCATCACCAGAAAACTAAATTATTATACTATAATAAGAAAGATACCAGTACCAAGATGTATATGCAGTGTACCAAATCTACCAAATATCAATACAATAAAGATACATCCATATATTCAGATTCACATAGTAAAATATATATCATATATCTCCCTCACTTATTCTTTAGAAACTTCATGTCTAAAAAGAGTGCTTGAGCTAGATTCCAGTGACTCATAAACATAGCTTGAGAACCAATTTTTTATGTCTTGAGGCTTTGAAACAAAAAAATATATAGTTGAAATAGTTTAGAGAAATTCTCTTGACACCCAAATCATAACTACAATTTGTAAAAAAGTTATAGAAATATGGAAAAATATAAACCAGAAAAAAGTGACATGAGCTGAAAGACTCTAGGTCCTGTAAGAAAAAAAAATAGATATAAAATTTATAAAACCATAAATACCAATAAACTGAATTTCTTTCTACTTTTAATTCAGAAAACAAAAATTGACTAGAGGCTTCACCTTGTTCAAATGTTGATGTTCATTGTGATGATCGTCTTCAATAAAGGCTTCCTGGACAACCTTTTCACCTCTAACCCTAATGCAACAAATAATAGTTATGTAAATTTCCAAGACATTGTAATATAATAAATATCCAAGAAAGAATAGAGTTCAAGACTACTTATATAATAAATAACACTAAAAGATACTATGTTGATATTAACCAACTACAAAATCTTACATTTTGCAATCAATGAATAAGATATCAAATATCATCATCTTCACTACTATCATTGGTCTCATAATTTTGATTCATATGTTGGGGTGATAGGAGTGAATGAGAAGCAGAAACAACAAATCCCAAATGTCGCATTAGATAGCTACTTGATCTCTAGTCTCACTCAACTCTTTTCTCATTTGTAGTTTTTCATGTTCTTGTCTCTTCAATTCTTGCTTCATTTCAAAATTTTCTTGTTCTTGTTTCTATAGTGATTCATTTAATTCTTGAATTTGACTCCTTAAAGCATCAACATCTTCAGAATATGATTGTTGACTTGAAGAAGTAGCAATCATTTTGCCTACAGATCCAAGACTAGCTCTCCTACCCTTCTTTTTCCCAACCAAATCAATCCATATATCCCAATCAGATGGGATTTTATCTAGCAATGGTTGTCCATCTATTGCTTCTTCCCTGGAACATTGAGATATTAACTCATTTTTTCTTTCTTCAAATTTATGCTACAAAGAAAGCAATCAACTATTTAGATTTCTATTTTATTAAAAAATTAAAAATCAAAATCTACAATTAAAAAAAATCAACTTTTGTATAAGGTCCTACCCAACTTTGATCCTTTTTTTCCAATGCATGCGAAAATAAAATTCAGTAAGTGATGGATCTGTTCCTTTTTCCTCCTTCTGCAATTAATAAAAGAAGTTTTCATGTTATTAATTATGTAATACAAATAGTTAAAATGAAAAATATTAAATTAATAATACCATTCTTTTCCAATGTATACGATGAGGAATTTATCTACCAGTATGAAGAGCGCACCATCCATAGCCACATGATTTCTTTTATTAGTTTAAGACATTTTCTTAAAGGCTAATGACTCCCAATATGCCTTTAGTTGTACCCACATGCCATCTCCCATCCAAAATGGCTTTCTTTGTAAATCACTTCGAGCATCTTGTATTAATTGGGACATTTTGGTTGCACCTCTTCTCTCAAAGTTGCGTCATACGTCATCATTATATTGTGATAACCATGTAAATTTTGACTATTGTTTGTGCAAAAAATAAAAGATCGAATATATTAGAAACATTTTCAAAAACAATCTCAAATAATTTAAAAAACAAACCCTTAAAGACCGAAGAGAGATATTACATAATTGAGAGGTAAAACTACAATACTAACATGCTATAAAAGAAGGCATAGAAAAATTGGTTCCATAACATTTTCTAATTAAATTTGAAATTTTTATTTACCTTAAACACATCAAACATTTGCTCTATTTGTTCTTTACATAATTTCTTCCATGATGGTTTTGCCTCTTGCAAGTTAGTACGTATGATTGTAGCAATTGCCCCAACCACAAACTTGTGTTCATCAAATCTATATAAGACATTGAAAATTGAAAATTGAAAAATAATTAAAAATTCAAAAAATGATAAGAGACAAAAAGGATTATTGGCTATAACTACATCAAAATTTAGGCACATCTTCTGTTACTTCTATATAGAATCACTTTTTACTGTAGACTTACATTAAGGTGTCAGTTCAAATATATAATAAAGAAAAACAAAGAATATTTAATTTAAATTTAAAACGTAAAAAAAAAAACTTACCCATCCCCTTCTGGACATATCAACATTTTTCTTTCATTACTGTCTCCTGTAACATGACTGGAAGAGGAAGATCAAGCTTCATTATTAAAAATTTGAAATTCAAACATTTGAAAAACATGACTAGAGATAGGTTGAGATTGAGTATACTAGGGTAAATGTGGGCCTAGAGGAAAAGTTGGAGCTTGAGATATACGTGGAGGTGGAGGTGGAGATGGAGGAGAAAGTGCTAGAGGTGGAGGTGGTTGAAAATGAGGTGGTCGAATAGGAGGGGGAGGCGGAGGTCAATAATAAGTAGGTTGATGCAATTGAGATTAAGATAAAGTGGGTTGTGGTTGAGATCTAGTAGGTTGAGATAAAGTGGGTTGTGGTTGAGAACTAGTAGGTTGAGATAAAGTGGGTTGTGGTTGAGATCTAGCGGTTTGAGATTGAGTTGATTGAGGTTGAGGTTGAGATAAAGTGGGTTGAGGCTGAGATTGATTGATTTGGTTGGCAAAGGCTTCAAGGGTAGATGATGGGACAATGGATGGAATATGATTTTGGGTATTTTTCTTTAGTTTCCTTGTCATAACTTTTGGTATCTAATGTAAATCCTAAAACAAAATAAGAAGTCATCAATTGGATTACTAAAAGTAAAATACAATATAATTTATATCAACATTTTAAGAAGAAATCAAATAGATAAAAAATTAAATTTAAAGAAATATGACTAAATTGTTCTATTGATTCCATACATAATTTTAATGATTCAAAATTGTCTTGAAAAGAAACAAAAATACATTACTATAATAACATCATTCAAAGTAAATGAAATTAGAAAAACATGTGTTATTAATCTTCATCATCAATAAAATTTCCATCTTCGTCATCCCTATCCTCCTCCTCCTCCTTCTCATCATCATCGTCATCATCTTCATCGTCATCATTGTCATTGTCATTGTCTACTTCTATGAAATCTTCTTCCTCTTCCTCTTCCATGAAATTTTCCTCTCCTTCTTCATCGTCAATGAAATCATATGTTTGCATTAAATTCAAGTCAATTTCTTCACCATTAGTCTCATAATCTTGTAGGTTATTGATTGGGTCATCCTCAATTGTTGCATTAACTTGTGACTCAGACTCTTGATAGGAAACTTTAAGATTATGTCTATCATCAACCACTTTCCTAGGTTTTGTCTTAATAACTACCAACCAATCAAACTTATCCCTTTGTCACCCAAGGTAAGGAGAATAGTAAACTTAGGCTGCAGCTTTAGGAAAGATGAAAGGGTCAAATTTTCTATATTTTCTCCCTTTTCTTACTTCTACAATCTTATATTGCTTATATGTTCCCATTCCATGTTTTGATGGATCAAACCAATTACAATAAAATAAGACTAACTTTTTCGACGATTGACTTGGCCATTCTAATTCTAGAATTTATGTAAGAACACCGTAAAAGTCATTTGAGACTTCATCATGTCCAACTCCAGCAAGATATACCCTACTATTATATGTAGTTTTGCCTTCACCCCAAGATGTTGTATGAAATTTGTATCCATTAACAAAATAAATGGGGAAAGACTTTGCTAGTCTTGAAGGTTTCCTTGTCAAGTCACATAAGTCTGGATTTTGTACCCTAAGATGGGGATTTTGTTTTACCTATATGCATAACAAAAATTCCAAATGAATAACATAATGAAATTGTAGTATCCAATTTATTGATTTAAAGCAATGCTTACATATTCTTTAAACCATCATTGAAAATCAGCTTCTATTTGTTCATCAATAATGCTATCATCAAGAGGTTGATACATAACTTTCAAGTTCTGTATGTATATACTACACAAGAGGATATTTATTTCAATTAGATGTTATTATTGTTAGATTAATTAAAATTGACATATTTAATGTCTAATACTTACTCGACAAATGGTTTAACCTCATTATAGTTCAAGAGAACATGCTAATGGGTAGCAGACAATTCTTTATCATCAAGTCACCTCATATAATATTTACCAGTTGTTTGTCCAGAGGTTTAAAGATGGACAAAGTTCTTTGTATATTATCTTTATGAATTCCCTGGGTTGCACCAGTAGGAGGCCCAAAATAATGAGAGCTAAAGTATGATGCTTCTTGAAGCAAATATGCTTCACATATTGACCCTTCCACGTTTTTCTTCTTCTTCATGGTTTTTTTTATTTTGTTTATAAACATAAAAATAAAAAATTAACACCAATTATTAGGTAATACATTATATAATGATATTTTTTATAATTTATATAAAATATCGATCTATACCTTTCAAATGGGTACATCTAACGATACTGAACTGGCCCACCCAACCTAACTTTACAAGGCAAATGAATTGGTAGATGCTCCATACAGTCAAAGATTGACGGTGGAAATATATGCTCTAACTTACACAAAATTATAGGAATATTTTGTTCCATTTGCCATAAGTGATCTTTTAGTAATACTGTTGAACACAAATCTCTGAAAAACTAACTTAGCTCAGTTATGGGCTTCCATATTGGTCTAGGAAGAGCACTCAAAAGCTGTTGGGAATAGACATTCCATGAAGATATGACAATCATGACTTTTCATCCCAGATAATTTTTTGGATAGATCATCTACACATCTGACAATATTAGATGCATAAACCATATGACATTTTCAACCTCTTCACCCATTCACACACATCAATCTTTTGTTCATTTGATAGGAAAAACTTAGCTTTAGGCATTACACATTTTCCATTAGCATTTATTTTTAACCACAACTCCTTTCGACGACAATGTATTGCTAAGTCTAATCGAGCATTTTCATCGTCTTTAGTTTTATCCTTGTTGTCCATAACAGTATGAAAAATATTATCAAAGACATTTTTTTCTATGTGCATCACATCCAAATTGTGTCTTAGTAGATTATGTTTTCAATATGGCAAATCCCAAAATATGTTTCTCTTAAACAAATTATGAAAACATCCATGCCCTGGAACTTTGCATTTCCAAACATCAATTGATTTAGGTATATGATGAAAAAGATATTGAAATGCATTATATAGAAAAATTATAGTTGCTTAGAATTTTTATTTTGTAGATACAAATATAATAAAGAAATTACAAACAAGTATTTTCTGCCTAACATTCATAAACATGCAAGTACGGGTATGATTGGGTTGGGTTTACTTGAAAATGAGATCAAACTGATTAAAAAGCTTTGGTTTGGGTTAGTTTGGACTTGGCAAATTTTTAAAGGCAAACCACACCAACTCAATCTAATTCAGGTTGGCAAATTCAAGGATCAATGCTTGAATCCGTATGGAAGTTGCAAGCAATAATATTTTTGGCACAGTAGAAAGTTGAATCAAGTACCCCAGACACTAAGCCCAATTATGGCTCTTGCGAGAAGAGCCCCCAACAAGAGAGACAAAAATAAACATTGTTGGGACTTGTGTGTATCTAAAGTCAAATCTGTCAATAACTACTAAGTGTGTATGTAAACTAATTCGATATATGTTCAACAGAAATTTTATACTTTTCAATGGTAAGAATTAAATTTAGGTTGAGAATGAGTTCAGTTTTTTTAACATTTTATATTAATTGTTAGTATATTAATTTTATTAGTAAAGCACATTAAAATTCTGAAAGTCAAATCAACTATATCCCAATATTGACACTTAATGGAAATAAAGTAGAAAACCTCTCTTATTAGAAATAAAAACAAGAGATTTAGCATTAACGAACCAGTTAAATGCAGTTTGTTGATGGCCACTTTGTATTAGCTGAGCTAAGTCCTTTCTTAGTTGCTTTGCCTCTTGTTCTTGGGTAGCTTGAGTTGGCACTAGGCTCTTTTGAATGCCTTCTTACTACAAACTGAACAGTATATCAAACATTGATAAATACGCCAAAAGTAAATAATACTGGAAGTGTTGTTAAGGTAACCATATTTTAATAAAAATTCACATATTTATTTTAAATATTTTTTAAAATATCTTATAATTAATTATTCTTCGGATTTTCTTCTACTTTATCACGTTCAGCAGCGTTCCAAAGTACTTGGAAAGTTAACATACATTGATAGAAAATCTAAACCAAAGCACAGGGAATGGGAGCTCATCAAAATACAAAGGAGGATATGCAGGTATCAAGGGTGGGTTCATTTGAAGGTGGGTATGACTATGAGCCAAGGATGGGGATGCCCGTTGCCAAATTCAGAGAAGAATACATATGCAAAGGCACTTTGAAGGGACAACGATGAAACTTTCACCACTTTCATTCGACATTCAAAGTATAAAATTGGAACAGTGTCCTGCATTAGTCGGGAGCAGAGCAATATTGAACCTACAACACCACCAGATGACCATGCTAATGCCAAGAATAACCAAAACGACCAGTTTTCAAATTTTATTCACCATGCTAAAAAGTAGTTGAGAACCACATCAAGCAAGAGAAGGAACAATTCCTTCAAGACTGGCTAAACAGAGCTTGCATGGATTAATAATTTGTTCATCATCACCACTCTAGACAACAGTATATGAAAATAAGGCCCCTGCT
This sequence comes from Psophocarpus tetragonolobus, assembly GCA_037954015.1. Lineage (NCBI taxonomy): Eukaryota > Viridiplantae > Streptophyta > Magnoliopsida > Fabales > Fabaceae > Psophocarpus > Psophocarpus tetragonolobus. The sequence continues at coordinate 41,821,788 of CM075688.1, read as the reverse complement.
AGTATATACTCTTTTTTTCTATTTTGTTGAAACACAATATGAAATATTGTTTGATTGGGAAAATTGTTTGGATAATTTGGTTGATTACACATTAATTTCTATTATATATACATTATTGAGGTTTTAACATTCATTTATGTTTCCATTTTTTCTATAGCCTATGTTACTTTTAGTTTTTAGTTTTATTTTGTCATTTAATTTTAAGTTATATTTTTTAGTCTTTAATTTATGTTTTTATTTTTCATTTCAAATTAATGGTCTAACCCATTAATTAGTTTAGAAGATTGGTGAAAGAATATAAAGCTTTACGGTGTTTGACATCAAAAGATTTTCATTGGATTCCGTATTATCTTATTTATCTTTAGTACTGAATTTAGCTTTATGCCAAATTATGACACTTGGGGGAAAAAAACTTGTAGGAAGAAATGGTGAGATTCTATAGTGAACTGATGCACCAAAATTAGCAAAGATAGAGAATAAAATAGTAAGAGTGTTCAGAGGTTTAACCAAAAGTAACAAAACATATGGAAAGTAAAAGAACAGAGGAATTGCAGTGTGCATTTTCCAATATAAAGCATAAAAGTAAACAATTTTCTTCATAAAAAGATTATAAGTTGACAGTTGCATTTGACAATATGTTAGGTACTAGGTGTAACCTCAATATTTTTCACCTCTATTTTCACTACACTATTAAACAAAGTGGGCGTTAATTACACAAAGTATCTTTAAGTAATTTCAATCATAGTTTAAAATAAATTTCGACTTTCATTTCTTCTCTCTTGTCCTCGCCTAACAAATATTCCTCTAACAAATGCTCAATATGAAGAATATTTAGGTATATGTTTGGATAAAGTATCTACAAGTACTTATAGTAAATAAAATAAAAGTCTCTCAATAAGTTCAAATTAACTTATTAGAATTATGTAATTTTATATAATCTTCTCATCCATAAGTTGATTTTAACATGTATGAAAAATTCAGTATATTTTATTTATTATTTTCTGCTACATTTAAGTTTTATTGACGAAGTTTATCTAAGAAGAATCTTAATGAAATTGGATTAGTTATAAACCAATAGTTAGATGCTAAATTTTAAAATGGAAAAGAAATCATGTGTAGAATTTAATGCCTTTAGATAAGAACATGCTTCAATCTTTCAATCATGTGTAGAATTTTTCTAAGCTCTTTTTTACCTTGCCTATGAATTTATTGACTGTTGTTGAAACTTTTATTAAATTTTTAGAAATTATAAAAAATATGTCAGTTTAATTTAAACACGAGATAAACTATTAGATTTTAATTAGTATACACTCACAATGTAAAAGAGTTTTATGATAATGTTCAATACAACTCTTCATTTATATAATGGTTAAAGTATTAGTTAGTAAGAGTTTAATTAGTAGAATTTAACACCTATGCACTTATCTCATTTCATCATAATTCATCATTTATATAAATTTTAACGTATTAATTTGTAAAATTAATAACTTGACATATATAAAAGGTTATGATTGATTGTCTGTACAAAATTTTTTACACTTGGAGTATTAACTTTTAGTTTCGAAGCTTTAACTTTGTGCAGAGGAATTTCCTAAGTTTTATTTCTATTGATGCCCAAGTTTAATTCGCAATAAGTTTTATTTCTATTTAGTTCCTAAAAGTTATATACTCTGACTTTTAGAACTGAAAAAAAAAATTCAAGCAATTTAGTTCGTAATGATTTTATCATTACACAAATTGATTTTAAGATATTTTCAATAACACTTTTAAAGAACCAAACCAAGAGATAAATTTGTTACTGCATTTGAGATATCAATAAAGATAAAAAAAAAATGTATAAAACTATATAAAGGACTTGCTTACCTATGTCAATTCCGATATTACGAAGTACAAGAAATACACCAAAAGGGGATCCAACCGCGAAGAATGTATCAACCTGGCATAAATGAAGTTTAGACATATGATCAATAGGATACATAGAGTCGATTCTTTTATTCTTAAATGATGCACAAAACTTTTGAAAGCATATATTGCAAAAATTTATTAACCATTGCATTTATAGAGGTAAGCAATATGAATCAAATTTATTCTATAAATTAAAATCAAGTTTCTTACATTCTTCTCAAATTGTAAGATGGCGAATGAACTAAGTGTTGCATGTTCAATTAATTTATTTACGTTGCAATGTCTAGTTGTGCCTATGTAATTCAATAATATATTTTTATACAAATTAAAACAAGCTTATACTCCATTTAAAACGTTCTGACTCAATTTATGAAGACACCTTGAAACTTTATTCCATTACAGCTCTCTGTTACAAAAATAAAATATATTGAAGTCTTTCATATAGTGGTTGAGTGATAGGGAATTAGTAGTAGCAGAAACAATTATGAAAACAAAGGATATATAAGTAACAATAATGGTGATATATAGGAGTACTAGAGATAGTAATCACAATTTTGTAAAGAAATTACTAAAAGGTGGAATGGAACTACTTCAACGTTATATGGTATGCTATGTAACATGTTTTCTTCTTGTAATTTTGCATTGCACTGTCATTTAGTGATTGGTATGCCTTTTCCCCTTTATCTTGAGAAAATCTTTTGCATAATTGTGATTTGTTTTGTGATATAGTTCATGTCCAACTTCAATCACAATATTGCATAACAGAATGAACAGACAATGGTATCCATCGGGTATGTTTTTTGAGTTAACATTTAACATGAAATGAGAAGACAGATAACATTATATCAGGCATCAGATGTAAGTTGGAGCAAGTATGTGTAACCTATTCAAAAGAGAAACAAGCAAATAAAAGCATCACTGTGTATGTTTTACGGCCAATGTTGGTAATTAATATTTAATACCACTCAGAAAAAGATAACTTTGTGGAAAAGCGAGACTAATAACGTGTCAGTAAGTAATCTCACCGGGCACTAATTTACCATATAGGGCTGCTAGTAATATATATATATCTTAAGGATCTTTGGGTTGAAAATCAAAAACCAGAACCTGAAAAAGCATAGAAATGGATCATCAAATTTTAGTTATGCTGTAATTTTTTAATACTCATGTTTTAATCTTCTGCAGATCATCAAATAAGCAACTAGAAATGGATCTGTGTTTTTCATATATAAAATAGATAATGGACCCCCTCTAGCCACACACAAGAAAAAAAAATCATAGATCACATATGACTGTTGATGCCTTCACAACACTAGTTTAATAGGTACTATTCTTTTTTCATATATATAATATCTTATAACAATTTGTATCACTGTAGCTACCCTTTTTTCATAAATGAATTATGTTGTGGTCCGGACCAGCAGGGAGCACCAAATGAAACTAGAAGTTTTATTTCATCCCTCACCATCATTAGTTTTTCTTTTGTTTAGTCTTTGACTAGTTAGTAGTGATATATAACTTAAAAATACCACACAAGGGTAAGGAATGATTAGTATTATGACGGATTTTTAGAATCACTAAGAATTAGTTATTAGCACAGTACAAAGTCGAGTAATAAAATGAAGGAAACAACCATGCATACCTGAGTTTGGCTTCGATGTTTGGTTTGGGTGAATCAGAACAAGAAGCTTCAAATGTGGGTTTCCCTGACTGAGAACCAGAAGCTTCCATTGATTTATGGTTAAATGGCTAGGGCTTAAATGGAGAGAGCTTCAACTAGCGAAAGTTTCAAATGGAGAGAGTAGATTAGGTTGGAAAGCAGTTTTAAATTTTAATTTCAAATTTCAGATTTCATACTCTACATCTTTTAGATTCTGGTTTCAATTTTCAATTTTTAATTTGATATTTTAGCTTTTATTTCAATTTATAATTTTCAACATTAATTTAAATTTAAATTCTTAATTTTAATTTCTATCTTTATTTTTAATTTTAGTGTTAGTCTTATTCTTTAATTTAATTTTAATTTATATTTTTATTCATTAATTTATAACTTTTAATTAGTTTTAATTTTTAATTTATAATATATAATCCGTAGGAATTTATTTAAAATTAAATTTAAATATTAATAAATATATAAATTCAATTTATAATTTTTTATTTTTTATTTTTTATTTTTTATTTAAAGTTGAAATTTAATATTTTTTATTTTAACTTTTACATTTAATTTATATCTTTTAATTAAATTTAAAGTTTATATTTACAATTTCTCACTTTTCTTTTATTGTTTTGAATTTTTACTTTTACTTTTTAGTATTAATTTTTATTATTAAATTATAAATTTAAATTTTTTAGTTTTCAATTTTTAATTTTCAATTTTCAAATTTTCATTTTATATTTTAGTTTTTCATTTTTATATAGTGATTAGTTTTAGCTTTTATTTTAATTTATAATTTTCAACTTTTACTTTATGTTTTAATTCTCTATTCTAATTTCTATGTTTATTTTTAATTTTCCTTTTAGTTATTCATTTTTAATTTATATTTTACATTCTAATTTTTATATAATTTTTAATCTTAGCTTTTATTGAAATTTATAATTTTCAACCTTTACTTTAAATTTTAACTCTTTCTTCTGATTTTAATTTTAATTTTAATTTATATTTTTTAAATTTTAATTTTTAATTGAAAGTTGATATTTAAAATTTATAATTTTAAGTTTTACTGTTAATTTATATTTTTTAATTACTTTTAATTTTAAATTTAAATTTATTTTTAAAATTTATTATTTTTTCATTTTGGTTTTAAGTTTTTACTTTTTAGCTTTTATTTTTATTTTTTAGTATTATTTCTAATTTTTGTTATTAATTTTTAATTTTCAAGTTTTACTTTTATATTTTAGTTTTTGATTTTTAGTTTCAGTTTTTTTTTAATTTATAAACTTCTCATTTAATTTAATGTTTAATTTTTATTTTAATTTACAATTTTGAACTTTTAATTTATATTTATTTTTATTTTTAATTTTAATTTTAATTTTATTTTTTAGTTTTATTTATAATTTTCAAATTTTCATTTGAATTTTATCTTTATTTTTAATTCTAATTTTAATTTTCAATTTTACCTTTTCATTTAATTTTAAGTTTTAGTTTTTATTTTAATTTTTAATTTTTAATTTTAATTTAAATTGGTATCTTTATTTTTAATTTTAATTTTTAATTGTAGTTTTTTTTATTTCTATGTTTAGTTTTTAATTAGTTTCAATTTTTAATTAATAATCCCTAGGACTTTATTGAAAATTAAATATAAAACTAAAAAATATATAAATTAAATTTTTAATTAATAATTTATAATTTTAACCTTCATTTTTAATTTTAAAATTTAAATTCAGAATTTATATTTTATATTTCAGTTTTATATTTTTAGTTTTTAATTTGTTATTTAATTTTTAGTTTTATATTTTATTTTAATTTATACTTTTCAGATTTTAATTTCTATCCTTATTTTTAATTTTAATTTTATTTTTATATTTTCATTTAATTTTAATTTATATTTTTAGTACTTAATTTATATCCGTTAATTAGTTTTAACTTCAAATTTAACGTTTACATTTAAAATTTATAATTTTTAAGTTTTAGCTTTTAAATTTTACTTATCAATGATTAATTTTATATTTTAATTTCGAATTTTATATAATTTTTAATTTTAGCTTTGATTGATATAATTTAAACTTTTAATTTAAATTCTAATTCTTTATTTTAATTTCTATCTTTATTTTTATTTTTAGTTTAGTTTCTAGTTTTATTTTTTCATTTATATTTTTAGTACTTAATTATTATGATTTAATTCGTTTTAATTTGAAATTTAAATTTTATATTTTAAATTGATAATTATTCAATTTTATTTTTAAATGTTTACTTTAATGTTTTCCATTTTTATTTTTTATTTTAATTTTTATTTTTATTTCAATTTTATAACATGTAATTTATAATTTATAATTTATAATTTATAATTTATAATTTATAATTTATAATTTATAATTTTAACTTTTAGTTTTATTTAAAATTTTAACTCTGACTTTTAATTTCTATATTTAATTTTAATTTTAGCTTTTATTTTATTTTCTTGTTTAATTTTAATTTATATTTTTAGTTTTTAATTCATATTTTTTAATTTGTTTAAATTTTTAATCTATCATTAATAATCCCTAGGAATTTTTAGTTTTTATTATTAAATTTTAATTTTCAATTTTTAATTTTGTGTTTTAGTTTTTAATTTATAGTTTTTATATAATTTTAGTCGTAGCTTTTTTTTTAATTTATAATTTTCAATTTTTAGTTATTTATTTTTAATTTTATTTTTTAGCGTTATTTTTAATTTAATTTTAATTTATATTTTTAGTACTTAATTTACATCTTTTAATTGGTTTGATTTTAAATTTAAATTTTATATTTAAAATTTTTCATTTTGAATTTTAGTTTTAAATTTTTAATTATTAATTTTTAGTATTCAATTTTAATTTTAAATTTTTAGTGTTTCATTTTTGAATTTTAATTTATAATTTTAGTTTTGATTTTTTAATTTTAGTTATATTTAAACTTATAATTTATAATTTTAACTTGTAATTCTGAATTTTAATTTTATTTTTTGCTGTATTTTGTGAATTAATTTTAAGTGATATTTTTAGTTTTTAATTTATAGTTTTTAATTAGTTTAACTTTTTTATTTATAATTTATAATATTGATTAGGATGTTTAGTTTTAATTATTAAATTATTACTTTTTAATTTTTAGTTTTTAAATTTATATTTTTGTTTTTATTTTTTATTTCATTTATAGTTTTAGTTTGGATTTTAATTTATAATTTTAAATTAATTCTTTTAAATTTCCTGAATATTGCAGGAAAATCCGCAAGTATTTCTTGCGTCCGCAAGTAATACCTGTAGAAACCAAATCTGTCGGTAATTATGGTACCATAAAGTCGCAGGTAATTCTTGCAGCTTTTAAAATCTGCATGAAATTACCTGCAAAAATATTTTGGCAGGAAAATGAGCAAGGATTTCCTTCAGATTTTTAAATTGGCAAGAATATTTTCTACCCCTTTTTTTCACATGAAAATCTGCAAGAATTACTTGCGGATTATTTTCTGCAGGAAAAACAACAGGAAATCAGCATAATTATGTAAGTCCATATTAAAAAAATTATGTTTCCAATATTTGAACAATTTAAAGTTACAAACTTTAAAGTAATTTTTCAAATATATAATACTTTAAAAATAGGATGTTTCAGATATATAATACTGTAGACATGTTTAAAATAGTATTATTTGTAAAATGATCTTCAAAAAAGTTTAAAAATAGTATTTAAAGTTTTAAAAAATAATGTTTGAAAATAATAAAAGTTTTAAAAAATAATGTTTGAAAATAATGAAAAGGTGCTAAAAACAATTTAAAAATGGTATAAAATAAAAAAGTAATGTTTTAAAAATTATGATGTTCTAACAATAATTATTTTAAAATATATAAAAACACTCAAATGAATAAAAGTTTATAGCCAGTAAAAGTTTAAGGAATTATAGTAATGGAAGAGAGTGAAATACCAAGAGAATCCTTAAAAGATGGAAGCACAAATACATAGGTCCTTGAAAGAATCTTAGAAGCATTTAAATCCTTGTTACATATATAATGACTTAGAATGTAACTTTGGTATAAGGGCTTGTTTTAATTAAATGTTATAAGTATATGTAATAATTAAAAATGGAAACTAAATTTGATTTAAGTTTAATTAATAAATTAATTACGAAATCTTTGGTCGAATTATTTATACATATGTTTTTATTTTGATGAAATATAGTTATTTAATTTAGGGTTGTTCATTTAGTTGGGTTACTCATGACCCACAATTCAACCCAAAGTGATTGAGTTGGGTGAAACTCAACCCAACCCGATCAAACTCAATCACCAATGAGTTGGGTGATGGGTTCAAGAGTTGAACCAAAACCCAACCCAACCTGAAAATAATATTTTATTATTTTAAATTGAAAAAAAAATCTTTTATAGTTTATTATTTATAATTTTAATATATAGTGACAATCCAAGCTCAGCCGAGAGATTTCACTTTTCATGCACAATGTTACTACTCACTCTGCACTACCCTCATTACATCTTTCTTTTCTTTTTCTAAAAACCTTAAATAGTAAGTGGTTCTTCTTCTTCGTTGTTGTGCGAGCCCATCAACCATCGTTGTGCTTTCACTAGTGTTTTTCACTTGCCACCGTTGTCTCTTCCTCTTGTACGAAACTAATTAAAGGTCCCCTTCTTTCTACCAATGCTTAGTGTCTATGAATCTTTAAAAATTCCACTTTTGTAATGTTTTTACTGTTGTTTGTGAATATATTACTAAAAGATGAGAATGCAAAGTAGTCAAAGGAGTCATTAAGGACAATCATGTACTAAAGTTGTTGGGGTTCCAATTAACAAAACAATCTTTTTATTTCAATTCTAAGAATCAAACTTAGTCTCAAATGAAGATGTTGGTTCAAATTTCTGGTCTCATATTCTATAGTACTCAAAGATAGCTTGTCTAATATAACAATCATTATGTCAATTTTGATAAATAATAATATTTAGCATTGCCAAATTTTATGTCTTCTTTAGAGTTTCTTTTCCATACTTTCATTTGCCTAATTAATTCTTCACTAGAAAATTAATTCGTATTAAAATTTTTCTGAACAAACTTCTATTTCTAAAAGGGAAAAAAGAGAGATGGAAGAAGCATATGTTATTCAATTTTCTTTGTTTTTTCAATCAATTTAAATAAGCAAAGTCTTATACTAAATTAAGGAAGATTCATTTAATCGCAGATGTCCTTTGTATGTATTATGACTTAAACACAATTGTAGAAACAATGTTATAATCGTATGAGTAGATGTTGTAATAACTACATGATTATTATTAATTGACAATTTAATATGTTAATTTTAATTTATTTCAGTCATATAATTTGTAATTAAAAATTTATTTTTTTAAAAAATATTTTTTAAAATGGTGACCCAATTAACCTAACTTGACCAATAGCAGATTAGGTTGGGTTGGGTTTAATAAAGAAAAAAAAAAACTAAATCCAACCCAACTTAATCCAATGTTTTATGATTGGGTTGGATCTTGAGTTTACCTAAACTTAACTCAACCTGTGAACACTCCTGCTAGTAGATATTCTTTTGAATTGAGGTATTCATATTGTTTTCATGGAAATATGTTTATGAAGGGGGTGTCGATAGTAAATCAGCATTCCAAATACAATCCTGGTTCCTTTTCCTTTTCTTCTTCTCTTTCTCCCTCACTTTCTTTTACTTCTTCCTTTTCCCATGCTTCTCTTTCTTGTCTCTCTCTACACTCCAATCTTCTCTCTCCTTTGCATGATAGCTGATTCGCCGGCAAAATTTGACAAACTCTTTCATTACTCCTGATGTTGAAACAATTTGCAAAACAAAAAATGTTAAAAAACAAATAACTTAAAATTTAAAAAAGTAAATGAAAAAATTTATAAACAATAAAAGAAAAAAATAGGACTTAATTAAACTTTTTGTCCCTAAAGTTTCACATAAAATCACCTATCACTTTTGGTTCTTGAAATTTAAAAATATTTTTTTAGTTCCTGAAATTAATTTGTTTTTGTATTAACATTATTCGTTTATAAATTCTAATCTATTTGGTTGTACCAAATGTGAAATAGAAAGTTTGAGATTGAAGAGGAGAGTGATTCACAAGTACAAAAACAAGCTTCATATCAACAATTTTTTAACAGCAACGTTAACTAAAGAAGAAAAACTAAAAGTGAATCACAACTAAAAAAATATTTTTAAATTTTAAAGACTTTAAACGTTAACTAAAGAAGAAAAACTAAAAGTGAATCACAACTAAAAAAATATTTTTAAATTTTAAAGACTAAAAGTGACTTTTTGTAAAACTTTAGGAACAAAAACTTAATTAATAAAAAAAATAAAGTAAATTTGAATAAAGTAACGTTTAAGATCTTAAAAGTAGTTTAAGAGCGTAAAAGAAGTTTGGAAACTATGAAAAGTTTTAAAAATGTTCAAACAATGCTAAAAAGTATAAAGTAACGTTTAAAAAAGCACTATGCGGACAATTTAAGAAAAATAAAATATTAAAAAATATTTTAAAACAAAGAAATAACTTAAATTAATAAATTTTGAAAATCTGTCAAAGTAATAAAAAAGTTTCAAATATTGTAGAGAAATTGAAATAATAATGTTTAAAAAATAATCTTCACCGAAGTTTAAAAATAATGAAGTTAACAAAAACTAAAAAATACTAAAAAATGAAAGTAGAATAGTATAAAAAATATGATGCTGAAAATTTTAGAAAAAAAATAGTTAAAAAGTAAATAGTTTAAAATATATAAAAAGTAAAGACTTTCACTAATAATAGTTTATAAACAGTAAAAATAAAAAATATAGTTAAAAAATTATAAAGAAATTGAAAATAGTAAAAATTAGAAATGATCTTCAAACAAATTCAAAATTGCAACAGTAGTATTTGAGAATGTAAAAATTTTTTAAAATTGAAAATTTTAAAGTTTTAAAAATGATCAAAAAGTGCTAAAAAGTATAAAGTAAGGTTTTAAAAAATATGATGTTGACAATTTAAGAAAAATAAAATATTAAAAAATATTTTAAAACAAAGAAATAACTTAAATTAATAAATTTTGAAATCAGTAAAAGTAAAAAAAAAAAAAAAGTTTCAAATATTGTAGAGTAATTGAAAATAGTAATGTTTAAAAAATACTCTTCACGGAAGTTTAAAAATAATGAAAAAGTTAATAAAAACTGAGAAATGAAAGTAGAATATTAAAAAAATACGATTCTGAAAATTTTATAAAAAATATAGTTTAAAAGGTAAATAGTTTAAAACATGTAAAAGTAAAAAATTTCACTAATAATAGTTTATAAACAGTAAAAATTAAAAAAAATATGGTTTAAAAAATTATAAAGTAATTGAAAATAGTAACAATTAGGAAATGATCTTCAAACAATTTTAAAATTGCAAAAGTAGTATTTGAGGATGTAAATTTTTTTTAAAATAATGAAAAGTTTTTAAGAATTGAAAATGACATAAAATAAGAAGTAATATTTTAAGAAACTATGATGTTCAAAATTTTTGAAAAAAAAAAGTTTTTAAAAAAATAGTATTTTAAAATATATAAAAAAGTAAACCAATAAAATTTTATATGCAGTAAAGTGAAAAATTATAGAGTAATTGAAACCATTAGAGTTTGAAAACTGATTTTCAAAGAAGTTTAAAAGAGCAAGCTAATCTTTTAAGATAATGCGAAGTTTCTAAAAAAATTAAAAATTGTAAAAAAAAAAAATACTGTAACAAACATATGCTGTTTAAAATTTTTGGACAATCAAAGTTGCAAAATAAATGTTTTAAATATATAAAGACATTAATAAAAGTTATATACATTAAAAATAAAAAAATAAAGTTTAAAAATTGTAGACTAATTTAAAATAGTATTATTTATAAAATGATACTTAAAAAAGTTCGAAAACTAGTATTTGAATTTGTAAACATAATGTGTAAAAATAATGAAAAAAGTTCTTACAAAATTACAAATGGTATAAATAAAAAGTAAGACTTTAACAAATTATAAAAAAAAAACTTACGTATAAAAGAGTATAAAAATAAAGTTTAAAAAATAATAGAGTAACTGAAAACAATAGAGTTTGAAAAATGATCTTCAATTCAAATTAAGAGTGCGAAAGAAGTATTTAAAAGTGGAAAAATAATGTTTGAAAATATTTAAAGTAGCTTAAAAATTTGAAAAATGGTAAACTGAAAATTAAGATTTTAAAATATTATGATGCTCTAATATTTTGAAAAAAAAAAAACATGTTTAAAAACAAATAATTTAAAATTAAAAAAATAAATCAATAAAATTTACAAACAGTAAAAGAAAAATAACGTTTCAGAAAACAGAGAAGTTGAAAATAGTAAAATTTAAAAAATGATCTTAAAAGTAGTTTAATAAAAGCGTAAAAAAAGTTTGAACATTATGAAAAGTTTTAAAAATGATTGAAAAATAGTAAAAAGTATAAAGTAAGGTTTAAAAACCGTTCAAAATTTTTGGAAAAGAAAAATTTTCAAAATAGATATCTTAAAATATATAAAAAGTAAACCAATAAAAGTTTACATAGAGTAAAATAAAAAATGAAGTTTAAAAAATTATAGAATAATTGAAACCAGTGGAGTTTGAAAAATGATCTCGAATATAATTTAAAAACAGTATTTATAAGTGTAAAATTGATGTTTGAAAATAATGAAAAGTTTATAAAAGTATTAGAAATAGGAAAAGGTATAAAAGTTATTAAAGAAATCAAGCACATTCATTATCACAACTCAATTATTTTCCAGTCAGAATATCACTATCCAGTAAAAATAAAGCACATTCATTATCACAATTTTCTCGTAAGGCATCTTAAAATGATTAAATTTCGTGTGCCTTAATGAATAAATAAAGGAAAAATTCAGTTAACCAGTCAATGAAAAGTTCCAAAGCATTAAGCTTCACAATTATGCACATCTTTTTAGTTAATCTTGTGCAACTTTTTGGGATAGAAAATTGATAGAAGAAACATCAGGATCCTAGACAGTCAACATTATTATTAACTAACAGAAATAAGAGAGGAAGAAGAAGAGGTACCTGAAGGAATTGCCATCTCCACCACTTCAGTACAACAAAATTTATAGGAAAAATCTCCTCAATTGACAATAGAATGTCTAATTTCAGAAAAAATGTAGATAAGTAAAACTACCCGAACAGGACACAGATGTAACTATTTGAAAACTTAATATGAACAAGCAACAACTCAGTCATATGGTTAGAGTAAGCACACCCAAAAAAATAAATAAATAACTTACCTAGTGTCTTTCTTTCCACTGATTAAAAAAGTTGCTTTCTATAAATGTGACCTTGCATTTCATCTTTTGTCACAAGCAAACACCTAATTTTACTACAGCAATAGGTCAGCCAATACCTGCAACCCAAAAGAATAATAAAAGTAAATCAGTGATTTGTTTGTAAGCAAATAATTTTATTAAAACCTTAACTTTTAGCACAAGTTGTACCCCACATTAAGTCATTCAGTTACATCATCCATTACCAACCTATAGATAACTAGAAGGCCTAATTCCATTAGTACCTATAGATAACTAGAACAAACCAAAAGTTAAGACATATTTGGAAATTTGTTTGACCTTTGCAATGCACCAATCAGAAGGAAAATTTATGTCATACAAGACTGTCATATCAAACTATAAGGATTTTTTTTTTTTAAGGCACAACTACAAGCGACTGCTTGGTAATACTAGGAGGGAAACTAAACTCAGGTCTATAGGTGAGATTCAATCAGGTCTAAGATGCAGTAACAGGGCAACAAAAAGCCATACAAATTACCGACAGTTTTCTTTTTTTTTGATAGGCAAGAGATAACATATTAAGGCACTAGAGGTGCAAAAACCATACAAAGCACTGCCATAATACAAGCTTGAAAAACTAGCAGATTACAAGCAGGAAAAAAAGACTAAAACGCCTATGCCACTGATGTGGAGCAGCCTAATGGAACAAATACCCCAGCAAAAACCAGCAACAGAGACCCAACTTGACCTGCTGCAAAATCCAGCAGAAACCAGCAAGAACTGCAGCAGACATAACATAACACAGTATACCCAGAAACAAATAAAACCAAAAGCTAATCACCTAGAGGAATGTTAGAGCTGCAGCAGTACCAACAGGACCAGCTCCATAACATAAAACATAAGCAAAAACACAGAATATACATTGCAAATGCAAGACAGAGACTTAAATAATTCTTCAGCAGTCGAGTTGTAGCAAATAAAGTGATGTTGTCCTATGCATCTGCATAGACTAGTTCCAGCCAGCCCAACAGTACCACAATATAGATCATCAGAATAGGAACACAGCAGAGGACAGAAAACCCTTAAACCAGGGCCCAGCAGAGTCGGAACACAGCAGCACATACCAGCCCCTGCCTACCCAACAACAGAGGACAGACACCCTTAAACCAGAGCCCAGCAGAATAGCAACACAGCAGCACATACCAGCAGTAGTAAATAAACCAGGGCCCAACCAAACTGAAACCCAGCTGCACAGAAAAACAGTAGTAAATTGATGCAGCAATCACACCCCAACCTGTTACCCATCCTCAAAAACAAGGCACAGTTTTAAATTAGAAGACCAGAGATTGAATGAGATGTTGAAGTCCTCGTGACAAGCCTTGAGCCACGTCCAAGAGAAAAAAAACTGAATTTTGAAAACATATAGTTGAGTTTACAGAGACATTTGCTAAGATATTATTGTTTCTTGCCTTCCGTAACGCCCAGGATACAGTCAGCCATATGACTTCCCACCAATCCTTTGTGTACTTTGACCCATGACAATAACCATGTTGCCAAAAATGTTGAACTGCAAATCTTGGTAACACCGTGAGTATGCCAACCTTATTGTACCACATCAACCAGATTTGATGAGTCAAAGAACATTAACAAAACAAGTAGTCACCTGAATTTTCATCAACCAGTTGAACTCCTCTTGATAACAGGTTACCTTTTGTAGGTAGCCTGTCAATCAGCAGCCTCCAACAGAATATGATGAATCTTGCAGGAATTTTGATGCTCCAAAGTTTGCTGAATACATCGTTTGGCTGCCGATCAGATTTTCAATCCTGCAAAGCTGCATAAGAAGAGAAAACAGTGTAAGTACCTAGAGGGTAAGGTACCTAAGCAAATTACCAACATTGCGAGATGTTTGATTTGGAAACTGCGTTCATTAAACCTAACAAGTTCAATGTATCACATGATCTCTCAGATCCCATTGAGAATGGAGATTATATGATGGAAAGTGAAGATTCTGATGGCAAAGACAACAATGAAGAACAAGAAAATAAAGTAGTTGAGCTTGTTATTTTCCTTGCAGAAGAATACTATAAGGAATTAACACCAATAAGCCATATTTGAAATTCCCTTGAAACTGTTGCAACTCAAGATTTACTTTAAATATAATAAAACTTCTATTAACATTATTTGCTTTTGTTTTGATTGCTTACTCCAAGTCTCAAATCAACATAAGAACCTAATAAGCTAACTCCACATCTTTATTCTTTATTCTTGAAGAGGCACACAGTGGCAGCAAGAATCATTGAACTCGTGGACAATTCATTTCTTCTATCCTAGATTGTTCCTTTACATACTAATTTCATGAAACACTAACAAGAGATTGTTTCTTACACACCGAATTTTATATTCCATGCCTTCACCTAATGCAGTGACACATTCTAAATGGTCACATAACTTTATTTGTCCTTCTAGTGACTCAATTTAAGGTTTCCTGATCTTTAGTTACTTTGAAGAGAGAAAAATATAAATCTAATTCTTGGGGATGTATACAAGCAGATAAAAAAAATCAAACTTTTTTTATTTGCATGTGTTTGATGAACCATCAAATTGGACAAACTACACAATAATGTTGTTTCAAAACCAATGTAGTTTCACTGAAGGAACATGCATAAACCTAAAGAACTACAACAATACTATTTTTTACTCCAAGAAATAGAAAATCCACATTCAAAGTTTCACTCAAAAACAAAATAAAGATTTAAGAAATACAGTAAGAAAATCCTCGCTTTTCGTTCTTCTAACCCGACCGGGAAAAAAAGAAGAAGAAGAGATTAACATGAATATCACTATGAACTGTTGGGTTGAAAGAGAAAGAAAGCAGTCTTTGATTGATCCTATTGGAGAAAATAATCAATAAAGAGCAACTGTGCATGTTTCTTACATATAATCGTTGGAGAAACCCACATAAACTTCTCCATCACATCTGAGAGGAAGAGAGAAAAAAATTTGAGCATAGGAATGGAGATTGGAGAATGAAATAACACTCAAGAATTCTAGGATAGACTAATATATAGCTGTTATCTCCAACTTCTCTCATGGATAGATATACCCGTTCATTCTTCTTCTTCTTTTTTTCATTATTTCAAATTATTTACTTTACTAATTTTGTTTCTTTCTTATCATTCTAAGCACACCTTTTGTTTATTACTAGTTCGAACAAAATATATTTAAAAATATAAAAATGATAATATTAATAAGGTTTAATTAATTTTTTATTTTTCTGTTTTGATTTTAATTCCTATTCAAATATTTTTGTTTTTAATCTTTTTAAATTTTATTTTTTAAAAATAACCTCTTCTATTAAAAAACATAAAACAATATAAAGTTTTATCTTAAGAACATGTATTTAAAAGGTTGTCAACAGAAAAATGAACAAGATGGAGGTGATGATTGCAAATATTAAGACATTTTTCTTTGATAAACATCATTATGAGATAGATAAAGTGATACCTTACTAATCATGTCATTATCCGAGATATTTCTGTAAACAGAAAAATTATTTTCAAAAAATGAAATTTAAAAAGATTAAAAACAAATAAGCATTTTGGAGATCAAAATCAAAATAAAAAAACATTGGATAAAAAGTTAATTAAGTCTATTGATGATAAAATATTTAGTATAAATATTTCAACAAAAATAAATTAGAAATTAATAGTGTTGAGACACGATTTTATTTCTCATAAATAATATTTTCAGTTTTTTAGAAAAATTAAACTATTTTGATTTATTATATTATTAACTAATTAGATAAATTAATTTATTATAAATATTTTAATAAAAATAAATTATAAAGTAGTTACGTTAAATTATAAATAAAAGAGACTTAAAAAGTTGATCTGATCAACTAAAGACGAACTTATTATAAAAATAATAGAAAAATAATATATTAAATAAAAAATACTTAAATTGTGGATATGTGTAAAAAACTTAAAAAGTTTATTTTGATCATTTCCTGTCCATATTTTTTATATAAATATTATATTATATCATATTTTTCATGCTACATGCGAGAATAAGAGCTTATGGCAAGAAAACAACATGTATTTTTATGTCAAATAAGTTTTAGTAAAATAAATTTTGAATTAAGTTGATGTTGTATGATTGATTTTGAGATGGTGTAATTTATGGTGGAAGGTTTTTATGATAAATTCAAATTAAAATTACGATAAACACAAAAAACTATTAGAAATGAACAGCCTCAAGTTTAAGAGTTTCAAACATCATATCAAATTAAAGCAAGATAAGATTTGACTAATTTGACAATTTCATACCTCGTATCAAACGCACACTAGAGCATTTTCAAACACAATACTTTCTTTTTCGCCTTTGAGAACCAAACTCTATACTGTTAGAAAATTTTATTTTGAACAGCAATACTGTTAGTAATTAATAATCTTAGCTTTTGTTTCTTAACTTGTTTTTCATCTTTTTATTTTATCCATTATTACAATGTTCACATACAACTAACAAATGAGTCGGTGATCATCTACATAAAGAGTAAAACCAAGATAGATCACCACAAGCAAGATACGTATATGTTATTGAACGAATACAAGCCAAAAACTCTTAAGCATTCGCCTTGAAAATTAACTAAAAAAAATCTTATATGTATGTGTGTACTAAACTTTGCGTTATTTTCATATACACGCATATAACTACGTATAAATTTGCCTTCAATGGAATAAAAATTGGCCCAACATATATAAAATCCTGGTCTTAATTACTCTCTTACCATTGCCCCACAGAATCAATCTGGTCTTGCTGCTGTAACTGTTTCTGAATCGAATTTGGGGAGAATGGTAGGGAAAATAGCTGATCCGTGGCTACATAAGGAGGCTGAGAAATGAGGTTTGGTGAGGAATATACACTACTTAATGGTAGATTGTTATTTTGGTCTTGGTGGGGATGTTGTTGTTGATGTAGCCTTTGTTGATCAGAACGTTGCTGCTTAGGAATGTTAAGCTTCTCTCCTTCTAACTCTTTATATTTCTGGAGGTAGGATTTTAAAGGGTCAACATAATCCTCAAATCCTAAGGTAGTGATGGCCCAAATGATGTCATCCCCATTGATGGTCTTCCTCTTTTCTCTTTGGCATTTGTCAGAGGCTTCTCCTGTGACAAAGCTTATGAACTCAGACACACATTCTTGAACTGTCTCTTTTGCATCCTTTGAAATTTTCCCATTGCCAGGGATGGCCTTTTTCATGATTCTTCCCACGTTGGCTATAGGGAGAAAGCGATCTTGTTCTTTGTTATTGTTGTTGTTGGTGTGGTTATTGTTATTATTGAGGGTAGTGGGGCTGGTGTTGCTGCATGTCTTTAAGCATGGGCTTTCAGGGCTTCCTGAGATGAGCCCATTTGGCAAATTGCTATGGTTTTCATCTTCCATGCCTCTCTTGGAGGAAGTACGTGTGTGGCTTTTTAGAGATTAGAGATTGTATAGAGATAAAATGAACGAGCAGCACAAAAATAGGCAAGTAAGAAGGGAGAGTTCAAGTGAAAGTTAAAAAA
Source organism: Psophocarpus tetragonolobus (assembly GCA_037954015.1). NCBI lineage: Eukaryota > Viridiplantae > Streptophyta > Magnoliopsida > Fabales > Fabaceae > Psophocarpus > Psophocarpus tetragonolobus. The sequence continues at coordinate 41,803,384 of CM075688.1, read as the reverse complement.
AGAATGAAATGGGTGCCATTAATTTTCACCAATAAAACCGAAACCCCTTCGACTCGCTCTTGATCTTGATGTGGATCATTTTATGTAACTGCCACGACCCGATCCAACAAATAAAACTTATAAAACTCAAGATACAATACGCCTATTAATTTTGGGTTGTCAAGTTTATTAGTTTTATAGTCTTTAAAATATGTTTATTCAATGACTAACTGAAAAATCGTCAAGAATAAGACTCCAAGCGTTGAAGTTAAACCCCTTCTCTTAATTTTTTGGTTCTGAGATTAATTCAATTTGTGAACAATTCAAGACTATATGTCAAGCCAATTTATATACCCTTGCTGCCATTGTTTAAAAAAGGTACGTACTCATGGATGATGCAACTAAATTACAAGCAAAATTCTTTTCTCATGAGATACATGATTGTTGATATATTGTTACAGACCAAAAGCCTGAAATTGTAAAACACAAGAAAACAATTTTGAACCTCTGCATTTGATGCAATCAGGGGAAATGACAGTGTCTGAACTAATCAATGTGAGTGGGGAAAGTTGAGAAATAGATAAATTCAAAACATCACGAGAGAAATTTTTGTGTGTGTGACTTGTTAAAGCCCCGGAGGGAAAGATGTAAGAACCTAGTTTGTAGGGCCTGTCAAAATTCTATTGCTGTTGGTTCTCTATTGATACAGAGAGGTATTGATGTTGATCCTCGATGCCCTTTCTGTGGATAGGATATTGAAACACCTCTTCAAACTACGCTTCTTTGTCCCTATGTTAAACTATTTTGGTTTTCATCTCCTCTTGGAATCTGGGAGGAACAACTTCAATTCACAAGTCTGTCTCAGTGGTTATCTGAATGTATGGAAATAATAAATGAGGAGCAATTGAGGATTTTATTCAACAACGCATGTGTTTTTTTTTTTTTCAGAATATAGAGCTGAGCATTTCACAGGTTATTGCAAAAAAATTTAAGTCAATTCCTCCTGATACTGAAACATTCATACCAACTCAAGTTGCTGCTCCAACAAAAAACCATTTTGACGCATCAGTGATGGCAAGTTTTGGTACAGGAGCTGCTTTTGTTATCAGAGATCACAAGGGTGGTGTAGTTGTAGCTGGAACCTACTATTTTTCTTATTGTTATGAAGTATGAACCCTGTGTTGCTATTGCTATAGCATGCAGATGGAGTATGATAATGGCAGTATAATGTGCACCTTGGACGTCTTAATTGAAATGTGCTACTTGAAACTGATTGTCAGGTTTTATTCAACAAGTGGAAGAAAAAATTTCACCGTGCAACAACTTATTTATATGGGAATTGGGATTATTGCAGATTGCAAGCTGCTGGCAACCTTACATTGATCCAAAACATAGTTTCACATTCACAAAGAGAAACGGTAATATTGTAGTTCACACTTGAGCTACCTTTGCCTTTACTGCAAGAGAGAATTTGGTTCGAGGAGTACCCTCCAAATATTTCCTCTTGTCTTCTTTCTGAGGTACAGACACTAGCCTCTACGTTGCAGTAAAATTTGCATATTTCTCTTCGAAAAGGAAGAGTGGGAATTTTACAAAGTCATCGTATCATAACCAAATTACAAGGTCGATGATCAGTGCCGTTTGATCATTCTACATTCTTATTCTGTCTTCCACAATTTGAGACGAAGTAGTAATATTCAAGCATCAGTAAACTATATAATGATCACGTCCCTAATGATTTTCAGGGACAACTCTTGCTCATCATGACCATTATCATTGATTCCCATTCTTCAATTGTAGTCTACTTTTCTTTTAGTAAAAGTGACAGAATGAGGAAAAACCCTAGTACAAAGGAACAGGACTCTAATGACACGCTGAAGTTGTTAGCAGAAGTCCTCTGCAAATTGTTTCAGTATGTGGATTTTCGGAATTTTTTGGAAGAGTTTTTTCTAAAAATATTTTTAACAAAAATATAAAATAAAAAATAAAAATAACTTTTTCGTAAACTTAAATTAACCTGTTATAAAAGCTCTCTTACTTAACTTTTTTAAAGAAATAGAAGACTTTTTATAAAATAGTTCATAAAAAATTCACATCTTTTTAAAAGAACTGGTGAAAAAAATTTTATATTTTTTTTATATTTTTTCTGACAGCAATCTTTCTTAAAAAGTTCAGTTCATCTAAACTTGCCTGCTAGTGATTTAATTTACTTAACAAACTTTTTATTCTCAAAGAATCTCCATAAAAAGAGGCACTTCAGCAAGCAAAATTTTAGTAACATTAAGAGGAATCAATTCCCATATTCATAAAAACATTCGTCCAGCGTAGTTTTTTTTTTTGAGTCAAATAAAATTTTATTAATGACCATTAGGAAAACATAATGTAAATCTTCCAATAGTATAAAGAGAGGACATTAAAAAAATACCTCATCAGGCATATCAAAAACCGTAACTACAACACGATCCCTCAAATACAGTATATCGGATTCAAAATTCACTACTCACAGGCATGCGTAGAAATCCTAGTTGTTCGACACCACTTCCAAGTACTTATTTGCATAGCTTATGATCTTTTGGGCATTCATGCCATGGTCGTTGAATGCTACCTTGTTTCGATACTTACAGATGTTCCATAATCATTCAAACCACACAGAATACCATCCATCCCGTCGATGTTGGATGGCTCTTGACCGAATTGGCATGCGTAGAAATCTAGTTGCCCGGCACCACTCCCAAGCACTATTTGCATAGCTTATGATCTCTTGTGCATCCATACCTTGGTAGTTGAATACTACCTTGTTTCGATGCTTATAAATGTTCCATAATCATTCAAACAACATAGTATACCATCCATCCCGTTGGTGTTGGATGGCTTTTGACCAAATTGGCATTCGTAGAAATCCTAGTTGCCTGACCACTCCCAAGCACTTATTTGGATAGCTTATGATCTCTTGTGCATCCATACCATGGTCATTGAATTAGCTTATTTCGATGCTTATAGATGTTCCATAATCATTCAAACCACACAGTATACCATCCATCCCGTCAGTGTTGGATGGCTCTTGACCGAATTGGCGAGTACTGTTGATGTACCCCACTAGTAACAAAGTTCAACCCAAACACTTATAAAGATGGCACAAGTTACAAACAGATGATTCCATGCATAGTTATCAAAATCGCGAGTTAACTTGTAAAATCGTAAACACATGTCTCTGACGAGTTAAATCGCATGTAAAATCAGAAGGATAGTAAACTCAGTAAAATTGGAGTAAAATCAGAGCAAACTCGGTAACATCGGAGTAAACTTGTCAGCAAATTTTTCAAGTGGTGTTTTCCTATGATGACTCTAATTTCACTGTTTTGAATATAATCTATTCTTATATCTGAAAAGTTTTTGAAAGTTTGAGTGCAACTCTAATTTGTATTTATTTAGATAATTTAAACTTATTATATGAATTTAAACCTATGTATTGAAAATTTTCAATTTTTTTGTTATTTATAGGTATATTTTTTATGAAGTAAACTCGTACGATTCTACGAGTCGAATTTATGAGTCGAGTTTACTAAACTCTCATGAGTCTACGTAAACTCTCGATATTTTATAACCATGCTCCCCTGTCTTCACCTCCTTACCATAGAGCTCTTACATCGTTGTCGGTTGATGAAGTATCTCACGCTTCAACAAAGTTGAATTTGTTGGTAGCCTGACTCCCTCCAATCACCAAGCCAGCATATGAACCTTTGTGGGCACACCTTGTTTCCACATCGTCCTGATTACCCCTGTCAGCGGTTAGCAACCTGTAGGTCGATGAAACAGAGTATACTCCAGACCCTTTAGTAGTCCAAAACCAGCTATCTTTCACCCTTTTTACCAACTCGACCATCCTCAGCCTATTCATCAAACCCTTGAACAACTCTTCTTCCCAAACAAATAACTTCCTCTTCCAAGCTCAATTCCAATTCGAATTCTCTCATGTTAAGTCCCTCACTAAACCATTCCTATTCAATGCTAACCCGACTAGCTGCGGGTACTCAACATGCAAGCTAACATCCCTTAACCACCTATCTCTCCAGAAAGAAGCTACCCCCCTCCTCAACTTGACTTCTAATAGTTTTTTACCACCACTTGTGTTCCCCCACCCTAGATGTTCAATAGATTGAAGATTAGCCCACCATTGAGAACAATTTTTTCCTATTCATCTCCCAACTACCATCATCTCTCGTATATTGTTATATCAAGAGTCGAGCTCACAAACTCGTAGGCTCCATCAACAACCTCCACTTTCACTTCCCTAAAAATGCTACATTAAACTTTCCCATGTCCCTCAACACCAAATCATCACACTTCTTTTCCTTACATACCCTCTCTCATGATACCCAATTGATTTTCCTACAACTCTCCTTACTCCCACCCCATAAAAAATGTTTAAATAAGAGTGAAGTTAGGAGATTATACCTTTTAGCGCTTTGAAGAACAAAAGAAAGTACAAAGACAATGCAGATATGATATATTTGAGTAGCATAACCCTACCAGGTGTTGAAATATATTTATTCTCCCAGGAGGAAAAGTGTCGTTTAACCATTTCTACCATTGGATTCCACATTCCCAACTTTGATGGGGAATCTCCAATAGGCAAGCCCAAATACTTAAAAAGCATGTTCCCTATCTTGTAATTTAGCATTAATGACGTGATAACCAACCACTTCTCTGCCACATTTATACCAACCAACAAATGGCTTTTGTGAAAGTTCACATCCTAAGATAAGTTCAAAATTCTAAGGGACTTCTTTTGCCACCTTCATAGACCTCCACTCCATTTGTGCAAGAAATAACCTGTCATCAGCAAACTACAAATGAGACACACTTATTCCATCCTTCCCTGTTTCATACCCCTTCCACAAACCCACCCATACTGCAGACTAAACCATCTGACTTAAACCTTTTGCTACAATGAGAAAAAAGAAAAGGTAACAATGGATCACATTGGCATAACCCATTACCCATCATCTCCATCACATCCCACAAATACTGTCAATTGATAGAATCATTATCCTTTTCAAAATATACCTTCAAACAAAGCACTTGTTTGTTATATCTTCTTGCATTTACCACCAACTCATTAACAATTAAGACTCCATCTAAAATTTGTCTTCCTTTCACAAACATTGTTTGGTAACCGAGATCTTGGTTTCATAAGATTTAAAAGATTTGTGTTTTTTTCATATATGTTGATGATAATGAAGATTGAATTCAAGTTCCCATGCATCTATCACATCCCACCATTAAGCTAGAATGATCTTAATGCGAGATTAATAATTTTATTTTTATTTTTGAGATATCCTCCGTCAAAAGTCAAAGATTTGTGAGACTAACATATTATTTTATTTAAATTTTTAATTTTGAATTAAAATTTTCAATTTAATTAAACTAGCCTTTAGATGAAGTGTTTTAAAATTTTAGAAAATTTTAAGTACATGAAATTTAAAATTACTTATTTTTTTTTCATTTTCTAAATACTTTTTTGAATAAAGCCATTCAATACTGTTATATTTCAAATTCTTTGTTTAGAACATACAAATTTTATCTGGATAAAAATTCAAATTTTGTAAAATTTTAATTTTAAGTATTTATTTAAAATTTTGAAATTTTAATACTAAATTTTGTTAAAATAAACATTATTTAATTTTTTAAAATTTTAAAATTCAAAAATAATTTTGTTAACAACTTGTGCAAAAATATGAAATGACTAATTATATCATTTTTATAAATAGTTATTTTTAACCTTGTAACACCTTGAAAATCACAAGTCAATTATATATGTGTTGTAACGTCTTTCTGATTAATTTATTATAAGTGTATGAAAATAATTAAAAGAAAAATTAAAGTTAATTTAAAAAAATAAGCAATTTGTTACTAATAAAGTAATAAGTTGTGGTGTGATTAGTGGGAAATCTTTGGACCGAAGTTTTAGGCTTGTTTTTAATAAAATGAAAAACTTATTGAAATGGGAGTTTGTAACATCCCAAATTTATATATATTATTTATACCATAAATTCTCTTAATAGTTATTTAAATTACTATTATCTATATTTCCAAATACTGAGATTGATGCATCCTCCCCCAAGCATAATGTGAAGAATGATGAGGTAGAACGATGCTCTCCTAGGATCTTGTTCATAGAGGTCCTTGAAGTTGAAGAAATGGAGGTTGAAGACTAGAAAATGGAGGAGAAATAGGCGCTACTCTTGTTGAAAGAGATAAGCCAAAGGATGAAGCTAGTCACAAGGGAAGGAACCCTTGATAATAGCATGAAGAACTCTCACTGAGGAGAGAACAAAGAACACTCTCTCAGAAAAAGAGCTCTCAAATTTAGAGAAAGGAAATTCATTCAAAATCAATGTTAAAAGCTACATGAAAGGAGGGGAGCTCCTTATATAGAGTTTAGCATGGACTTATGGGCCTAGCATGAACATGAACATTCAACTCCTCTAATTAGGGGGGATTAGTTGGTTAATTTAGTGTTAATTAAGCACATGCCAATTTAAGACTAAATTAATTCAACTAAGATCCAAACATGTCCCTAAAAAAAGGATGTTCTCTCTTGTTTGAATTTGAATTTTGGAGAGAAATGACATGGAACCTCCAAAATTTAAATTAAAATAAGAAGTAACAAGAATCACTTAGTAGGAGTGAGAAAGCACATGTGGAGTGAAACAAGGGAGCAAGGGGGGCTCACATATCTCCAACAGGTTTTATATGTTAGTTAGAAGGGTTTTAGAAGCAATTAGAGGTGTGGAAATAAATATCACACGTCTAAAAGATCCTAGGCCAAGCCCAACTAATTAACACACTCCACAAATAGACTAATTACACCTCCTAAAGAAAAATAGAACCTATAGGCTAAAATACAAGGCTGGAAATAAAACTAACTGCACCTCTAAAATCCTAATGACTTAAGGGTGCTTATATAAGCCTAAAAATTGTCAAATTAATACAAATTAATGAAACATGTCCTAAACTAAGCTCCTTGAAGCTTCATCCGAGTCATGCTTATTTCTTATTGGTCCTAGCTCAAGCTCATGCTAGGCGTGCATGCATCATATATAAATTTTTCCTCATAACACAATCAATCTAACATCATACACAAATTCATGTATTCAAAATTTCAAACAAAATATAATAATAGTACATACAATCTCAGCTCGCCTATTAAACCTTATCGCCTAGCGAGACCCAGGGTAGCTCGCTCAGCAACAGTTGTCTCCCACGAGGATCTGTATCAAACTATCCCAATAATAGGAACTTCACTCAGTGAAACACGTCGCTGGGTGAAAACCTGTTTATTGCTAAACAGTATGTAATTTTCTTTAGGCAAGACCTCTCATTGGGAGCAAAACTACAAAATAGGTTGATAGAGGCTAAAGCTCATCAGGCAAGACCTGTCGCTCTACGAGACCCTGCAAATAGCAAAACCTCTGTTGTCAAAACCAACCAACCTACTGACATATAACTCTACATTCTTATAACATACATTCACAATTCATTCATCTTTTTACACCATGTTCACACAAATTCTATATAAAACATAATTATCACATCAACTTAACAACAATGTCTTTAAATCAAATAACAATATTTATATGCAGCTCTCTTATAAACAATAAAATGACATCCTCTAAGACTTTTAGCTGTATCCGAAATACTTCACTCCAGAGCATCCTGCCTCTTCGCATCTACTATCTTATCTCGTGCAAAGCACGATCATCACAATCATACAAAAAACACAAACATTTCAAAGGTAAGCTTACATAATACGTAATATACCATTACATCAGTCATAAAGCATGAAAGTTACAGAATATTTATATTTAGTACAATCAACACACATTCATTGATAGTAAAAAACCAATCAATCACTCTGATGCTCCACCTGAACATAAGCACTCACAACTAATCAATCAAATCAAACACACTTATATTCTCATGAATACAAGCTTTTCACACAACAACATGTTCAGACGCAACATCTTCCAGAAAATCTACATTGAGTTCAGACCTCTTCCAATTGGTGACAGACGTCCAATCTGCCTCTGTTACCACCAATTTAAGTCTAAGCAATACTCATTTGACAACACAAACTGATGTCTAGTGTCTACCTGACACCCTGCGATATACATTCGTTGTTTGAGTATGTCTTTTAGGCAACCCTTGCATATCTAGTATGAGGATCACAATGTAAATTACAAAAAATTTCCCCTTGCATATCTGATATTCTGGATTACATTAACCTCAGTTGTGTCCCTAACATCAATGTACCCCACCAAACATATCATTCAAGGCTAAGTTACCCAACTATAATTGCCCACAACCAACAACATCAATAAATATATCTTCATCATGTCTTCCAATCATATGCATTACATCACAATTCCAAATAATACATTCTCATTCCAATAAATTCAAATTTCCATTCACAGAAAATCAATTTAACTAGAATTAAGTTACCCTACTGTAACTACCATATCCAAACTATACAATAAATTGTTCAATTCAATATCAAACATCACTCTCATAATAATCATCAACTACACAACATATCTTATATCTCAATTCATTATCAGTAATTTCCAAGAATCATAATTCATTCCAATCACGTGTAAATTCTCAAAACAAGTATTAGCATAACACATCATTATGTATTCAATGCAACATTTCATCATACATTCAATGCAACACTTCGTAACTACACATTTATAACTGACATACACGATATCTTAAATAACTCAACTATGAAATCCAAATATACATTATCTCAAATAGTTCAAATCACAATCAATATACACTAACTCAATCAACTCACATCATAATCAACAAATCACTAACTCAATTAGCTCACATCACTATCAATAAATATGCTAACTCAATTAGTTTAAATCAAAATCAAATACACATTATCTTAAATAGATTAAAAAATAATCAAAATAAATTTTATCTTAAACAGCTTAAAATATAGCCAAAATACTCATTATATCAAATAGTTCAAACCTTTCAACTACTAATCAAATCATGATCCATTGACAAAAAAAAAAAAGTCTTCCTTATCTATTTCTCCATAAAAAATCTAATTAAAATAGAAAGAAATAATCAACTTGAAGAAATTACACAGGAACCTGACAAGAATCCCAATTTCAACAGGAACCAAAGAAAATTAGAATTTCCAAAGGAATCCCTTTTTTAACGAAAACAAAAGGATAAAAAACAATCAGAAAAAGGTTTAGAAAACTACAATCAGACATACTTATCCTGATCACCTCTCAAAATCAGGAACAATAGAAGAAACCGCATCCAATTTCATTAGCTAGAGCTTGACCATGCAAGCCAAAAATCCTCACGGCCAAAAAGATAATGGCGTGGTGAAGAAATTGCTACAAAAAGAAAAATTTAAGAAAGTGAGGAAGGAATAGTTATTTTATAGTCTGATGGTGTATTCAGAAAAAAAAATTAGTTTGTTAGATGCAACCCTCTTTACCATAACCAATTTTTTTAAAACTTCTCGAAACTCAACTAAAACCTTCCGAAACAAAAAGAATAATAATTATTCTTATCTTTTCCCATTCTTCTACCATCATTAATAAAATCATCACACCTCAATTCAATTAGTAATTGAAGTATAAACTTAAATTTAATTCCCTTCACTATTTATTCTACAAATTTATGACCTATTAAATAAAATATCATTACAGAGTCCACTTAGATTAATTGGTTATAAATTGTAGAATAAGAGGTATAAGGAATTAAATTTAATGTTTACTTAAACTATTGAGGTGTGGTCGGTTTATTTGAGACATAGTGTCAAGCATTTAGATATTGGTAAGGATTAGAGGAGCAGAGAGGTGAGAGGGAATATTATAATCTTTATTTTGGAAGATTTAAATGGAATTTTGAAGAGTTACGGAAATCTATTTAGGGGGTGCAAATAGCAAGGTGAACTTACTAAATACACCCTTTCACCCTCAATCTTTCTTCTTCCTCTCTCAAAACTATTTCTTCTTCAATCTCAGGTTAAATTTGTTGTTATTATCAATATAATTTTCCTGCAACATATCAAGTTAATTTTAGCTAAAAACTCTTATTTCTTGAATCTAAATTATCAAATAGTATTTCACAGATAATAAGTAAGCGTAAGTGGAATTAATTCTCAGCTGCAAATTCTCAAAATTCATTATAGACTTGTCTTGATAAAATTATCATCTTAAGTCATTTTGAAAAGAAGTTTTTGAAAGCAAGTTTTTGAACAAGAATCGAAAAAAGTTTTGAGGAATTCAATTCACTCCTCCCCCCTTCTCCCTCTTAAATTGTTTTAATACATTTAAACCCCTTCTCAATTGGTGATCAAAGCTATTCTTGATAGTTATTCAAGCTATTTTCAAAAAGATCCAAAATGTCTTCACACAATCAAACTTTTGCTGAAGGAGCTTCTATAAATAGACCACATCTTTTCAATGGTGAAAACTACGCTTTTTGGAAAATAAACATGAAATTTTTTATCGAGTCAATAAATAAAGGTGTTTGGGATACAATTGAGAATGAACCATTTATTCATATGACTAGGATAGATGATAGGGAAGTTGAAAAGAATTTTCTTAATTGGACTCCTAAAGAATATGAAATGTTTAAAATGTTGCCCAGAGAAACTATTTAAGAAGTGCAAAAAAGGTTCACTCATATTGTAAATCACCTCATAGGGTTGGGAAAAGTTTTCGAAAGAGGAGAATTAAATGTCAAAGTTCTGAAAAGTTTAAATAGAACGTACCGAGCAAAGAGCATCGCCATATCAGAATCAAATAACCTTGCAGAGATGAATGTAGCAACCTTGTTTGGCAAGCTAAGAGAATATGTGCTTGAACTGGAGCGTCTCCAAGAGGAGGAGGATTTTGACAAAAAGAAAAAAGGGTATAACTTTGAAAAGTTCACAACATGAAGAGAGTGAAGCTGACTCTATAGAAAAAACTGAACGTGAAAAAATAAACATGCTAGTGAAAACTTTTTCAAAGTCTATGTAAAAGAAGCAAAGGTGAAAGGTGAAGAATCTGAAAAAGCAACCTAAGAAGAGTGAAACTACATCATCAAACTACATGTGCTTTGAATGCGGGAAGCAAGGTCACATAAAGACCGAATGTCCCATCTACCTCAAGAAGAAAGAAATTGGGGAGAGAAAGGGAAGGTCAGCATTCAAAAAGAAAAAAGCTTACATATCATAGGAGAAAAATTATAGCAATTCATCCACTCAATCATCAAGTGATGAAGAGGAAGCCAACTTATGTTTGATGGCTAATAAAGCTGATTCTGATTCTTATTCAAATGAATCAATTAGTTTTGCAAGAGTTTCTTCCTCTAGCTCTTGTGAAAATTATGGAACACTAGTAGAAGCATTTAATGACATGCATGAAGAGGAAAAAAAGTTATCCTTTTCAAATAAAAGAATGAAAAGTCAATTGAAATGGTACATTGAGAAATTGACAAGTGTTCAACAAGAACTAAGTTTACTTGTAAAAGAAAAAGAAACATGTGTTGGAACCTAAGGCATTGAATTGAAGCATTGAAACATAAGATTGTTTTGTTTTTGCTTTTTCTCTCTTTGTTTTTGCTATTAAATCTAGTTTATGGTACCAAACACGTTTATTGGTATGGTACTTGTATTGTGTGTTTAGACAATGATGCATTCTCCCCAAGCAAGAGCCCTATCACTAGGGTCATGGCTAGGAGAATAGAAGAAGACATGGCTAGAATAGAGGGAGGAAGATCTCACCTCCATATGACCATCAAGTTATGCAAGCCATGACTTATTTACTTGTAATTTTTATTTTAGGAACATAGGATTTTATTCTGGACATGTATTAGTCCATTTAATTTTCTAGGAGGTGTCTTAGTAATAAGAAGGGGTAAGATTAGCTTTTGGGCCTTTATTTAGGAAATAAGAGGGTAGTTTGATAACTACACCCTCTTTTTCTAAATAAAACCCAAAACTAATAAAGGAGTATCTTGGCCCTTGGATGAGGTAGCTTGGGCACCAATTCTCATCTAAAGGAGGGTATTGATTGGACTTTGGGCTTCAATCCTCCTCCCTGGGATGACTCCTTTTAATCCTAGCCCTTCATTTCCTTCATGGCTTGTCCAAGAGGTTAGCTCCCTCTATAAAAAGGTGCTCCTTCACACTCTTGTATTTTTTACACTTGATTGAATGGAAAAACCTTGAGTTGGCCAAAATTCTCTTAGTGTCCACCCTTCTCTCTTTGAGAATCCTTAGGTTTTTATCAAGGGTTCCATCCCTTGTGGCAAACTTTCCCTCTTAGGCTTATCTTACCTTAAGTGGCGCCTAAAACCACCTCACTTCTTACCTCTCCACAAACCATTTCACCAAAGAAGAAAACCTCTAGAAAAAGATCAAGGGAGGCATGCATCAGATAGGCTTGAGAATGTGCTTAAGATGGTTTTGAATAGATTACATAAGTTGGGTTGTGTTGGAAAAGCTTCAAAAATGGGATTTTGAGTGAGGTAATTGATTACCTAAAAACAATAATTGATTACCCTTCCAGAATTTGGTATTCTGGAATTATTGCTCTCTATGGTAATCGATTACCTAAAAACAATAATCAATTATTCCAGAGAGCAGCACTTTGGATCAATTTTGAGTAACATATGAAGTAATCAAGTAGGTAATCAATTACCTTGCATCAAAACTTATATAAAAGCATTTTGAAAACCGATTTTAAAAACTTTTGAAAGACCCATTAAGTGTTTGCTTCTCGTGTACGATTTACAAATTTCTCTCCAAGATTCATACTATTTTTTTATGGCTTGAAAGTGCTTCAATTTCAAGATTCAAGGAAGAGACTCTATTGAGGTTTGATCTTTCTATTTGGGTATTCTTCACTTCAGGTGATATTGTTATATACCCTTCTTTGTGTTTTTGCATAGGTTTGACAATCTCTTGAGGTGTTCTTGCGATTGTTGGAAAAATCTTGCAGCGGGGTGTTGCAAGTGAGGTATTGTGAGTAACGGGGTGTCACGGTGTAGCAAAATCTTGTGAGGTGCAAGAGGAACCCTCTCTTTGTGTGATTTAAATATTTCCAAATTAAAATTTGTATATGTGGTATGCATGTACTGAGATTTTAGTGGAAAGTAGATTAGCAGAAGGCTAAGTCTGGAAACTAGATGTAGGTCAGGTTGACCAAACCAGTATAAATCACTGTGAAAATTCTCTCTTCCTTACACTCTTTAAATTTCAGCTTTATTGAATTCTTGAGGCACTACTAACAGGTTTTTTGCAGTTGTAACTAATCTATAAAGTTTTCTTGCAACGGATCTAATTCTTTCTCTTCATTTACATGTTATTGAATTTGGGTTTTAACACAAGAATTATGGGTTTGGTTTTTCATTCTTTCTATTTGTTCTTTTTTATTCTAAATAACTTGTAAAAGCATTCTTACTAATTTTTTCTTCAATTACACTTGAAATCATTATTGAAGGAATTGAGTTGATTGGTGTTTTGCCTAAAGGGTTGAATTCTTGAAAAACTCATTTTTACAAAACAAGGTAGATTTTGGAAATTTCTAAAAGGGGACATTTTTTAACTACTCTAATACTATTGAATAGAAAATTTTGAAAAACAAATTTGGGAATCTATCGATCCCCCCCTCTAGATTCCCCATTAGGACCAACAACATGGAAAATCCATACTTGTGAAAATTGAAAAATTTTGGAAAATAAGGTTTCCCATTTTCAAAACTTATTGGCAAAGTTTACAAGTGTGCAAGTTAGTTTGAACACCATACTAAGTTCTTAAAAAAATGTCATGAATAAGGCTGGTTTAGGCTTTGAGAAACCAAATTTTAAGAAACCAAATTTTAAGAAAAATTTTAATAAGTTTTTGAACTACAAAAAAACCCCTAAACCTCGCTCTATTACATGTCATTATTGTTTGCATAAAGGTCATACCATAAATGCATGTTACATGAGGAAATTTGGTGTCCTTTCAAGTCAATACAAATAGATTGTGAAAGCTAAAAGTGATAGTAATAACCCCCAAGGACCTAAGATAATTTGGATACCTCAATCCACTCAATAAATATGTTTTGCAGGTGTGCATATCAACTAAAGTTAGAAAGAAAACACTATGATGTCCGTTCATCAAAAGCTTATAACAAGAGGGAAATCAAAAGTGTTTCATCAAAGGAGAAAAAAGTGAAGAATACTTGCAATATGGCAACAACAAAAGAAAAATTTTCACTTAGCAAACTAGGTACTAAAAATGAGGTACATATCTCACCAATAATCAAATCATACATGCAAAGATCAATTATACAAGAAGTAACACATATTAGGAACATTCTAAGAATTTTAGATGCAAATCATCATTACTAATGTTTGGAGTTCCTTGATTCTTGTGTGAAAAATTTCTACATGTTAAATCTTTGTGAGAATGCATGACTAGATGTTTGATTGGTGTTTCTGACTTAATTGTGTGCCAAGAGCTGTTGTAAAATGCGCTTATTCGTTAAAATGGTGTCTTTGCAATGTTAGCATGAAAATTGGTCAATTTAATCCATTACCCACTGATTTAATCTATTAAAATAACTTAATCAAACTGAAAATTGGGGAGATGTTTTGTAATAATCGATTGAAGTTAGTGCATAATCGATTAAAATTCCCTGTTTTCTGTTGGAAATGAAGTTCTCTCTGTGATAATCGATTAAATGAGGCCATAATCGATTAAATGTTTCAGTTTTTGCTAAAATGCAGTTTTCTGCATGATTTAATTGATTAAACCAAGTGGTAATCGCTTAAAACCGTCGAGACACGTCCTATATGTTGCAGGTCACACGTCTTAAATGACTCGCGTCATTTTTCAACACCTGCTCTGTATCCTTTCAAGTTTCTATATCAATGTTATTCTATATAAGGGAACTCTTGTCTTTTGTATGAATCACTCACTTACATCCTCACACACAAAAAGAACACTCTGAAACCTATACAAAGCCCTAGCTCCATTATCTTATCCATCTCACACAAAGCAACATGGCTTCTATGTCTAAACCTACAAGGAGAAAGATGTCAACCCATATCAGAGATGCACCAGAGCCACCACCCATTGCTGATGAAGAAATGGAAGGTGTCTTCCTCGACTAATTTGATGACCCTGAAGAACAAGAAGAGTTCTCTACATTCTAGTCTGAGAGAAAACTTGTGCCCATCAAGTACATGGACCTCACATGGTTTAGGGAATAGGGATTCATCTTTCAAGAGACTTTGATCAAGCACGGTGTCAAGGATTTCGTGGAAATGCAAGGTACTTTTTACCCAGATTTAGTAAGAGCTTTCTACGCATCAGTGAAGTTTGTGAATGGTGTGCTAGTTGGGTATGTGAAGGGTGTGAAGATTCCTCTGTTTGATAATATATAGACTGATATTGCCAAGTTTCCCAAGGATGGAATGAGAGTAATTGGTGGAATAGAAAATTTCAAGAAGGGTGTTGTTTGCAAGAATTGCTAAAAAATCCTCCAAGAACAAGAATGTTCAAGGATGAATGATCGTTTGTTGGCTTATGCTATAATATGGATACTGGTTGTAAGAGGAAGTAACCACTCAGCTAACAACTGATGACTTGGTTTTCATACAAGCCCTGAAGAATACTTCAATGCGAATTGATTAAGCTGCAATTTGCATGGAAAATATTTTGAAGGCCAAAAGGTTCCCTGACAAGCATCTACCCTATGGTGTTTTCCTCTCAAAGGTCTTTGAATTCTACAAAGTGGATCTGAACAAAGTAAAAAAAAAAACTCACTTCAACTCAACATGTTGTCAAGACAAAGTCTTTAATGCATATGAAACTGAGGATGATAGATAACATGTGGGTTTATCATAATAAGGCGGTTGATCCCATTCAAAGAAAAAGAGGACCAATATCTAAAGAGGAATCTCGGAATTAGCATTTGAGAATGCTACGGTTGAGATTGGATCCTGATCAGTTGATCAAATAGGGCAAGGCACAACACATGAAGGCAATAACCAAGGAAGTGATGAGGAGGAAAGGACTCTCAACTCATTTGAGAAATCTATGCTAGCCAAACTGGATTTGCAAACTCAGATTGTGGAAAGGTTGAATAGCAGGCTTGATAAGATTGAGAAGATCCTCGAACTCCTTCTTGGACCCCTTGATATTGAAGAAGAAGAGGAAGGGAATGATGAGGATGAAGCCTAGCATTACACTAACCCCTTAGGCACTTGGGCTTAAGACCCTTTCCAATTGAGTTCGAACACCGAGATGGCTTAAGATCCTTTCCAATTGGCGACAACCATCCAAGCTTCCTGTGTTACCAATAATTTAAGTCTAAGAAACACTTAGTGTCTACCTGACACTCTCTGTGACATACAGTCAATGTTTGAGTACGTCCTTTAGGCACCCCCTTGCATATATGGTACCACAATGCAAATTACAGAAATATCTTTTTGCATATCTAATACTCTGTATTACATTGACCCTAGTTGTGTCCCTAACATCAATGTACCCCACCAAACATATCATCCAAGGCAAAGTTATCCGATTGTAACTGCCCGTAACCAACAACATAAATAAATATATCCTTATTATGAATCATATGTATTGCACCACAATTTCAAATAATACATTGTCAACCCAATAAATTCAATTCTCATCACAGAAAATCAATTCAACAAATATCACTCATCAATCACCACAATAAAAAATTTCACATAATATCCAAAATCAATTCAAAAGTTAATTCAATCACAACTAACAACCTTAATACTCTTAAAATCGTAATTTTTCAAACTTAAAACAAGAAAAAAGCTTTTCTTACCTATTTCTCCTTTTCAAATTTAACTTAAATAAAATGAGGAAATACACCCTAAGAAATTCACAAGAACCTGACAAAAATCCCAATTTAAATAGGAACCTTAGAATCAAGATTTTCAAAGAAATTCTCTTTTTAACAAGAACGATAGGATAAAAAACGATTAGAAAAAATTTTGTTGATTCAAGATTAGACTTACCTATAACAGCAATCACTCAGCTACAGGAGTTATGGAAGAGATTGCGTCGGAATTCGTCAACCAAAAGATTCACACACAAAGGACTCAAGAAAACGGTGAGGGGGAGAGTAGAAGCAGCAGAGAAGAAAAAATTGAAAAAGAAGGAAAGAAAAGGAAAAAAAAAAGAAAGAAAGGGAAGGAAGAAAAAAAAAAGAAAATGGAGTGGGGTGAGTTTGGTGAGTTCTGACTTGCTATTTGCATCCCTCCTAAACAGATTTCCGAAAACTCCTTGAAACTCAATTGAAATTTTCCGAAATCAAAAAATAATTATTATATTTCACTTCCTAATTCCCAACTATTTTAAAAAAATAATTAACTAATATTTATATTATAAATTAACTCAGTTATTCTCCCACTACTCTACTAATATAAGATAATGAAACATTTAAATCCCCTTAACATTTATTTCTTTTCCATTAATAATCTATTAATTAAACCGATCCCTACAGATGTTCTAGAATTATGTGAAAAACACTTTAATCAATTAGAACTTAAAATAATTGATTATTCTAGTGGCAAAAGCTTTTCCTATATAAGAGAAACTCTCATTTCTCAAAAGTAATGAATACACAACTTTTAGTACTACGAATTCATTCTTTCAAAAGGAATTTTATTCAGAAAAGATGGAGAGGAATATCTTTAGGAGCTTGAATCCAACCAAGAAGGACTTGAGAGTGCCTTCGATGATTGCCTTGGAGGAGGTCAAGGCAGGGATAGCTCGTGTGGAGACATCACTCAAGGAAGAAGTAGGGGGGCTCAAAGCAACTAAGGAGAAGTTGAGAATCAAGGTTTCAATCCTTGCCTTGAGAGGGTTGTGGCCAACGGTGTGTCATGCACTCTCCCAACTCTAAGAGTAAGGATCCCTGAACGTAAGCCATAGAATGTAGTATAGAATGTAGTGAGGGATGCTAAAGCTTTGGAGAACTTTCTAGAGAAAGTAAGTTCTATACAACAAGGAAGGAATAGAACAAACATAAACACATCAAGAATCAAAGAAAAAGGATCAAATAACAACAAGAAAATATTGGAAAATCAAGTGTTGTGCAATTACCGTTTTCTATCACCTATATCTTTGTGTATGAAGCATAAAAAATCCAGGTGATATCTTTTCTTTATTGTATTCTTTGTAAGGTTTTGATCTAGGTAGGTTTCCTAGAGGTAAAAGTTCATGTAATAGGTTTTTACATGAGTAGAATCTTTAGTCTTGAATAGTTTTTTCAAGAATTGCATTTGTAGGTTTCATTTGCATTTGAGTTTTTGGTTGTAAAACTCTCTTAAGATTTCTAGTTATTGGTTCTAATCAAGGTACGTTTCCTTGATTGAATAACAACTGGATGTAGTACAGGTTAAGGGTGAACCAGTATAAAACCTTTCTGTAATTTTATCCATTACCTTACTTTGATTCAATATCTTTAATTAGCTTTTGTTTGTATATGTAAATTCTGCTACATAAAATTGAATCTTGATTAGTATATGAAATCTTATATGTAATCAATTCTTGATGCTATTATCAATATAACTTTGCTGCAACATATCAAGTTAATTTTAGCTAAAAACTCTTATTTCTTGAATCTGAATTATCAGTTAGTATTTCATAGATAATAAGTAAGAGTGAGTGGAATTAATTCTCAGCTGCAAATTCTCAAAGATCATTATAGACTTGTCTCTATAAAATTATCATCTTAAGTCATTTTGAAAAGAAGTTTTTGAAAGCAAGTTTTTCAACAACAATCAAAAAAAGTTTTGAGGAATTCAATTCACCCTCCCCCCCCCCGCCCTCTTGAATTGTTTGAATACATTCAAACCCCTTCTCAGATTTTTATTTTGAATGATCCTATTTTGATGAAGGTAAAATCAATAAAGATAATTGATTAAGCTATTGAAATAATATTTTGAAAATTTGGTGATAAATGATATTCGTATGATTTGGCAAGACATGATATTTTGATGATTTCATGAGAAATTATATTTTGATGATTTTTGTAATAAATGATATTTGATTATTTTGGTGATATTTGGTAGTCATTGATGATTTTGGTGTGATGTTGGATATGTGTGGTTGATTTTAGTGATAATTGATATTTTTAATCAATTTAGATTATAACCAAAATTATGGCGGAATTATTACTATGATGTATGATGATGTGATGTATGTCAAGTTTGATGAATGTAGGTAGTTACTGGGAAGTAATTTTGCCTTAGATGAGGTGTATTGAGTTGTGGTTATGTCTAAGGTTAATGTAATTCGGATACCAATTATGCATGCAAGGAGAGATAATATGTGGTTTTACATTGCAATCTTAGTAACGAATATGATGGGAGAGGTACCCTTAGGATGTACTTGGATGAAAGTGGTTTGTCATAAAGGTCATGTAGACTCTAGACATCACTATCAGATAAGTATGTTAAGACTTCAGTTGATTTTTTGAAGGGTTTGGTGGATGTCTAACACCAATGGTGGTGAATATGTCAAAACTCAATAAATAGTCATGACACTTCGTGTCAAGTTAGTATGAGGTGTTGAGTGTTTATGTTCGGGTGGAACATAAGTATAATTGATTGATGATTCTATTGATGAATTGAGTATGAATGAATGGTGATAATATTTTAGAATGTAATAGTTTTATTGTGATGATTGAATGATGTTTATGTTATGCCTACCGTTATTTTCGTGTTGTTCTTGTATGACTATGATGATCGTGCTTTCCAGATAGCAGATAATAGTAAGGATTCGGTGATGCAGGTAGATGACATGTGATTGAGCTAGAAGAGTTGACTTCGAGTTTAATATGTTTTAATTAAAGTTTACCTACGTGTTTGAAGCATAATGTAAATATTAAAGAGTAGAATAGCATGAATAATTAAAGTTTACCTATGTGTTGTAAGTTATGTGATGTGATCTCTGATGATCACGTGCCCAAAGGATCCTTTCTAAGGTCACTTGGAAGGGAAATGGATTTATGGAGAGGAAAGGAATGGGGTGAGGCACCACAAATACCAGGTTTAATAAGCCAAAGGGGAGAGGCCACAAGGGAGGGGTCCCTTGATAACTCTTAGAAGCTCTCACAAAGGAGAAGGGGGGACTCTCAAAGGTAAGAACCTCACAACCAATATGGTCTCTAGGATTAAATTTCAAGTGTAAAAAATACAAGTGAAGGGAGGAGCTCCTATTTATAGAGGTAGTTAACCTCTTGAACAAGATAACCTAAAAAAGAAGGGTTAGGATTAAAAGGAGAGATCTAAGGAAGAAGGATTGATAAACAATTCCCTCCTTAGATCATCAAACTTAGTGCCCAAGTTTCTCAAACCAAGGGCCAAGATTCCTTTTTATTAGTTTAGGGGGTTTATGTAGGAAAAGAGGGGTGTCGATATCAAGTTACCCCTTATTTCCTTCATAAAGACCCAAAAAGCTAAATCCACCCTCTAAATTCCTAAGACACCTTCTAAAATAAATAATGGACTAAATACATGTCCCAAATTAAATTTCTAATGCTCCTCAAAATTAAAATAAAGGAAAATTACATTTTATTAACTAAAGTCACTAGCCTAATATCTTCACTCTCCACAGGAGGTGTAGTCTTCCTTTGTCTGCAAGGGTTAGGCCTTTTTCAATCCTTCTAGCCATGACTTTAGTGATAGGTCCTTGGCTAGGCATGGTCACATCATCTCCTCCCCCTTAGAGAGGATTTGACCTCAAATCCATGGGGTCTTCATCATTTTCAGCACCTACAAATGGACACAAATTAGAAACATTAAAACTAGTGTTTACCCCATAATCCTCAAGCAGATCTAAAACATAGGCATTATTACCGATCCGCTCAAGTATTTGGAAAGGTCCATCTCCTCTAGGGCTAAGTTTGGACTTCCTTTGAGAAGGAAATCTATCCTTTCTCAGGTGAAGCCATACTCAGTCACCCTTTTCAAAGATGACCACTTTCCTCCCCCTATTGGCGAAAGTAGCATCTCTCAAGAATTGGCGCTTTATGTTAGCTTTAACCCTCTCATGTAATTGTTTTACAAAAACGGCTTTTGCCTCTCCTTCTCTATGCACAACAACAGAAAGAGGAAGAGGTAAAAGATCTAGAGGAGTACGAGGATTAAAGTCATAGACCACCTTAAATGGAGAATGTTTGGTGGTTCTATGAACCACCCGATTATAAGCAAATTCAATGTGGGGAAGATACTTATCCCAAGACTTATGGTTGCCTTTAAGGAGAGCCCTCAGCATAGTGGATAAAGATCTATTCACCACTTTTGTTTGCCATCAGTTTGAGGGTGACAGGTAATGGAAAAAAGAAATTTAGTTCTCAGCTTAGCCCAAAGAGTTTTCCAAAAATGGCTAAGGAACTTCACATCCCTATCTGACACTATTGAAGAGGGTATGCCATGCAATCGGACAACCTCTTTAAAAAAAAGTCTTATGATGTTGCTCGCATCTTCCACTTTGTGGCAGGGAATAAAATGGGCCATTTTTGAAAATCGGTCCACCACCACAAATATGGAGTATGTACCTCGTTGGGTTATTGGGAGCCCAAGGATGAAATTCATGCTAATATCCTCCCAAGGTGCAAAAGGAGTAGGTAAAGGTGTGTATATTCCATGAGGAATGGCTTTATACTTTTCTTGCAAGCAAGCTATACATCTAGAGCAATGTCTATGGACATCTATATGCATATGGGGCCAAAAGAATTTCTCTTGTAAAAGTAGGAGGGTTTTTGAAATCCCAAAATGCTCCATGATCCCACCTTCATGGCTCTCTTTTATGAGTAAGTTCCTAATTGATCCTTGGGGTATACAAAGCTTACTCCCTTTGTAGAGATACCCCACACTAGTGAAGACATCATGGGCCTTTAATGCGAATGCAGATGCAGAGGTAGCAAAGATGGGGCTGAAATCCTTGTCAGAAGGATACATAGCCCGAATGTCATCAAATCCCAAGATTTTTGCACTCAAGGATGAATAAAGGGCATGACGCCTAGAAAGAGCATCAACCACCACATTTTGTTTTCCTTTCTTGTACTTGATGACATAAGGGAAGGATTCAAGATATTCCACCCACGTTGCATGCCTTTTGTTCAATTTACCTTGACCCCTCAAATATTTTAGTGACTCATGATTACTATGAATGACAAACTCCTTGGGAGCAAGGTAATGCTCCCAAGTTTGAAGGGCCCTAATTAGAGCATAAAACTCCTTATCATAGGTGGGGTAGTTGAGGGGGGCACCATTGAGTTTTTCACTGAAATACGTAATAGGGTGCCCTCCTTGCAACAAGACAGCTCCTACACCTACACCAGAGGCATCACATTCAAGTTCAAATGTTTTAGAAAAGTCAGGTAATACCAAGACTGGTGCATGGGTCAGTTTATGTTTAATTAGCTGGAAGGCTTTCTCTTGTTTCTCCACCCAAAGGAAAGGAACTTTCTTTTTCACCAAATCATTTATTAGTGTGAAGAGCGTGGAGAAATTAGGCACAAAATGCCTATAAAATCCAGTGAGACCATGAAAGCTTTTGATCTCTGTCACACTCTTTGGGGTGGGCCATTCTCGAATTACTTTTATCTTTTTGGGGTCAACATGGACCCCTTTTGTCCTAACTACAAAACCTAGGAAAACTACACTATCTACACAAAAGGTGCATTTTTCTAATTTACCAAAAAGATTATTACTCCTAAGAAGAGAAAAAACATGTCTTAGATGTCCTAAATGATCATCTAGGTTCCTAGAGTAAACTAAAATGTCATCAAAGTAAACTACACAAAATTTACCAAGGCAATCCCTTAGTACATGATTCATTAAGCGCATGAATGTGCTTGGGGCATTGGTTAGCCCAAAGGGCATAACCAACCACTCATATAGACCAAATTTAGTCTTAAAAGTAGTTTTCCACTCATCACCCTCTTTGATCCTTATTTGGTGGTAACCACTTCTAAGATCTATTTTTGAAAATATTTTTGCCCCGTGCAATTCATCCAACATATCATCAAGACGAGGGATTGGGTGCCTATATTTAATGGTGATGTTGTTGATTGCACTTCTCCAACAGCTCATTGACTTGAGACTCAATCTCTTGGGTCTCTATGGGGTTGGTTCTATAGGCAGGTCTATTAGGTAGACTTGCGTTAGGCACCAAATCAATTTGATGTTCTATACCTCTAATGGGAGGAAGTCCTTTCAGAACCTCATTAGGGAATATATCCTCAAATTCCTTTAAAATATCTTGAACCCCTTGAGGAAGGTGCTCATGTGCATGGGCTGTGGCAGTGTTCTCAGTAGAAGAATGCAAAATGGGAGAAGGATTTGATGCCTTTTTGCAAAAGAGGAGAGAAAAGGGCTTGTTAGTCAAAAGAGCTTCTTTTAAGTCACGTTTGGTAGCTAATAGGCTCTTTTTACTAATATTCCCTTTGGAAGGGACATCACTTTCCGACTCTTTCTCTTTACCCTTTTCAAGCTTTAAGGGTGAAGCTTGTTGTGTGTTTTTTTCCTCAACTCTTTTCTTTTTCATCATAATTTGATCCTCAGACACTTGAAAAGGTGACAAAGGATACAATTTGAAGCTCTTTTCATTATGGGTGAGGATTATTTGGTTGGAGTGACCATGGTGAATGGCTTTCTTGTCAAATTGTCATGGTCTCCCCAACAAGATATGGTCAGCCTCAATAGGAACTATATCATAAAGAATCTTATCATTATAAGATCCTATGGAAATTGGAACCATAACTTGTTCATTGACTACCATCTCCCCTTGCTCATAGAGTCATTGCAATTTGTAAGGTTTGGGATAGGGTATGGTAGTCAAGGCTAGCTTTTCAACCAACCTAGAGCTACAACAGCTACAACAGCTACAACAGGAGCCACTATCAACAAGGAGATAACATATTTTGTCATTTACTTTACATCTTGTATGGAAGATGTTCTCTCTTTGTTACTGGACAAGCTCTAGAGGTTGGCTTCCAAGAAGCCTTTGAACTATAAGAAGGTCCCCCTCGTAAGGAAAAGCTTCCTCACACTCTTGTTCAAAAGTATGTCCCCCTTCTTCCTCACTCTCACTAGAGGAGGAAGATGAGTTATTCTCACTACAAATGTCTTGTCCCCTCACGATCATTTTTTCTTGTTGGGGCATAGAGAGGCAATGTGGCCTCTCCCAAGACATTTGAAGCATTTGATACTACTTTCCCTCTCAGTAGGCTTAGTAGTAGGGGGTTTTCTCTCTATATGAGGTGCTTTTGTATCTTGAAAGTGCTTGGGTTCCTCTTTGGGAAAAGCCTTGAAAGAGTTCCCCTTAAGTTGGTCTCTCTTTGGGTAAGAGGGAGAATCTTTTTTAAAGCTTTTTCTCTTGAGTTGATTCTCAGCTCTTACAGAAAGTTCTACCAACTCATCAAGGTTTGAGTATGAAAGAAGCTCTACCTTATCTCTAATTTCAGAGCTTAATCCACACAAAAACCTAGCAAGGGTGGCATTGGGTTCCTCAATGATATTGGCCCTTAGTATGAGAAGCTCCATCTTTTGTCTATACTCCTCAATACTTAAGTTATGTTGCCTAAGTCTTTGGAGTCTATCCAAAAGATCCCTCTCATAATATGAAGGAATCTGATGCAAAAAACTTTTGAACTACCCTTGATCTTCTCCTTGAGGTTCCAAATACCATGAAATGGATGATGGAGGGGAAAGAAAATGGAGGTGGGACGTCACTCTCAAAGAGATATAAGCCAAAGTGTTTAGGTTTGCCACAAGGGAAGGAACCCTTGTTAAAAATCAACTAGGAAGAGGTTCCTCAAGAGAGAGGATCCTCAAGACCTTTTACTAAGAATGTGCTCACAAAGAGACTATTTTCATTCAACTTCAAAGATGAAATTTACAATGAGGGGGAATGAGTATATATAGCCCCAAGGGAGAGCTTGGACACACTTTTCTAGGCAATGTGGGACTTAAGTGAGGCACCTAAGTTCACCCCATGGTTGCAATTAGCATCTCCTAAATTGAATGGGCTAGCCCAAAATCATGTCTTGACTTATGCACCCATTCTAAGCTTACTCCTCCTTTTTAACTAAAGACACCTATACCTTCTAAACTAAAAAGAATATGGTCGAATATACATGGCCTTAAAGGAATTAAAAATATGCTCCTATTTAGCTAATTAAAATAAAATATTTACAAGCTAAAAATGAAGACTATAGCTTCCAATCTTCAATGAGCTTTCATCCATGTCATGCCTTCCTTAAATCTTCCTAGCCATGATGCATGCTAGGTGGGATTGCATGATCTCCTCCCCCTTGGAGAGTATTTGACCTCAAATCCTAAGTCATTTCTTCCTCTTGTTCAAAGTCTGCAAGAAAATAAGGAAAGCAGTAAGTATATGCAGACAAGTGATTTTGGGGATAGTGAGAGGTCTATAAGGAGGCCTCTTAGGAATGGGGTAGTGGATTTTGGTACTAAGGTGTGAAAATATTTTAGTGTGCATGTGCCTCCACACAGCAACTCCTCATCCTCCTCCTATTGCACTAGATACTAGCTTCAAAGGTTTTGAAATAGTAGGCGAGACTAGTCTAAGTGGAATGGAGCACTCATCAAGTTGGACTTGAGGGTGTGGATCAAGGTGCTCAAAATATATAGGCACATCCTCAAATTCAACTTGTTCCTTTGGTAAGGGTTGACAGGAAAATTTTTCTATGTAAAGAACCTCCTTTGAAGGCAAAGGCGGATCTTCCTTAGACTCAGTCTTCTTACCAACAACCTTATTTTCATTTTTATCCCTCTCTCTCTTAAGCTTCATGATCCTTCTATCCTCCATGATAAGTAAGGTAATCTTTTTCCCTTTATGAGAAAGAGTGATTTTATTAGTAAGATCATTGTGCAAAGTTTCCTTATCATGTTGCCATGGCCTTCCCAACAACATGTGACTAGCTTCCATAGGGACTACATCACATAACACTTTGTCGCGATACTTCCCTATGGAGAAGCTAATCTCCACTTGCTCTCTTACTACTACACCATCTTCATAATTAAGTCCATGCAAAGAATAAGATGAAGGATGAGGAGTAGTAGCAAGTAATAGCTTTTCCACCACCCTCATGCTACAACAATTACAACATGATCCACCATCCACAATGAGAGAACAAGTTTTGCCCAAAATTTTGCATCTTGTTTGAAAAGCATTCTCTCTTTGTGTTTGGGTTTCCTTACAAGGATGGCTTCCAAGAAGTTGTTTCACTTTGAAGAGATCATCACATGAATGAGTACCCTTTTCATTTTATGTTCCCCTTAAAGTCCTTTTTCTTTCAGAGCAAAACAAAGCAATGTGCCCTTTTTCTAAACACTTAAAACATTTAGGACTTCGAGAACGAGTGCTCGAACTAGTGGTAGGGGTGTCACTCATACTCAAGGGTTTTCTCTCAATATGCTTTCTTTTGGATGACTCTCTTTTGGGTTTGATTATAGAAGGGTTTGTCTTTTCTTAGGATGGCTCTTAGGGTTTTCCTTCTTACTAGAAGAAGCATGAGTGTCATGGGTTATTCTAGGCTCTTCTAAGTATCTATAACTTGTGTAAATGTTACCACAAGAGCTCTTATAGGCATCTCTCTCTTTTTGTATCTTCTTTTCTTCCCTTCTTTCTAACTCCTTTTGTTCTTTTTCTCTCTTTTCCAATTCTTTCTTCTCTTTTTCTCTCATTTCTCTTCTCTCTAACTCTTTTCTTTTGTTTTCTTATTTTTCTCTTTCTTTCTCTCTTTTCTTTTTTTCTCTTCTCTCTTCTCTTTCTTTTTCTCTTGCTTCTCTTTCTCTCTTTTCATTTTCCCTACTCTTTTTTTCTCTTTCTTTTCTTTCTCTTTGGTCCCTCTCTTCTCTTTCTCTTTTCTCTTGTTTTTTTCTCTCTTGTCTTATTCGTTCCCTCTCTTCTCTTTGTCTATCTTTTTCTCTTCTTTCTTTTCTTTCTTATCTCTCTTTTTCTTTTTGTTCTTTCTCTCTTCTCTCCTCTCTATCTAGTTCCTCTTGTTCTCTTTTCCTCCTCTCTTTTTGTTTTCTCTCATTTTTTCAAAATTTCCTACGTTGTTTTTCTATTATTTCCCAATCAATAGAGTATGGATATGTGGGCAAGGTTGGTTTATCACTCTTCTCATACTTTTATTTTATTCTATTCTCACATTCTTCTGCTTTATTTTTTCTAGTTTTATTACTACTCCTAACACTCCTAGATGTGTGTGAAAACATGTCAAAGTGTAAGGCCTAGGGAACTAATATGAAAAACACTCCTCTCTTTTTTGT
The DNA here is from genome assembly GCA_037954015.1 of Psophocarpus tetragonolobus. Classification (NCBI taxonomy): domain Eukaryota; kingdom Viridiplantae; phylum Streptophyta; class Magnoliopsida; order Fabales; family Fabaceae; genus Psophocarpus; species Psophocarpus tetragonolobus. Next base: position 41,776,033 of record CM075688.1, on the reverse strand, counting down.
TTTCTCTTAAAGTGTTAAGAGTCTTTGGAACTCTAACACTTGCTAAAACGTTGAAAGCAAATAAAGAAATTTAAAGCAAAGTTAAAGGATTCTAACGTGCTCCTAAGTATGAGTAAGGGGTACCAATTCCTTATCCACACTAAAACGAGAACTAAGGTTTATTACACACAAAAGAGGTGACCCTTATGGGCATTCAACACCTCTAATTAAAATGTCCTTTAAATACACCCAAATTAAACAAAGAGAATTAAAAGTAGTTGAATGTAGCTCCTTTCTTCAAGTGCTCCTCACCAAGTGTATCACTCTAGTCTTGGTCTCCTTTTCAAGTCTCCTCTTCCTTGGTTTTAAATCAACACTTCTTAAGGGTGCTACCCTTGTGGAAATTTCAACAATTTGGCTACCTACCAAGAGAAAACAAGCTCCCAAGCAAAAGACCAAGGGAAGTAGAATTTGAAAGCAAAAAGCAATAAAAAGAACTTAACAAGAATAGGAACACATCCAAGTGGAAAGAATTTATTTGACCAACACAAAGAAAGCCACTAAGGATAAGCAAGAAATAAAAGGTGTAGAAAGAAAGTTGGTACACAAAAGAAATTCCTAGAATGGGCCTAATATAGAATTGGACTTAAAACCAAAAAGACTCAACAAATTCCATGATTTGCACAATTGTAAAGCAAGGTGGCTAAATCATATGCAAATAAATTCAAGCAAATTTCAATAAAATTTAACACTCCTTTGAATTGTTTAATAATTTTGAGGTGCACTAAATTTATTTTTTTTGTACTCTTTTTACTTCTTTTTAGCACTTTTTACTAACTCTTTTTTTGACTTATTTTGCTCTTTTGATTTCTTTTCTTCTTCTTTTTTTTTAAAAAATTTTGCTACACCTATTAACACATTTTGTAGCAAATATAGAAAAGAGTTTAAGAACTATAAATTCTTGAAAAACAATAATAAATTAGCCACAAAAATTTGATGTAAAAGTGCAAACCAAAGAACACAAAGCAACTTAAAATGAGCTAGTAATTTTAGGTGATTATAACATAACACCAAGTGAGAGTTTTTTTGGGTTTAGGTAAGCTTGATTGCTCAAGTTTTCTGCCCAAATATGTGCCCCAAAATGCTTAACAAGTCAGCACAAAGAAAATCACCACAATAAACTAGCACAAAAATAAGCTACTCACACAAAATGAAGAAATGGACTCTAAGAAAGAATTGAGCAATTTATTTTTTTTGAAAAATTTTTTAAACATGCTGTGATCTAAAGCATGTGGGACTCTAGGAATAGACACAAGAGCATATGCTCAATTCCAAGAGAAAAACACATTTTTTATGGTAAAAATAAAAAGGCAAAACTATGTAGAATTAAGAGACAATAAAAGGGCTACAACATGACCAACTAAGACACAACTTGGAAGATTAAAAACTGAAATTAAATGACTCAAAATAACCAGAAATATATGCCCAAAACAAAGAACAAGGGGCTGGAAAAACAGAAAAATAGATGCAGGAAAATAGAATTAAAAACTCAAATAAGAAGAACCACGTGCATCCAAATATCAAGACCACATTATGTGGCTTCCTTCACAAATTTTGTGAAGTCATTACAATGACCTTCTTAGGATTTTCAAATTAACAAAAAATAAATAAAAGGCTGGATAGAAAATTAAAGAAACAATCTAATAGGAAACATATAAAGATTCAATGGAAAAGAACAAGATAAATTGAATCTAGAAAGCAATAAAGACTAGGAAATAAATTGCATAAAATGAAAACTACTAAAACATAAACTAAAAGGATATAAAAGAAATTAAATTACAAGAATTAAAGTCTAGAAAAAACATAGAAAATAGCAAGAAGACTAAGAAGAAAAGCTGGAAAAAATTAAAGAAAATTAAGACTAGAAAAGAACCTCATGGAGTTAGCTCTGATACCAAATGATGCAAAAACCTTTTGCACTCCCCTTGGTCTTCTCCTTGAGGTTCCAAGTACCATGAAATGGATGATGGAGGGGAAAGAAAATGGAGGTGGGACGCCATTCTCAAAGAGAGATAAGCCAAAGTGTTTAGGTTTACCACAAGGGAAGGAACCCCTTAATAAAAACCAACTAGGAAGAGGTTCCTCAAGAGAGAGGATCCTCAAGACCTTTTACTAAGAATGTGCTCACAAAGAGACTATTTTCATTCAACTTCAAAGGTGAAATTTACAATGAGGGGGAATGAGTATATATAGCCCCAAGGGAGAGCTTGGACACACTTTTCTAGACAATGTGGGACTTAAGTGAGGCACCTAAGTTCACCCCTATGGGTGCAATTAGCATCTCCTAAATTGAATGGGCTAGCCCAAAATCATGTCTTGACTTATGCAACCATTCTAAGCTCACTCCTCCTTTTTAACTAAAGACACTTATACCTTCTAAACTAAAAAGAATATGGCCGAATATACATGGCCTTAAAGGAATTAAAGCTATGCTCCTATTTAGCTAATTAAAATAAAATATTTACAAGTTAAAAATGAAGACTATGGCTTCCAATCTTCAATGAGCTTTCATCCATGCCATGTCTTCCTTGAATCATCCTAGCCATGATGCATGATAGATGGGATTGCATCAGAATGTGCCTTCTTCGCAAACAAGTTTTTAAATCATTCCAGTAGCAAGTGTCAGGCATTTGTTTACAGGCCCTATCCTTGACTAACCTATCCCACCAATGCAAAGCAGGACCTTGAAAACTAAGGGAGGTCAAAGCTACTTTCCTTTCTTACCTTATTTCATAGCATCGGAAGAGTTGTTCCACTTTGACTTCCCAATCTAGGTAAGTCTCAACATCTTCCCTACCATGAAAATGGGGTAGGTTTACCTTTGGTTCCCTAGCATGATTTATGTTCTCTTGAGGAGAATGATGATTGTATGATGAATGGGAGTTATGCTTATGTTGATTTCTATAGTATTCTTCTTCACTAGAGCTAAAATGCCTAGATGGGGATCTTATAAGAATTCCTTTCTTTTTTCTATCACTCTTCCTCCCATCTCTCCTCATACTGTCTTCTCTCTTCTTCCTTTTTTTCTCTTTTTCTATTTTTCTTTTTAGTTCTTTCCTTCTTCTCCTTTCTTCATCCTCTTTTCTCTCTCTTTGCCTTCTCTCTTCTCACTTTTTTTTCTCTTTTCTCATTTCCAACATCTCTTTTTTTAACTCTTCCTTCTCTTTTTGTTTTTTCTTTTCTTTTATTTCTTTTTTTCTCTCTTTTTCTTCTCTCCTTTCTTGTTCTTTAGCCATTCATTCCCTAAATTCTAAGTTAAGGTTTTCAAGAGTGTCTCCCTTAGAAGGTTTTCTTTGGTTGGCACTCTTACTTGATGAACAACTATGTGCACTAGAATGTGTGTGGGAAGTCATGGTGCTTGGATGCTAAAAACTAAAAGGTAGGCCAAAAACTTTTTTTTTTCAAGCAATACTCCTCTCTTTTTTGTTTTCTCACCAAAGGTGGCTTGATGAGTCTTTGGAACTCTTAGCCTCTACACGTTTTTTCCAAAAAATTAAAAGTGCAAGAATGTAAAAGAGAAAGGGTTCTAATCGTGTTCCTAAGGTGTTGAAGGAAGTATACCACTTCTCCCTTCTTCACCTAATTAACGAGGAACTAAGCTAAAATTAACCAAAATTATTACAAATTAGGGGAGGGCCTTAAAGGCACTCAAACTCCCAATCTAAAATTAAGTTTATACAATAGAAAGAATAAAAAATAAAACAAAGTCTTCACTCCAAGCTTGTTGGTGTTTGGCTCCTTTTGATCAAGCCCCTTTGAGTTGCATCAACCCACCCCAAGAATGTTACCCTTGTTTCCTCTTGTTTGGACTTGCCAAAATTTTATTATGGCATATTTCCGAAGCTTTCCTTACCAATGCCGAATAAATTACAAGACAACAAAAAAAGGTGAATAAAAAAACAAGGTTCACAAATTCAAGTGAATAGATTAAACAATGACAGACAAGCAAGAAAACATAAGGCTCACAAATGAAGGTAGCACACAAATAACTTTCCTAGATTAGCTCTAAGAGTGGAGATGAAAAAGGCTCAAACAAAAAATGAAACCAAAAGTTGCACACTTAATAAAATTTAAGTGACTAAAAGCTAAAAATCTTACGCAAGTAATTTTTTTTTTAATCACAATTGGTTCCTCATATCAAATGTTTCTATTATTAGGTACACAACTTCAAAATTGTCTTTCTTTTTTTAGTTCTTTATCTTCTTTTTTTTTTTAACTTGAACTTTTTCTAATATATTTTTTTTAACTTTTTCTAATAATTTTGCTACACCTAATAGCTTGTTGAATTGAAAATTTAATAAGGATGCTTTAAATAATAACGTTTGAGCGAATAAGCACAAAGTTAGGTCACACAATTTTCAAGCAATGCATGCAACTAAAGGCAAAACAACTTAGTAGTTCCAAATACCACTGAATTATTAGTGCTTAAGGAATGATTTAAGGCTGATTTTGAAGTACATTGATTGCTCAAATTACTAACACAATTTGCCCAAGCTAAAATTCCATAAAGAGGCACCAATAGTAAAGGTAAATCAAGTGGAAAGCTACTAATAATACAACATAAAACAAGAAGCATATAAAGATTGAATTGAGCAAATATTTAAGAACAACAAAGAGATTACTATGCTTGAACTAAAAGCATAAAAGACTTAAAAGACTCAACAAGAGGTTCAACTCTTAGGAGCTCAATTCAAAATGTTTTTTAAGGCTTTTGTAAAAATTTTAAGAGGCTAAAACCTAAGGAATTTGAATGAGACAAAATAGGAAACTAACATGCCTAGTATTTGACAAAACACAAGATTAAGAAAAGTAACACACCTAAAAAAAGAGCAAAAATTTCAGCAAGAGACTCAAAACAAAAGGCGCAACAAATTGGCCAAAGTTTATCACCACAACGGTGTGGAAAAATTCTCAACCATGTGGGTTTAATGATTAGAACTTATTAGGCACACTTTAACATAAAAAACCAAGGGAAAACTAAGCAACTTGAACACGAAAATAAGATGCAAATAAAGGGACAAATAAAATTGCATCAAATTAAATGGAACATATACGCATAGATAGGAAACAAAAGCCCATATAATAGCAAGAATAAAAAGGTATACTATTAGACAATAAAGGAAATAAATATGAAAAAAAATGAAGGACTTTAAAATAAAGAGAGCAAAGAGATAAACAAAAAAAACAAGTAAATTTTTTTGAGGAAGAACGTGACCTTTAGAAAGTGGCTCTAGATACCACTTGATATGATCTTTGATGATCACGTGCCCAAAGGATCATTTCTAAGGTCACTTGGAAGGGAAATGGATTTATGGAGAGGAAAGGAATGGGGTGAGGCGCCACAAATACTAGGTTTGATAAGCCAAAGGGGAAAGGCCACAAGGGAGGGGTCCCTTGATAACTCTTAGAAGCTCTGACAAAGGAGAAGGGGGGACACTCAAAGGTAAGAACCTCACAACCAATATGGTCTCTAGGATTAAATTAAGTGTAAAAAATACAAGTGAGGGGAGGAGCTCTTATTTATAGAGGTAGTTAACCTCTTGAACAAGATAACCTAAAAAAGAAGGGTTAGGATTAAAAGGATAGATCTAAGAGAGGAGGATTGATAAACAATTCCCTCCTTAGATCATCAAACTTGGTGCCCAAGTTTCTCAAACCAAGGGTCAATATTCCTTCTTATTAACTTAGGGGGTTTATGTAGGAAAAGAGGGGTGTAGATATCAAGGCTATCCCTTATTTCGTTTATAAAGACCCAAAAAGCTAAATTAAATTCCTAATTCTCCTCAAAATTAAAATAAAGGAAAATTATATTTTATTAACTAAAGTTCCTAGCCTAATATCTTCACTCTCCACAGGAGGTGAAGTCTTCCTTTGTCTGGAAGGGCTAGATCTTCTTCAATCCTTCTAGTCATGGCCTTAGTGATAGGTCATTGGCTAGGCATGGTCACATCATTATGTTAAAGTATGTGTAGGGATATTGAGAATGACTAGTTAGAATGTCAGGAGTTATGTTAGTGTAGGTTATGTCGTGGTTATGTTTTAATAAAGAAATGACATGTTATATAGTTGCATCATATGTGTATGCATTAGTTATGTTTTGACTGAGAAAGGTATGCATGCATCTGAGTAAATACTATGTTTAGGATTGATTGAATGAAAATGGAGTATGTTATGCATGATTGGAATCATTGGAGCAGGATTGTGTACTTATGCAACAGGTGTTCTGCTATCTGCAAGGTCTTACTGGGCGGTAGGTCTTGCCTGATAAGCTTTAGCCTCTGTTAGGATTAAATTGGAACTTTGCGCCCAGCGAGAGGTCTCACCCAACGCAAAGTTGTCTGGGTTGAATTTTAATGGGGTTTGCACCCGACGAAAGGTATCGCTCAGTGCAAATTACATTATGTTTGGAATTAAATAGGGTTTTCACCCAGTGACGTGTCTCGCTAAGCGAATTCTCTATTACTGGGACAGTCTGATGCAGGGTCCTCGTTGGGCAAGATATCTTAGGTCTCGCTAGTTGACATGGTTCGTTGGGCGAGTTAATGTTGTACATACTATGTTATATATTATTTTAACCTTGGAATTTGAGATGTATGTCTAATATTGGGTATATGTTATGAAAATTTTATAGCTCGATATTTTGGAAATATAGTTTGTAAGAAATAGGATTTTTTATGCAATATTCGTATAAATAATTTGAGATGTTACATAGTATGCAAGTTGTCATACATTGTTAAGGACTATCGTCTATTACTTTTGATAAAGAAGCTCACACATACATGGAAGAGGAGAGTTGTTAAGGAGTAATCCTTAGAGTATGGATGGCCCACAGAGTGGTACGCTGATGATATGCCCAGTTGACATTTTGTTTCTTGAGAATTTAGTGCTAGGTTATGGTCATGCTTCCACATTGCCGACTTGGAAAATTTTGTCAAATGCGAGGCATAATTGTGTTGAGAGGACCTTGTCATTGTACCATGGTTGGGGGAGCTTTCAATAACCATTTAACTTAAATGTGTAACACCACTGAGTTCTAAAGTTTTTGTGGCAACTGGCAGTGATAAAATGATTGAAGATATAATATTGAACACGTTTAGCTCTAAGAATGAGACCATTAGACAATCACATTGTCGTGGTTGATAACTCGCGTACATGTCTTGTATGAATCTTTTCTTGGTTTGATGAAGCTAGGAGAGTCACCCTTATGTTCAATTTTAGGATTAGATGATAGTGTTAGAGTTGAGGATCTGACTACTGTTTGATTGTTCCAAGAACTTCCACAACCTTCTCACACATGCACATGGCACAATAACTTGCAAAAGATTGGATTTTAAGATGATTACTCTGAGAGTAAGCTTTTATTCTTGTGTGCATTTTTACAAGAGTATGTCTAGGTTTCAACCTTATATATGTACTTAAGTCATTACATTTTCTTTAAGAGGATATTTTATTCATATTTTTGGTTATATACATTATTATTGTTATATGAAAATATATATTTTATGTCAATTGACCAAAACTTTCTGCTTGGATATATATACTTTACGACTATAAAGGCTCATTTAAGTTAATTCATTTTACTCCAAAAAAATTTATGTTTTATTCTTAAGATATACTTACACTTAAGTATAAGTCAATTTAAATTATCTAGTTACATAAGACCTTCATTTATATCGATGAACAATTTCTTTTTTTCATGCAATTATTAATTAAAGGTTTTAAAACTACAAAAAAAAAATCATCACTTACTTTTTTTAAGTATCAAAGTATTTACAAAATTAAAATAGATTTAAATGTTTCAAAAAGTAGTTAAGGAATATTTTCTTAACTATTTTCAGACCTCAAAATAAACAGTTTTATAATGGATATGAAAGTCTAGATTGAAGGTGCTACAAACCTAATTTACAATTATAAAAATACAAATATTGATAACTTTTATACCAATATTAACTCATTTAATGTCACCTAAAATCTACAACATTATTCACTTGCATCTTAGTTTGTAGCTCTTAGTGATACTTCAAAATTCAACATAATTATCTCTTACCTATGATTAAACTTAGTTGAATTTTTTAAAAATATTACTAATATACCAATTTATCCTCATTGATTACCATTAATTTGTGGATGAAGCGAAAATGTTAAATTATTAAAGCATTATATACTATTATTAATATACATTTCAAAGAAAATAAATTATTTCTTAAAGAAAACCCCAATAATTTTTTCTCCTCATTAATGACAAACTAAAAAGTATAAATATTTAAAAATTAATAAGGACAAATATAGAAAAAATTAAATGTTGAAAGATATAGTAAAATACCTTATAAAAAATTATTAATATTTTCTAAATTGTGATTGAAGGAAGTATCGTTTATCATTTATTAGTGAGTCCATTCTAGAATAATAGTCACTATTCGTAAAAGTAATATAACAAAGAATCTATAGTAATATTAGCAATTACAAATTCAAAAGGTAGTGCCTCCCTAACTTTCTAATAGCTATATTTACTGACTCAAGCTTGACAATATATGTGTCTTCGCACTACCTCCTATTATAGAATTTCCTTTATCCATTTGATGTTTTCTCCAAACTTCCTGCCAACAAAAATGAAACAATACATGCAATTAGAAATATTAACGATGTTGATAGAAGAATGTTTTAAGTATAGACCGAAACATAAAACTTGTATAAATGGAAAATAAATTATAGAAGAAAAGATAAACATAAGTGAGGGACGAGGGGAATAGCAGAGGAAAAAACAAGCCATACAATGATGGATAAATTGAGAATACTAAGAAAAATAGTATCAATTACTAATTCAACCATGAAATGAATAATGATTTATATCTAAGAAAGCAAAAACAAAACTGTAAAGCTATAGAGCCAGGTTACTCGCCGAGTTTCTAGCTGTGTTACCACTGCTATCAAAGTCCCAAAGCTGAATGTAACAGAACACGTGAAAAGGTTGGAAGGTTATCTTACAATAACTAATCAAATTAATTAAAATAAAAAACTTATGAGAAAAGCCTTACATCAAGAGATAAAAGCAAAAATGTAAGTCTTCTTCTTTTGAATTGGAAGGGCTCTCACAATAGCTAACTGACTTAGATTATCAGTTAACCAGTAAACAGCTTTAGCCCATTGTTGTTCGTTAAGGTCTGGTATCAATGCCACCTCATCTAGCACTTCTTGAATATCCTTTTCATCAAGCTTTTTATTAATAATTTTTGTCAACTTCTCCAAAGACTTGGTCACTTGTTTAATCGAAGCAACTATTTCATCCTCTGGATCCAATTCCCAATTATCGGCTGCTTCCTCAACAAAATATTCATTATAATACCATGCTACTACACCCATAAACATACACACAACTCCAGCAGCAATGAGTATAATTTTCTTTTTCAATTCTTCTTTGTTTTCATCTCTTTTACGTTTTTTTGAAGTAACTGCAGTGTCAACTAGGCGAGCATCCATCAATCCACAGATCTGAGAAACATTAGTTATATTAATTCTTCTTTTTTTAGTTGTAGCAGTGCAAAATCATTCTGAGTTAGGATGAAGAGACTGTTCTTTTGTGTCACTAAAAGAAAAATAATATGACCAGGATATTAAATTTATATTTAGATTACAGAATAAAAGAGATAAAGATATGTGGTGAAAGAGAAATCCTCTTTCTACGTAACGGTGATATTTACAGGTAGTATATAATATTTCAAGACAGTTAAGTATGAGTTGTCGATAAATATAAGATTCGTGTTGAAAATATAAGGCAATTAACTATGAGACTGATATGTATTAGTGGAATCTACCCTTGTGTTAAAAGAAAACTAAAATGACATTTTCTTGACATGCTTCTAATCACATTTTTTAATATTTGCAAATCCATTCTATCAATAATATTAAGCCACGGGTATCATCAAAAGAAAAGAAGAAAAATGCCCAGATGCAACAGTCTTTCTAAAACCTAATTGCAAGAGCGATAAGCATGACAATATATATATATATATATATACAAGATGAAGAAGGCCAAGGAAATGATTTGATCTCCACTGTCTATGTAATATGTTTGAAAAAAAGCAAGGAGCTGGTTATTTTATATTACCAATTCCTATCCAACAGTCACAAGGACATAATAAGATCAATATAGTAACATATAAGTGATGGCCACTCAGGCTTGAAATATTCTTACTTTGAGTACAATTAGGTTGTAGTGCACCCAGCAGTGTGTAGAACCAAAGCAGCCCCAGAATTTCACCCAACCAGAAATATAATAAAAAAAACAATATCAAACAGCCTCAAGAATCATGAATTTTGGTGATGTAATAAATCTAATAAATAACAATACTTCTCAGTCATTGGGTTTAAAATAGCAGGATCCAACAATGGAAACAGGACAAATGCTATGTTAATGATAAAAAGGACTGATTTAGGATTTGCTTTAGACCAGTATCCCTGGAGGTTTAGAAACAATACAACCATACCAACCAATTTCAATATCACTTATGACAGCTGAGCGGTTTGCCAATACTAGTGTTAGAACAGAAATTTTAATCACACACTGCAGAGAAAAAACCAGTACATCTTTGTACAGGTTAGAAATGTTGTGCACGTGTTACAATGTAAATCTAACAGATAAAAGCAACATGAAAGTAAAGGCTTTATGCAATTATGCTTTTAGAAAAGTATTTTAGCCTCAGACGTACTTTTCCACCTGAGACCCAAACACACGCTTGGTTTAAAGTGTTCACATAACAAAAACTGGAACAAGAAGATTCAATAGCATTAAATCCCATATATTATGCCACAAAATCCAAATAATCCCCTCTATAATTTACTAAATCATCCTCCAGCTTAACACCACTTGATATATTTAAAAAGTGATCCACTAACACTTGACTACAGTAAGCATTTCCTGCTATAATTGATAAAATTAAACTATGATAAACTAACATTAACAGTAGAGAAGATTTAATTCTTATTTCATCTGCAAAGATGAAATCAAAGCACAAAGTACGAAACACCAACAGGTATACATTTGGGAACATAATAGAAAAGCAAACCAAGTGTCAAAACGAGAAATTTGGAACAAAATAGAAAGCAAACCACGTGTCAAAACGAGAAAACTTGGATGGCAATCTCAAAACACTGAGGTTGAACCACTATAAGATGGGAATGTTTTCCTCTGTCCGATGTTCCTATGTCATCTAGAGAGGCATTCTTAAGAAAGGGAATGAATGGAAACAGAAAGGGGACTGTTTCATCGATATTTAATTACACATTTAACTCAGTTTCTAGTCGAATGCCATAGCATGTTACGTGATTCAACATTTACACAACATGAATAAAAGCTAACAGTTAACTACATTTATGTATATGAAGAATAAAATGAGGACGGGATGAACAAACATAAACCCTAAAAACGAATAACTTAAAAAGTATAATTGAAGTTGGCTAAGCATGTTAATAGCAGCACGCTCACGGGAATGCATTTGGCAGTTGCTACGCTAACTTAAGAAATAAAATAGAAAACACAATCAATGAAAATAAAAATCGAAACACAAATCAGGACAAACGTGTTTTCAATGGCCAAAACTGAATCAATAAACCCTTAACCCTAGACCAGATTAGATAAGAAATGCACTGAGATTAGAGAGAAAAAAAACCTGGTAGGTCCAGGGGAAAGGGAAAAAGCCGCGGGAAGACCAGAGAGCGAAAGAACTTGGACTCCAAGCAAGTCTAAAATTTCTAAATTTCAACTTGTAAAGTTTCTGTTATTCCAAACAAGCTTGTACTGCATTCAATTTTTCATATTTTCAGCATTCAATTTACAATCATACAAATAATCTCATTTAATTAGAAATTGAGTTTAATTAGTAAGTAATAGTACACATAATTTTTAATTTATATGATGTATTAATTAATAAAGTTAATAAACTTTTTTTTTTTCTCTTATCAATTAATTTGTTAATTTTTAGTCTAAAATATTTTTATTATATTTTGGTCTCTTATTTTTTAAATTTAATTTAGTTTTTTATATTTTTAAAATTAGTCAAAATAATTATTATTTTTATTTTGAAACATAAATTTTAAATTTTTAATCATTTCTTCACTGATTTAAGAAGTGAAATTTGTTATGATAGGTTGATATATATGTGTATGTATGTGTGTATACAGGGGTTGAGATCAACGTTTAAAATAAAAATTAATGGTTGAGATCACTCATTCATTTTTTGTTCTCGTATTTATTATGTATCACTTTTTTTCTCTCTCATCTCTTAGTTGTTTAGATACGCTTCTCTTACTCTCATATAAATTTAACTTTTTTACTATATTTGCCTCATATATATGTTCGTGTGTAATATTTTTTTACATCGTCAATGTATATACTAAGTAAACTTTTTTATATATATATATATATATAGGGGACAACTTAGGTGAGTAAAAAAAATTACGATGAGAAATGAGAAAACATAATAATAACCGTACGATTTTAATGGAGAGTTTGGATTGAATTGTTAATTAAACAAGTTTACATGATTCTTTCATGCATAAACCTTCCCACAAACTCTTTGTGGGCTACTGCCATCACTCCTGCAGAATCCTCTGCAAGGATGCCACCATCACCACCACTGTCGGTACCGTTGTCGCTGCTATTGACAGTGGTGGTGGTAAAGTGAAACATACATAACTTGTCACAGTTTAAAACCTAGTAAAATTGAAGAAAAAAAACATGAAATTAAGAAGAGAAAGAACTCAACAAATATAGAGTAGTGCAATGAAAAAGAGACAAAAACAAAACAAAGCAAAACTTAGTACTGCTTTAAATTCAAAAGAGAACAAAACAAACTGTGTTTTTTAAGCACTTGTTCTTTTACTGTAATTCTAGTGTTCCCAATTTAAGTTCATATCACACACTTGCGCTTCTTTCTCTTGTTTGTTATTAGGAACAGAACAACCCACAACAGTGGCGACAATGATATCCACAGTGGTGGCAACGGGGTGGTAGTGGCATCCTAACAAATTTTGGATGTCAGCAACCCACAAAGATTTTGTATGAAGGTTCTGTGTAAAAGAACCACATGAGTTCATTTAATTAACAACTCAATCTGAACATTTTATTAAAATCATACGATTATTATTATGTTTTCTTATTTCTTATCATAACTCTTTCTCTCACCCAAGTTATCCTTCATTCTCATATTAAAATATTTTAAATTTTTGTTGTTGTTTATTAGATTTATTTTCCATGTGATTTTTTTCTAAATATATTATCTATTTTTGTTCAACCATTGTCCTATAGCTTTAGTGTACATAGGTTTATTAAGGTTGTTCACAAGTCACTTTGCATTTAGAATAAAATGAAATCTAATCCAATTAATTTTAATCATGTTTATAAAAAGAAATTAACGATTCAATCATATTATATCCGATTAAAAATAGCTCAAATCGTATTGAATCAACGAATTAAAAAAAAATATAGTTCTATTTTGTTTTTTATAAAACACTAAAAATAAAAGTTTATAAATAAAATATTCAACATTTTTAAAAATAAACAATAAATAAATGTAAATTAAGTATATGAAAACTAAAAATAAATCCTAAAAAAAAAATTAAATAATTAATAATCTTGTTAACTTCAATACTTCCTTTATTAATTTTTAACTTATTTTTAACATAAAAATAATATATTAAATGAAACTAAATGTTAGAAATTATTTACAGGTTACTCTAAAATTGAAATCATTAAATAAAAAATAAAATAATAAATTTTAAAAAGTATTTATTAAGTTGAATATTTATAACTAATAGTTTTCATGATTATAAAATTTTATACATTTGTCTTTATTTACACTTTTTGACTATATACATAAATAAACATAATAAAAATTTAAATAGATCAGATTAATTCAGATTTGGATTGCGTGATTCTACCAAGCATTTTGAGTTAATTATATCCATAAATTTAAAATTAAATAAATTTAGCATCCGTCACTCTTTTTCTAGGTAAAACCTTCCAGTTATTCTTTTTATGTAAATATATATGTTTCAAACTATTTCTCTAATCAATTATAATCGTTTGTTTTAGAAATTTTGTTTAAAATTATGGCCTAAATAAGTTTTTTTCTTAAAATTTCACGAAAGATCACTTTTAGTCCTTAAAATTTAAAAATGTTTTTATAGTCTTGATTCACTTTTAGTCCTTCTTTTTTTGTTAACGCCGTTAAAAGTTACTGACAGATAGCATGTTTTTATACTCGTAAATTATTCTCATCCTCAACTCTAACTCCCACAATATTCAGTTTTACATCCGGCACAATCAAATACGCCAGAACTTATAAACGGATAGCATTAAATAAAAAAAATTAATTTCAAGGACTGAAAATATATTTTTGAATTTTAAGGACCAAAAGCAATTTTTGATAAAACTTTAGGAACAAAGAACTTAGGTAAGCCAATAAATAATTCACTTTGAATAATAAAAATTAACTTTTACATTAATTCTTTTAAATATATATATATATATATATATATATAGGACAACTCAAGTGACAGAAGGAGTTACACTGAGAAATGAGAAAAATAATAATAACGATAGGATTTTAATAAAAGGTTTAGATTGAGTTGTCAATTAAACAAGCTAACGTGGTTCTCTCACACACAAACCTTCCCACAAATGCTTAATCTCTTGTTATCCACTGAGCCAGAAGTCCACTCCATGACCATTGTCACGACCGCTGCCACCAACAACAGCGAGGAAGTGGCGATAGCATCACTGTCAATACTACCACCTTCACATCGTCAAGTCGTACACATGGAAAATGACATTGTATAAAGCACCACAACAGCAAACAATGTCGTATCCGTTGCGATTGCAATTGGATTGTGATGTACGAGCATCAAGGCTTTCACATTTCTCGTGGAGCTTGAGGAGTAGAGAACTGTTGCCATGTTGGATTTAGTCACTTGTGCAAGTTGACCCAGCGTTAGAGGAGGTTTTGTTTTGGTAAGCAAGTTAAACTCAGAAGAGTTGAGCAACCAGCATTGTGTCACCTTTAAAGAGTTTGAAAATTACAGCAAGGTTCATGGCTAAGGTTTAGCTCGATGGAAGAGTTCGTCGTAGGAAAGGTGACAACCAAGGCAGAGTTGATAATGGCAATAGAAAAGGCCAGAAACTACGAGTTGCTGCAGAGGAAACAAATGTATTCAACGACAAAGACAACAGTGCTTGACAGAAGGAAAAGGAGTGATAATTTAAGGTTGTGAAAGGTTATCAAAGGCAATTGAACCACTTCTTGGTGGTGGTGGTCGTGGCTATAGAATGGAGTAGGAGTGGGACAACATTAGCATTTGTAGAAAAGGTTTGTGTAAGAGAGAATCATGTAAGCTTGTTTAATTAACAACATTAGCATGTGTAGAAAAGGTTTGTGTGAGAGAAAATCATGTAAGGTTGTTTAATTAACAACTTTATCTAAACATGTAATAATAATGTAAAGTTTTCTAACCTGAGTTATCCTGTATAAAGAGAATTTAATTAATATGCACTATTATTTAAAAAATTTTACAATATTTAATTAATTTTATCAATTAATATTTTAAAAATCATAAATGAAAAAATATAATTAAATATCACTATACTATTCTTTTAATCAGAACATGCTAATTAGACTCTCATATATATATATATATATATATATATATATATATATATATATATATATATATATATATATATATATATATATATATATATATATCTTGTTTGTGCGAGTCCAAACCAATTGCCTGGCCGTTTCGCCAGAAGTGAGAGCTTTATAATATTTCTGGTTAGGTGAATATTCCAATTCTCAACTATTACACGCTTATAATCCAATGGCCTCTACATTTGCAAGAATGTGATCAGATTTCCTTCACGCTATGGCACCATGTTACAACAAAGGATACCATTCTATAAATATAAATTTAAATAGAGGATATCAAAATTAATACCCAACAGGAAAAAGAAGAATACATAAATTCCTAACTAACATGATACATGACTCATAGTGGAAAAGTACAATTACACAGAAATTTCGAGTAGCCAAAAAACCCAAGAATTTTGGCATCGCATCCATGCTTAAATAGCATACTCGAGCTTCTCTTGCTCCTCAGGTCGCCACATGGACTTCTGCACACATAACAAGCCCTCCTTTTCCTTGGAGTAAGTCAAGCGAACCTTCCATTGCATCGACCTAGCCAAGCTCTCAAGTTCTTCAACGATCTTAACAGTGTCACGAACAATAAGTTTTCCGTCAGGCCTGAGAATCCGATCAACCTCAGCCACTACAGCAGCCAACTTGCACCTGTATGACCAACAACATTAGCAAAACCAGAGTGACACTAATCCGATAACCAAAAAGTTGGTTGGCGATGAATGAGAAATAAAATAGTTATTTGTACCTTTTCTTAAGCTTTGAAAACAGATGATCGGCATGGAGGAGATCATAGGTCCTAGGATAGGTGCTAAATGACTCACACCAATCATGATATATACCAAAAAGACCACGTTCATAAATAATGGGAAGGGTATCTGGGGCGTCTATTGATACTACATTCATGACCCAAACATTCAAATCTCTCAAAGCTGCAGCAAATCTGAAAACCACAAACGGTGAAAGATGTCAAACAAAGGACATATTAACAAATGAATATAACGCAGAGTAAGAATCGAAAATCGAAGTAGTGACATTTGCTCACCCTCCATAGATAGCTCTCATATCCATGACATTGCGTACTTTTGACCATTTAATTCCCATCCCATCGATATAAGACTTGGACACTACACGTTTCCAGTGCTCATAATCAGCAGTGAAATCTTCAGGGGCGGGCTTTCCATAAACTCCAACTTGGGAACTCAACAACCAATACGGCACTTTAGTCAGTCTGGCTGGCCATAGCTCTGGCAATTTTGAGCCTCTTTCGTTTGAACTAACTGGCGCTTTGTGCATGCAAGATTGCAATTGAATATTCCTGTTACACAGAAGAGATCAGACTGCCTGTATATGTTATAATACTACAATGACATTGTAACTTCAGGAGAAACGTCCAAAAACCTAAATACAACGATCCTTCTTTCAAATAGGAAGAGGGCAGGGAGAGAATTGAATATGCGCTTACTTCAGAAATTAACTCAGTCAAAAATTCTTTCTTTTCTGTTTTGGGTGAGAAAAGATCAGTTAATGAAGAATTACCATGCTGCATTAGGATCATCAGAGTCAGGACACAGCGGAGGCTCATTCTTAGAGCGTTGCTCATAACACTCATTAGAAGTTGGCTTCTTGTATACGGCTACACCTACCCCATTTACTTGATCCTTGCTGATCGACACAACTTCCCAGCACATTGCTGTTGTTAGTTTCTTCATGGCTGCAAATACAACATGTCAGGATTAAAAACCTACATTATAAGGCACAAGTGTCAGACGTAAACCTAGCTATTATTTACCATTCCATATTTCAACATCTTCAGGAAGCTTCTGATAAATAGGAGTAGCAGACCATACAAAAAAACCACCAGGTCGCAATACTCTATTCAGCTCCAAAAGAAGTTTACCACCTGCAGTTGTACAATAATAATTGTTGGATAACATATAAATAATGTAAATAGAGTAATCAAATCTTGTAACTCAAGGAATTAGGATATTGGTGATTCTTGTAATTGTTAGCTTTTCTTGTGTTATTTCAACCACCAGGATCCTTGTGTTATTTCAAACAAAAGGATTGCATCAGATACACGTGAGTGCAACTGATTTTTATTTTAGAGCTTTTCTTCTTTTTTTTTTTTTTGTGTGTGTGGTGGGAGTTTTACCAGTTGCACTCACATGTATTCTACATCAACACAGTTTATCTGTGTTGTTCACCCAATCACCAAAATTAAAGTCAATTGAAATACCTTCTATATGCCAAGGAACTCTACATCGTGCACAATGGACTGCATCAAATACTTTCCCAGGGAAGGGAAGCCTCTTCGTGCCCATCACAGCAGATATAGCAGGAATCCCCCTTTCAAGTGCAAATTGTACCTGAGCTTCATGTTCATCCTTTGGTGCTAATGACATTGCAAGTACATCTCTTTCAAAGAGAAAACCTCCAAAGCTGGCAACACCACATCCAACATCTAGTATAACACGTGTGCGTTTGCCCCAAGCAATGTCAGGTACAGTCTGTATCACCAAAGCCTAATTAGATAAAATGCTCAACAACATTAAGCAAACAAATTATAAAAACCTAGACCAATTCTAGAATGAAAACACAAGGACTTCTCCTCATAATATATAGCATAACTTCTATTGATAAAGATAATCATTTGAAGAATATCAAATGACATAGCTATATCTATGTCATATTTGGGTTGTCTCCCAGCACCCTCATCATCCCTTATCCTTTTTTGTTTTATTTCTTCTAAAGTTGTATTTGAATGGAAATAAGCGAATAGACATGCAAAATTAAATATTTAATGGGAAGTTTGCTCAAACGAAGATAAAATATGATTGGTAGATACTACATTTGTGACAGCATATATAATTTCAATTTATGAAACAAGCAGCAAAGTCATACATATTACATATAGATTCACATATTTATGGACACATTATTAAAAGCAACAAATTGAAGTCAAATTTAATATGCATACACGCACATGGATGGATGTATATATTACCTCTTCTATAAAGTCAATGTAATGAAGAGCCCCATGTTTGAATTGGGTTCCACCACCAGGAAAAGTAAGGTACTCCCCTGTAACTTTCACCCAATTCTGGTGGCCCTTAACTTCAGCAAGCTTTGTGTGTGGAACATTGTGATACCATATCTGCAGGAGAATAGCTTACTATTTTAAAACGGGTAAACAGTCTGACAGAATGATAATAGAAAAGATCTTTAAGTTGGTTTCTACCTTGTCTCTGCTTTTAGGCCACTCAACTGAGTGTTTATATCCTTCAGGAAGAGGAACAAGGCAGGTAGGAGGTTCTTCAGGGCAGTGTCTTTCTCGATGTTCATAGTGTTTAGTACTCCGGAGATTCCTAATAGCTTTCCAGTTGTCAAGGCATGGTATGAAATCAGGACCAGCAGTGACATTGCAGAGCTTCCACTTGTATCCAGTTGATTGGTTGGAGATTTCTCGAGACTCCTTTTCATTTTTAGACTCTGCTGCCTGAGTTGACCAAGACCCCGTTTCTGTTGTACTTTCTTCTTGAAGCTCTGACTGAGCCCCAGAAGGGTATACCTCATTCGAACTCTGCTGTTTGGAATCACCATTTGTATTCTTCTTACTAGAGTTTTCATCAGATTCCTTGTTATCACTTTCTTCCACCCTCTCCTCTATCTTAGTGTCTGTTGTTTGATCAGAGTTATCAGATTGCTTTTCACTTTCATCGGACTCAGACTTGTTATCATCTGATTCAAGTTTTTTCTCACTCTCGTCAGAATCAGATTCCTTAGTGGAAGTCTCATCACTGTCTTTGTTATTCTCCGCAGAGTTTGAATTTGATTCATTTTCTGTATTAGAACCTTCCTCCTCAGTTTTCTTATCCTCGTCTTCAGTCTTTTTATCGTCAGAAGACTTCTCTTCTTGTTTTTCCGACAAGTTTGAGTTGTCTTCAGAGGTTAAATTGCTGTCTCCCTTGGTTGCATCCTCAGGCAAATCACCTGGATTATCTTCAAACTGCCGAGTATTGCTATTACTGACCTCACTCACTGATTCTCTCACCTCAGTTTGTTCTTTCACTTCGTTCTTATTCCCCTTAGCCTCGTCTGCATTACGCACAGGAACAACTGAAGATGATGTCATCATCCAAACCCCAACCAAGCATAGAGCCACAAAGACGACAACAGTCACCGATGAACACCAACTCGATGATCTTCTACCATCAACTCTAGTATATTTCCCCAAAGCCATCTTGACCGAGGGAATTCACAGATGCCTTACACCTGATCACGATCCAAATAAGAATTAATCACAACACTCACAAAGATCTACACCAAACTGCTTGTGCAAGACTTGTTAACAAAATCAAAGACAATGTCCCACAGATTTTCGTCCTACTTTATGAAGTGAAGAAATAACGAATGTATTAAAATAGTAAATAATTAATGCCATGAAAATATAAAATAAGTTCAATACTAAAATCTAAACAAACCAAAATCCAATCAGTAAAAGCCAAAGGAATGGAATAGAACAAAGATTTTAAAACCACAGTATGAAAATACACGAATCATAACGTTTTCACACTTTGAAGTTGAAAGAAAACCACTTCGCATCTTTTGCATGTGATGATGACATTAGTCAGCAAAATGCAACACCGACACAGATTCTCAAAACGAAGCAAGATGCTGACTACCACATATTCAACACATTGAACTACATTTCAATCACTTAAAGAAAATAAGTGTTAAGTGATTTTTGTGTTTGCAATATAATAAACGCTGTATTTTCTAGTAGATACTTCTTCTTGGCGCATAGGCTAGAAAAACCGTTCAAATAAACAACAAGTACACGGATCTAACGAAAACGGTAAGATAAAACTTACGGCGAATAAAGATTCCTGTTGAACGAATCAGCACCGTTAGCTGACGAACAGGCACTGAAAGAAAAGAGAGGAAGAAGATAAGGTTGGGAGCAGAAAACGCGTTAAGTGCGAAACAGAACACAGAAAACGAGAAAAAATTAACAGGATCTGAGACGCGTGCGTACCTGTGATTCCAGTAATAAAAGCAGATCTGAGTGGAAAGGGGGAAATGCTATCTTCTGTCCATAGTGTTTGAAGAGAAGAGAAGAGAAGAGAAGAGAATTGTGTGAAATGAAAAATGTTGGCGAAGTGGTGATTTAAATAGCAGGAAGTGAGAGGAGAGTTTAGTAGCTGGTCACTGCTGCCAAATGACAATGCCTAATTTAATTAAATTCGTTTGAAATTCGCCGACGAAATAAATAAATTAATTAAATATTGGAGAGACGAGATAATGAGAATTCAGATTCAATGAGGTATAGTAAATGTAAAGAAAACAGAAAAGCGAGTCAAAAACAATAAGACTACGCGGTGTGGAAGTGGGAGTGGCGAGTGCCGTGTGGACTGTGGAAGCTGAGATCGACAACATCTGCTTAGCCAAACAGCTAAACTAGGGACACCTGCTGCAGTAATTTCTCTGCTATGACCTTTTTAATTAAGCGATAATTTTATTGGAATTAAGTATTTATGTTTTTATGCGTTAGATATTTTTTATTGAGTTTAATTGGTATATATTGTTAGTGTAAAAGATTTTTACACTAATAGTACTTTTCATTTATGACTTTATTTTTACACAAATTTATGAGTGATTGTGACTGTCACTGTAAATACTAATTAAACTCTTTTTTATTTTTAATAAAACTCAGTAATAATATGTTACAAAAATAAACTTAGTGTACTTTTATATATAGCTATCAAAATGGGCTTGTCTGGTTTATTTCAGTCAGCCAGCCCATTTTAATCTATAAAAAAAACGAGTCAACCTAACCCAACTTATTTTGTCTTTGTTACTCAATTTATTAGTTCGATGACCTACCACAGGTTGTTGGGTTATACGGGTCAGTTCACCAACTCATTAGAAAATAAAATTTATTTTTTTAAAATAAGATCTTTTAAAAATTTTTAAATTAAGTCTTTACAATTATTTTTTATTTGATTATCAAATTATGTAATATAATCATTTAATTAATACGCACAATAGAGTGTAATTGGTCATTTTACATTTGGGTTAAAGTGTAGTGAAAGTGTGTCAAATAGTAAAACTAGCAAAGGTTTAGTGAATTCAATACGGGCCGACCCGGTTTACCCAGGTTGAACCTATATGGTTCGGGTCCAAAGTGGGTCAGGCTATGTTTCATAGTAAGCCGGATTGATCCATTAGTTGCATCATTTTAACAGCTTTACTTTTATGTGTTTAAAGTTTATTTTTTTAACTTTTAAATAACTCAGTCAATTAATTTTCTATTATTGAAAATCCTGTTTAGACAGTAACATTGCATAATTTTATTTAAATTAATTACGTATTAATTAAATTGTTTTACCGTTAGCTTTTTTTTATTGATTATCTCAAGTGGAAGATAATGTAAACTCACACAGCCTGCTCATAACACGTAAATTAAGTAATAGAAAATCATAATAATTTAACTAGTTATAATTTAATTGATATTTTATTTAACACATAAAAAATTTAAAAAATAAAAATAAAAACGTTATGAAAATGTTGTTAATTTCTTAATGTTGCTAAAAATTATTTTAATTTTATTAATAATATTAATTTTAATTTTATTAAAAACTTAAAAATTATTAAAAATAAAATATCAAAATATAAAAAATATAAAGTAAAAATGTTAAAATTATTTTACTTTTATTTTTTTTTAATTTTCAACAGTTTAAAATAAAAAATAGTAAAACAATGTTTAAAATTTTTATTTATTTATTTTTAATTTTCAGTCATGTTAAAATGAAAAAAAATAGTAAAATAACCTTAAAATTGTTTTATTTTTAATTTTTAAATTTTTTTTATATATTAAATAAAATATCAATTAAAAATATTTATGAACATTTTTGTCTTTTAAATAAAGTGATAACACATTAATAACTAACTTTAACAAATTTCAATAACCATCCAATTTCATAATATACATAAGATGATGTATCCTAATATATATATATATATATATATATATATGAGAAAGTTTAATTAGTATTAGTGTAAAGATTTTTACATTAACATTCAATCACAACCCTTCATTCATAATAAATTAGTTGATTTTACTCATTACTAAAGTCACATAAATAAAAAGTCATGATTGAATGATAGTGTAAAAGACAAAGTATACCAATTAAATATATATATATATATATATATATATATATATATTTTATATATATTAATACGAGAGTGGATTCACTTATTTACATTACATTTAATCGCAACCCTTCATTATTTTTTGTATAAATAGTAAATTTATTCATTTTACTCGTTAGTACTTTAAGAGTCACATAAATGAAGGATTGTAGTGATTGAATATCAGTGTAAACATCTTTTATACTAACAATATATACCAATTAAACTCATATATATATATATATAATATGAGAGTAGATTCACTTATACCAAAACTAAGTTTAAGGAGCTACTTCCATCTACACCATTCATTTTATTGAAATTTAATAATTATAATAAATAATTAGTCTTTATCATTAGATTTAAAAAGAAATGAAGTGTGAGTTAGTACTTGTATTTTAGTATTTAAAAACAGAAATGAAGTGTTTTCTGAAAATAATTTTCAAAAACAGTTCTAATTTTTTAGTTTTAAAAAACTAAAAAACAGGAACAACTAAGAGTAGTTTTACTTTTCAGTTTTCTATTTTTGTTTTAAAAACTCAAAATATAATTAGAATATGTTTTTTTTTCTATTTTCATTAATGAAATTTTAAATA
Organism: Psophocarpus tetragonolobus; assembly: GCA_037954015.1. Taxonomy (NCBI): domain Eukaryota; kingdom Viridiplantae; phylum Streptophyta; class Magnoliopsida; order Fabales; family Fabaceae; genus Psophocarpus; species Psophocarpus tetragonolobus. The sequence goes on along the minus strand of CM075688.1, from coordinate 41,752,509 downwards.
AATAAGAACAAGTTTTTCTATTTTTACATCTTTAAAACTGTTTTAAAATAATACTTGTCATATAAAATATTTTTTTCTTTTGTTTTTTAAAACAGTTTTTAAAAAATATTCTTGAAATTTTTTTTTAAAAACTAAAAAACAAAATCAAATTAATCAAACTCTTATTAAACTTATTCTTCTTAAACAACTCTTATTAAGCAACTGAATCTCCTCCACTATTTCTCATATATATATATATATATATATATATATATATATATATATATATAAATAAAAGGAGGGACAATGCCAAAGTTATTTTCAAAGGTCGCATGATTGATTTTTGTCCCAAATAAATTTGAAACCGGCGGAGCTAACAATTTGAGAGCACCTATTTTTAAGTAAAGTAGACGTAAATGTACACTTTTGCAAATTATTTGACAGAGGGTCCATATGTATTCCTAATTATACAAGAGTATAAAAGTACTTATATATTTTTACTATTTTATTTTTATTTCATTTCTTATTTATTTCTCTTAAATCAAACTTTTAATTTAAATTCAATTATACTTTTATTTCTCCTAATCCTTCTTCACTTTTATCCATTTTTTCTCTATTCTAGAAACGGAACATAAATTTGTCAAAAAAATAGCCAATTTTTTTTAATAAGTACCCTTTTAATAATTTTGTTTTCTATCTACCTTACTCAAATTTAGATTTTATTTACAATATTTAAGTATAATTCTATTTAATTCAATATAATGTTTCATTATTTGCATTGCTTTAATTTAATTTAATTTTCGATGGTTTTCTAGTAAAAGCAAAAAAATAAATACTAATAACTAATCAGTTAAATATCTATTTTATAAATAGGAAATATTTTAATAAAATACTTTAAATTATTTAAAAACAGTGAATTTTGTATTTCTCATATTTTTGGTATAAATAGGGATATCCAAAGTATTAGTCAAATTGAAACAATTTCATGACAATGGAGTCACATATCAATAACATCATGTTTTTTATATAATAAATATATTTAATCAATTACTTTTTCTTGTTTATTATATGTTCATAAACTCAGTTGTATCTTTTGTTTCTAGTATAATAAATATTTTTTAGTCAATTATTTATTATATGTTCAAAATATTTTTGAGAGTAGGTAATTCAAAATAATGTTTTTTTAATTACATTTATCATTTATTAGAGACAGATTCATTTAGTTTTATGAAACTATTATAGACAATAAATTTCCTTTCTAAGTATTTATTTAATGTTATTGTATATACAAAAATCAAACTTAAAATTGTTGGTTAACTTACTAAATTAGAACTAGATCATGTTAACTCATTCATGGGGTCCATTGTATTAAAAAGATGTTTAGCATCTCCGAAAGATTCAACTAATCTACAACAACCTCTTTTTTTAAGGGCCTACATCAGTTTAGTGAATTGTAAATTTGTAATTATTAAAATTAGAATGCTTTCTTATTGATATTATATATATTGAGTAATTAATAATTTGTAAATAGAAGTTTCACTTTAAATTTATGCTAATCTATATATTATAAAACAGCAAATTACAAAAATATTCATTCAACTTTTATCAAGTTTTACATAATTTTTTTCTACACTAATATCTCTTTAAGTTTAAAAATATTACATTAAGATTTTATATTTTTGAAAATCTTACATTAACACCTTTCTCAACCTTACAATATCATCTTTAAGATGAAAAATAAGAATTAAAAAATAAAAATATATATGTAATTATATTGAATTATTAATAATTGCTATAATATATATATGACTCAATAATTTTAAAAAATAAAAGTAAAAAAATCTGTTTTTTTCAAGGAATAAATTAAGTTATTGTGCACATATATATATATATATATATATATATATATATATATATATATATATATATATATATATATATATATATATATATATATATATATATATATACTTATCATGACGTTATGAGCAACCTATTAATCCAATGCTCAATGGCATTATTTAATGATTCATTGACTACATTTTATTAAATGATATTGAAAGCTTCGGTCTAGCAAAAACTATATATGTGGTCCCGTTAGCTTTTTTGAGTGAATTTTTTTTTTCACGGTATTTACATGAAAATAATGGTTTGATAGGTTTTGTTTTATTTTTTTTAGTTTTTAAAATAAATTTAAAAAATTATATTTAAAATTTGTTTCTTTAAGAAGAAAAAAAAGACTAGTTTGATAAGTATTGTTTGAAAACTATTTTTTAGATGTGAAAATGAAAAAAATTATCCATATTATGGAAGTATCAATTCGTAATTTATGAAATCCAAAAAATAACTTATTTTCCTTATGATTTAAGTTTTTTAAAGCAAAAACTAAGGGTGTTCATTGTATTTGATCATATTTTAAATAAAATGAAATTTAATATGATAAAATTTAATCAAATTGAATGGAACCAGATTTAAAAAAAAAATCAATTAAGAACGGATTGAATTCATGGATTACAAATAAAATCTTTTGGATCTATTTTGTTTTCTATAAAACATAGGAAATAAAATAGTAAACATAAAAATTTGTCAATATAATATTAAAACATACATTGTTTAAAAATAACATAAAAGTAAAATTACATATTAAAATAATCTATAAATGATAAAATGTAAATCTTAAAAAGTTAAAAATATTAAAATTTAATAATTCGTAATCTTGATCACTATAATATCTACTATATTTCTTTTGCAGTTTATCTTCAACCTATAAATAAATTTAAAATTTTAAGTTGTATTGTCAATTTTTATTTACACTCTTTTAATATATATATATATATATATATATATATTAAACTTTGATTTGAATGAATTGGTTCACGGATTTATGAATTTTAAAAGTTTAAATTCGTGATTCAATCTATTTATGGTCGAATTTAATAATATTGAATCGGATTTTATTTGATTACGTCAAGATCGGTTCATGAATCTAATTAGATTGTTTGGATTCACGGATCGATCCAAATACATAAACACCCCTTAAAAAACACTAACCAAAAGAGTATTTTAGGGCTTGATTAGTTTTGTTTTGTTTTTCAGTTTTTGAAAAATAGTTTTCAAGAACTATGTTTTGGAAGAAGAGAAAAAAAAATTATTTGGTAAGTATTGTTTGAAAAATTTTTTGTAGATGTGAAAATAAAAAATATTGTTCATATCTATGAAGATTTCATTAATGAAAAACAAAAAATAACTTATTCTCTATGTATTTTGAGTTTTCAAAATAAAATACAAAACTGAAAAACAAAACTACTTATAGTTGTTCTCATTTTTTAGTTTTTAAAAACTAAAACTGTTTTTGAAAACTATTTTAAGAAAATACTCGTTTCGAGTTTATGTTTTTTTTTTTTTAAATGTATTTTGAAAACAAAAACATATTTAAATAAAATGGTTCTCATTTGGTTTTTTAGTTATTTTCAAAACAATTTTTACCTAATTTTAAAAATAATAAAATTTGATTTTGAAATTTTTGTTTTGTTTTAATTTAAATTTATTACTTGACGTCACTTGCCACCATTGACCACTACCTTTGACCGAAATTCATCGACTGCTACCTTCAATCGATGATCACTGGTCGCCGACTCCGATCAACAATTACTAGTTGTCACCTCCGACCAGCGATCACGGTCGTCACCTTTGATCCATGATCACCACCTCCGACTAGTGGTCACTAGTTGCTACCATTAACGATCACTGAGTGTTACCTCTTACCAATTATCTTTAACCGACAACTAGTGACCATCACTTCTAATCAACAATCACATGTTATCACCTCCGACCAACAATCACAGGTTTTCACCTTCGATCGACGATCACTGACTATCACCTCTAGCTGACGATCATCAATTGTCACGTCCAACTAATGATCACCTACTAATACCTCGAGTTGACAATCATCGACTGCGACCTTCAACTTCTACCTTCAACACCGACCATTGGTCTTTACCGTTGACTTTTTATCCCTAAGGAGGGAAAAAGTATAGTGTTAGTGTAGTTAAATTTTGAAAACAATTATAAATTTGAAAATCAAAATAATGTTTTTAAAAATTGGAAAAATTGGGTTTGATTGGTTTGATTTTATTTTTTAGTTTTTAAAAAGAGTTTTCAAGAATAGTTTTCAAAAACTGTTTTGGGAAGAAAAAAAAAACTTGTTTGTTAAGTGTTATTTGAAAACTGTTTTGAAGATGTAAAAATAGAAAAAATTGTTCATATTTATTAAAATTTCATTAATTAAAATAAAAAACAACATATTCTGATTGTATTTTGAAATTTCAATACGAAAAAAGAAAACTACAAAGTAAAACTACTTTCAGTTATTCCTGGTTTTTAGTTTTTAAAAACTAAAAAATCAGAACTGTTTTTTAAAACTGTTTTTACAAAACGCTACCCAAACAAATTTTTTATTTTTTAAATACTAAAATACTAAAACTGGTTTTATAAAATTGTTGCTAAACAAACACTTAAAATTAAAACTAGTTTTTTTTTTTATAAATTTTAAAGTTGGGATTCAAAAACTACCTTAAACAGGACCTTCAAGTTTTTTAATTTTTAAATACTAAAATATTGAAAACAATTTTATAAAAGTATAAAACTATTGTCAAATAAGCACTTGCATTGTTTCTTAGTTTTTAAAATTTAAAAACTCAAAAAAAAATTGAAAACTATTTTAAAAAAGACTAAACAAACAAATATTTATGTTTTTAAATACTAAAATTCTAAAACAAGCTCCAACCCAACACCACACTTTTATACTCCTGCATAGTAGTCAAAATTGGTTCGAACCAATTGGATTGAGACTGATCGCATAACCGGGTCAATTTCCCCAATATACTGGGCATGTTGTTGGCCCGCTTTGAATCGACCGGGTCAAGCAAAAGCTGGTGACTCGGATCAGGTTGAGCTTGAATTTTTAAAAAAAAAATATTTTAAGTTATGTCATTTCTTATTTTTTTTATTATTTTATTTTTACTTTTTATGTAATTTGCGAATGTACAAAGTGAAAATTACAATATTACATTTATATATATATATATATATATATATTATTTACATAGACCGGATTCACTAACCCACTAACCCATTGATTCACTGTCTTGACCAAAGTTATGACCGAACTTGTTTTCACAACACTACTCCTTTGTATTTTTTTACCCCATTAAATACATCAAATAAATTATTGATTAGTTAACTAATAAAATAGTACAGTAATCCAGTATCTTTTTCACCCTAATGGTCAAAAGATTAATATCTGAAAATGCAGTGAAGTACTAGAATGCAAGTCTTGGTTTTATTTAGGTGGTGTTTGTTTTGAAAATTTTTTGGGAAAATAGAAATGAAAATATGTTTGGTTCCAATTTAGAAAATATTTTCAGAAAACAATTAAAAACAGAAAACAGAAAAAAATTGTTTTCAGTATTTTCAAAAGTTAACACTATGTGAAAACTTAATAATAATATTGTAATTATATATATATATATATATAAAATATAAATATATTTTAAACTATATATAAATAATTAATAATATTTTTACTAAAATTGATTAAATTTAATAATATTACTTTTTAAAAATAGAAAATATCAAATGAAAACAAACATATTTTTTAAATATTGAAAACTTGAAAATGAAAAATTTTTTAAAAATAAAAATAAAAATATTTTCTCAAATTAAATACCACCTGATAACTGTTAAATAATTCGAAGAGTTTTGTTTTGGTTTTGTCTAACTTGAGCATTATTTCTTCGGTAGAGGATATATATAGTATAAAAAAAGTTTATCCCAATTATGTTATTAATATTTTTTGTACATATTAGAATTTTTATAATGACAAATTTATCTATAAATTAGATTTTTTTTGTGGTTTCATAGTGTGATGTAAGATTGTAGAATTCTTATAAATTTTTATTATGATGATAAAACTCAATTAAGTTCTTAACTTACTTTCAATAATGTCATAATGGACCAACATTTTAACGAAGAACCGATTATTCAATAAGATTTGTTCTTTCATCACCAAAAAACTATATTATCCTGTGGTGGTAGTTCTTATAAAGAATGGTTCTTTTGGTTAAGAACCACCATAAAACATATTATAAAATCATCCATTCACCTTTATATAAAAAACAAATACTACCTCCATTATCAACCATTAATTTAACTTGTCAGAACCAAAGCAAACCGGTTAGTTCAATCGATTAAACTAAGAATCGACCACTTTCTTTTTTAAAGACAAAAATTTCATTCAATAAATAGAGATTTTGTTAATAAGCAAATAGAGAATTTATTTTCAAATAACTATCCGAACCTAGAACTAGTGAACAACCTACTAAAAAATTGGAAAACCAACTCAAATTGGATTGCTGAAAAAAATAGCTTTTTTTAACCCCAAAAAAAAAAAACTTCTAGGTTCAAGAAAAAAGTGATTTTTAAATGAGTTTAAAGAAAAAATATAAAAAAGATAATATGTTATATTAGATTGGGTGTTATTTTTTCCCTAATTATTATTATATTGACAAAAATTATATAAAATAATAATATTTTATTAAATCAGATAATTGAACCTATATTTTTACAGGTTCAACCAGCAGTCTAATTATAAAAATCTTGCAAGTAATAGATCTTAAAGGGAGTTTATGTTTATTATATTAAGATAAACTCATTGTTTTTATATAAAAATTCTCGTATGGTGTATTTTTATTTAATGCTACAACTTTTTATTTTTTAACCAAATCTCTAAAATGAAAATAGCTCAAACTATGCAATAAGAGTTATAGTCTATCTGAGACTAAGACTTTTATTATTAAAAAAATTATGTTAAAAACAAGTCATACCCAAACCATTTAAAAAGTTTTTTACTTCTAAACTATTTGATTCATTTAAATGAATATAAATAATATTCATTATTAGTATTGATATTATTATTATAGTACTAATTTTGTTATAATGTAATAAAATCTGGATTTATTTTTTAAAATGTTAATTAAGCATGTTTATGTGTATTTAGAGGTATTTTAAATATATTTAATTAAACAAATTTAATTAAAAGTAAAATTAAAAAAAAAAAAGAGACAAATAAAAAAATAAAACTTAAACTTGTAAATATATTGAAACATAAATTTATGTCTATTTAGAGGTATTGTTAGAAAATACTATATTTTTTGTGACCGTGTTATTAGTATCGATTAGTCATCATAGTAAGGAAACAAAATATTATTTTCGGTCATATATATAAAAAGCAAATGACAATATTTTTTAGTTTCAAAACATGAGAAACATATAATCACTTTCAAATGCTTTAGTTTTTTTTTTTTTTTTATATTTTTAATCTATTGTGTGTTGTATTAATAAAACTGGATTTCAATGGAAGTTGATGCAATTATTGGACTAAGACAATACAAGTCATATCATTGATTAAGAAATTTTATCTTGAAACATTAGTGTTGTAATTGAATACATCCTTCATTTAAACCATTTAATTATTATATTGGAAAAAAAATTAAATTTATTATATTATTAATTAAAATTAACTAAATCAACTATTTTTGTTGATTTTGATGATTAAATATTTATTTTATTATATATGAAACTATATTTTTAAATAAATTATCATGAATCATATTTATTTTAACTTTTCTATATTAGTGTTGAATTATTATTAAAAAAACTTAAATAAGCTTGTAAATCAAACCAGCTTATATAATTCTAGGTATATCATCCATCTGGTTTGATTTTTTTAAAAAAGAAAATGACAGATAGATCTGCACCATATATTTCTAATTAAAGTGGACTATAATAACATGTGTTATCCTATTCCATTCCTAACTCCTAATAACAAAACTAAAGAGTATGCGAAAACTAAAATCAATTAATTAATTAATTGATCTATTTTGTATGTTATATATATATATAATAGTGACAATGAATGGTGAATTAATCACCAGATTTGATTCAAGGCAAAGAATCAGGAGGGGCTGGTGATTTTCCTTGATTCATGTCCCATAGTCGGTTTTTAAAATAATAATAATAATTTGAATGATCATTTGCAACTTTTATTTAATATAATAAAATAAATATTATTAATTAAAATAAGAGTTTAATTAAAATATTAATTAGTAAAATCAATAATTTACTATAAATTAAGAATTCTGATCGAATCTAAGTAGATACTAATTAAATTTAATATTTTATAAGAAACATATTCTCATGGAAGAAAAAATATATTTAGAAAAAAGTATTATGCGTTGATGTTAATTTTTATGCTAAAAATTCAAGTCTTGAATTGTAATAAAAAATAAAAAATCAAGAAGTCTTGAATTCGAGGTCGGTCTTCATGAATCAAAAGGGACAATAGAATTTTCTTGACCTTAACGCTTCATTCTTCCATTACGGTTACGGCGATATTTATTAAAGAAAAATAAAAATAATTTTTTAAAAATATTTTTAGTGTTGTTATTCCATTAAAATTAGCATTACACTTTTATATTATGTATTTTTTATATTAAAATTATAATTGCATTTTGATATTTTGTATTTATGTATAATTTTTTATTTACGGTTTCAACTACAGTTTTTCTTTTATAGAACTCGACCCCAAAGCTATCACTCATAACAATGACTTATTTGTACTGCATTAAAACTTTAATTTTATGTAAGTTGTTTTAAAAAATAAAAAATGTATGTAAGTGTATTTCTATTTCCTTCATAAAAATTTGGCTTAAATACTTTTTTTTTTCATTTTTGTCCTTGCAAAATGTATTTTTTATTTAATTTTTTCTCCTATTAGTGCTTTAATAATGTTTTGAACAGTAAAAATGCAAAAAAATTGCTATCCAAAAAACACTAAAAAAACAAAAAAAAAAATTGTAAGAAGGAAAATAATAAAAAAATTGCAAGGATATCTGAATCATTAAAAAAATTACAATATGCGAATGACATAATGAGTTCTCATGCTGAATAAAGGTGTGATCCTATGCATAAAATATTTAACAAAAAAGTGTGACCCTCTCCCTTTAATTGTGGAAAGTTGAAACCCCATAAGCATAACCATGTGGACGAAATCGTACGAAACAATGGGACATAAGACACTTGATCATTTTCATGTTTCTCTTTAGTTGTTCTTAGGCTGAAGGGGGTGGCCAATTTGGTGAATGGACTCGTCCACTGCTTTTGGACCTTCTTCCGTTACATTGGTTCCAAACTCAGTTTGTCTTCTAGGTGCAAACTGAATCTATCCCTCCACGTAGCATCTCCTAAGGATAGCCCCAACCGTTGGGCCAAGACAAAGGTGTCGCCATACTAGAATTGAGTTATCAAAGTTCTGGAATCTAGAGTGGTAATTGGACAAATTAATTAATGGAGGATATTCAGGATTCCGTTTGGGAAGTAAAATTCAGCAAGTGGTCCTTGATGCAATGTCGATAATACGAAAGGAACAGCATGAATTATAGACCCCAAACCCCACAGCTACATAGTATCACAACCGGTTAACAATTCAACAATCTTTTCTACCACATCTAAAGGAAGATAGCTACAAACATTTGCATACTCAACTTCAACTTTTCATGCCAGGTGCTCCATTTGTTAATCAAATTTACCTCCAAGCTTTTTCGCCTTCCTTTTTATCATCGATTATACTAAGGGCATGTTTGTTTATAGTTTTTAAATTCAGTTTTCACTCTTTAAAATTCATAAAACTTATTTAATTAATCAGTTACAATTTTTTTTTAAAAAATACTTCTTTTAAAATTTGAGGGTTAAAAGATAATAATATCTTTATATAAATTATTTAAAATAAGAAATATTAATTTTTATGTCATAAATATTTTAATGTAAGTTGTTAATGAACTTTAACTAAAAATAGAGTCTACATACATTAATATTTTTTGGCACATGCACACACATATATACATATATAGAGATTCACTTATGTCAAGATATATACATATATAGAGATTCATTTATGTCAAGATTAAATTTAATAGAGTTACTTTTCATCTTTCTAAATAATAATAATAATAATAATAATAATAATAATAATAATAATAATAATAATAATAATAATAATAATAATAATAATAATAATAATAATAATAATAATAATAATAATAATAATAATAATAATAATAATAATAATAATAATAATAATAATAATAATAATAATAATAATAATAATAATAATAATAATAATAATAATAATAATAATAATAATAATAATAATAATAATAATAATAATAATAATAATAATAATAATAATAATAATAATAATAATAATAATAATAATAATAGGGAACATATCAATTGTAATAATAACGACTTATATTAAAACAACATATTTGAAAATATCATATGTTTTCTTCACTATAACTTATCCGCACTTCCCACCCCCAACCCATTTTCACCACTACCACCATTGTTGTCGTCGTCGCAATTGCCACCACCACCTCACTATTGGTGGTAGTGACCGTTGACGGTGGTGACCGCCGATGGTGGTGATCACTAGCGATGGTAATCATTACGGTGGTGTTGGTGACAGCGACGATGACAGTAGGAGTGATGTTGAGGGTGAGGGTGGGGTGAGTTACGGTGAATGATACACATGATATCTTTAAGTGTGTTATTTTAATCCGAGTTGCTATTTTTAATCTTATGCTCATTATTTATTTGTCTAATATTTCATAATAAACATTTTTCTCACTTGATACGTTCCATTTATATATATATATATATATATATATATATATACACACACACACACACATACACACACACTCACACTTACACATATAAGGGAAGTGATCCACTTACTCAAAGAATAAATATAAGAAACTTACTCTTTATCCTCACCCTTCATTTTCTTACAATCCAATGATTGAGAAAAAAAATTACGATGAGAAATGAGAAAACATAATAATAGATATAGGGTTTCAATAAATGATTTAGATTGAGTTGTTACTTAAACAAACTCACTGGCTCTCTCACACAGAGACTTTTCCCACACTGCTTTCTCTTGTCAGCCATGCAGAATCCTCTACAAGATTGTCAGTATCCTTACTTCACCACCATCATCATCACCACCATCGCTGACGATAGCAGTGGTGGTAGTGGCAATAACGGTTGTGACGATTGTTCTGTTCCTAATAAAAAAGAAGAGAAAGAAGTGCGAATGTGTGTGATGGCAACTCAAATTGGTAACATTCTATAATTACAGTGAAAGAACATGTGCTTCAAAAACATGATTTGCTTTATCCTCTTTCAAATTTAAAACACCGCCGAATTTCGCGTCATTTTGTTTTTTTTCTCCTTTCTCATCGCATCGCTCTATATTTGTTGCATTCTTTGTCTTCTCAATTTTATGTTTTTTTTTTGTTCAATTTGACTAAGTTTTAAATTGTAGCGGATTATGTATGTTCCACTCCATCACCACCATTATTGGCACCACCGTTGATGATGGTAGCGACAATACCGATGGTGGTGGTGGTAACGAGAAGCCAGTTATGGTGGCGATGATGGTGGCGGTGGTGAAGTAAGGGTGCTAGCGACCTTCTAGAGGATTCTGTAGGATCACGAGAAAGAGTGACACATTAAGAGTTTGTGAGAGAGATATCTATATGAGAGAATCACATGAATTTTTTTAATTAACAACTCAATCTAAACAATTTATTGAAATCCTACAATTATTATTATGTTTTCTCATTTCTCACAGTAACATTTTTTTTCAACTAAGTTGTCTTCTCTCTCTCTCTCCTCTATATATATATATATATGTATATATAAGGGAAGAGATCCATTTACTCAAAGAGTAAGTGTAAGAGACTTGCTCTTTATCCCCATCCTTCATTTTCTTACAATCCAATAGTTGAGAAAAAAGATTATGATAAGAAATGAGAAAACATAATAATAAATATAGGGTTTCAATAAATGATTTAGATTGAGTTGTTACTTAAACAAACTCACTGACTTTCTCACATAGAGACTTTTCCCACAAATTGTTAATATACTGCTTTCTCTTCTCACCTCTGCAGAATCCTCTACAAGATTATCACTATCCCCACTCCACCACAATCATCGTCACCACCACCGCTGACGATAACAGTGGTGGTAGTGGCAATGGCGGTTGTTACGATTGTTCTGTTCCTAATAACAAAGCAGAGACAGAAGTGCGAGTGTGTATGATGTAAACTCAAATTGTTAACACTCTATAATTATAGTGAAAAAACATGTGCTTCAAAAACGTGATTTGCTTTATCCTGTTTCAAATTTAAAACACCACCGAATTTCGCATCATTTTGTTTTTTTTCTCCTTTCTCATCGCATCGCTTTGTATTTGTTGCATTCTTTGTCTTCTCAATTTTATGTTTTTGTTTTGTTCAATTTGACTAAGTTTTAAATTGTAGTGGATTATGTATGTTCCACTCCATTACCACCATTGTCGGCACCACCGTTGATGATGGCAGCGACAATACCAATGATGGTGGCAGTAACGAAAGGGGCGACAATGCAATTATGGTGGCGACGGTGGTGGCAGTGGTGAAGTAAGGGTGTTGGCGACCTTCTAGAGGATTCTGTAGGGTAACGGGAGAGAGCGACACGTTAAGAGTTTGTGGGAGAGATATCTATATGAGAGAATCACGTGAGTTTTTTTTTAATTAACAACTCAATTTGAACAATTTATTAAAATCCTATAGTTATTATTATATTTTCTCATTTCTCACAGTAACCTCTTTTTTTTCACCTAAGTTGTCCTCTCTCTCTCTATATATATGTATATATAAGGGAAGAGATCCATTTACTCAAAGAGTAAGTGTAAGAGACTTACTCTTTATTCTCACCCTTCATTTTCTTACAATTTAATGGTTGAGATTAGTTACTTGTTATAACCATTATATTTTAATAAAATGGATGGTGAGGATAAAGAGTAAATGTTTTAAACTTACTCTTGAAGTAAGTGATTCTCTTCTCTCTCTATGTGTATGAGTGTATGTATATATATGAGAAAAGATTCACCAACTTGAAGAGTGAATATAAGAGACTTTCTCTTTGTCATGACAATTCATTTTTTTGAAATTTGTAACGTCCGTCGTTATAGTAATAACCCATAATAAGAATAGTAAAGAATTTGAAGAAAATAATAAATTTTGTATTTAGATGGATGAATTCTTACATAAGAAACAAAATATAATCTCAAATTTGGGCCTTTAGAAAATAAAAACAATTACAAGGACATTCATCCTAAAATAGTTACAAACCAAAACTAAAAGGAAATTTTAATGAATAAGAAATTCAATCTTCAAGTCTCCTTCAACTCCAAAAACTTCTGCCTTGTGCTCTGAAAACAACACTTTTAATGAGATTGAAATCTCAGTGAATAAAACAGGTTCCAAACCAAAACTAAAAGGACATTCATCCTAAAATAGTTACAAACCAAAACTAAAAGGAAATTTTAATTAATAAGAAATTCAATCTTCAAGTGTCCTTCAACTCCAAAAAATTCTCCCTCGTGCTCTGAAAACAACATCTTTAATGAGATTAAAATCTTAGTGAATAAAACAGGTTCTAAAAAGTTCGCCAATAGCGTTGTTCTTAGCCGGTGCAGAATCCAAAAAAATAACCATGATACCGGCAATAAAAGATATTTTTAAACACAAGGTATAACTTATTTCAAATAATTCCTAATATGAATGATTAATAAACACAATAAAAGAATGGTGTTTTAATTAACACCCTCGTAATGCATATAATTCACAAAAATGTAGTGATACTCATCATCACTCACTCTCATTCTATGGTTCCCAAAACAAGGATTTTAATAGATTTATCAAAATAGTTTATGCACTCATATTCTATATAATGGCGTCTCATTGCCTTCCTCACACTATTGTGGAGGTATCTAGATTCTCTTCCCCATCCCAAATGTAGGTATCTAAAACCTCTTCCCCATATTAAATAGAGGTATATCACACATCCATCCCAGATGGATGTATCTCAAACTTCAACCTCATTCCAAATGAAGGTATTTGAAACAATTATCAAAACAATTTGCAAACATTAAACACATGAACAACAATTTATTTTTAAAACCATACCATGGAGGGTTAAGAAAAGACATTTTATTTTACCTCTTAAAGCGAGATTTTCTGCTCTTCTACCCCTTATTTGCAGCCTTTGAATAATCAACTAATCTATAATTCTTTAAGGGAACTACTAAACCCTATATATAATAGCTTAAGGTTGATTTTCCTCTCTCTATATTTTCTTTTTTATAAAAGATTAGTTTTTACGGTTTAAATTCAAGATGATATCAAAATTTTATTTCTTGTATCTTATTTCTATTTTAAAAGTAATGTTATCTTAAATCAATTTATTTCTCTTAAAATTCATAACAATTTAATCTTTTAATTATTTGATTGATTCTCTTTTAATTATTATATTTATTTTAGCTAAACTATAATAATTATTTCGTAATAATAAACTCATAATATTTTAATTTGAATAAAGATTCTATCATCTTTTATTTTTAATATCTAAACTAATTCTTTCTTTTCTTTTAAATTCAAATGAATCTTTTTATTTTAATATAGTTTCTTTGTTTAAATCAAATAACAACTTAATATTATTATTTACTAGGTAACTAAATTATTATACATCTAGATAATAATCATTTGTTATGTGAAATAATTTTTATTTTAAAAATTTGAGGATGTTACAAAATCTAATGGTTAAGATTAATTACTTATGACAACCCTTAGATTTTAAGAAAATGAATGGTGAAGATAGAGAGTAAGAGCTTGATTGATTTTGTTTTCTTTTTTAGTTTTTGAAAAGAGTTCTCAAAATAGTTTTCAAGAACTATTTTCTAGAAGAAGAGAAAAAAGAAAACTTGTTTGGTAAGTGTTATTTGAAAAGTATTTTGAAGACGTGAAAATGAAAAAGTTTGTTCATATTTAGAAAAATGTCATTAATTAAAAGAAAAAAAAATATTCTCATTGGTTTTTTTTTTATCAGCCAAAGTAAAGTTTATTAATAAATCAGATAGAAAGCACAAGATATGTCTTCTACCAGTACAAAGGAAAAAACAATGTTACCAGAACCCAATCTCTTAGATACAATATCGTGGTTCAGAACCCATTCGACATAAGATTGTGTTGTGAATTTAGCTACATGACACCACTTCCACAAACTAAATTGCGTATGATGAACAATATCAATAACATTGACATCACGACCATTAAACACAACATTATTTATAGCTTTCCAAACATGCCACAGGACAACGAACTATACAAACGACCATGCTCTGCTTTGAGAAGTACCGGTTAACAATCCTTGAAATTGAAATATATGGTTTCTCACTAAATTGGATAGTGTTGTAGATGTGTCGCACCAGTAGCAGAGTTCCAACCACACCTTTGTGAATATGTCACAACTGATAAATAAATGAGCCACTGTTTCTACCTCTTTTCCGCAATGCCCACACATGATTGCCTCCTTGCTGAATTATCGTGTGCTTCACTAAATTCACCTTTATTGGTAGCCTGTCACTTCTAGCTATCATGCCAGCATATGCACCTTCAAGGATACACCTTTTCTCTATAAAAGCTTAAAAAAGTGGTCCTTTTGAATGCGCCTGTCAATTGTAAGTAACATGTATGCTAATGAAATAGAGTAAACTTCTGACCCTTCAACCTGCCAAACTCACTTATCTGTCTCCCCTTCAATCAACACCACCGACTCTAGTTTATTCTCCAACTTGTCAAGCAACTCTAACTCCCATTCAAACAACTCCCTCCTCCAAGCCTACTTCTACCTCCCATTTCCCCCCTTATGTCACTCACCGAGGACGCCTTAATTAATGCTACTCCAAAAAGACGAAGGTAATTTGCTTGAAAGTTATGCGCATCTACCCATCTATCTTTCCAAAACCCAATTTCACAACCTTTCCCAACCTGCAGACAAACATTGTTGGACCACCAACCCAGTTGACCTCCCCCAACCCGATCGATGGAATTAATATTTATCAACCAACAAGAACATTTATTATGACTCACCTCTCACTACTCGTCATCCCTTAGATATTGAGGTTTTAATAAACGAACCATAATCTATCAGGCTTCACTAACAACCTGCACTTCCACTTACCTAACAATACTACATTGAAGTGAGTTAAGTCTCTCAAACCCAATTCGCATAGTCCTTCTCCCTACAAACCTTTCCCAAGAAACCTTCCTACTCTTCTCTTAACAACTCCCCTTCTACCCCTACAAGAAATTTATAAAGAAAGAGCGAAATTGGGAAATTATACCTTTAGGACCCTTGAAGAGCGAAAGGAAGTAAATAAGTAATGCAAACAAGATAATTTCAGTAAAACAACCTTACCCGCCATGGAAATGTATTTATTTTCCCAGTAAAATAATTTATGCTGAACACCTTTAACAATTGATTCCCACATCCTCAGTTTGGTAGGAGCATCCCCAACAGACAAGTCAAACACTTGAAAGGCGTACTTCCCACCTTACAATTTAGTAGCATTGAAGCCCCCACCCACCCACTCCTCCTCCACATTAATACCAATCAGTTGACTCTCATAAAAATTGACCTTAAGCCCTGATGTAAGCTCAAAATTTTGCAGTATTTCTTTCATCATTTCCACTGATTTCATCTCTTTCTTAGATAAAAGTAGTGTGTCATCAACAAACATATTCTCATTGTATTTTAAATTTTTAAAACAATAATAGAAAACTAAAAAATAAAACTACTTATAGTTGTTTTCTGTTTTTTAGTTTTTAAAAACTAAAAAACTAGAACTGTTTTCAATAACTATTTTAAGAAAATAGTAAACAAACAATTTTTTTTTAGTTTTTAAATACTAAAATACTGAAAAACATTTTACGAAATTGTTGCCAAACAAACACTAAGTTTGTTATACCTACTCTTGTAGTAAATAGATTCTCTCTCTCAACCCTCTATATATACATATATACTGGTAAATAATAATTTCTTTTACACACCCACTCATTATCTCTCTTTTAACTTTTATCATATGTCAATCTTTTTTCTTTTCCCTCTATGATAATGTTAAATATTAATTTAATTATAAATAATAATTATGTATAATAATACTTTATAAATTATAAATTATATTCATATAATTTATATATTGATGTAATTTATATTTTATAAAAAATAACATAAATTTATATTTAGTTGAAAATTATTATATTGAAGTTCTGTTTAAAATTATTATTATACATAATTATTATTTATAATTATATTAATATTCTACATTAATGAATGAGGAGAGAGAAAAGTGTTTGAAAAATTAATGTTGATGAGATATTAGAGAAAAAATGGTGATAATAGGGAAAAAGTCCTCTCTAGTGATGGAGAGGAAAAGAACTCGTGATAGTAAACGATAGAAGAGAGATAACGAGTTGATGTGTAAAAGAAATGGTTATTTACCATAATATCTCTAAATTAATTTATTTTAACGAATTATGTAGTTGACTATTTTGTCTAAAATTATTAGTGTAGGTTGCTAAGATACTACAACTAAAAAATAGGTGTGAGTATATTATCATTCCTCTTTATATACATACGTATACATATACATATATATATATACATATATATATATATATATATATATATATATATATATATATAGACACACACACAAACACGCACACGTTATGTCAATGATAACACAATTTTCTTTAGGCTTATTTGAAGTGATTTTTGGTTTATGATTTTAAAATTTATAAAAACAACCTTGTTTTAGTTTCTAAATTTAAAATGTTGTCAAAATTTAATTTCACTAAAATCCTTACGACTCAAGACTGAAAATCGACAAGCGATCACTGATAATTGGAGGTGGCGGCCGATGCTAACAGTTAAAGTGGTAGTCGGTGACTTGTGACTAGCGGTTAGAGGTAGCAGTTGGAGTGGCACCTAAGGACCAACAGTTGAAACTGTTAAAGGAGGTGACTAATGAGTAGTGGTTGGAACAGCCTAGTGACTATGGATCAAATGTGGTGGTAGGAGGTGGTTACTAATGACCGACAATTGAATGTGAAGGCCAATGACCGATGATCAAATGTGGGAGTTGGTGACTAGTCAAAGGTGGTGGTTTGTTACTAATTGTCGAAATAAGTAGTCGGTGATGGGTGATTGGATATGGCAACCAATGATGGACAATCAAATGTGCTGGCAAATTGTAACAACTATGTCAATCGGTAAACTTAAATAAAAACAGAAACAAAAATATGAATACAAAATTTTATTATTTTTGAAATGGGTTAAAAATTATTTTTAAAACAACTAAAAAACCAAATTAGAATAATTTTTGTCTATCACGTTTCTGTTTTCAAAATATATTTAAAAACAAAAAACTAAAAACTAGAAATCACCATGAACTAGAGTGTGTCACTTACCTTCATCTCCAACTATCTATCATTGGCCTTTATCTTCTTCAATCCTTGACCTTCTTAACCTTTAGAAATGAAAATACTAAATATATAATAATTTTCGTTCACATTGCAACATTTATATAGAAACAATTTTGGGCTTTTTTTCCTTATAAATATTACTTTTAAAATTAATCCCCTCATACACACAAGCGCGCCCATGTACATGTGCGCGCATAAACTTTTTCAATAATATAAATTTTATCTTAACAAAAAAGAAAAAGTAAAAAAAATGAAATCATTGATTTTTTAGTTTTAAAAATAAATTTATCAAATAAATTTTCATTTGTAAAGTAGTTTTAAAAATAAAATTGAAAAACAGAATTTTCGTTTACTTTCTTCTCAATTTTTTTTAAATTGGTTTACAAAATAGATTTTTAAAGCTAAAAACCAAAATTAAATAACATCTAATAATTTACGCTATTAATATTGTTGATCGTTAATTTATTGTTATCACTGGTTACAAAATGCAAATAAGAATGGTTTCTCTGCTCTGATAATATTTTTATTAAGTAAATAAAAATAAATCGGAAAATGTTTAGTAAAAAGGGGAAGTTCGGTGGTACTGGACTACTGGTATTGCCAAGTTACCCACAACTTAGACCTAAACATTCAAACATTCAAATCGGAAAATATTTTCATGATTTGACCAAAGGCTTAGTTATAGAGCAGAATCAATAAACCAACCGACAACGTAAGAAGCAAGTCCACTAAAAGAAATAAGAGTACATTATCTAACATAATAAATATATAATAACTTCTACAATAGATTTCGTTTATCATGTGATAAAAATTACTAGATCTGGATATCCTTTATATCTGCACCTCCATGTTCAGATCTGGAACGTGACGCCCATTTTTTACTTTTTAGACAAAACGAAAACAATAAATGTGAACAGATACATTAACATAATTTTGTAGCATGTGGTAAAAATCCAAATTAACATTATATTGACTATATTATACGATTTCTATTTATAATGATAATTTACCCACTAATATAGGTGGTCACGGTATCTGTGTTTGTTAACTAAATAATCTAGATTGAGTTTATTCATGTCATTTAAGATATGAAAAAAAAAAGAATATTCACTTTCGTGCTAGTCATTGTTACCAATAATAATAATTAATCCATATTAATATTTCACTTAAAAAATATCTAATTTATCAAGATTAATCTAGTTGATTTTTTAAAATTCGCTATTGTTAATACTAATTTCTTTCTTCTAATTAATTATCATTAAATTTTTTAATTATAGATATATATTTTAGTCTAAAATAATTAATACAAAGATAGATAAAATATAAGACTAATTAAAGATAAATTCATTTTCATTTTTAAAATAAAATGTCTTTCACTTTGAAATATATAACATAATAGATTGAATTTTATATAAAAAATTTAAACACTTACTTGTTTTAATTAATGTATTACCTTAACATATATTAGTTATTAGTGTGTTAATTTTTTTAATATAAATATTTAAATCTATTATCTCTATTTCTCATCTTCCTCACATGTATAACTCTTATCGGAAGTAATTATGTACGAGTGACCAACTATCTTCATAAATATTTAATCCAATCATATATCCAAAACTCAAATTTAATATCATTAAATTAGAACAATTCCCTATTTGGATCTACATGCTTAATGATAATTACAACTACTTTCTAAAACTAGGTCTTCCAAAAAAGTACTCCCTATTTTTTAATTTTGGGTGGGTTGATATCAACCCCTTTGGGAATTGCGGATGCACCGGAATCCATCACAAATACACTGAATCCGTCATTAGTGGTGATAACTAGACACGAAATTTTGGCAGCATTCCCACTTCTTGTTTGATTCGATTCAATGTCTAACCATGGAGGAATGTTTTGATAGTATACGAAAAATGATAGAAAGAAAGATAAATAAAAATAATTAAAGTAAATAACACTAATCGTCTCAAAATTAGGTAAATTTATACTAACTTTTTTTAAGATTTACAATCATTTTTTTGTGGTTTAATATTTTTTCAAATAATTAAAAAAATAATATAAAATAAGTATCAATATAGTATTTTAAAAAATTAAGTGACTAATACAGGAATAAAAAATAGAAAAATTATATAATTTCACAAAAATTAAGAATGATTAGTATAATTTATTTGAATAATTATATATAATATGTATTTTTTTAAAACTAGAGACAAGTAGGATTATTGTAAAAGATATCACTCTTCCTATCCTTATTTTAAAATTTTAATACAACTATATATTCAATATTTAAATTTTAAATTACTAATTAGGTGAAGGGCACACTCCTGCATATTGCACAACCCATTGTTCAAGCTATTTTTTATTGAAGGTCCGCACTTCTTGGTCTTAGATAGTAGCAAAACGTCAAAATGTGTAATAGGACTTGCTTCTCTCATTATTAATGAAAAAATCAATTCCTATCAATCTATCATGCTTGTATTCTATTACTTTTAAGAGTTGTTATACTGACACCTTTTGAACTTTAGTAAAACATTTACATCTATAGTTTGAAAATTTTCTTTTGTCATGTTTTGCCTTATGTACTTTGGCTCATACATATTGTATAATAATTTATAAATATAATCTGGTTTGCTTCACCTTAAAAGAAATAATAAAACACTACCGCGATAATAAACATTCAACTTTCTCCATCCGGAGATGTTGTATGATTCTCTCCTGTGTAAAAATCTACATGACAAAAAATTATGAGTTTAACTTTTACGTATTATAATGTAAAAGAATTTATATTTAATTATAAATTTTTATTTATATAATTTTTAAAATATTAATTATTAAAGTAAACAAATAATTAAATGTTAATGTAATTTTACACATTCATTTTCCAAAAAAAGTTATCTCGTTCTAAAATTAAACTATGTTAAAAATATTAATAATGACGTACATTAATAACTATAAGGACCTGCAATTAGTTAAACTAGCCGGTGAGGTGTTGTTTTTGAAAATTACTAACGGATCCTTCTGGTCAAGTTTCCTCTTCCTCATTGACACAGCACCTATACCATTAGTTTCAGATTGCACTCTTAAGTGACCAATTTAGGGCTTTTTTTCTTATTCTTTATTAAAAATATTTCCTAAAATTCAATCGATGGCAACCCCTACCGCGAGACAGTGGCATAACAGTAGATCCGTTGACGGTGATGGTGAACAACCACTGCTATGGACCTCTGTGTCCGGTAAATTTAGAAGTGTGTCTCACTCACTTTCTACAGGTCTTTCACATCTATTCCTAACTAGTAAGTAGTAATTTAATTTGTAGATAACAATTATAGATGATAGTTAATAATAACTTTTAGAGATAATTATGAATCCACTTCTTAGTTGTAGTTTAATTATAGATGTAATTTTTTAATTATATAGATTTACTTCCTTTTGCATATTTCTTACAATTGTATTCTCTTTTTTAAACGATGTTAAATCCTAGTTGGTCATGTGATTTTTAATTAAATTTAAAAGATAAAATTACCATTCTCACTTTTATAAAGCAAAATTTTCTCTTTACCTTTCTATTTGATAGTTTTGTATTGTTTTACTGAAGAAGATATACTTTCATCCATTAAATGTGTATATGATATGTTAATCTTATTTATTTTTGCATTATTACGTTTGTGTTTGATGTGAACGTGATATAAATATTTTTTTTTCAAATTTTGTAACAATGTAACAATGAAAAAGAAAGAGATGTCTACTATAAAATTTTAAAAAATAGGGAGATGCAAGTGTAATATCATACAAAACATAAGGTGTACATACTTAATATCACACAAAATTTGAGAGATACATGTGTAATAAATTTATACCCCTTAAATTTCACGACATATTTAACTTTTAGAAATTATAGAGGGGTATATATGTCGTGAAATTTTTTTTCTAGGTAGCTTTAAAGTGAAGTTGATTTCATTAAATTACTAATAAATATTTAAATCATTCTTAAAGTAAAACAAATTATTTAAGTATTTTTAGAAGTATAAGAAATCATACTATATAATACTCAATAATATATTTTCAAAGTAAAAAAATCAAACCAAACCACTAACGATTGATTTGGTTTTGTTAGAATTTTATAATACTTTTAAATTGAATTCAAACCAAACAACATTTTATTTTCTTATTTGATTTGGATAACTTTACAATAAAAACTGAATCAAACTGCACCATAAATACCCCTATTCACATTTTAATTAAGAAATTTTGGGTGAGCTATTCAAATTTTCCTATTATTAAAGGTAGTCAATTCACTCAATTGTACAAGGTTATTTCACATTTATAATATAATAATAAATACTACTTTAAATTATATTATATTAAAATTTATATATTTGATTTTTTCTCTCTCTTAGTTGCATCCTTGATCTAATTTAATGTGTAGATAAGGATATGGTGCTTATAAAGTGTATTGTAAATTAAACTAGTTAATTGTGAGAGCTTTATGTAAAATTTTAACTTTTATAACCTAACAAATTGAGATTGTTGTAAAAAAAATATTTAGGTTAAATTAATCTAACTAAAAATAAATATTTTGACAATTAACTTAGTTTTTCTTACGACATATTTAAAAATCATCATTGACTTATGATTAGGTGTACGCGGTTAATTTTTCTGCAAAGTCAAATCCCTTTCTATAATATAATAATTGGATGAAAGGACGCAATTAAAAAAGGTTAAGAAAAGTTCAGGACCAATATACTAATTATTTGTAATCTATAACAATTTATAAATCTATAACAATATTTAAAGATGATAGGATGTTTTTGTGTATACATTTGTTTAGACTTCTCTGTCTCTTTATATTTTGTAACTACCTTCTATAACTAGAATAATGCATAAATTAAAGAGTAAAATGGAAAATTTGGAAGAAAAAAAAAAAAAGAGCATGTACACGAAAAGTTAAACTGAAAAGAAGATAATTGTAAACTCTATTTGTGTTTTATGTCTTTTCCATCAACCAAAGTGATAGCTCCTAAAATTACTCCTAAATTGGAGAGTGAGACCAGGTCTTCAATAAAGCAAAATAAAAGGAATGTAAAGATTTATGAATTTCATTCTGCCTCCATTCAACAAAATCTAGAGCTAAATACAAGATGTTAGCTCTAGAATTCTAAGGCCTAAGATAAATAGCCTATATGAGAAAGCTATTAGGAAAAGAAACAAAGGCCGAAAAACACTCTAACGATCATAAATAAAGATCCAATCAAACCCAGTCCAAATTCTTGTTTGATTTTTTAATTTTGTTTGGGCCTCCCCTAATGAAGATGGACCAAGGACGGATCAATACCCCTTTCAGATTAGGCTTTGTCCTCAAAGCCAACAATGTAGATACAATCCAAGTCCAAGCTATCAACATGGCATCTAACGAGGCACTTGTGTTTGTAGCCAATGGCGTAAATCTTTAGATGGGACCTCAGACGAATCAGGATGGTGCAAATCGCACCCTTGGTAAGTGGAATATAGCTGACTATGCATTGACAAACCCAAGTACAACTCAGCCAATTTAGTTGTGTGGTTTGCTTCCCCAAGATGCTCTTGCTCTTCCTTTAAGGACAAGGAAGCTATCAACGGAAAAAGGAGTTGATGGCAACCTTTTGGAGTGGGGATACGTGAAACATCCTATGCAACCTAGATTTTTGGTGGAAGTTTTAGTGGTTAAGTGTAACATTCCAAATTATCACCATTTTTTATAAATTACTTAATAAATAAAACTTATTTTATGTATAATTTAAAACATCAAAATGCTCAAACTAAACTAAAAATCATAACACAATCTTTAGAATTCAATATAAATTGAGAATATAAAAATTCCAAACATATAATTCATGAGTTACACTACTCAAGTTTACCAAGCGAAACAAATCGCCAGCGAGTAATAGGGTGGTTCGCCCAACGACTACTGTCACCTAGCGATTACCCTAAATTAGACTGTCCCAGTGGAAGGATTTTGCTTAATGAGATACATTGTTGGGCGTAAAACCTCATTGAATTCCAAATAGAGAGGAATTTGCATTGAGCAAGACCTTTCATTGGGCGCCAATCCAAAAATCTGCTTAACAAAGCTAACTATCGCTGGGTAAGACTCACCATCCAGCGAGACTCTGCAGATAGCAAAATCTCAACAACTCAATGCAAAATAAACATTCCAAAACCTATACATGCATATATTTAATTTCAGATACCATAACTTGTCACTACCATTCTAGCATACAAAATTCATAGTCATACATTCATAGATATATACAACCTAACATAATTCTCTTAAATACATATTTAACAAAAAATATGACACCATCCAACAACTTCCAAGCATGGTCTCACATTCTTCAATCTAAAGCATCTTTCTCACCTCCATCTCCACTATCAGCTCCCTTATAAAGCACGATCATCACATAGTCATATAGAAAACACACACAAGCAAGGTAAGTTCATAAACTAGAAAATTAGCATAAATATAACCATAACATCAAGTTACATTTGCATTCAATCACATTCACAGTAATAATCACTTAATCCCACTCATGTTCTCCTTGAACATAAGTAATCAACAGATAATTTGACGCTTTTCGGAAAAACTTATTGAATTTGGATACTTGAAAACCTATTTGACTTCTCCCACACTGATATCTGACATCTACCTGACCCATTATGATAATCAATTGAAATCTTGGCATACTCATTTGATATCCAACTGTTGTCTAACATCCTTTTGACCCAATTCAACAACTAGTTGCTATCTTAGTACATCCTGAGGTACACGCTTGCCCTGCTTCAGCCTTGGTACTGATATTATCTTCACCCTAATTCGAACTAAATACTAGGATCATTATAGTCACTATGTATTCCTAATTCAAGGTACCACAATCTATACTATGTTACCCACCAATAATAGTCCACATTATACCTCCCTTAGAATGTTCAATAATTCAACATCACAATTATACTTCAAAGTATTGAAATCACCAATCACAATCAGGAAAATCATTCACAAACTTCACATCACGTAATCAAACTCAAAACACTAATCAAAATCTCAATCATACACGTGTAAATACATTTAAACCACTAAATGAAAGTTTCCTTAAAAAAAAACAATTAAACTTCTCTTACCTATTTCTCTTTTTTCAAAAGCTAGCCACAAACAAAAGAGGAGAATCAACTCGAAGAAATTACTCAGAAATCTAACAAGAATCCTAATTCAAATAGGAGCCTAATAAATTAGAATTTAAAAAAAAATCCATTTTCAACGAGAATAGTAGGATCGAAAATGAACAAAAAAAGGTTCGAAGAATTATGATAAGATGTACCTATACTGATCATCACTCATAATTAGAAGCAATGAAAGAGATTGAATTGAATTTCGTCAACCAGAAGCTACACATGAAATCAACGAAGAATGGTGGCAATGAGAGAAAAAGGAGTGGTGAAGGAGAAACATTTCGCAGAAAGAAGAAGAAAAGAAGGAAGAAAAAGAAAAGGGGGCTAGGGTGTGCTTAGTAAGTCCCACTTGCTATTTACACCCCTTCCCTAACATACTTCTGAAAACTTGCTGAAAACCACTCTGAACTCATTGAACCAATGAAATAACCACAATGCTCATCTCTTCACCCTAATAAATATCACTTTCTCACAAGTCATAATTTAATTCACCTAAATCCAATCATATATGTAATTAAATAATCATATTTCATCCACACAAAATATATATATATATATATATATATAATACTTCAACTACATTTCTCGTAATTAATTTATTAACTACACTTAATATTAAAATAAATTCTTTCTTTTATTTATTTCACACACTTGTTATTTATCATAAAAAAAAAAAGGATCTCGCAGTAAGTGATGCTACCAATGTGATGAGTAATGTGAAAGGGATCTTGGTAACGACGAAGAAACTTCTAAAAAGGACTAAGAGCCACTAAAAATTTGCCAATGAGGCCTAAGTTTCAATAACACCTATTTGCTTACTTCAAAAGTTGTATTGTGACAATGCTTGTTAGCTTAGTGCATCATACTCTATCTTGTCCTATGTAAAATTTTCTTCAATTGTTTACTAACTAGTGTTTATGTCAAGAAGGACTTACGAACATTCATGTGGTTTGCAAAGTGGACATAATCAAGCATAGTAAGGGGAGTTCGACCATAAACTAACTTTAAGAGAGTCATTCTGATGAGTGGACATAATAAGTAGTTGAACACTTTAATTTGGTTCCCTACAAGCGAAATAATTCCTTCTAGAACTAATTGACAAAAGTCAAGTCCTAGTCTAAGACTATGGATTTTGGGATTCATGCAAGTGCATACCTTTGTGAAAAATCTCACTACCAGGTTTTAGGTACTAAGCCAAAAGAGTTATAAAGTGTGTGTATTTGATTATTTGGAAAATCTATCAACAACAACCCAAATAATTGAGTGTTTGTGGTACCTTGGAAAATAAGCAAGGAAATCCATCGAAATTTCCTCCCAAACCTACTTTAACTAAGGTAAAGGTTGAAGCGATCCTTACTTTTTGGTTGGAATATATACTTTTTTTTACTGGTTGCACGCATTGATACAAATTTCTTGACATCTTTGGCTATCCAAGGCAAATAGAATGAAGCGGTAATGCAACTCAAGGTGGGTTTGACCCTTGAGTGTTTAGCCAAAGGTGTGCTATGGAATTCTTATAGAAGAATGAGCTAGAAGTTTTGCACATCAAGGATAAAGACTTTTTTTTTTCTATTTAAGAAAAAGTCATTTTGTAATGGAATAATTCCTTTGTAGTTTTGGATCCCTCTCACATTAAAAAAAATAAAAAATTCTCAACTCATCATAAGTGTGATATATATATTTGCACAAATTCTTTAAAAATGTGGTTGAGAAAGAAACTACTAATCCATCACCAATAATAGTTAGGGATGACAATAGGTGAGGGTGGGTGCAAATATATGCTTTTTGCTAAGTGTATCCATGAAAGAAACTTGCACTCGTACTATACTAACACGGGTATCCATAAAATGAATATTTGCAAGTACTTTGATATGTGCATGCATTTATGTGTATTTGCAGATTTTTATTGAAAAATATTTTTTAGTAAAACAACATTATTTTTTTATAAAGCACGAAACATGCATTTCTGTTTTGTAAATAATCATATATGTTGGACAAGTGGCCTTAGTTTACTTAAGAGGGGGATGAATTAAGTAGATCAAATTTTAATCTTAGTTTTCTTTTTATTTGATTTTATAATAGAATATTTAAAATGAATGTGAAGTGTTTAAATATACAAACAAAATAAATAAATAAGAGTATAGGGAAGAGAAAGATGCAAACTCTTTTTATACTGGTTCGGTCAATCCACTTGCCTACGTCCAGTCCTCAAGTATCCTTACTTGAGATTTTTTTACTACCTCTGTAAATCACTTTACAAATGGATGAATCCTCAATCACTTTGGGAGCCATCTCCCTCTATTTGAGATTCCTTTATCACTCAAGAAGTCTCTCTTGAATACAACCAATAATCAGAATAAGAAGAAGAAAAGTCTCTCTTAAAGAGCAGATGATACAACTTGAAGATCCTATAAGAACTCTTCTGTAATTTGCAAGTGTTTGACCAAGAGTTTTGTTTAGAAAATGATTAGAAGAATTCGTGTTTTTAAACAGAAGAAAAGTCACTTATTTATAGTGTAAAAAACAAAGTGATGTGCCCTTTTATGAAAGATTTTGACTTTTCAAACTTGTGATAACGGCTTACTGGTAATCGATTACATAAAAATGGTGATTGATTACATGATTTAAAATATTGTGTCATTGTCACTCTTGAATTAAAAAATTCAATAAGCAAGACCTCTCGTAATCGATTACACAACCTGGTAATCAATTGTCAGTTCATAATTTGAACTGATAAAAACATATTTGGCCAAACCAATGTTATGCAAACTCGTAGAAATTTTTTTATACAATAACTAAGTTAATTTATTTATCTAACTTAACATTAATACTTGAATATCTGTCAATGCTATTTGTTCTTTTGCTTCCTTGCTTTTGTATCAACATTTCTTGTTACTTTTTGGCATCATCAAAACTTGCAATATCTTGGCACTTACATTTGGTATATATTTTATTAAAAATAATATCAAAATACACAAATAAAATTTGACTAAATTATGATATCTCATGCAAAATTCGAAATTAAAGCATTAAGACAAATAATATTATCATAAGTCTATGCATGTGACTTTCAATATGACTAAAGTATTTTACTATTTTATTTCTTTGTTAGCAAATAACGAGTATTCATATAGTAGATACCGATAGAGCATTTTATTACACATTTTATATTCTTTTTAGTCCCTCTAACTTTGTAATTGTTTCTTAATTTTCTATTTTAGTTCATTTTCATACTTGGGTTGTGTTTGAGGTGTTTTCATATATTTCCTCTTATTTTGCAGGTTAGTGAACTTTATTTGATTGGGCTTTTCATTGGCTAACTATTTTTGTATTTTGTTTGTATTTTAGTATTTTGTATTTTTTATAATTTTTCTTTAATTGTAATTTTCACTTTATTGTCTAGTAGCCTTTGTTGGTGTAACATCCAAGAATTTCAAATACTCTTGGTAATATTGTTCAATGAATAAAACTTATTTAACTTATACTTTAAAACTCAAAATATTGAAAAAAGAACCATTAATAATAACATAACCATTCCAATGCAATATAAATTTGATTGCATTAAAATTTCAAAGAGTGAAATACCAAATGGGTCCCAAAAAATTTGGGGCACTTGCAATTGGGTCCTTGAAAGATTTTTCAAGCATTTGGGTCCCTCTCATATTATGTGGCAGTCCACGTCATTTGTACTATACATTTAAGAAGGAACTACATTTGTAGTGGCTTTTAGCCGCTAAAAATAATAAAATAAAAAATAAAATCAACAAGAACCACTACACCCCTTTCCCATTCTCCACCACCAACAACCTAAACTCAAAAATCAATTTTCTTAATTTACATTTGCTTTGTTATTTCGTTAACAATACCCTTTGGGTTTTATTTTGATTACCTCAACTCGTTTTTTGCTCATCTTTCATTAAGAGTTTGACCATCTCCCTCATCTTGACCACCAGTTGATGATCACAAGTGCCCAAATAATTGATCTTGAAGCCAACGCTGATGATCGCAAGCGCCTAAGGGAAGAAGAGGAGCCAGTGGTGGAAGTGGTCATGCGAGTCTCATCCCTTGTTGGGTTGTGTTGTCGCCACATGCCGATGAGCATCGAATCTCCATCGTTGGCAACCTCAACATCAAAGCCCTCTTTTGCTCCAAGCTCGTTGCCAATGTAACCCCCTTACAAATTCAATTTAATTTATGATTTTCCTAGTTTTATACTTAAATATTATTAATTATATATTGAGGTAATTTTATACAAAAACACATATTAGATTAATACTAGAGACACTAGTAAGTATGAAGTTGTCCAAATTTCAAATAAACTAGTAAAACCATGTTCTACAAAATAGTAATTTCAGTACATCATGACTTCCAAAGTATTCCCACAAATCCTAATGCTCTGGTTGCATCAAGTATTCTCTGCTAAGCGCTTTAGTATTCTCCTGCATAGTCAAACCCTTAAGATTGAGGGGAAATGAATCAGACATTCCGTCTAAGTATGAATCAAATATTTAATTTCACTATGAAATTTTAAGTAAGCGACCATGTTTACAACATCTATCAAATAACAAATAGTATAACATCGATATCAAATAGTCTATAAGAGATGCAAAATGCTTATGAAATGCAAATTTTGACTTAAAAAAAAACAATTTGAAAATCATTTTGACTCGGTACTCCATGGAGATTTTCTCTTTTTGGTGTCTAGTGAAGTCAGAGCTTATCATCACCCTGTCCGGTAATTCGGCAATGCCCCACTAGACCGAATCGGTATACAGAAGTGAGAAGGTGTCAGTGTACCCGGAAGGCCACCCCGATACAGAGCCAATAAGAACTGATCATGTGGGGAATCACCAATACCCCGACACTCCCTAGACCAAATGGTCCTGTATACCAACTCAGCCCAAACCCCATTCACTATCAAGAATGGACAAATTTTCAAATAAATGAGTTTCCTTCTCATCAATATTTTCTTTATGTCAATCTCATGTGTTATTCTTTCTTGATAGTGGATTTTAACTTTCGAAAACATTATTTAAAAATCATTTTCTTACATTATTGTTAACTATCCTTAACAGTAATTCATACAAAACCAAGTTCGCAAACATTTTTAATATTTTTCTCCGAAAATCTTTTGACTCAAAATCAAATTATGCACTATGCATTATGGTGCAAAATGATACATGCATCATTCACATTACAATAGGAGCACTTATTTTAACAACTTTAAAGTTAGTTGAACAATTTTAATATTCAACTCATTGATCTCCAAAAACACGTTAAATATGAAAAGCTACATTATTTCTAATGATACTAATTAATTATAAAGAATCTTCTTAATATATGTAGATTTTGTGACTCAAAACAAAAGTTGTTGTTTTGTTTTTTTTTTAACGTAAACTACACATATTTGTGAATATCATAGTTCTAGTTAATTTTACAATTATTCCTATCTTTGAAACTTCTAGATGTTAAATTTAATTTTTTTTTAAAGTTGTAATCAACATCAAAATCAAAATAATCATAACAACACCTGAATTAAAATCTACACTAAAAATAATCTAAATCCATAAAAGATTTTAAAATTCATATATAACAACCTAGGACCTCTAAAGCTTATATAATCATAGAAATCTACTCTATATTAAAATCCAATTCAAGTTTAATAAATAAAATTAAATATAAGATCCATACCTATTTCTTCGAATCTTGCTAATTTCCTCCTTGATTTCTACTTTTACTTTTCTTCTCCTTCTATTATCGGCTTCTCTTCCTTTCTTTTGAAGTTATAAGATTTTCTTCATATAACCCCTTAACTTGGTGTAAAATTGATGCTGCAGTTTTTTTTTCTTTTTTTTTTTTGTGAATCTTGTAGGAAAGTAACGTATGATGCTTTTGGTGAATTGAAAAGCTTTATAGATATCCTATGCTTAAGTCACCGACATTATAAGGTGTTAATTAATGATTCTTTTTCATTTTTCACAGCCACGTTGAATTCTAGCATCTTCCATAAACTTCATTTCATTTCTTTTTAGTTGCCAGGTGGCCACTCTCATGTCCAGAATTCATTTTCCAATTTCAATGATCTAGATTTTTTTTATTATTATCATTATTTAGGTTGCTATTTTAACCATGTTTTTAGCACATGTAATGTTGTAGAACTTATAGCCCTTCTCGGTATATTTATTATATATATATATATATATATATATATATATATATATATTTTCACCGCCTTTCAATTCAATTCTTTATTGTACTTCTACATTCAAATCATAGCAATCTCTTTTTATTTTTTTATTTTTTTAATATGGATTTATTGTATATAATAGATGTTAGTTTACAAAAATACATAGATGATAGTTTATAAAATTAGAGTGTTACAATTCTTCCCCACTAAATAAATTTCGTCCTCGAAATTTCTAATACAAACTATATAAATAGATGGGGATATTCTTTTCTCATTTTCTCTTCTACCTCCCATGTGGCATCTCCTCTATTGGCATCCCAAATAACCTTAACCAATGAAATATCTTTACCTCTTAGATGTTTCACCTTCTTGTCTTCTATCTTAACAGGACTTCGGTCGAATGTTAGGTTTTCCTTTACTTGTACTTGATCAGGTTCCAAGATGTGTGCAGGGTCTGCAATATATTGTCTTAATTGGGACACATGAAACACATCATGAAGGTTAGACAGGAAAGGTGGCAAGGCTATCTGGTAAGCGACATTTCCAACACGAGGCAAAATTTGATAAGGACCAATAAATTTAGGAGTAAGTTTCTTAGATTTTATAGTTCTGCCAACACCAGTAGTAGGTGTGACTTTCAAAAATACATGTTCTCCTTCTTTAAATTCCAATGGTTTCCTTCTTTGATCAGCATAACTCTTTTGTCGACTTTGTGCAGTTCTCATTTTCTCTTGAATTAATTTCACCTTCTCTGTGGTTTGTTGAATAATGTCTGGACCTATTATTAAATTTTCTCTATCTTGGTACCATACTAGTGGTGTCCTACATTTACGTCCATATAATGCTTCATAAGGAGCCATACCTATACTAGAATGATAGCTATTATTATATGTAAATTCTACTAGTGGCAACATCTCTTCCCAACTAGATCTTTCTTCTAATACACAAGCTCTCAACAAATCCTCCAATGACTGTATAGTTCTTTCAGTTTGGCCATCAGTTTGGGGATGATAGGCTGAACTAAGGTGTAGTTTACTTCCTAAGGCTTTCTGAAATTCTATCCAAAATTTAGATACAAACCTAGGATCTCTATCTGGTATTATACTAGTAGGCACACCATGTAGTCTAACAATCTCTTTTATGTATATTTGTGCTAACTTTTCTAGGGAATACCTAATATTTATTGGAATAAAATGCGCAGTTTTAGTTAATCTATCCACTATTACCCAAATAGAATCACAATTCCTAGATGTTCGAGGTAAACCCACTACAAAATCCATTGAGACACTATCCCATTTCCATACTGGAATTTCCAAGGATTGTAACATTCCGGATGGTTTTTGATGTTCAATTTTAGCTTTCTGACATATTAAGCAGCGTGCCACATATTCTGCTACCTCTCGTTTCATTCTAGGCCACCAAAACATTTCTTTCAAATCTTTATACATCTTAGTAGTACCTGGGTGAATACTTAATTTACTCTTGTGTCCTTCTTCTAAAATTAAATTCTTTATTTCCTTATCATTTGACACACAAATTCTATTTTTAAATCTTAGTATATTGTCATTACCTAAGTTAAAATCCTTAGTCTTATCTGTTCCTATTAATCCTTTCCTTTCTTGTATAAATTCATCTCTTTCTTGTTTATTCCTAATCTGATTCAAAAATTCATTACTTACTGTAATCATACCTAATTCTAATTTATCTTTCTTTATTATAGTATATAAATTTAAATCTCTAAATTGTTCTATTAATTCCATCTCTTTCACCATCATAACTGAAACATGAATAATTTTTCTACTTAATGCATCAGCTACTACGTTAGTTTTTCCTGGATGATACAACAACTGAAAATCAAAATCCTTTATATATTCCATCCATCTGCTTTGTCTCATATTTAATTCCTTCTGATCAAATAAATATTTCAAA
This sequence comes from Psophocarpus tetragonolobus, assembly GCA_037954015.1. Taxonomy (NCBI): domain Eukaryota; kingdom Viridiplantae; phylum Streptophyta; class Magnoliopsida; order Fabales; family Fabaceae; genus Psophocarpus; species Psophocarpus tetragonolobus. Next base: position 41,718,717 of record CM075688.1, on the reverse strand, counting down.
CTCTTATGATCACTATACACATCAAATTTGGACCCATATAAATAATGTCTCCAAATTTTTAAAGCAAAAACTATAGCTGCAAGTTCTAAATCATGAGTAGGATAATTTCTTTCATGTGGCCTCAATTTTCTGGATGCATAAGCTACAACTTTCTTATTTTGCATTAATACACAACCTAACCCTTGATGTGAAGCATCACAATAAACCTCATAAGGTTCATTAGGATCTGGTAGTATTAATATAGGGGAAGTGGTTAATTTTTCTTTCAAATCTTGAAAACTATTAATACATTCTTGATTCCAAATAAAAGGCTGATTTTTTCTAGTCAACAGAGTTAAAGGTCCAGCAATTTTTGAAAATCCTTCAATAAATCTTCTATAATATCCAGCTAAGCCTAGGAAACTCTTAATCTCGGTTACAGTCTTTGGTTGTTCCCATTGCATAATAGCTTCTACTTTTGAAGGATCTACACTTATTCCTTCTTTAGAAATTACATGCCCTAAAAATTTTACTTCTTCTAGCCAAAATTCACATTTAGACATTTTTGCATATAGTTGTTTATCTTTTAATGTCTGTAAAGTTATCCTAAGATGAATTTCATGTTCTTTTCTACTTTTAGAATATATTAATATGTCATCTATAAATACTACTAGAAACTTATCTAAATAAGGCCTAAACACTCTATTCATATAATCCATAAAGATTGCGGGTGCATTAGTTACTCCAAATGGCATCACTAAATATTCATAATGTCCATATCTTGTCCTAAATGTAGTTTTTGGTATGTCCTCTTTTCTAACCCTTATTTGATGATATCCAGATCTTAAATCTATTTTAGAAAATATAGTAGCTCCCCTAAGTTGATCCATTAAATCATCTATTCTAGGTAAAGGATATTTATTCTTTATAGTTACTTTATTTAATTGTCTATAATCTACACATAATCTAGAACTTCCATCTTTCTTTCTTTTTAACTAAGAGAACTGGAGCTCCCCATGGTGATACACTAGGTCTAATAAATTGTTTTTCTAGTAATTCTTCTAATTGCTTTTTAAGCTCAGTTAACTCTAGAGGTGACATTCGGTAAGGCTGTATTGAAATGGGTGTTGTACCAGGTATTAATTCTATACTAAACTCTATCTCCCTCTCAGGAGGTAGGCCAGGGATATCATCAGGAAATACCTCAGGATACTCATTTACAACTGGCATAAAATCTACATCCATCTTTTTTGCTTTAGCTTCTATGGAGGATATCATGTACTTTTGAATCTCACTTTTGAATGAAATTTCTTTTGGTTTGGCAGGCCTTAATCTATAAACATCAGGATTGGGGAAAATTAAGGTTTTAGAGGCACAGTCTATTAAAATATGATTGGTTGCTAACCAATCCATACCTAATATAACATCTAAGTCCTTTAAAGGTAGGCATATTAAGTTGGCAATAAAGTCTCTATTTTGAATGGTTATGGTACAATTTAGACATATTGTGGAGGTAATGGTTGGTTTAGAAGTAGGAACATAAACAATTAAGTCATACGGTAAATGTGTCATGACTAACCTCAAATTCTTAACACACTCATTAGAAATAAATGAATGAGTAGCACCTGAATCAAATAGTACAGTTACGGACTTACCTTTTATTTTTCCTTCATCCTGAATAAGGTCTTCAGATTGAGAAGCATCCACACCACTTAAAGTAAAGACTCTTCCACTGGTCATTGGTTTTTGGGATGCTTTCCTCTATTCTCTTGGAACTTCTTTATTGAAATTGCAATCTCTAGCTAGATGACCAGGCTTTCCACATGTAAAACACACCTGACTAGGTAAGGAACAATCTTTGGTTAAATGCCCCTTTCCACACTTCCAACATTTCAAGGTTAATTGAGGTGGCTGATAAGATCTATTTTCGCCTCCAGTAGATCCTGTACCTCTATATCCTTTAAGTTGGGGTTGAGAAGGTCGACTATAGGGTTTTTGTGGCTGAACCACTTTTCCTTTATGCATCGGCCCACCTCTGTTTGTTCCTCCTTTGATAAAGTTCCCAACATTCCTACTCCTTTGGATTCTATCCATGTCTTCTATTGTTTTGCATTTATCCATCAGGTTAGGAAATGATTGAATGCCTAATGGAGTGACAATTCTCTTGATCTCGTATCGTAACCCTTCTTCAAATTTCCTACACTTCCATTCTTCGTCAGAAGTCAGCTGCAAATATCTACAATACTTTGCCAATGATTCAAACTTTGCAGCATACTCAGAGATAGTCATGTTTCCTTGATATATCTTATTAAATTCGACTTCCTTTGCATTCCTTGCACTAACAGGGAAATATTTCTCCAAGAATAGTGTCTTAAATAAATCCCAAGTGATAATTTCTCCTCTAATTTCCAACATCCTTTGAGTGGCTTTCCACCAAACTTTGGCATTACCTTGCAATTGAAAACTGGCATGTGACACTCTCCGCTCGTCTGGACATTCCATGGCGATGAAGATGTCTTCCAAAGTCTGGACCCACTCTTCAGCTTTTTCTGGATCATACTCTCCTCTAAAATATGGTGGATCATTTTTCTTAAAATCTGCTAGAGTAGTTATATCTACAACAATATGTTGATGGTTCATAGCTTGTTGAGTTAGTGCAGCTGCCATCTCACGCATTGCTCGAGCCATCTCAGTTAAATCCTCAGAATCAACTCTAGTGTTTCTAGCATCACGCCTAGGAGGCATTTCTACCTACATTTTCTTACATTAAGTTAACATCTAATCCTATAATTTTTAATTAGACAAATCAAATTAGTTTAAACAATTCATAATAGAATAACTTATAACCAAATAGGCCTATACTTATAAGCCCTAATGATGCATAACCAGAGCTCAGATACCAATAATGTAACCCCCTTACAAATTCAATTTAATTTATGATTTTCCTAGTTTTATACTTAAATATTATTAATTATATATTGAGGTAATTTTATACAAAACATATATTAGATTAATACTAGAGACACTAGTAAGTATGAAGTTGTCCAAATTTCAAATAAACTAGTAAAACCATGTTCTACAAAATAGTAATTTCAGTACATCATGACTTCCAAAGTATTCCCACAAATCCTAATGCTCTGGTTGCATCAAGTATTCTCTGCTAAGCGCTTTAGTCTTCTCCTGCATAATCAAAGCCCTAAGATTGAGGGGAAATGAATCAGACATTCCGTCTAACTATGAATCAAATATTTAATTTCACTTATGAAATTTTAAGTAAGCGACCATGTTTACAACATCTATCAAATAACAAATAGTATAACATCAATATCAAATAGTCTATAAGAGATGCAAAATGCTTATGAAATGCAAATTTTGACTTAAAAAAAAATAATTTGAAAATCATTTTGACTCGGTACTCCATGGAGATTTTCTCTTTTGGGTGTCTAGTGAAGTCAGAGCTTATCATCACCCTGTCCGGTAATTCGGCAATGCCCCACTAGACCGAATCGGTATACAGAAGTGAGAAGGTGTCAGTGTACCCGGAAGGCCACCCCGATACAGAGCCAATAAGAACTGATCATGTGGGGAATCACCAATACCCCGACACTCCCTAGACCAAATGGTCCTGTATACCAACTCAGCCCAAACCCCATTCACTATCAAGAATGGACAAATTTTCAAATAAATGAGTTTCCTTCTCATCAATATTTTCTTTATGTCAATCTCACGTGTTATTCTTTCTTGATAGTGGATTTTAACTTTCGAAAACATTATTTAAAAATCATTTTCTTACATTATTGTTAACTATCCTTAACAGTAATTCATACAAAACCAAGTTCGCAAACATTTTTAATATTTTTCTCCGAAAATCTTTTGACTCAAAATCAAATTATGCACTATGCATTATGGTGCAAAATGATACATGCATCATTCACATTACAATAGGAGCACTTATTTTAACAACTTTAAAGTTAGTTGAACAATTTTAATATTCAACTCATTGATCTCCAAAAACACGTTAAATATGAAAAGCTACATTATTTCTAATGATACTAATTAATTATAGAGAATCTTCTTAATATATGTAGATTTTGTGACTCAAAACAAAAGTTGTTGTTTTGTTTTTTTTTTTAACGTAAACTACACATATTTGTGAATATCATAGTTCTAGTTAATTTTACAATTATTCCTATCTTTGAAACTTCTAGATGTTAAATTTAATTTTTTTTTAAAGTTGTAATCAACATCAAAATCAAAATAATCATAACAACACCTAAATTAAAATCTATACTAAAAATAATCTAAATCCATAAAAGATTTTAAAATTCATATATAACAACCTAGGACCTCTAAAGCTTATATAATCATAGAAATCTACTCTATATTAAAATCCAATTCAAGTTTAATAAATAAAATTAAATATAAGATCCATACCTATTTCTTCGAATCTTGCTAATTTCCTCCTTGATTTCTACTTTTACTTTTCTTCTCCTTCTATTATCTGCTTCTCTTCCTTTCTTTTGAAGTTATAAGATTTTCTTCATATAACCCCTTAACTTGGTGTAAAATTGATGCAGCAGTTTTTTTTTCTTTTTTTATTTGTGAATCTTGTAGGAAAATAACGTATGATGGTTTTGGTGAATTGAAAAGCTTTATAGATATACTATGCTTAAGTCACCGACATCATAAGGTGTTAATTAATGATTCTTTTTCATTTTTCACAGCCACGTTGAATTCTAGCATCTTCCATAAACTTCATTTCATTTCTTTTTAGTTGCCAGGTGGCCACTCTCATGTCCAGAATTCATTTTCCAATTTCAATGATCTAGATTTTTTTTTTATTATCATTATTTAGGTTGCTATTTTAACCATGTTTTTAGCACATGTAATGTTGTAGAACTTTGGAGAACTTATAGCCCTTCTCAGTATATTTATTATATATATATATATATATATATTTTCATCGCCTTTCAATTCAATTCTTTATTGTACTTCTACATTCAAATCATAGCAACCTCTTTTTATTTTTTTAATATGGATTTATTGTATATAATAGATGGTAGTTTACAAAAATACATAGATGATAGTTTATAAAATTAGAGTGTTACAGCCAAGATCCAAAAGACAAAGGATTGCATTGGGCATGTCTTTTGTGGTATGAAAGGAAAATGGTTTTTGCTCAAAGTCAATCCCTTTTTCTCTTACAATGCACTGATTAGGGGCCATCCACAAAATGGTTTTCGCATCTAATTCTCATGACCATGACTCTTTTCTCTTCGAAATCTCACTGCATTTGGTAGGGTGTGATGACGATTTTTCTTACGGCGATGTCTAGAGTGGTCCAGGTCCATATTTGAATGAGTCTGCAGTAAACAACAAGAAGAAGCACAATGGTTTAGGGAGAAATATAGAAAAAAAGGCTAAAGTTCAAGACATAGACAACGATGTTGATATTCAAGAACCTGTGGTGTTGGATGCTGCTAGGAACTCTTTCTCTTTAGCCATCAAAGAATGTCAAGACGAGACATTAAGATCTGAAGCCTTGTTGAAGAATGCTCAAAATACTAATTTGGGTCCTATCTCTGCCTAAAGTTCCAATTTTAAAAATTTATGTTTCCATTTTTGAAACAATTTGTTTTCTCATTATCATTTTTAATCAACGACTTTAGCGTACATGGTTCTTATTTTGGTTGTTGTTTATGTTTTGATTTGTGTTGTGATGTTGGAAACGATTTTAGGGAAATGGAGAGAAGAAGGGAGATAAGGTCAATTTGGAGAAATTGAGTTTTGAAGGAGGTTACAGAGCAATTGGGGTTTGAAGGAGGAAAAAGAATGTTCTGGTGGGAAAGGAAAAAATGTATTTTTTAGCAGTTAAAAATCGCTACAAATGGTTTTTAATTAAATAAAAGAATATGTTGATGCCACGTAATTACCATGTATAAGAGAGGGTACTGGCAGCATGACATTTAAAGGCTAATTGGGCTAACCCTTAATGGCGTCATGGATGGAAGGACTTGGATTATGCATTTTTATACATTAGGGACCCAAATACTTGAAAATATCTTTCAAAGGCCCAGTTACAAGCGCCCTAAACTTTCTGGGACCCATTTAACATTTCACTCAAATTTCAAACAATATAATTCATGATCTACACTGCACAAGCTCACCAAGCGAAATAAGTTGCCCGACGAGAAACAGGGTAACTCATCTAGCGACTACCGTCACCCAGCGAAAAACCTATTATGAATCGTCCCAGTAAAGGACCTTCGCTTAGCAAGATACGTCACTGGGCGTAAATCCAATCTAATTCTTAACAGAGGATAATTTACATTGGGAGAGACCTTTCGCTGGGTGAAAATCCACACAATTCTCCAATAGAGATAACTTTACGCTGGGCAAGACTCATCGCAAACGAGACTCTACAGATTGCAGAACTTCAACTGCATAATCCTATGTAACTCAACCAAACTCAAAAAAATTTTCTCAACAATTAAATTCCAAGTTCACCATAATATTCACATCCTACATAATTGACTTTAGTACTATTAAATCATAGTGTAACAAATTAAAAAACATAATACCATTCAGATTCATATTACGTAAGTTTCACTAGGTTAACCATATATATATTCTACACAATACAAAATAGTTGCTCTATTTTTTGCCGATCAATGAATTCTTTCTGCCCAAACTCTATTGTCTAACAGGACCACCTTTGCCATCTGTGTGACACCCTTCTACCCTAGACACTTTATTATTTAATTAGAAAATAATATAAAAATTTGTTCATTTTAATCCTAGACTTGACATTTAGGTAGAATGATTCACATCACTCAATATAAACTTATTTTTCAAAACTATGATATAACAAAACGTAGACATATAAGTAAACACTTTAGACTTTAAAAATTGTCTTTAAAAGATTCTCAATTAATAAACTCGTAATTAAACTTTAAATGATTCGTAAACATGACAAAAAAACTATTAATTTATCTTCTTTAGCCTAATGTACACCTAATCAGAGCAGCCTAAGAGATAGAGGTAAAGAAAAACCGCAGCTTCATCTCTCATGATATCATGAAAGGGGATTTCAGGAAAAAAAAAATTGCAACAACAAGCAGCAAAGGGGTGAGAATACATCTCATGCATGTTAAGACACATATAAAGAGAATGAGCAGTCAACTAAAATATAACAAATAAACATATAAATTCATTCGACACATATGAAAGAAATTATACATCCACACACATAAATTCATTCAAGCTAATGACCCTCATGCGTGTTCTCTCTAGTACACACCTAAAATGGTTCTCTTCTATGCCGATAACACATAGGTACAACCGTGCAATGCAAAACAATCCAAGAAGACCTGTCTAGAGCACAACACAATGGGCATTCCTTACAAAACTTCTTCAACTCCATATTCATGCGTCATGTCATCCATAACATAAATCATAATGCTAACATTTAATTATGTCATCACACTTCACCCCTAACCGTAGCTGGGATGACACCTCGCAGACACAGCCTCACCATCATCATCAACATAAATCACAATATCAATATCTAATTAAGTCATTACACACCACCCACAACCACAACTAAGATGATACTTCATCAAGCACACACTAACTATCATCATAAACACATTATACATCTAATTCAAATCAACATCAATATAACACAGTGAAATAAATCCCCAATTCACACACCTCAATCAACTTTCAAACATTCAATCATTCACCACACTCACAATTATAAGATACATCATAATAATCTAATAACATCGTCATAATCCACCCTCAATTGCAGCTGGGATGACGTATCATCATACACACCTAGACTATCATCGATCATCAACACATTATATGCTTAATTGTAATCAACACCAATATCACATAGTAGGTCAAATCCCCAATCCATGCTCCCCAAACAACTTTCAAACATTCAATCATTCACCAACTCATAATTATAAAATACATTACAATATTTCACACCATAGCAATCAACACCATTACAACTCACACTATCCCTTCTTATCTTACTCTTAGAGATATAATGCAATTATCTAAAACTTTTATATTGGTGTCCAAAGTTAGTTTCATCATCTACTATTTTTAAAAATGACAAACGCACAACTATTAACTCAAATTTGACAGCTTGACCTTTACTCACTATTTATTCATAACTTGAGTTATATACATCTTTTTAAGTGATTCCAACTCCTATGTAAAGATAAAATCCATGAATGCAACTTTTATGAAGAACACGAAACCTAATAAGGTCATATAGGTCACCTTGCAGGACTTACAACACACGGATTATGTTTTGCATATTGGATTGGAGACTCAACTTCTAACTCACATAACTCGATCTATGCTTAATATCTTTACATGATTCTTGAGTCTAGATTATAGTCCCAAATGTATACTTTCTAAAACAATAAATGTAACTCGATTTGGTTAACTACACAGAAAGACATGACAGAAACACTGAGGTATGTCAATATGAAAATTTTCAGATAACAAGCATTTAACTTATATGAGGTTTTCAAAATATGATTCTAACTCCAAACCCTCAAACACTATACTTTTCTATCTCTAATACATAATTATCATCACACTCTACAATATTGCAATGATCATCAATTTTTTCCATCAATCCCCTCAATGGAAAACAACACCTAACACCTAATTCTTTACATATGAAGAATAGTTCAATTAATAGAGCAATCTCTCAATCATCACATCAATAAATCATATAATTAAAGTTCTTCATCGTTTAATCATTAATAGCATTCAGAGAAATAAACAAACAAGTCAATCACATCTAATACATAAACTTAATCCTTAGAGAAGCTTATGGTTCACCTTCATTGCCTTATTTATTATATATGCATGTGTATAAGCTAACATCACTCCTCCTTACAATACAATAATATATCAATGCGATCAACACTCCAACAATATATCAATAATCCAATGGATTAATGCACACTCATAAGCTTTTAGGGTATTCAAATGGAAAACGTCAATGCCAACATAATCAATATATCCAAATAATCCGATAGTGCACATGATTCAAAAAAATAAATTCATACAAACACCAATTAATTATTCAAGGACACCAAATACATTGATTCCATTACCGATCTCCAATTAAACAAAACAATATATCCATATAATCATGTTTATTTTATCAACACTTGTTGTGGGTGTTCATAACCCTTCAATAGCATACATGCAACATTAAAACCTATCGAAGCTTAGGGATCACTTCGCTACCCATTTTCCCTACACATGCCACATGAGAGATAACTTCCAACCCCTTACCTTGAATGGTGATCTTGGATGTAAAGGATGTGTCTTCAAGTTTTCCAATGTTGTGTTCCTCAATCTTCCTCGACAAGTTTTTCTCCACATCTTTCTCTCAACTTCCAGAGTCATAAACATGAATATGAAGCGCAATCACCTAACCCTTTTGAATTACTCTAGGTTAATAGTTAGATTGAACCTTTTAACACTAGACTAAAATTTAACCTTTAAACTATTTTACTATTTACACGAACGTTTATTTTATTTATTTATCTTATAAAATCAATTTTTAATTTATTATAATAAATAGAAATATTAAATCAATTTAAGTCTATTAATATAAATTACACCTTTTTATTAATATTTTATTTTTCTACAAAAAACGGGATGTTACAATCTGCTGCTATACTAAGCACGATCATCATAGTCAAACAAGATACATATACAAACAAGGTTAAGTTCATAGTCACATATAAAACTTAAAGTATGAAAAACATGTTAAAGTGTCATCAATATTCATTCAACATACAAATATGCTTATGTTCCACTACATGTCAGATTTCATCATTTATGTACCATACAACAAGGCACTTTCCAAAAAGACTAACTATACTGAATTTGGATACCAAGGTAACAACTTATTTGACTTTCCCCACACTAGTATTTGGTATCTATATGACCTTTTTGATAACCAGTTGAAGTTTGAGCATACTCATCCAATACTCAACTACGTCTAGTCTTCTAAACCCATATTTGACATCTAGTTATTATTTGAGTATATACTGTGGTGTATCATCATCCTATAAGGCCCTAACACCAATGCATTATCGCCCTACAAGGCCCAAGCATTGCATCATCACCCTATGAGGCCTTAGCACCAGGATCACTTACCTATATCATTGTATCCCTAATTACATACTCCCTTCTTAGGGCTCTATTGCCTCCTCATAAACACCCATCACATAATTCATCAATGTTCCAAATATCCAAATCACAATTCCCACAACCATTAGATCAACATCTCATATATCTTAATCACCTTAAAGACATTTAAAACACAAGTCAAGACAAACATTAATCGTCTGAAACACTTAATTCTACATATCACTCAAATCATAATCAAACAAATCACTCGTGAAATTCACATCACATATTCAAGCTTAAGTACTTACCAAAATCCCAATCCCATGCAAATACATTAACTCCATTAAATAAAATTTCTATTGAATTACAACAATTATTAAACTTTTCTTACCTATTTCTCTCTTAAAAAGTTGATTTTGAAGATAGAGAATAATCCACCTGCAGAAATTACTCAAAACCTAACAAAATTCCAAACAAGAAAGAATATAAGAAGAAATGAGATTTTAAAGAGAATCTCCCCTCAATAGGAACAATTGAACTAGAAACGAACTGAAAAAGACCCGAGAAATTAGGACTAGACTTACCTATAAAGATAAACACTCAGAATCAAGAACAATGGAAGAAATTTTGTCTGATTTTGCTAACAAATGGGGCATTATGGGCGACGAGAGAAAGAGAGAGACTGTGAGGGAAGAAACAAATTGAATGAAGAAAAAATGGGGGATAAGAAAGAAGAAGAAAGGGGACCAGAGGTGTATTTAGTAAGTTTTGGTTGCTATTTGCACCCTCTTAAACAGACTTCCAAAAACTTCTCGAAAAATAACATAATTACCTCAATCTAAAAAAATCTCATTTATAATCATTCCTCACTTAGCTGAACTTCAATTTCTCATTTTCCATTGTTTAAATCTACTAAATTTCAATCACATTCATCAATCTAAAACATGAATATCCACATAAATAATAACACCAAATATTCTGCAATTAATATATTAATTACTCTTAAATTCAATTCAATTATCTCTTTTATTTATTTTACACACTTATTACCTAGTATTAAAAAAATCAGGATCTTACAGTTGGGTTTTTTAGTCCAACTTCGTTTGGGCCAAAGCCCAATTTAGTCTAACCTTTTTAGAGACACATTTTAGTGATATAATATAAATAATATCTTAGAATCACTTGTAACACCTTTTGGTCATTTGAGAATTAGTTTTCAAATTTGTTTTAGAATCGTCCACAAGTTTTATTTTCTTTCCTCTACTTCCTTCTTACGCAATTTTCAATGGAAGGATAATTTCTGAATCAATTTGAGGTCTTTGATGCGATTGTGCAGTAAGAGTATGAAGTCCGATCTCTTGTGTGTTGTCTTTCTTACAATTTTTTTTTATTGCTCTCTTCTCCTCTCCAAATCGTGTAGAATTCTAATAAGTTTTGATACGAATTTGTTAGAGATCGATTCAGATCAATCAATTTGAATTTCAAAAGGGTAGATAACCATTTAAAACCTATTTTAATTGATTAGATTTCTTAAAATTCATGAGAATTTAGGGATTGCTATTGTGATCCGTTACAATTAAACTACTTTTGAGTGTTGATGCTATTTTGCATGAATATTAGAATTGTGATTACTCAAACGCATCACTAGGAACATTGGATCAATGTTTTCTTTCTCTCTTTTTTCTTCCTAAATTGATTTCTTGTTTTGAAAGTTTCTTTTCAATTATGCATTAAACACCCATATTTTCTAACCTTTGATAGAATCTAAACCATATATGTCTTATATATTGGTCCAGAGGAAAATCTAGAAGGAGATGGAGTTTGAATAGATTCCAAAATATTTTCTAAATTTTCACAATATAAGAGTTTTTCAACTTCTTCAAAAAATCTCCAAAATCTTGTCAAGATTTAAAAAAGAATTTCAATTAAAATGAACTTGCAGAGTGAATCAACTCTTTCAAGATTGAGACAATATCGTGACTAATACAAATGTCCTCAATCATGTGTTTGAATTCAATATTTGGAATACATCCAATTAACCAATTCAAGATTGCAATTTTACACATACAAAGATTTTACCAATGCAGGAAAATTCAACACAAATTGATCAATAAAAAAGAGTAAGGATAGAGAGGTATTAACACAAGTGTTTATACTGATCAATCCTTAATGACCTATATCTAGTTTTTAGATACAGTCTTCCGCTAATCTGCTTTCCACTAAAATCATTTATATGCACTCCACACATACACAATTTATAGAAAGATTTAACACACATAACAAGAAGAGGCATACCTTTGCACCCCACAAAAGATTGCTAAACTGTTATACCCTGCCACTCATAATAGCCTCACTTATGACACCTCATCATGAGATTCCACAATAATCTCAAGAACACGCCTCAAGAGATTATCAAACACGCACAAAATCAAAGATTTGGGTTTAAAAACAATATCACCTGATGTGATGGATACCCAAACAAGATAGCGTAGTTCTCTGTTTCCTTTCTCCTTTAATCAACGATTCTTGCAAATCATTCAACGCAATTCTGGGTTTTCTTTTGTTTCAAAGGTTTTCTCTCTTCAAATTTACTTTCTCTCTCATGAAAACCTAAAGAGATATCTCAGTTTCTATTAATGAATCTGATTGAAAAAGGTTTAAAAATGAGTTAAAACACAGGTTAACTGATTACAATTCCTAACCACTTAATTACTTAGTATTTCAATCAAACTGACCCAGAAATACACCTTTTATGTGATAATCGATTATCTAAAATTGCTAATCGATTATTGCAGAGAGCTTGCAATGAGTTACCAAGTTTTCTCGTAGGGTAATCAGTTATCTAAATAAGGTAATCCTCTTAGAACCTCTCGAGGGAAGAGATCATGAAATTCTTTTAAAAGGTTTTGAACCCCTATTGGAAGAGACTTAATTTCTAAACTTGTGTAGTGCCAGAAGGTACCTTTTCACAAAGAAGGAGATACAAAGGTCGATCAAGCAACAAAGCTTCTTTGATGTCCATTTTTTATGTAAAATGGTTCTCTTTCCTAACAACCTCCTTGTAAGGGGTACCTCTTTCCAACTCTCTCTCTTTACCCCTTTCAAGCTTTATGGGTGGAAACTTTTTTTTTTTTTTTACTTTTTATTTTGATTTTTTTCCTCATTAATTTTATGATTCATGATGAGTTGATCCTCAACCACTTTAAAAGGTGGCAGAGGAATCAACTTTATTTTTTTGCTCTTATGAGTGAGGATTATCTCATTAGAGTGACCATGGTGAATGACTTTCTTGTCAAACTGCCAAGGCCTTCCTAACAAGCTATGACCAACCTTTATTGGAACTATATCACATAATATCTCATCTTGATACTTTCCAATAGAGAATGGAACCTTAACTTGTTGGTTTACAACCATTTCCCATTCTTCATTAAGCCATTGGAGCTTGTAAGGTCTAGGATGAGGAATTGGTTGCAAGGCTAGCTTCTCTACCAACCCTGAGCTACAACAATTGCAATAGGACCCACTGTCCACAATGAGAGAACAAGTCTTGTCTAAAACTTTATACCTTGTATGAAATATGTTCTCTATTTATGAGTGGTCAAGCTCAAGTGGTTGGCTTCCAAGAAGGCGCCTAACGATTAATAGGTCTCCATCACAAGGGTTTTCAACAATGTCATGCTCATGATGCTCATAACCTCCTTCTTCCTCACTCTCACTAGAGGAGGAAGATGAGCTACTCTCACTAAACATATCTTGGCCCCTCATGATCATGGTTTTCTTATTAGGGCACTAAGAGACAATATGCTCTCCCAAGACATTTAAAGTATTTTATGCTACTAGTCTTATTGCTAGAACTAGCAAGGGGATTTTCTCTATGATGCATGGGTTTATGTTTCTTATGCATGCTTTTGTATGGTTCCTCTTTGGGAGAGCTCTTGGAAGAGCTTCCCTTTCCTAAGTCCCTCTTTGCATAATTGTAGGAATGATATTCTCTTTTTGCATAACCTTTTCTTTTTAACTGATTCTCTACCTTTATGCAAAGTTAGACTAGGTCATCTAGGTTATTATATGGAAAGAGCTCAACTTTGTCTCTTATGTCAGAGCTTAAGACATGTAAGAACCTAGCTTCGGTTGGCCTTGGTTCTTCTGTGATGTCCACTCTCATCATGAAAAGCTACATGATTTATTTGTACTCCTCAATACTTGAGTTGTACTATTTTAATATTTGGAGTTTATCCAAGAGCTCTCTTTCATAATAAGAGGGGATATGTCTCTGCCTCATACCCCCCTTGAGATCATTCCAATAATTCACAAGAGGGTTACGAAGGTGGCACTTCTAATTGGCCAAGGAGGTCTACCAATACATGGCATGCCCTTGGAAGCTAAGGGTTGCCAACGGAACTTTTCTTTCTTCACTAATGTTGTAGCAAGCATAAAGTTGCTCTACCTTCGTTTCCCAGTCAAGGTAGGCTTCCACATCTTTTTTACCATGGAAATGGGGGAGTTCTATTTTTTATTCCCCAGGGGGGTTTTTGAGCTTGATTATTATGTTGATGCATTCTCCTCCTCCTAGGCCTTTCAAACCCCTTACTCCCACTAACTTCACTAGAGGCCGACCTATACCCATGCCTCTTTCTTTCTCTTATTTCTCTCTTTTTCTTCTCTTTCTCTTCTTTTTCTCTCTTTTTCTTCTCTCCTTTTTTCTTCTCTCTCTTGTATCTCTTTTTTCTCTTCTCTTTCCTTTTCTTCTCTTTTTTTTCTCTTCTCTTAATTCTCTTCCTCTTTTTTCTTTTTCTTTTTCCTCACATCTCTTTTCTTCAATTTTCTCTTTATTTTCTCTCTTTTCTCTCTTCTACCTTCTTTTCTCTAAAGCCACTCATGAATTTATCCATGGTTGTGGATTTATGAGACCCTAGTTGATTGACACTACCATGACCAGATGTGTGTGAGCTCATTTTGAATGTGTTTGAGGGGAAGATCCTAAGGCTTAAATCTACTCACTCTTTTTGATGTTTTCTCCCTAAGTGAAGTACTTAAGAGCCTTTGGAACTAAAAATCTTCACACTAAGAAATAACAAACAAAAAATTAAAGGAAAATAAAGCAAAGTAAAGGATCTAAAGGCGTGCACCTAAGGTGGAAAAATGGAGTACCAATTCCTTCTCCCACCTAAATGAGAAACTAAAACTATTACAAATAAAAGAGGTGACCTTTATGGGCATCCAACACTTCTATTAAAATGGCCTTTCAAAAATAATTACACCAATAAAAACAAGAAAGCAAATAAAGTTTTCTCTTCACTCCAATTGTTTGCTTCACTCAAATGTTGGTGCTACTCCCTTGATTGAGCCTCTTCTTTAGCTTGCTTCAACACACCTCAATATGCTTCCCTTGTGGAAAGCTTGGTTTGACATATCTTTTTCTTTCTCCAAAGTGGCGCACCGAGAGCAAGAGAGTGCAAAGTAACAAAACAAGAAAAGCTCAAAACAAAAGGAAGACATACATCCAAATGGATAAATGATATATAGACAAACTCAAAGAGTAAAGAAACAAGACAAACAAGTAAAAAAAAAGGTATAAAGGAAGTTAGGACAACAAAGGGGAACTTAGATGGAAACTAGATTGGACTTAAACACAAAGATAAAAATTCTTCTATGATTTGCACACTTAAATTGTTAAGGTCATGGCACAAGAACATAGTTCAAGCAAACACTTCCTTTTAACAAATTAAAAAGCAACTTGAGGTGCACTGATATTTTTTTTGTTCTTTAACTTCTTTTAATACTTTTGCTAGTACATTTTTTTGTGTCTAAACTTCTTTTCTATTATATATATATATGTATATTTATTTTTTAAATACTAATCTTGCTACAACTCTTAACAATTTGAGAAGCAAAGTTAAAGGAGAGTGTATGTATAGTATTCACTTGAAACAAAAAAATAGAAATAGCAACACCAAAGTGAACTAAAAGGGAAAAGCAAAGAAGAAGAAATAACTTGAAGCTACTTAGAAAATTGTATGAGCAAATTATTAGGCCTAATTCTTAGGGCTTTAGGTGTTGTGGCAAGCTTGTTTACATAAGAAAGAGTGTCAAATGAACATGACCAAAATAGGTTTAGCCTAACAAAATATGAAAATCAATCAAGTGCTAAGAGAAAATCAAGCTACTTCTACTCAAAGACAAGAAATGATGTAAGAAGAAAATGAGCAATATTTTGACAAAATTTTTCTGTTGTTATAGAACATGCTAGATCTAATAGCATGTGGATCTTCTTATAAGACTTACTCAAGAGGAATACTCCTCTTAGATGCTCAATTTAAAGAACCAATCCCCCACTCTTTTATGGAGAAGAAATATAAAAAGTTTAAACAAGGAGTTTAAGTGACAAAATAACACTACACATGACAAACTAATGACAAAAATTGGAGGAGTAAAAGTTGAAAAAGAAAAGATCAACAAGCTAAACTCACATACAATACACCATTAATGAACACTCAAATGAAAGCAAGAAGAGCAAAGTAAAAGAAAAATGTCAAACTAAGAGCTTAGACCACACTTGGGTGGTTTCTTTCACAAAACTTGTGAAATCATTATCAAAAGCTCTCTTAAGGATCACAAGAATAAAGAACAAGGAAAGTAAATGCAAGAATAGAAATCTAAAGTATAATAAATGATTGAATGAAAAGAACAAAGCAATTGAACCATAAACAAGAAAATGGCAAGAAAGTAAAGCTAAACTAACAAGACAATAATGGAAATAAATGACAATAAAGCAAGAAAACAAAATGAAAACTGCAGAAAAAAAGGAAAAAAAAGACATCTGAACTAAGACAAGAAGGGGGAAGAATGAACCTTCATGAAGATGGCTCTAATGCCAAATGATGCACTCCCTTGATTTCTTCAACCAAGGTTTCTTCCTCTAAGAATATGGAGAGGTTTGGAAATGTAGAGGGAGATGCCACTTTCTCCAAGGAGAAAAATGAGTAAAAAATTTTATGAGGCTTGCCATAGGGGAGAAGTCCCTTGATAAAAGCTTTTAGGAAGATATTCCTCAAGAGAGAGGATTCTCAATGACATTCAACTAAGAACAAATAGTTTAAAGAGAATAATGTTCATTTATTCAAAGAGAGGCTAGGTGTATTTATAGCCCAAAGAGAAGGCTAGACACTAAAAACTAGGTAATGTGGGACTTTGGGCCTAATTAGGATTAGAAACACTAACCCATACGAAGCCCCCTAAGCTAGCGCCTAACATAAACAAGAAGGGGTGCATGAACTAATTCCAAGGGTGTATGGAGGAGGTCCATCACGCCTTGGGTCAAAGAACCTTTTACTCTCCTCACCTCTTTTTACTAGCTAATAGCACATGTCTTACTTATAAACAAAACAAATGGTTGAATACAAGGAAAATAGAAAGCTAATTAATATTTACAAGGACAATTAAGGACTATGGCCTAATAATCTCTATTTCTATCATGAACTGAGGTCTTGATGAGTCATTCTGGGCCAAGTCTTCCTTTATCCTTTTAGCCATGGCCCTAGTGAGAGGGCCCTTGGTAGGTAGGATTGTATCACATAAATATTTTCATCATGACTTTCCAAAAAGGATAGTTTTCTCCAATGAATAATGGAGGTTTGTTAATCGAGGCACCCTAACCGAAAGGTAATTGATTCGTAACATATTTCAAAAATCAATTTGATAAAATCTTGAATATTTCTCAAGATCCACTCTTGATACCAATTTTTGGTCCCAAGGGAAAATCTAGAAGTGAGATTGAATAGATTCATAAATGTTTTCCAAATTTTCACAATAACAGAGTTTTTCAAAAACAAAATTACCCCTTCAAGAGATCTCCAAAATCTTGTTAAGAGATAAAAAAGAATTTTAATTAAAATGAACTTGCACAACGAATCAACTCTTTCAAGATTGAGACAATACCATGACTAATACAAATTTCCTCAACGATGTGTTTTAATTCAGTATTTGCAATACATATAATTAACCAATTCAAGATTGCAATTTTACACATACAAAGATTTTAACCAATGTAGTAAAATTCAAAACAATTAATCAATAAGAAAGAGTAAGGATAAAGAGATATTAACACAAGTGTTTATACTAGTTCAGTCCTTAATGACCTACATCTAGTTTTTAGATACATCCTTCCGCCAATTTGCTTTTCTCTAAAATCATATATATTGATGCAATCTTTGATTGCTCCTCCTAGGATCTTGTTTCTTGTGGTTCCTTTGGATGAAGAAGATGAAGTTGGGGAAGGAAGAGATGGTGGTGGAGGAGCCACTCTTAGTAGAGATAAGCCTTGATTTGTAGAAGTTGCCACAAGGGAAGAAACCTTTGATAAAAGCCTTAGAAGCATCCTCAAGTTTAGAGAGAAGACATGATGCATGCCTCCCTTGATCTTTTTCTAGAGGTTTTCTTCTTTGGTGAAATGGTTTGTGGAGAGGTAAGAGGTGAGGTGGTTTTAGGCGCCACTTAAGGTAAGATAAGCCTAAGAGGGAAAGTTTGCCACAAGGGATGGAACCCTTGATAAAAACCTAAGGAATTCTCAAAGAGAGAAGGGTGGACACTAAGAGAATTTTGGCCAACTCAAGGTTTTTCCATTCAATCAAGTGTAAAAAATACAAGAGTGTGAAGGAGCACCTTTTTATAGAGGGAGCTAACCTCTTGAACAAGTCATGAAGGAAATGAAGGGCTAGGATTAAAAGGAGTCATCCAAGGGAGGAGGATTGAAGCCCAAAGTCCAATCAATACCCTCCTTTAGATGAGAATTGGTGCCCAAGCTACCTCATCCAAGGGCCAAGATTACTCCTTTATTAGTTTTGGGTTTTATTTAGCAAAAGAGGGTGTAGTTATCAAACTACCCCCTTATTTCCTAAATAAAGGCCCAAAAGCTAATCTTACCCCTTCTTATTACTAAGACACCTCCTAGAAAATTAAATGGACTAATACATGTCCAAAATAAAATCCTAGGTTCCTAAAATAAAAATTACAAGTAAATAAGTCATGGCTTGCATAACTTGATGGTCATATGGAGGTGAGATCTTCCTCCCTCTACTCTAGCCATGTCTTCTTCTATTCTTCTAGCCATGACCCTAGTGATAGGGCCCTTGCTTGGGGAGAATGCATCATCCCCTCCCCCTTGGGAAGGATTTGACCTCAAATCTGATAGGTCCTCCTCTTCTTCATCAGTACCTACAAAAGGGATCAAATCAAAAACATTAAAGGTAGTACTGACACCATAGTCCTCAGGGAGATCTAATATGTATGCATTGTTGTTCACTCTCTTGAGGACTTGAAAGGGACCATCTCCTCGGGGGCTAAGCTTGGACTTCCTTTGAGTAGGGAAGCGATCCTTCCTCAAATGAAGCCATACCCAATCCCCTTCATTGAAGATAATTTCTTTCCTGCCCCTATTGGCTTTACTAGCATACTCCTTTGAATGATGTTCAATGTTGGCCTTTACCCTTTCATGTAATTTTTTAACAAAATCCGCTCTTACTATTCCTTCTTTGTGAACAGAAGAAGGGAAGGGTAAGGGCAAGATATCAAGAGGAGTAAGGGGGTTGAAGCCATAAACAACTTCAAAGGGAAAATGCTTGGTGGTCCTTTGAACCACCCGGTTGTATGCAAACTCAATATGGGGTAGGTATTCATCCCAAGACTTGTGATTTCCTCGAAGAAGTGTCCTAAGCATAGTAGATAGAGATCTATTTACTACCTTAGTCTGCCCATCAGTTTGGGGGTGACATGTGGTAGAAAATAAGAGTTTAGTTCCTAGCCTTGCCCACAATGTTTTCCAAAAGTGGCTAAGGAACTTCACATCTCTATCAGAGACTATGGATTGGGGAATTCCATGTAAACGGACAACTTCTTTAAAGAAAAGTCTCGCAATGTTGCTCGCATCATCTATCTTGTGGCATGGTATAAAGTGAGCCATTGTTGAAAATCTATCTACCACTACAAAGATAGAGTCTGCACCTCGTTGGGTTCGAGGCAGGCCAAGGATGAAATCCATACTAATATCCAGCCAAGGTGCAGAAGGAGCAGGTAAGGGTGTGTACAATCCATGAGCCATTGTCTTAGACTTAGCTTGCAAGCAAGCAATGCATCTACGACAATGTCTATAGACGTCTTTCTTCATATGGGGCCAAAAGAATTTTTCTTGTAAAAGCAGAAGAGTTTTGTTAATTCCAAAATGCCCCATGAGCCCACCCTCATGGCTCTCTTTTGTCAACAGATTTCTCATAGATCCTTGGGGTACACAAAGTCTGCTACCTTTGAAAAGGTACCCCTCACTCACAAAGAACCCATTTTGGGTTTTACATGCAAATGTAGAGGCAGCATAAATGGATCCAAAATCCTTATCAGAAAGATACATTTCTCTAATATTATCAAATCCAAGAATCTTTGCACTTAAGGTGGTGTAAAGGGTATGTCTACGAGACAAAGCATCAGCCACCACATTATGTTTTCCTTTCTTGTATTTGATGATATAAGGGAAAGTCTCAAGAAATTCTACCCATTTAGCATGCCTTTTATTAAGCTTGCCTTGACCCTTCAAATACTTAAGTGACTCATGGTTACTATGAATGATGAACTCCTTGGGTACAAGATAATGTTCCCAAGTTTGAAGGGCCCTTATCAAAGAGTAAAACTCTTTATCATAGGTGGGGTAGTTTAAGGCGGCTCCATTTATTTTTTCACTAAAATAAGCCACGGGATGACCACCTTGTAACAACACAGCTCCCACACCCACTCCCGATGCATCACACTCTAGCTCAAAAGTTTTAGAAAAGTCAGGAAGAGCTAAAACTGGTGCATGGGTCAGTTTCTCTTTGATAAGTTCAAAGGCTTTTTGTTGTTTTTCACCCCAAAGGAAAGGAGTATCCTTCTTCACCAAATCATTGATTGGTGAGAAAAGTGTGGAGAAGTTAGGCACAAAGCGCCTGTAAAAGCTCGCGAGACCATGAAAACTCTTTATCTCAGTCACACTTTTTGGGGTGGGCCATTCTTGGATGGCTTTGATTTTGTCGGGGTCTACTTGAACCCCATTTTTATTAACTATAAAACCTAAGAACACCACACTCTCCACACAAAAATTACATTTTTCAAGATTTCCATAGAGTTGGTGTGACCTAAGAATGCAAAAGACGCGCCTAAGATGGCCTACATGTTCATCTAGGCTCTTGCTATACACTAAGATGTCATCAAAATAAACAACACAAAATTTTCCTAAGCAATCCCTAAGGACATGATTCATAAGCCTCATGAAGGTGCTTGGGGCATTGGTAAGCCCAAAGGGCATTACCAACCACTCATACAGCCCAAACTTGGTCTTAAAAGCGGTTTTCCACTTATCACCTTCCTTGATGCGGATTTGGTGATAACCACTCTTAAGATCAATTTTTGAAAATAATTGGGCCCCATGCAATTCATCAAGCATGTCATCAAGCCTAGGGATAGGGTGCCTATATTTCATGGTGATGTTATTGATTGCTCGACAATCAATGCACATCCTCCATTGGCCATTCTTCTTAGGCACCAACAAAACTGGCACAGCACAAGGGCTTAGGCTCTCTTGAACCCAACCCTTCTCCAATAGTTCTTGGACTTGAGATTCAATCTCCTTGGTCTCCATGGGATTAGTCCTATAAGCAGGCCTATTAGGCAGGCTAGCCCCAGGTACCAAGTCTATTTGGTGTTCTATACCCCTAATTGGAGGAAGTCCTTTGGGAACTTCATTAGGGAATATATCACCAAACTCCTTTAAAAGCTCTTGAACCTCTTGAGGTAGGTTCTCAGGTCCAAATTCTATGGCAGTGCTAGAACTAGAAGGGAAAAAAGTGGAGGGGGAAGAAATGGGGGATGCCTCTTTGCAAAGGAGGAGATAGAAAGGTCTGTTAGTTAAGGGGGCTTCCTTTAATTCCAATTTTGTCGCAAATAAACTCCCTTTACTAATGACTTTCTTGGAAGGGGCACCAACTTCCAACTCAACCTCTTTACCCCTTTCAAGCTTTAGGGGTAAAGCTTTGCTTTTTTTTTTCTCCTCATCTCTCTTATGTTTCATGATGAGTTGGTCCTCTGCCACTTGTGAAGGTGTTAGAGGACACAACTTAATGCGCTTATCCTTATGAGTGAGGATGATGTTATTGGAATGACCATGGTGTATGGCTTTCTTATCAAATTGCCATGGTCTTCCTAGCAAGATATGGCCAGCTTCCATTGGGACTATGTCACACAGGATCTCATCTTTATAAGACCCAATGGAAATTGGAACCTTGACTTGCTCATTGACCTCCATTTCCCCTTGCTCATTGAGCCATTGAAGCTTGTAAGGCTTAGGGTGGGGAAGTGGGGTCAAGGCTAGCTTTTCCACCAACCTTGAGCTACAACAATTGCAGCATGACCCACTATCCACAATGAGAGAACATATTTTGTCATTCACCTTACAGCGAGTGTGGAATATGTTCTCCCTTTGAGATGAGGACACTTTCAAAGGTTGGCTTCCAAGAAGTCTTCTTATCATTAAGAGGTCTCCCTCACATGCATAAGCGGTTTCATCACAATCAGATTGGTGTGCATGAACCCCTTCTCCTTCGCTCTCACTAGAGGATTGTGAGCTAGACTCACTACTATAAACATCTTGGGCCCTCATGATGATGTTTCTCTTAGTAGGGCATTGAGAGGCAATGTGGCCTCTCCCAAGACATTTAAAGCATTTGATACTACTAACTTTCTCGTAAGAGTTAGTAGTAGAGGTTTTTCTCTCTATATGTGATGTTTTATGCTCTTTGAAGTGTTTGGGATGTTCCTCTTTGGGGTAACTCTTGAAAGAGTTCCCCGTAGGTTGGTCCCTCTTTACATAAGGTGGGTTATCCTTTTTAAAAGTTTTCCTTCTAAGTTGATTTTCCACCTTGATGCAAAGTTGAACTAACTCATCAAGGGAATTGTATGAGAAGAGCTCCACCTTATCACGAATTTCGGGGCTCAACCCACACAAAAACCTTGCCATAGTGGCCTTGGGTTCCTCAATGATACCCGCCCTCAAGATAAGAAGTTCCATCTTTTGTCTATACTCTTCTATACTAAGGTTGGTTTGCCTTAGCCTTTGGAGTCTATCCAAAAGATCTCTTTCATACCAAGAGGGAATATGCCTTCTTCTTAGAGCATTTCTAAGATCATTCCAATATCTTATGGAAGGCATATTGGTGCGGATTCTCTCATTGGTTAACCCAACCCACCAATGCATGGCATGCCCTTGGAAGCTAAGGGTTGCCATTGGAACCTTTCTTTCTTCTCTTACCTCATGGCAAGTGAAGAGTTGTTCTACCTTGATTTCCCAATCAAGGTAGGCTTCCACATCTTCCCTCCCATGAAATGGGGGGAGATCAATTTTGGGCTCCCTTGGAAGGGCCCCATTATTATGCATGGATGAATGGGAGTTTCTCCTAGGATGATTGTAGTATTCTTCCTCACTTTCACTCCTATGGGTATGTCTAGATTGGGAACCTAAGACTATCCCTTTCATTTTGTAATTCTCACCATTCCCATGCTTTCTTTTTTCTTCTTCTTTCTCTTTTCTTCTTTCTCTTTCTTTTCTTTCTCTCCTTTCTTCATCTTCTCTCCTTTCTCTTATTCTTCTCTCTTCCTTCTCTCTTTTTTCTCTCTTTTCTTCCTCTCTTTCTTTTATTTTTCTTTTCTCCTTGGACTCTTTTTCTCTCCTTTTTTCTTCTCTTCTCTCTTGTTCTTTTGTCATTCACTCCCTAAAGTCCATGTTTAAGTTTTCTAGAGTGTAATCTTTAGAAATATTTCTTTGGTTTACACTCTTGTTTGATGAATAACTATGAGCACTAGAGTGGGTGTGTGATGTCATTGTGCTTGAATTTCTAAGAGGAAAAAGGTGGCTAAAAATTTTTCACAAACAAACACTCCTCTCTTTTTGTGTTTTCTTGCCTAAAATGGCTTGATGAGTCTTTGGAACTCTTTAGCCTTCTAAGCGCTTTGAATAAGAAAAATAAAGCAAGAATTTTAAAGCAAAAATTCAAAAGAGAAGGGATCTTGAAGGAAGTGTACCACTTCTTCCTTCTTCACCTAATTTTCGAGAAACTAAAAAATTGATTAAATTTTATTACAACCAAAGGGAGGGCTTTAAGGGCACTCAAACTCCCAACTAAAAAATTAATACACCCAAATTAAAGAAAAAGTAAAGTCTTCAAAAAATGATTCTCCAAATGCTCCCTCAAATCAAAGTCTTCACGGCTAGGTGTATTTCCTTTTGAGGTGATCCCTTAGGCTCTTAGTCCAACCTTCCAAAATATACTACCCTTGTGGTAAGCTCCTTTTTCAAGCTTTCTCCCAAAAGTGACACTAACACACAAACCAAAGAAACCAAAAGTAGCAACGGGAGGTGCGAATAGAAACTCAAAAAATAATAAAAGATAACACAATCAAAAGGACACTTAACCAAATGGTAAGAGTATATAAGACAAACTAGAAAGATGATTTAAAAGACAAGCAACAACTAAAAGGTAAACAAAAGAAAGAGAGCACACAATGGAATACCTAAGAATGGCACTAGATTAAAGAGTATAAGAACACAAATATCAAGTTCTAGTGTACCAAAAGTAATAAAACTTCTTTTAAGGTTCCAAGTTCAAAGAAGCACTTGCTAATTTTAGGTTAGGTACATCAAATGAATTTTTTTCAAACTTTCTTTTCTTTTGTTTGTTCTCTTTTTTTTTTTTTTTTGAATCCTTCATTGTTTTTTTTTGTATTTTATTTTAGACTTTGTTTTCTTGTTTTTTTTTTTTGAATATTTACTAGATGCACCTAAATTGATTGTGAATTTAGTGCTTGATAAAAAAGAGTTATGTGCTTGGAACAATAAAGAAAATTCAAAGCAACAATTTAGGTACTACTAGAAATGACTTCAAAATGCAAAGTAGCTATAGATGTGTTAATGGTTTAGTAGTTTGGTGTGCCACTGGACTCAAGCTTTGTTAAGATTTTAGTAATTTGTTGAACACAAATACCAAACTTATAGCTTAAGTGAAAGCACCCACAAAAAGAACTACCTTTACCACACAAATGAGCTACAAATTATACGTATAAGGAAAATAAAGACAAAGGAAATTGAGCAACTATTTTTGAATTTTTTTTTTTAAGAATATGCTTGAAACTAAAAGCACATGAACTTCTAAAGAGACTTAGACATGAGGTATAACCCTCTATGTTGCTCAATTTAAGAAGTTTCAAAATTTTTTTTGTAAAAACAAAAGAGGCTAAACTGAAAAGGAATTAATAGACAAAATGGGAAACTATAAACATGACTTATAGACAACTACACAAGAGTATAAAAGTGAAAAATAAAAGCTAAAAATAAAGCAAAAACAAGGCAACTAGGTGCAAGGAAACACAAGAATTTGGTCTAAATTTCTTGACCACAAGGTTGTGGAATTCACCACAACGACATGGATTTTTAGCAAGAAATTCTCAAAACCAAAATTCAAGCAAGAAAGCACCCAACTCAAAGCTTAAGCGGAAATTAATGAATATGGGAGAGACGTAGATGCAAAGAAAAGAACAATATAAATTGCATCAAGCAAAAAATAAATGGTGCAAATAAACTATAACTCAAAACAATAAACTCAAGACATAAATGGAAATGATAAACAATAATGGAAAGCTAGAAAAAATTGCGGAAATTAAAGATAAAATAAAATAGGAAAACGGAAAGAAAAAATAAATGAGATAGGAAGAGAGTTTAGACCTCTAGAACCAATGCTCTAGATACCAAATGATGCATGCCTCCCTTGATCTTTTTCTAGAGGTTTTCTTCTTTGGTGAAATGGTTTGTGGAGAGGTAAGAAGTGAGGTGGTTTTAGGCGCCACTTAAGGTAAGATAAGCCTAAGAGGGAAAGTTTGCCACAAGGGATGGAACCCTTGATAAAAACCTAAGGAATTCTCAAAGAGAGAAGGAGCACCTTTTTATAGAGGGAGCTAACCTCTTGGACAAGTCATGAAGGAAATGAAGGGCTAGGATTAAAAGGAGTCATCCAAGGGAGGAGGTTTGAAGCCCAAAGTCCAATCAATACCCTCCTTTAGATGAGAATTGGTGCCCAAGCTACTTCATCCAAGGGCCAAGATTACCCCTTTATTAGTTTTGGGTTTTATTTAGCAAAAGAGGGTGTAGTTATCAAACTACCCCCTTATTTCCTAAATAAAGGCCCAAAAGCTAATCTTACCCCTTCTTATTACTAAGACACCTCCTAGAAAATTAAATGGACTAATACATGTCCAAAATAAAATCCTAGGTTCCTAAAATAAAAATTACAAGTAAATAAGTCATGGCTTGCATAACTTGATGGTCATATGGAGGTGAGATCTTCCTCCCTGTACTCTAGCCCTGTCTTCTTCTATTCTTCTAGCCATGGCCCTAGTGATAGGGCCCTTGCTTGGGGAGAATGCATCAAGACACTCAAAAATGAGCTCACCATTTCTAAATTGTAATAGTTGTCTACAAAGAGAGTGTGAGGTGCTATTTATAGAGTGGGGAGGGGTCTTGGACATTCACACTAGCTAAGGCTTAGGAAGAATAGAAGATCCTAACAAAACCCTAAAATAATGGAAAATGTTCTCTCTAAATTCAAGTTTGAATTTGAGAGTGTCATGTGTACTCCCTCCAAATTCAATTTTGAATTAAAAAATTTCATATAACAATATTTCTATATATATATATATCCCAATTTCATGATAATATTTCTATTAAACCTATTATTAATTACAAGGAAATAATTTATTTTCTTTATTTTTTTTCATTTTAACATATAATTTATTTTCTTCAATTATTTTTTAACTTAAATCAAAAGAAAAATTATAAGAAAAACCATATTTTATTATATATATGCATAAATCATATTTACAATATTACATATCTCCATTTTATATATACAGATAGAGAAGATTTTATTTATGTGCAAATCTCCCCTTTATTTTTTTTCCTACTACGATATTTACATGACTGGTAGAAAAATATTCAATAACGGATTTGTATAGTTAGTTGAGGGAAGGTAAAAAGTGACGACTATTGGTCCTTCAATTACTAGGGGTCCTCCTTGATCATTCACAAACACTAAAGTGGAGACACCATCCTGTGTTTGGAAACATTGCATAAGTGACTGCAGAGAAAGGGTATGAGTAATTGGGTGCGTCCATCTTTTAAATTTTACATTTCCATATATATATATATAATATTTTTTTTTAAAAGTCAAGAAAATAAAGGAGTGAGAACATCATGGAAATAATTTAAATAATGACAATTTAAATGATAAAATAAATATAAACATATATATATATATAATTTTTTTTATAATAATCATATATATATATATATATGAGAAATTTGAACTATTTTGTAGTGACTAGTAAGGATAAATGAAGTTTTTTACCATGTTTTTTTAAAGAATATAAGGATATTTCACCTTAAATATTTACTCATTTAAATCTCCAAGGTTAAACCTCCAACTACAAATTAATTCAAACCTTTATTTAAGGATTAAAACTTGTGTTATAATTTTTTATTTATATATGAAAGAAAAAAAACCATTATATTTAAAATAAAATGGTTAATCAATATTTAAAAATAACTAATTTAATAAATCAAATAAGATTACAAACATCAAATTAAATAATTATAATTAAAAGTAACATAAAATAATAACCAAGACAAGATTAGAGACACCTTACTAAATAAGTATGACTAAAACTAACATAAAATTATAAATAAAGTAAGGTCAGAGATACCTCACTAAATAATTATACTTAAAAGCAACATAAAATAATAAATAAAGTAAGATTAGGGATACCTCACTAAATAATTATAACTAAAAGTAACATAAAATAAACAAATAAGTATAATATTTAAAAGTAATAAATATCTCCTCCTCTCTTAGCTTAATAATAAGAATAATACAAGAATTTTTTTCCCGAAAATACAGTCACGTTGAGTTCACTCCTTGGCTTCCTTCACTTTCAATTTTTTTCCTTCCGCCTTTATATTGCCATGTTATTTATAGATGCAACTGTAATGATTACACTTTTTCCTAGAAACTAGCTAGTTATTAGATTCTTTTTCCCTTCTCATTAGTTATAGATATACACGTTTGAAATTGATAAGTTTTGATTAGTTAGTTTTTTTTTTTTTAAGTTATCATTATCACTACTTTAGTGATAAGATTTATCTTTCCACATGTAGTTATCAATTTTTTTTACTAACGTTGTTTTGTTTGTTTTTTTTTAAAAGTTATTAGTTTAATTATTTTTATTTACTTATATTTAAAATTTAAAATAAATTATAAATTTGTTTCTATTATTTTACTTATACCATATATTCTAAAATTCAAAATTAAATATTTATATATAATAATATAATATTATACTAAAAGTTTAATAATTTTTGTTTATTATTATTAATATATATATAAATATTGCTTGAAAGTTTAAAATAACATGATTATTTTATAATTAGATATTATTTAAATTTGATTCAATTTACTAAATAAATACAATTATATATATCTATATTTATAAATTTGGAAATATTACAATTCTCCCTTATAGAAATTTCGTCCTCGAAATTTTTATTGACTAAACAAATAAGGATATGTTTTTCTAATCTTTTCCTCTAATTTCCATGTAACATCTCCTGTGACATCATTCAAGATGACTTTTACTAGTGAAATTTGTCTGCCGCTCAAATGTTTGATCTTCTTGTTTGCGATCTGTACATGTATTGTTTTAAATGTAAGATTATCCTTTAATTGTACTGTATCAGGAGTTATTATATGAGAAAGGTCATATATATATATATTATTTTTTTTCTTAATTAAGACACATGAAAGAATTTGTGAAGATTAAAAAGAAAAGGAGGTAAATAAATTTGGTAAGCAGCAAGACCTATCTTTCTAAGAATTTGATAAGAACCTATAAATCGAGGAGTGAGTTTCTTTGCTTTCATTACCCTACCAATTCCAGCTTTTAGAATAACTTTCAAGAAACATGATCACCTTCTTGGAACTCAACTGGTCTTCTCTCCTTATCAACATAACTTTTCTATTTTCTTTGAGTCATTCTCAATTTTTCCTGAATCATTTTGATTTTCTCTGTGGTTTACTGCACCATTTCAGGACCTAAGATAAAATTATCCCCAGTCTTAAACCAACATAGAGGTGTTATGCATTTTCTTCCATATAGAGCCTCATAGGGTGCTATACGTCTGCTAGAATGAAACTATTGTTGTAAGTGAATTCAATCAAAGGTAAGTATCGATTTCAACTACCTGAATCTTCTAGCACACAGGCTCTCAACAAATCCTCTAATGAGTGTATGGTTCTTTCTGACTATCCATCTATTTAAGGATGATAGGCTGAGCTAATTCGAAGCTTGGTTCCTAAGGCTTGATGTAAACTTCACCAAAATCTAGAAGTAAACCTAGGATCTCTGTCAGATATTATGCTAGATGGTCACCATGTAATCTTACAATTTCTTTTATGTACAAGTTTGCCAGCTTTTCTAATGAATACCTAATAATAATGGGTAAGAAATGAGTAGATGTTTTTACTCTATCCACGATAATCCATATGGAATCAAATTTGTGCACTGTTCATGGTAATCCAACTACAAAATCCATTGCTATACTATCCCATTTCCATTTAGGTATATCTAATATTTCTGCTGATTTTTTACATTCTATCTTAGCCTTTTGACAAATCAAACACATGGCCACATATTGAGCTACTTCCTTTTTCATCTTTGGCCACCAAAACATTTTCTTAAGATCTTGATACATTTTTGTTGTACCTGGATATATGCTCAACTTGCTCTTATGTGCCTAATCTAAGATCATTTTCTTAATTTCTATAATATTAGGTACACATACTTTATTGTTGAATCTCAAGACTGCATCCTTATCTAAGCTAAATTTTTCACCATTCTTTTCTCCTAACAACTTGTTTTTTGAATAAATTCATCAATCCTCTGAACCTCATAGATTTGCCTTTGTAAGTCACTGGTAATTTGAACTTAATTCAATTGTATTTTATCATGACTTACTTCCACTAATAAACTCATGTCTCTAAACTCTTCAATCAAATTCATCTCATGCATCATTAATGAAAAAACATGTAATGATTTTCTACTTAATCCATCAGCATTACATTTTCTTTTCCTGGATGATAATGTAATTCAAAATCATAGTCTTTCAAGAATTCCATCCACCTTCTTTGTCTCATATTTAATTCATTCTGATCAAACAGATATTTTAAACGTTTGTGATCACTAAAAACCTCAAACTTACTACCATACACATAATGTCTCCATATTTTTAGTGCAAAAACAATATCAGCTAATTCTAAATCATGAGTTGGATAATTTTTCTCATGTGCTCTTAGTTGTCTAGAAGCATATGTCATTATCCTCCCCTCTTGCATACGAACACACCTTAATCCCATTTTGGAGGCATCACAAAATATTACAAATTGTTCATTGGGATTGGGTAAGGCTAATGTAATGTTAAAATGTTACAGATTTTGATGATGCCAAAAGTGACAAAGAATGTAGATACAAAAGCAAGAAAGCAAAAGAACAAAACTACATTGACAGAGATTCAAGAGATTCAAGTTTAATGTTAAGCTAGAAAAATAAATTAACTCTTTTATTGTATAAAAGAATCTCTACGAATTTGTATAAACTTAGTTTGGCAAGATATATTTTTATCAGTTCAAAAACTTTGAACTGGTAATCGATTACCAGGCTATGTAATCGATTACCAGAGAGCTTGTTTATTCAAATTCTAAATTCAAAAGTGACAATGGCACAATTTTAAAATCATGTAATCTATTACCGTTTTCATGTAATCGATTACCAGAAAGCTGTTATCACAAAATTTCGAAAAGTCACAACCTTTCGCGAAAAGGCACAATTCTTTGAATTGTGTAATCAATTACCAGCATATGTAATCGATTACCAGTGGCTGTTATGAAAAGTTTGAAAAGTCACAACCTTTCATGAAAGAACATATCCCTTTGGTTTTGACACTATAAATAAGTGACTTTTCTTCTGTTTCAAATCATGAATTTTTCCAATCTTTTACAGAAAACAAACTCTTGCCCAAACACTTGCAAATTCCGAAAGAGTTCTTATAGGATCCTCAAATTGTATCATTTACTCTTTAAGAGAGTTTCTTATTCTTCTTCTTCTGATTACGCACTAATTGTATTCAAGAGAGTGCATAAAGTGAGAAAAGGAATCTCAAACACAGGGAGAGGGCTCCCAGGGTGATTGAGGATTCATTCATTTGTAAAGTAATTTACAAAGTTAGTAAAAGCTCAAGTTGGGTTACTTGAGGACTGGACGTAGTCAAGTGGATTGGCCGAACCAGTATAAAAAGAGTTTGCATATTTCTCTTCCCTATACTCCTATCTATTTATTCTGTTTACATTTTCAAATACTTTACTTTCATTATTAAATATTCTAATATAAAATCAAAGAGAGAGAAAACTAAGTTTAATTTTTTTTATCTACTTAATTCACCCCCCTCTTAAGTAAACTGAGGCCTCTTGTCCAACAAGTGGTATCAGAGCAGGTAATCTTGAATAAGGTTTAAAAACCTCAAGAATCAAATGACCTCAAATTTTCTCTTTCATGAGGGAAACTCGATTAATAGACCTCCTATATTTAATGGAGAGGGCTACCATTATTGGAAGCTCGAATGCAAATATTTATAGAGGCAGTAGATTTAAATATATGGGATGCAATTGAATTTGGTCCATTCATCCCTACGATGCAAGTAGAAAATAAAATTTTAGAAAAATGGAATGAAGATGATAGAAGAAGAGTGCAATATAATTTAAAAGCCAAAAATATAATCATTTCTGCACTAGGAATTGATGAATATTTTAGGGTGTCAAATTGTAAGACTGCAAAAGAAATATGGGATATATTAGAAGTAACACATGAAGGTACTAGTGATGTCAAAAGATCTAGAATAAACTCTCTCACTCATGAATATGAACTTTTTAGAATGAATCAAAATGAAAATATACAGGACATGCAAAAAAGATTCACATATAGTTAATCATCTTGCATCTCTAGGAAAAGTTTTTCCAAATGAAGATCTTATCAATAGGGTTCTAAGATGTTTAAGCAGGCAATGGCAACGAAAAGTAACAGCAATTGCAGAATCCAAAGATCTCTCGACAATGTCTCTTGCCACATTATTTGGAAAACTTCAAGAACATGAACTGGAATTGATAATACTCAATCAACATGAAGAAAATGACAAAAAGAAGAAAAACATTGCACTCAAAACCTCCTCATCTACCCATGAAGAAAAAGACAAAGAAAATTCAAATGATGATCTAAATAATGATGAAGACTTTAGTCTTTTTGTGAAAAGGTTTAACAAGTTTCTAAGAAATAAAGGAAAGAAAACAACGTTCAATACAAGGAAGAAAGGGGAAAACTCAACTTCCACCCCAAGATGTTATGAATGCAACCAACGAGGACATCTAAGACTGGACTGTCTTATCTACAAAGAAAAATTAGAGAAATCTAATAAAACAACATTCAAGGAAAACAAAGGAAAGAAGGCATATATCACTTGGGAGGAAAATGACGCTGATTCATCAAATGACTCCGACAATGAAATTGTGAATCTTGGTCTCATGGCCAAAGACTATGATAGTGAAGAAGAGGTAACCTCCTCTAATCTTGAAACTTTCTTTTCATTTGATAAACTTCAAGAAGCATTTAATGATATTCATAAAGAATCATTAAAACTTGCAAAACTAGTATCATCTTCTAAGAAAACAATTTCAAGCTTAGAGGCAAAAATTTTAAAATTAAATAAAGAATTATAGAATCTTAGATCTGAAGTTAACACACTAGAATTAAATTCAAAACAACCAATTGAAAGCAATATAGAAAATAAACCTCATTCATGTGCATCATGCACTAAATATAAAGAAGAAATTGTTAATCTAAAAATCACACTTGCTAAATTCACTTCGGGCAAGAACAATTTAGATATTTTATTAGAAAAACAAAGATGTATCTTTGATAAAGCAGGAATAGGATATAATCCTTTAAAACAACAAAAAATGTATAAAAATTTCTTTGTATCCACTCAAGCAACTACTTCTCCATTTTTTACATGTTTTTATTGTTGCAAGAAAGGACATAGTGCATCAACATGCCATTTTAGGAAAAACAAAAATTAAAATAGCAACATGATATGGGTTGCAAAAGGATCCTCAATTAAAACTAACCCACAAGGACCCAAGAAAAATTGGGTACCAAAATCATGTAATCTATTTTGTGCTTAAAGGAATCTTTGAAGAAAAAAATAGGTACATTGATAGTGGTTGCTCAAAACATATGAAGGGAGATACTTCAAAGTTTCTCATCTTGAATCCAACAAAGGACATGTAACTTATGGAGATAACAACAACGGTAAAATTCTAGGGGCTGGAAAAATCGGTGCGAATCTCTCTACCTCAATAGATAATGTTTTTCTTGTTGATGGACTTAAACACAACTTACTTAGCGTAAGTCAATTATGTGACAAAGGTTTCCTAGTATTCTTTGATTCATATAAATGTGTTATTGAAAGTAAAAATGATAAGAAAATTACTTATGAAGGAAAAAGGATTAACAATGTATATATGATAAATCTAGATAAAACGACAAATCATACTCAATGTCTCATAAGTAAAGAAGATGAATCTTGGTTGTGGCATAGAAGAATTGCTCATATAAAATGGAACATCTGAATAAACTAATTTCAAAAGATTTAGTAATAGGATTACCCAAAATCAAATTTGAAAAAGATAAACTTTGTGATGCATGCCAAAAAGGAAAACAAGTAAGAACTTCATTTAAGTCTAAAAATATTATCTCAACCTTTAGATCCTTACGACTATTATACATGGATCTTTTTGGTCCTTCAAGAACTATGAGTTTCAGAGGTAATTATTATGCCCTTGTAATCGTAGATGATTACTCTAGATTCATATGGACATTATTCCTTGCTCATAAAAATGATGCCTTTCATGCATTTAAGAAATTTGCTAAAATTGTTCAAAATAAAAAGGAACTCAAAATTACTTCAATTAGAAGTGACCACGGAAGAGAATTTGAAAATAAAAACTTTGAATTATTCTGTGATGAAAAGGGAATTGATCATAATTTTTTTGCACCTAGAACTCCTCAACAAAATGGAGTAGTAGAGAGGAAAAATAGATCATTAGAAGAATTAGCAAGAACCATGCTTAATGACATAAAACTTCCAAAATACTTTTGGGCTGAAGCCATCAATACTGCATGTTATACAATGAATAGAGCACTTTTAAGACCTATTTTAAAGAAAACACCTTATGAACTTTACAATGGAAGAAAACCAAATATTTCCCATCTTCACATATTTGGATGTAAATGCTTCGTATTAAATAATGGAAAAGATAATTTAGGAAAATTTGATGCTAAATCAGATGAAGGAATATTTCTTGGGTATTCCTTAAATAGTAAAACTTATAGAGTATATAACAAAAGAACTATGTTGATTAAAGAGTCAATACATGTTGTTTTTTATGAATCTAACAATCTTTTGTCAAGAAAGGATATGCTTAATGATGTAATAGAAACTCTACAAGATACACACATTCATGAAGAAGGTCATAAAAGTAAGAAAGAAGAAAGCAGTACAGATTTCATACATCAAACGGATCAAACCAGTTTGGATATTCCAAAGAGTGGAGAACCTTAAAGAACCATCCTCTTGATAACATCATTGGAGATATTTCAAAAGGGGTAATTACTAGACACTCTCTTAAAGATGTATGCAATAACATGGCTTTTGTATCTATAATTGAACCTAAAAACATAAATGAAGCCTTAATTGATGAAAATTGGATGATCGCTATCCAAGAAGAATTAAATCAGTTTGAAAGAAGCTAAGTATGGGAACTAGTTGCTAAACCTAAGGACTATCAAACAATTGGAACTAAATGGGTATTTAGAAATAAATTAGATGAACATGGAATAGTCATAAGAAACAAGGCAAGATTAGTGGCCAAAGGATATAATCAAGAAGAAGGAATAGATTCTGAAGAAACTTATGCTTCAGTAGCATGGTTAGAAGCCATTAGAATGTTACTTGCATTTGCCTCTATAATGGACTTCAAACTTTATCAAATGGATGTAAAAAATTCCTTTTTAAATGGATTCATTCAAGAGGAAGTATATGTTGATCAACCTCTAGGATTTGAGAATCCAGAATTTTCTAATCGTGTTTATAAATTAAAAAAAGGCTCTTTATGGTTTAAAACAAGCTCCTAGGGCTTGGTATGAAAAATTAAGTACATTTCTCTTGGAAAAAGAGTTTACAAGAGGAAAAGTTGACACCACACTATTTATTAAACGAAAAATGCATGATATTCTTTTAGTGCAAATCTATGTTGATGATATCATCTTTGGTGCCACTAATGACTTCTTATGCAAAGAATTCTCAGAGGATATGCAAAGTGAATTTGAAATGTCCATGATTGGGGAGTTAAATTTCTTCCTTGGCTTACAAATCAAACAAACTAGAAATGGAATATTCATAAACCAAAGCAAGTATTGCAAAGAACTGCTTAAAACATTTGGAATGGAAAATGCTAAGCATATGACTACACCAATGAGCACTGCTTGCTACTTGGACAAAGATGAAAACGGTAAATCAATAGATATAAAACAATATCGAGGTATGATTGGATCCCTTCTTTATCTTTCAGCAAGTAGGTTTGATATCATGTTTAGTGTGTGTCTATGTGCTAGATATCAAGCAAATCCGAAAGAATCCCATCTTAGTGCTGTTAAGAGAATCATGCGATATTTACTAGGAACTCCTAACTTAAGGTTATGGTATCCTAAAAATATGTCCAAAAACTTAGTAAGATACTCTGACTCAGATTTTTTTGGATGCAAAACAGATAGAAAAAGCACTAGTGACACTTGTCACTTCATAGGTTCCGCTCTAGTTTTACACTCTCGAACAAAACACATTGAAATACACCATCACTTTCTTCGAGATCATGTTTGAAAACGAGATTGTATTCTAGAATTTGTAGACACAAAAAAATCAATTAGCCATCACCTTACTAAACCTTTATCTAAATAAAATTTCTTTACAATTCAAAGAGAATTAGGTATTATGAATTTAACTGATATTGACTCCTAAAGGTTAGATGCATGTAATCGATTACATGGTCACATAATCGATTACCTGACGACTTTACACATACTTGTAAATTATAAGTCTTTAATCCTTGATAATTTTAGACATTAAACCTTGCTTATTATTCACTTATATTAACTGATTAGTATCTACATTATTTCTTTCTTTCTACCTGCCTTTCATTATTTTTTATGTTGCCAAAGAGGGAGAGACCTATAAGGCAAAGAAATTAAATTAGGATATTATTGCTTTTAACAACTAAAATGATTTATTGCTTTATTTTAAGAAAACTGTTTACAAACAATACAATAATCATAAAGTCAATAAATATTAAATTAAGGGGGAGTGATCAATAAATATATATTTCACTGTCCTTCTTTCCATTAAAGATGGTTGTCATCATAAAAAAGGGGGAGAATGTAAATGTTAAAATGTTGCAGATTTTGATGATGCCAAAAGTGACAAAGAATGTAGATACAAAAGCAAGAAAGCAAAAAGAACAAAACTACATTGAAAGAGATTCAAGTTTAATGTTATGCTAGAAAAATAACTTAACACTTTAATTGTATAAAAGAATCTCTATGAATTTGTATAAACTTAGTTTGGCAAGATATGTTTTTATCAGTTCAAAAACTTTGAACTGGTAATCGATTACCAGGCTATGTAATCGATTACCAGAGAACTTGTTTATTCAAATTCTGAATTCAAAAGTGACAACGGCCACAATTTTTAAATCATGTAATTGGTTACCTTTTCATGTAATCGATTACCAGAAAGCTGTTATCACAAAATTTTGAAAAGCCACAACTTTTTGCGAAAAGGCACAATTTTTTGAATTGTGTAATCGATTACCAACATATGTAATTGATTACCAATGGCTGTCGCGAAAAGTTTGAAAAGTCACAACCTTTCATGAAAGAACACATCCCTTTGGTTTTGACACTATAAATAAGTGACTTTTCTTCTATTTCAAATCACAAATTTTTCCAATCTTTTACAGAAAACAAGCTCTTGCCCAAACACTTGCAAATTTCGAAAAAGTTCTTATAGGATCCTCAAATTGTATCATTTACTCTTTAAGAGAGTTTCTTATTCTTCTTCTTCTGATAACTCACTAATTGTATTCAAGAGAGTTCTTGAAGTGAGAAAAGGAATCTCAAACACAGGGAGAGGGCTCCCAGGGTGATTGAGAATTCGTTCATTTGTAAAGTGATTTACAAAGTTAGTAAAAGCTCAAGTGAGGTTACTTGAGGACTGGACGTAGGCAAGTGGATTGGCCGAACCAGCATAAAAAGAGTTTGCATATTTCTCTTCCCTATACTCATATCTATTTA
The DNA here is from genome assembly GCA_037954015.1 of Psophocarpus tetragonolobus. Classification (NCBI taxonomy): domain Eukaryota; kingdom Viridiplantae; phylum Streptophyta; class Magnoliopsida; order Fabales; family Fabaceae; genus Psophocarpus; species Psophocarpus tetragonolobus. The sequence continues at coordinate 41,680,932 of CM075688.1, read as the reverse complement.
TTCTGTTTGCATTTTCAAATACTTCACTTCATTATTAAATATTCTAATATAAAATCAAAGAGAAAGAAAACTAAGTTTAATTTTTTTTATCTACTTAATTCACCCCCCTCTTAAGTAAACTGAGGCCTCTTGTCCAAAAGCTAAAACAGGTGAAATGGTTAGCCTATTCTTGAGTTCTTGAAAACTATTTTCACATTTATCTGTCCACTTAAAAGCTTATCCTTTCTTGGTGAGTTGGGTTAAAGCATGACTATCTTAGAAAATACTTCAATGAATAGTCTATAATATCTAGTCTAACCCAGAAAACTACAATTTTTTGTCACTATTTTTAGTGTATCCCACTTTAAATCTGCTTTCACCTTGGTTGGGTCCACAAATATTCCTTTTTTGGAAATCATGTGTCCTAGGAAATTAACCTCGTCTAACCAAAATTCACACTTAGAAAGTTTAGCATATAATTGTTTGTCTTTCACAATCTGAAGATGTTCTTCATGAGTCCTAGAATAAATAAAAATATCATCTATAAATACCACCACAAAATGATCCAAAAATGGATGAAAAATCCTATTCATATAATTCATGAACGCTGCAGGAGCATTAGTCACAGCAAAAGATATTACTTGATACATATATAAATATTGTCTGAAAGTTTAAAATAACATAATTATTTTATAATTAGATATTATTTAAATGTGATTCGATTTACTAAATAAATACAATTATATATATATATAATTTTGGGAATATTAGCTTCCACCTAGGAGAGAGAGAATAAATGGCTCCTAGAATGGGAAACAAATAGGTCCCACTTGTCTCTCATGCACATGTGTATGTTAAGAGGTGTGAAAACAAATAAGAGGGTCTGGAAATTAAAAATTCACACATCCTCTTGCTCTAAAAAGACTCACCTTCTACCATACATCCCACATAAATGACTAATGACACCCCATGCCTAAAAATAAAAGAAAACAAGGGGGAATAACCAAAATACAAAGGCTCAAGAATTACTAGTAGCACCTACACATTAACATACTACACAAACTACACAATATTTACAAGTATTTTTAAGACTATGGCCTTAAAGTCTTCATAAAGCTCCTTCCTAACCATGTCTTTTCTCCAATCCTCCTAGCCAAGAGACCTTGCTAGGTGGGATTGCATAATATATGTACTCCACACATACATAATTTACAAAAGGATTTAATACACACTACAAGAAGAGGCATACTTTTGCACCCTACAATAGATTGCTAAACCATGACACTCCACCACTCACAATAGCCTCACTCATGACAACCCATCGTGAGATTCCACAATAATCTCAAGAACATGCCTCAAGAGATTTAAAACACGCACAAAATCAAATATTTGGGTTAAAGAAAAATATCACCTGATGTGATGGATACCCAAACAAGATAGCATATTTTTTTGCTTCCTTTCTCCTTAAATCAACAATTCTTGAAACTCACTCAAAAAAATTCTGGGTTTTCTTTTGTTTTCAAATATTTTCTCTCTTGAAATTCACTTTTTCTCTCATGAAAACCTAAATACATCTTAGTTTTTGTTAAATAAATCTGATTGAAAAAGGTTTAAAAATGAGTAAAAACTCAGGTTAATCGATTACCATTCGTAACCATTTAATTACCTGGTAGTTCAATCAAAATAACCCAGAAATGCACCTTCTTTGTGATAATCGATTATCTGAAATTGGTAAATGATTAGTGCAGAGAGCTTGCAATGAGTTACCAAGTTTTCTTGCAAGGTAATCAATTGTTTAAATAGGACAATCGATTAACTCTTGATAAAAGTTAGATTTTATAAGTAATTTGCTTGTTCCAGCTAAGGTAATCTATTACAACTTACGTAATTGATTACCCTTGAGGTAAATTAACACTTAGCTGAGTAATTTTGACACCTATGCTTTCCAAACAACAAAACATCATAAAGATCTTGAATCAATCATGAAAATGATAAAAATTAAACACTCAAACAAATAAATCACATACTCATGCCTAGCTAAACACACAATACAAGTATCACACCTTTTGAAATATGTTTGGTACCGTAAAATGAATTAAGAAGAGAAAAAACCAAAACCTACAAAATAATGAGACTCGATGATGCACTCCCTTGATCTCTTCAACCAAGGTTACTTCCTCTAAGAAAATGGAGGATGGAGAAGCTAGAAATGGGGGAGGGTTGACGCCACTTTCTAGGAGAAAGATGAGTAAAAAATTTTATGTTGCTTGCCACACGGGAGAGGTCCCTTGATAAAAGCTTTAAGGAAGAGAATCCTAAAGAGAGAGGTTTCTCAAAACGACATTCAAGAATAATAACTGATGCACTCCTTTGATATCTTCAACCAAGGTTCCTTCCTCTAAGAAAATGGAGGATAGAGAGGTTAGAAATGGACGAGGGTTGATGCCACTTTCTAGGAGAAAGATGAGTAAAAAATTTTATGTTGCTTGCCACAAGGGAGAGGTCTCTTCATAAAAGCTTTAAGGGAAAGATTCCTCAAGAGAGAGGATTCTCAATGACACTCAAGAATAAATTGCTCAAAAAGAGTCTTACTTCATTCAATCAAGTGTGATTTGTACAAGAGAGACTAGCTGTGTTTATAGCCCAAAAGAGGGAGAAAGACACTTAAAACTAGGCAATGTGGGACTTGGGCCTAATTAGGATTAGGAGCACTAATCCCTCTTAGGCCTACTATAAGGGGCACTGATGCATGCCTCCCTTGATCTTTTTCCTTGAGGTTCCAAGCACCATCAAATGGATGATGGAGGGGAAAGAAAATGGAGGTGGGGCGCCACTCTCAAAGAGAGATAAGCCAAAGTGTTTAGGTTTGCCACAAGGGAAGGAACCCTTGATAAAAACCAACTAGGAAGAGTTCCTCAAGAGAGAGGATCCGCAAGACCTTTTACTAAGAATGTGCTCACAAAGAGACTATTTTCATTCAACTTCAAAGGTGAAATTTTACAATGAGGGGGAATGAGTATATATAGCCCAATGGGAGAGCTTGGGCACACTTTTCTAGGCAATGTGGGACTTGGGCTTAATTAGGATTAAAACTAATTAACCCAAGTCTTAGGCCTTAAGTGAGGCACCTACGTTCACCCCCTATGGGTGCAATTAGCATATCTTAATGTGAATGGGCTAGCCCAAAATCATGTCTTAACTTATGCACCCATTATAAGCTTACTCGTCCTTTTTAACTAAAGACACCTATACCTTATAAACTAAGAAGATGGCCGGAAATACATGGCCTTAAGGGAATTAAAAATACTTTCCTATTTATCTAATTAAAATAAAATATTTACAAGCTAAAAATAACGAAGACTATGGCTTCGAATCTTCAATGAGCTTTTGTCCATGCCATGCCTTCCTTGAGTCCTCCTAGCCATGATGCATGCTAGGTGAGATTACATCATCTCCTCTCCCTTGGAGAGGATTTGACCTCAAATCTTGAGGTCTTTCTTCCGCTTTTTCAAAGTCTGCAAGAAAATAAGGAAAGCAGTAAGTATATGCAGACAAGTGATTTTGGGGGAAGTGAGAGGTCTATAAGGAGGCCTTTTAAGAATGGGGTAGTGGAGGTTGGCACTAAAGTTTGAAAATGTTTTAATGTGCATGTGCCTCCACACAACAGCTCCCCATCCTCCTACAATTGCACTAGATACTAGCCTCAAAGATTTTGAAATAGTTGGCGAGACTATTCTAAGTGGAATGGAGCACTCATCAAGTTGGATTTGAGGGTGTGGATAAAGGTGCTCAAAAGATATAGGCACATCCTCAAATTCAACTTGTTCCTTTTGTAAGAGTTGGCAGGAAAATTTTTCTATGTAGAGAACCTCCTTTGAAGGCAAAGGCGGATCTTCCTTAGACTCGGTCTTCCTACCAACAACCTTATTTTCATTTTTATCCCTTTCTCTCTTAAGCTTCATGATCCTTCTATCCTCCATAACCTCGGTAGGGGTAAGAGGAAGTAAGGTGATCTTTTTCCCTTTATGAGAGAGAGTGATTTTATTAGTGAGGCAATTGTGCAAAGTTTCCTTATCATGTTGCCATGGCCTTCCCAGCAACATGTGACTAGCTTCCATAGGGACTACATCACATAACACTTTGTCGTGATACTTCCCTATGAAGAAGCTAATCTCCACTTGCTCTCTTACTACTACACCATCTTCATAATTAAGTCCATGCAAAGAATAAGGTGAAGGATGAGGAGTAGTAGCAAGTGATAGCTTTTCCACCACCCTCGTGCTATAAAAATTACAACATGATCCACCATCCACAATAAGAGAACAAGTTTTGCCCAAAATTTTGCATCTTGTTTGAAAAACATTCTCTCTTTGTGTTTGGGTTTCCTTACAAGGATGGCTTCCAAGAAGTTGTTTCACTTTGAAGAGATCATCACATGAATGAATACCCTTTTCATTTGATGTTCCCTTTAAAGTCCTTTTTCTTTTGGGACAAAACAAAGCAATATGCCCTTTTTCTAAACACTTAAAACATTTAGGACTTCGAAAACGAGTGCTCGAACTAGTGGTAGGGGTGTCACTCATACTCAAGGGTTTTCTCTCAATATGCTTTCTTTTGGATGACTCTCTTTTGGGTTTAATTATAGAAGGGTTTGTCTTTTTCTTAGGATGCCTCTTAGGGTTTTCCTTCTTACTAGAAGAAGCATGAATGTCATGGATTATTTTAGGCTCCTCTAAGTCTCTATAATGTGTGTAAATGTTACCACAAGAGCTCTTATAGGCATCTCTCTCTTTTTGTATCTTCATTTCTTCCCTTCTTTCTAACTTATTTTGTTCCTTTTCTCTCTTTTCCAATTCTTTCTTCTCTTTTTCTCTCCTTTCTCTTCTCTCTTTTCTCTCTAACTCTTTTCTTTTGTTTTCTTCTTTTTCTCTTTTCTCTTTTTCTCTTCTCTCTTCTCTTTCTTTTTCTCTTACTTCTCTTTCTTTCTTTTCATTTTCCCTACTCTCTATTTGTCTCTCTTTTTCTCTTTTTTCTTTTCTTTCTTGTCTCTCCTTTTCTTTTTGTTTTTTCTCTCTTCTCTCCTCTCTATCTAGTTCCTCTTGTTCTCTTTTCCTCATCTCTCTTTGTTTTCTCTCATTTTTCCAAAATTCCCTACGTTGTTTTTCTACTATTTCCCAATCAATAGAGTATGGATATGTGGGCAAGGTTGGTTTATCACTCTTCTCATTCTTTTCTTTTATTCTATTCTCACATTCTTCTCCTTTATTTTCCCTAGTTTCATTACTACTCCTAACACTCCTAGAAGTGTGTGAAAACATGTCAAAGTGTAAGGCCTAGGGAACTAATATGCAAAACACTCCTCTCTTTTTTGTTTTCTCCTAAAATGTTAAGAGTCTTTGGAACTCTAACACTTTCTAAAATGTTGAAAGCAAATAAAGAAATTTAAAGCAAAGCTAAAGGATTCTAACGTGCTCCTAAGTATGAATAAGGGGTACCAATTCCTTATCCACACTAAAACGAGAAACTAAGGTTTATTACACACAAAAGAGGTGACCCTTAAAGGCATCCAATACCTCTAATTAAAATGTCCTTTAAAAATACACCCAAATTAAACAAAGAAAATTAAAAGTAGTTGAATGTAGCTCCTTTCTTCAAGTGCTCCTCACCAAGTGTATCACTCTAGTCTTGGCCTCCTTTTCAAGTCTCCTCTTCCTTGGTTTTAAATCAACACTTCCTAAGGATGCTACCCTTCTGAAAATTTCAACAATTTGGCTACCTACCAAGAAAAAACAAGCGCCCAAGCAAGAGACCAAGGGAAGTAGAATTTGAAAGCAAAAAGCAATAAAAAGCACTTAACAAGAATAGGAACACATCCAAGTGGAAAGAATTTATTTGACAAACACAAAGAAAGCCAATAAGGACAAGCAAGAAATAAAAGGAGTAGAAAGAAATTTGGCACACAAAAAAAAAATTTCTTAGAATGGGCCTAAAATAGAATTGGACTTAAAACAAAAAAGACTCAACAAATTCAATGATTTGCACAATTGTAAAGCAAGGTGGCTAAATCATAGTCAAATAAATTCAAGCAAATTTCAATAAAATTTAATACTCCTTTGAATTTTTTAATAATTTTGAGGTGCACTAATTTGTATTTTATTTTTTTGTACTCTTTTTACTTGTTTTTAGCACTTTTTACTAACTCTTTTTTTTTTTTACTTATTTTACACTTTTGATTTCTTTTCTTCTTCTTTTTTTTTTAAACAATTTTGCTACACCTCTTAACACATTTTGTAGCAAATATAGTGAGGAGTCAAAGAATCATAAATGCTTGAACAAAGGATAGGAAATGGCCACCATAATTGATATACAAAAGTGCAAAATTAAGAAACAAAGCAACCTAATATGAACTAGTAATTTTAGGTGATAAAAAATAAATGGCACAAAGAGAGTTTTATGGAAGTTGAGGACAACTTGATTACTCAATAATCAGCCCAATCATACCCAACATGCCTCTCAAAGCCAATCAACAAAAATCACCACAAAAACTAGCACAAAATTAAGATACTAAAATTATTGAACAAGTGAATGAAATTTGGAAGAAATTGAGCATTAATTTTTTTTGAAGATTTTTTTTTAAAGAACATGCTAAGATCTAAATAGCATGTGAGACTCTAAGGACATGGGATCAAGAGTAAACCTCTTTGATGCTCAATTTCCAATAGAGAAATAACACACTTTTATGGTAAAAATAAAAAGGTAAAACTATGTAGAATTAAGAGACAATAAAAGGGTTACAACATGACCAACTAAGACACAACTTGGAAGATTAAAAACTGAAATTAAATGACTCAAAATAACCAGAAATATATGCCTAAAACAGAGAACAAAGGGCTGGAAAAACAGAAAAATAGGTGCAGGAAAATAGAATTAAAAATTCAAATAAGAAGAACAACGTGCATCCAAAGATCAAGACCACAATGTGTGGCTTCCTTCACAAATTTTGTGAAGTCATTACAATGATCTTCTTAGGATTTGCACAAGAATAAGGAAAAAATAAAAAGTTGGGCAAAAAATTAAAGAAACAATCCTAAAGGAAACATATAAAGATTCAATGGAAAAGAACAAGATAAATTGAATCCAGAAAGCAATAAAAGCTAGGAAATAAATTGCATAAAATGAAAACTACAAAAACATAAACTAACAAGACATAAAAGGAATTAAATGACCAGAATCAAAGGCTGGAAAAAATAAAGGAAAAAGCAAGAAATCTAAGAAGAAAAGCTGAAAAAAATTAAAGAAAATTAAGACTAGAAAAGAACCTCATGGAGTTGGCTCTAATACCAAATGATGCATGCCTCCCTTGATCTTTTTCCTTGAGGTTCCAAGCACCATGAAATGGATGATGGAGGGGAAAGAAAAAGGAGGTGGGGCGCCACTCTCAAAGAGAGATAAGCCAAAGTGTTTAGGTTTGCCACAAGGGAAGGAACCCTTGATAAAAACCAACTAGGAAGAGGTTCCTCAAGAGAGAGGATCCTCAAGACCTTTTACTAAGAATGTGCTCACAAAGAGACTATTTTCATTCAACTTCAAAGGTGAAATTTTACAATGAGGGGGAATGAGTATATATAGCCCAATGGGAGAGCTTGGGCACACTTTTCTAGGCAATGTGGGACTTGGGCTTAATTAGGATTAAAACTAATTAACCCAAGTCTTAGGCCTTAAGTGAGGCACCTAAGTTCACCCCCTATGGGTGCAATTAGCATATCTTAATGTGAATGGGCTAGCCCAAAATCATGTCTTAACTTATGCACCCATTATAAGCTTACTTGTCCTTTTTAACTAAAGACACCTATACCTTATAAACTAAGAAGATGGCCGGAAATACATGGCCTTAAGGGAATTAAAAATACTTTCCTATTTATCTAATTAAAATAAAATATTTACAAGCTAAAAATAACGAAGACTATGGCTTCGAATCTTCAATGAGCTTTTGTCCATGCCATGCCTTCCTTGAGTCCTCCTATTCATGATGCATGCTAGGTGAGATTACATCAGGCACCTAGCCTTAAGCTAAGGAGTATCATGGCCTAATCAAGGGGGTATGGAAAGAGATCCACACTCTGTTGAGTTATTAGGCCCTCTACTCCCCTCACCTCCTTTCCGAAGCTATTTACACCCTAAACTTTAGAAACTAGCATAAATGGCCAAAATACATGGCCTAAAAGAGAATTAAAAACTAATTAATATTTACAAGAGGAAAACTAAGGACTATGGCCTAAAATGTCTATCTTCATCATTAGCTGGGGTCTTGATGAGTCTTTCCGGGGCAAGTCCTCTTCAATCCTCCTAACCATTGCCCTAGTGAGAGGGCCCTTGGTTGGTAGGATTGCATCATCTCCTCCCCCGTCGGAAGGATTTGTCCTAAAATTTAAAAAGTCATCCTCTTTTATGTCATCACCTAAAAGGGTGTAAGATCACAAACATTAAAAGTGGTGCTAACTCCATAATCTTTGGGAAGGTCTAACTTATATGCATTATTATTTACCTTTTCAAGGATTTGGAAGGGACCATCTCCTCGAGGGCTAAGTTTGGACTTCCTCTTAGAAGGGAAACGATCCTTGCTTAGGTGAAGCCAAACCTAATCGCCCTTTTCGAAGATAACTTCCTTCCCCCCCTTGTTGCTAGATGAAGCATACCCCTTAGATTGGGTTTCAATATTAGTTTTGACCCTCTCGTGTAATTTTTTGACAAAATCAGCCCTAGCTTCCCCTTCTTTATGAAAAATTCAGGTGTTAGGGAGTGGCAGGGGTGAGAGGATTAAAACCATATACAACCTCAAAAGGGGAGTGCTTAGTAGTTCGATGAACCACCCTATTATATGCAAATTCAATGTGGGGGAGATATTCATCCCAAGACTTGTGGTTGCCTTTCAAGAGTGCCCTCAACATAGTGGATATGGATATATTTACTACCTCAGTTTGTCCATCCGCTTGAGGATGACAAGTGGTAAAAAATAAGAGTTTAGTTCCTAGCCTTGCCCAAAAAGTTTTCCAAAAATGGCCAAGGAACTTAGCATCTCTATTAGAGACTATGGTTGAGGGTATTCCATGCAAGCGAACAACCTCACGAAAGTAAAGCCTTGCGACGTGACTCGCGTCATCCACTTTGTGGCAGGGAATGAAATATGCCATTTTACTAAAGCGGTCTACTACCACAAAGATGGAGTCTACACCTTGTTGGGTTCTTGGGAGCCCAAGGATAAAATCCATGCTAATATCTACCCAAGGTGTAAGAGGAGTGCATAAAGGTGTGTAGAGTCCATGAAGCATTACTCGGGACTTAGCTTGTAAACAAGCTATGCATCGCAAACAATGTCTTTGGACATCTTTTTTCATATGAGGCCAAAAGATTTTTTCTTTTAAAAGTATTAAGGTTTTATCAATTCCAAAATGCCCCATGAGCCCACCTTCATGGCTCTCTTTTGTCAGCAATTTCCTAATAGATCCTTGGGGTACAGAAAGTTTGCCCTCTTTGAATAAGTACCCCTCACACAGGTAAAAGTCATCTTTGGCTTTGGAAGATGAGGCAATATAAATGGTTCCAAAGTCTTGGTCAGAAGGATACATTTCCTTTATGTCATCAAATCCCAAAATTTGAGCACTCAGGGTGGCAAGGAGAGAATGCCTCCTTGAAAGAGCATCAGCCACCACATTTGTTTTTCCTTTTTTATATTTGATGACATAAGGAAAAGTTTCAAGAAATTCAACCCATTTAGCATGCCTCTTATTCAACTTTCCTTGCCCTCTCAAATACTTAAGTGACTCATGGTCACTATGAATGACAAATTCCTTGGAAACAAGGTAATGTTCCTAAGTTTGGAGAGCACGAATCAAAGCATAAAACTCCTTGTCATAGGTGGGGTAGTTGAGGTGGGCACCGTTGAGTTTTTCACTAAAATAAGAAATGGGTTGCCCCCTTTGCAACAATACAACTCTTACACCTACTCCCGATGCATCACATTCTAGCTCAAAAGTTTTTGAAAAGTCAGGGAGGGCTAGAATGGGTGCATTAGTGAGTTTATCCTTGAGCAGTTGAAAAGCTTCTTCTTGTTTTTCACCCCACAAGAAAGGAACTTCCTTCTTCACCAAGTCATTGAGTGGTGAAGCTAGTGTGGAGAAGTTAGGCACAAAGTGCCTATAAAATCCCGCGAGACCATGAAAGCTCTTGATCTCAATCACACTAGTAGGGGCGGGTCACTCTTGAATGGATTTGAGTTTTTGGGGTTCCACTAGGACCCCTTGGGCACTAATAACAAAGCCCAAGAAAACTACACTAGGAACACAAAAAGTGCATTTTTCTAAGTTTGCAGAAAGTTTATTTATTCTAAGGACAGATAAGACTTCCCTAAGGTGTTCTATATGTTCTTCTAAAGACCTACTATAGACTAAAATATCATCAAAATAAACAACTAAAAACCTACCAATGAAATCCCTAAGTACATGATTCATGAGGTGCATGAAAGTGCTTGGAGTATTGGTGAGCTTAAAAGGCATCACCAACCATTCATAAAGACCGAATTTTGTCTTAAAAGCGGTTTTCCATTCATCTCCTTCTTTGATTCTTATTTGATGGTAACCACTTCTAAGATCAATTTTTGAAAATATTTTGGCTCCATGTAATTCATTGAGCATATCATCTAGCCTAGGGATTGGGTGCCTATACTTAATGGTGATGTTGTTGATGGCACGACAGTCCATACACATATGCCATTTCCCATCCTTTTTGGGCACCGACAAAATAGGGACCGCACAAGGGCTAAGGCTTTTTTGAACCCAACCCTTCTCTAACAAGTCTTGAACTTGAGACTCAATCTCTTTGGTCTCGATGGGGTTTGTCCTATATGCGGGCCTATTGGGCAGACTTGTGCTAGGAACAAGGTTAATTTGGTGTTCTATTCCCCTTAGAGGTGGTAATCCCCTTGGAACCTCTTGAGGGAAAAGATCATCAAATTCTTTTAAAAGATTTTGAACCCCTTTTGGAAGAGATTCAATACATGGCCCTCTACTCCCCTCACCTCTTTTCCTAGGCTATTTACACCCTAAACTCTAGAAACTAGCATAAATGGCCAAAATACATGGCCTAAAAGGGAATTAAAAACTAATTAATATTTACAAGAGGAAAACTAAGGACTATGGCCTAAAATGTCTATCTCCATCATTAGCTGGGGTCTTGATGAGTCTTTCCGGGCCAAGTCCTCTTCAATCCTCCTAGCCATTGCCCTAGCGAGAAGGCCCTTGGTTGGTAGGATTGCATCAATAACTCAAAGGAGTCTTACTTCGTTCAATCAAGTGTGATTTGTACAAGAGAGACTAGGTGTATTTATAGCCCAAAAGAGGGAACAAGGCACTCAAAACTAGGCAATATAGGACTTGGGCCTAATTAGGATTAGGAGCACTAATCCCACTTAGGCCTACTAAAAGTTGCGCCTAGCCTTAAGTTAGGTCGTATCACGACCTAATCAAGGGGGTTTGAAAATAGATTCACACTCTTTTGGGTTATTAGGCCCTCTACTCCCCTCACCTCTTTTCCTAAGCTAATTACACCCTAAACTCTAGAAACTAGCATAAATGGCTGAAATACATGGCCTAAAAGGAAATAAAAGCTAATTAATATTTACAAGAGGAAAACTAGGGATTATGACCTAAAATATCTATTTCTATCATGAGCTAGGGTCTTGATGAGTCTTTCCGGCTCAAGTCCTCTTCAATCCTCCTAGCCATTGCCCCAGTGAGAGGGTCCTTGGTATGTAGGATAACATCACTCGAGATCTCTCCATCAAAGTTGCTTCCAACCTTCTTTATCAATCTCAACATTGTATGTTTGAGAAATGACTTAGGTTTGTTTCCTTATGTTGCAAAATTAGGAAAACTAGTTTTTTTTTATATTGACCTTGGTGAGTCTTTATTAGATAGTTTAATTCTCGCATTCACATCCATTTAATAATAGGTGCAGGTATACCTATTAAAATACTTGCGAGAATCTGTTTTTAATACCATTAATTTTACATTGCATATTTTATCTACAAATATCCACAAATGCAATTTGGTAAGCCATTTCAGCTGCTTTACGTTTGTATTGTCTAAGACAACATATGTTTCATGCTTTGGTGATATGTGTGGATTTGAAAAAGATGACCAAATATTGTCATCATGTCTTAATTGCTTCAATAATGCATACATTTCATGGATATAACTGGATTCCTTTGTCATTTTTTAACCATAGTATTCTTATGTGATTTTCCCTAGCAAGTGACCTATCACTAGGGTCATGACTAGGAGGATAAAAGAGGACATGGCTAGACTGGATGGAGGAAGACCTCACCTCCTCATGCACATAGAAGCTTCACCTTAGTCCTCTTGTTTTATCTTGTATTTAGCTTTATTCTTTTCCTAAGTGGAGTAGTCTACCCTTCCTCTTGTTAGCCTTGTATTTGGCATATTTTTCGTAGGAACATAGGGAAGGAGGTATGCTTAGTCTATATGTGGAGTGTATTAGCTAATTAGGCCTCCTCATGTGGCCTTTTAGGTATGCTTAGTCTATATTTTTTGTAGGAACATAGGGAAGGAGGTAACCACACCCCTCCTTTTCTAATTAGACCCAATTATTTAGCAAATGAAGCATGGAGGAGACAAGGTGGGCCTTTGTTCCCCTTTAGAGGCGCTGTTTTCTCTTAATTTCCACATGGCATCCTACATGACACTTAGTTAGTTCTAAGATCCATGATTTTAGGAGCATGTGCTAATTATTTGAATTTTGGCTCCTTTTGAATCTCCCTCCATTTTACACGGCCAAAGAAACTCTCCCTTCCCTATAAATAGACCTCTCCACTCCTTTGTATTTTTTACACTTGAATTTGAATGAAAGTTGAGAGTTTACTTCTTCTTTGAGTTTCCTTTCTTCTCTTCAATTGAGAGAGTTCCTTAGCTTTTATCAAGGGTTCCTTCCCTTGTGGCAAGCAACCTCCCTTAAGGCTTAGCTCCCTTAGAGTGACGCCTCCCATCACCCCTACCTCTCCTCTCCACCGAAGCCATTTCACTTCTCAACCTCTTGAAGTTGATCCTTGAAGGAGTATCCAAGGGTGGATCTCATCAATTCTTTAATATTGAATATTTAATTTTTTAAAAAAATATAAAATAAAAACTTTATTTCTTATAATAGAGTAACTCCTAGTTAAGTGTAGCCAAAAGCAAAAAGCAATCCAACAACTTCTTCTGCTATCTGCAAATAAGGTTACATTCCATATACTGCTACCTGGATGAAAAGTTATCAATCTTTAGTGATGAATTTTAGCTTTTGTACATGGTTATCAATCTTGCATTAAATGCTAGTTTCACAGTTTATCAAGAGTTAGTTATCTTTCCTCTAATATTCAACACCACTTATCACCTTTAGAGAACAATTTGCTTTGATTGATGAATTTGCAATTTGTGACAGTGTTGAGACACTCTACTCGAGGTGGATCTTTAGTTTTTCAACAACAATCATCACTTAGCTTATTTTCACTTGTATAATTTGAAATTTCCACTTCTGAGCTGTTATCAAATACTGAAGCTTCTAATCATTCTTCGTCTTGCTCTATTTTCATGTCTTCAGGTTTTCCTTCAAGTCTTATATAGAGTCTTCAATTCAGAGCTTGAATCTTTGTGTTAGTTCTCAATCTTATTTCGTTTCTTGCTTCTGATGTTTTAATTTATGTATAGTAGTTCCATTTTCTATTAATTTTTTCTCGTGTCGTCTTCATCATAACTTCCATTTATGTCTAGCTTCTGATGGCTTAAAGCTTCGAGTTAGTCATTAGAGACTTCAATTTTTATTGCTTGAAGCTTCTCATGAAATCTTGTGTCTTATTTTCTTGATCATGAACTTAGTCTTTATAGGCTTCTAAGGGTACTAACATCAAATGGTGCGTTTCTTATCTTTAAATGACCTATAAGATGATTTTCTTCTCCTTAATAGAAGCTTACTCCTTCTGAGAATGTTTTTCTTATACATAAAGTTTTATAAGCTGGTCTTATCTCCTTTTGTTAGACAGTGTATTAGAGAGTTAGAATCTTTAGTCTTCCGGTCTTCAATAAACGCTTTAGTCTTCTAGTCTTCATATGCATAAAATGATTTACTGATTACATCAGTAATTCTTGTTTGTAGCAGTTGGACTTCTTATTAGTAGCTTTAGTCTTCATCAACTTCAATCTTCTTATCTAAAACACCTTTTAGTTTGTGTTACTTAGAAAGCTTTTTATATGATCAACATCTAATATCTTATTATAAAAAGATCTATTAACATCTTCTGTGCTACTAATGACTTCTTATAAGCATTTTTTTTATTTGTAGACCTTCTAATCAACTTACAATAAAAGCATTAGATAATGAAACTTAATTTATTTGTTAATCATCAAAACCAAAAGGGTATCTATGAATCATCTAATTTATCATACCTTCTAAACCTAACATGAAAAATCTAATGAGATAATGCAAGAAAGTAATTTCTAGAATACAAAAATATCTTCTGGAAAGTCTTTCTGGAACATATTTATGAGATTATGTGTTCCAAAAAATACTTTTCAGACTAAAAATTATTGTTCTTTTGAAAGTATTTTTTTTATTTTATTTTTACTTTTTCATTGTCTCTTTGTCTGTAACTAAAAAAACTGAATAATTAATTAAATTCTTGACAAGGATAATAACAAAAACTAGAATAAGAATGAGTAGTAGTGAAGAAAGTTTAAAATTGATACTGATTCTTCAATTTGGATAACTTTAAGAGGTGCTTTACTACATCAAATTGGATAATTGAACCACAATTGTTTGAGGAAAACATAATCCTAGTATAAGAGAAAAAAATGAGCCAGTGACAGACATACACAATTGAAGTAATTGAACATGTATAAGAGGGGAGAGAATGAAATGGAAAAAGAAATGGGAAAAACAGAATGCATAGTTGTAAAAACAAACATAATGAAAAGGGACGAAAGTGTATGAATGTAATTCATTTAAAAGGAATGCACAAGGAAAATAGTTTAAATTAAAAGTTTTATTTAGATAATTTATCCTTTAAAAAAAGGCTAAATGTTAATTTTGATCCATTATATTTTAATTTTTTTTTTATTTTGGTACATTAAGTTTTAAAAGTTTTATTTTGTTTGTTTATGTTTTTGAAAGTTTTATTTTGATCTTTTATCAAATTTTACGTGCAAGATTTTTCATTTTCAACTTGATTTGTGTGAGGTTTCACTTTGCACATGTTTTGTGCCATATACACAATTTTTGCATGCAACTACCGTGGTTGTAACGTTAAATATGAATTGCGTCGTAAAATGTGATAATAGTCATGATAAATGTAGTTTTAGAAGATTAATAGAATTAAAATAAAATAGTGACAATTTTTAGTTGTTATTATTTTAATTAAATTGTTTCAAAATTTTGAAGCTATTGAAAACTAACCAAATAAAAAAGAATGGATTAAAATAAAATTTCAAAAACATAAATGACTATAATAAAACTTTTAAAATTCAATGTAAAAAAAAAAACTAAAATATAATAACTAAAAGTAACATTTAGTCTTTTAAAAAAAAACTAAAATAAAAGGTGTGGAAATAGAAAAAGCTGATTTATAAGCATAGATGTGATACAAGCTCAATTTTTTAGCCACAAATCCATTTGTGAACAACCCAGGCTGAATGTCTAAAAGTAGCAATTTTTTTCAAAAACCACTTGCCAGAACTATTGTGCATATGGCACGTTTGCTTTGTTTCCCAATGTGAAAAAATATTTTAGATATACATATAGAATATTGGTGGGATATATATTGGGTCACTAATTGTGATTCATAATTTATCAATTACTAATATTTTTTTTTTCTTTTTCAAATCCAAATTTTCAAGATTATATTTACGTTTTAATCTTTAATTATTAAAAACATAACTTAAATCGTGTTGACTGGGCTTACTTAGCCTCGTCTCATTTTAGATGATAGGTTAAGTGACTAAAGCTCGTTAACAGATTTTAAATGCCACTCGGTGTTAGTGGTATGATTTGGTGCGATTATAAGTTTATAATTAGTCTAACTAAATTAAAAAAATAAATGTGATATAATTTGGTTTATTTTGTATTAATTATAAAATATGAACCAACCTAAATCAATTTTTTGAAATTTGATTTAATTTGATTTTGTAGTTTAAAAATTTTATTATTAAGCATTCAAAATTTTTATTGCAAAATTATATAAAAGATCACTCGCTTCTAACAAAATTATATGAAAGTACCAATCATTAAAGTTAAAGTACAAATAATCAATCAATTTAAACATTAAATATTACTTCAAATTGTATTCAGTGAATTTTTTTAACAGTCAAATGTTAGAGTTATTAGTAATGTATCCAATGAAATTAAAATAAATAATATTTCTAAAATATTAATTCACCAACTAATACAGATTAATTAAAAGAGAAAAAAGATTGTTTATTTTAAAAAGTTTTACAAAGACATTCATTCCCAACCTTTCACTTAAGATAAATTTGTTAATTTTACTAATTAATACTTTAAAAGTCATATAAATGAAGAGAGTAATAAGTAATTGTATAAGTCTTCTTGCTTTGGTTTTTTTTTTTTTTTTTGGAAAATGCCAAAATTATATTCAGCATAATTGATAGTCACAAGCAGTGAAAATAAAGAAAGATTTAGAGTACAACTAATACAACATGTACCAAATTATCCTTCTCCCAACAAACTTACTTATTCCCTACATAGACTGTTAATACTTTCCAATACCAAATTTACTTATCACAACCAACTTAAACAAACCAAAGGTTGTACATGCCAGTTATAGAAAGAGAAAGTCACCTATTTTAATTTTGCTTTGATCCACCTTTGAACTCTATGTTTAATGATTTCAAGCACAAAATTAGCACACAATTGGCTATGTTTAAAAACCATGTTATTCTTCATGAGCCAAATTGATCACAATGCCGCCAATCATACAATATTCCAACACATCTTACCTTTAGGTCTTCCTACCAATCCACTGTGTTGATAAAAATATCCCCATATGTTCTCCTGCAAAGGTTGGTCAAAACCAAGCCAAGCATAAAGTTTATGCTATACCTTGTACATTACTAGGCACGTAAAAAAGAGATGGGATGAGGTTTCTGAATTTTCCCCACATAGTGTGCAAACAACATTCTTAGATTCTGATAGGATCCTTCTTTTCAACAATTGAACATTTGTTTGGACCTGATCCAAAGCTAACCTCTACCCAAATGCCAACACTTCTAAAGGGGCCTTCATACTCCACAGTTCTTTAAAGAAAGGTGAGCCTCCTATTTGTGTCCTCGACATAATGATGGAATAAGTATCTCGTACTGTATATTCAACCTGACTTTGATTATTCCATAGCCATCCATCCCCTAGTTTGTTTCTTGAATATTCAAAATGTAGACTCTTATAGAGTTCTTGCACTAGAGGTTCTTCCCATCCAAACAAATTTCTCATCCAATTCAAAGACCAATGCCATATATTACCTTCCCACTTCCCCACTTCAGAGACACACAACTATTGTTGAGTTGACACTAGGAACAATCTTGGGAATCTTTCTTTTAAGTTAGAGGTGTTGGAACTAAAGGCTTTGGAAAGAATGGAGTGTCCCCTTTGGTGTTTTGGTTTTGAATTTTACTTCTTAGTTTTGCTCTAATCAATTTTATGGTATTAAACATATTTGATTGGTGTGGTACTTGTATTGTGTGTTTAGATACACATGAGAATGTGTTTGCGGAGTTTAGAAATAGATTACATAGGCTGGAAAGTGTTGAAAAATCTTCAAAAGTGAAAATTGTGGTAAGGTAATCAATTACCTTATTATGGTAATCAATTACCCTTTGAGAAAATTTGGGTATTGAGATTACTGCTCTCGGGAGTAATTGATTACCTGCAATGGTAATCGATTATTCTAGAGAAGATGCATTCTTGACCAATTTTGAGTAGGATATCAAGTAGGTAATCGATTTCCCTGCTTCAAAACTTAAATAAAAGTATTTTCAAAACCGACTTTAACAACTTTCAAAAGGTCCTTTGAATGCTTGCTGCCCTTAGCTGTTTTACCCAAATTCTCTCTAAGAACTATACCTATTTTTTATGATTTAAAGGTACAAGAAATTCAAGATTCAAGGAAGAGACTACATTGAGATTTGATTTATCTTGCTGGGTATTCATCACTACAGGTGATATTGTTATATACTTTCTTTTGTGTTTTTGCACAATCTTTGACAATCTCTTGAGGTTATCTTGAGATTGTTGTGAAATCTTGCAACGGGGTGTTATGAGTGAGGCGTTGTGAGTGATGGGATGTCACGTTGTAGCAAACTCTTGTGGGATGCAAAAGGAAACCTCTTCTTGTGTGCTTTGAATCTTTCTAGGTGTAAAATTTGTATGTGTGGTGTGCATGTACTGAGATTTTAGTGGAAAGCAGATTAATAGAAGGTTAAATCTGAAAACTGGATGTAGGTCAAGTTGACCGAACCAATATAAATCACTGTGCAATTTCTCTCTTCCCTATGCTCTTTAATTATGAATTTTATTGAGATCTTGGATAACCATTGATTGGGTTTTAGCATTTGAAACAATTTTTTGCAGTTTTCTTGCAGTAGATTACATAATA
This sequence comes from Psophocarpus tetragonolobus, assembly GCA_037954015.1. Taxonomy (NCBI): domain Eukaryota; kingdom Viridiplantae; phylum Streptophyta; class Magnoliopsida; order Fabales; family Fabaceae; genus Psophocarpus; species Psophocarpus tetragonolobus. The sequence continues at coordinate 41,662,244 of CM075688.1, read as the reverse complement.
CAATATCTTTAATTTGAAATTGGGTTTGGGTTATTGTAACAAGAAGTGTGGGTTTTGAAGTTCAATTCAATTCTTTCTCTACTCTTTCTTTCTAAGTTTGATAAACTTGTTGCATAAATTCATATTGTATTTTCACCAATTTCAATAGTAAACCATTATTGAAGGAATTTCTATACATAAATTTTATTTTCAAATACATTAAAAGGATTGAGTCTTGATCTTGTTCTATTCCTTTTCTTTAAAATCCATTCGTGATAATTATAAGTTAGAATTTGAAAATTTCTTTAAGGGGGAACTTTTGAAAAACTCTAGTATTGATTTGAATAGAAAAATTTTAAAAATTTTTTGGAGAATCTATTCAATGCCCCTTCTAGATTCCCCCCTGGGACCAACAAGAGGCTTTATTCCAATGGTCATGCCAGAACTTGATTGTGCTTCCATCACTTAAGGACCTCTTAATATTGTTATTGAACCACCTCCCTTCAATTTCACTTCCTGTTACCCTTCAAAGATTTGGCCACCATGGTGATCCATTACAAAAAGCTTCCTATGACCAATCAGAGGTTATATTTCTATACTTTGCCTTTATAACCTACACCCAAAGGTACAAAGGTGTATCTAATTGAATTGACCCCTACTTTCATGGTAGCTATGTTCAATTAAATCCATTAAGTTCCCTGCCAATTCATTGAGTCCTCGAAGGGTTAAACCTAGTTTCATAATTTAATTCCTAAGTTCCTTCCCTAGGGTTCTGACAATTAAGTTCACCTTTCGGTCCTTTCCTAATTATCTATTACTACAAAACAGTAATCAAGCATATTACATCAGTAAAATCAATAAAGAAGAAATCAAGAAAAACCAATATAAGAGCAATAAAAATACTTAATTCATCATAATAGAGTCAAGGGCTAAACCTTAATCTCAGAATAAAAAGTCTACTCACACATGTTCATGACTAACAAAAAAAAAGAAGAAATAAATTCATCAAACTCGGAATAAAGAGTGAAAAGGGGAAAAGAGAAACTTCAAGCCTTGCTCTCTATGCTGTATTTGATCAGAAAACTTAGGACCCCAAGTTTTGAATAGAAACCCCTTATTTAAACTAATGTCTCAACCCTAAAAGGTCATAATAATATAGCAATTAAACTGATTACACAAGGGAATGCATATTTTTGCACGGGAGTACAATCTTTCATTAATTAACTCATAATTCATTTTTTTTCTTTTGAATTTCCTCCAGAACTTCACTCCAATGCTCCAAATCAGTCCAGAAGTGCATCAATATCTAGCAAATTATATCCTAAACACGAAAAAATACTAAAAGCATAAAAAATTCCAAAATATAATTAAAAACACCTAAAATGAAAATATTAAACAAAAATAACATACAAATCGATAAAATTATACTTAAAATAAAACCTAAAAATAGATAAAAATGCTATCTATTAGGGATTAGTTTCCAGCCATTCTGCTGAGATAATGAACCTATCTAACAAACTGTAGGCTCCACTTGACCCAAACCAAGAGAAACTTCTACCTGTAAAAGGCACCTCCAACAGTTCCATACTGTCTATGAAGTCAGAAAATTCCCCCATTTCTACTATGTTTCTTGATCGTCTTGTTGACATTTCTTTTCTTTCTTCTGGTTTTCATACAACATTAAAATCATCGGCTATATAGCAATGACAGTGCCATAATCATTCTCTCTCATGTTTAAGATTTTTCCATAGTTCCATTTTCCCCTCAAGAGTACGTAGGGAGTATAAATTAGTCACTATTACGGAAAAAGGTTCATCCCTTCATACCCTTTTCACCCTCACATATCTAGGCCCTAAAAAAGTCTCCTTTACAGTAAACTCAGGCCCCCACATACTTAGAATCTCCCCATATCCTTGAACAAACGCTTTTATCTACCTCTATTACTTTGGTTTCCTTTTTACAATTGCTCTTCCTTTGCCTTTGCCTTTACATTTTGAATCCATGTTATGTTTCTGTTTTTGCCTTCTACCTCTACGAGGTTTTGTGCCACTTTCACTCTGTTCAACACATCCAAACCCTCCCTCTCCAGCTATTGATACTGAATGAAAGTCAATCCCCTCATGTGTAGTAGCTCTTCCACGTGCTCTCCTTCTTGTTGATAAGCTTGGGAAGGAACACTTCTTCTTACGCCTTGAATTTGTGATTGGGATTTTGAAGTGTGCCTCGTGGTCCAAGATCTTAATAGAATGGGAATTTGGATGAAATTGTTGAGTGCAAGGGTCTCATTTTCTAATGTCTCCCACGACATCGAGGGTTTTAATTTTCCAATATCGGTACTTTCTTTTTTACCTTGGGTTATCATGTGTAGGGATGGCAACCGGGTGAGGCGAGTGCAGGTTTGGCCCTCCCCGTCCCCGTCCCAACAAAGTGGAGGGTGGGTTCAGGTATAAAAAAAATGGGTATGAAATTTACTTATTTATTATTAAATAAATTATATATTAAGTTATTAATTATATTTTAATTTAAAAAGAATATAAAAAATAATTAATAACAATAAATTATAAATTAAAGTTTAAGAATAAATTTTTTTAATTAAATATATAACTTTAAAATTATTATATAATTATTAAACTTATAATGGATTGATACGAGTTCAGGTACGGGTAATCATATACTCAGACCCGTACCCAGTTTATCACATATGATAATACTTGTACTTAGACCATATCCCGTCAAAGTAGATAATACCCGTTAAAATTGGGGCAGATTCGGACGGGTACCATGGACATAAGTATTTTTGCCATCTCTAATGATGTGCTTTTCGTGACTTGCACATTATTCTTTACTGTGTTTTCCATGATTGCTCGGCTTATTGGGCAGTTCTATTTCTCCGACTTCACTACGTTGGTTTGTCATGCACTTTTTGTGAGTACTTAGCTTATTGGACTTTTCTATTTCTCTAGATGCAACCAGCTCATGACCCAAGTTATTTTCCAGCTCGACATGCTTATTCCTTGTTTGCAGGCCCGCCATCGCCCACATAATTACTAAGTACCACACCCTTTACTTCTACTGACTGGGCCACTTCATTTGGTACCCCTTTGATAGCCAACCCCACGGGAGCCCGACTAACCACATCAAAACTTTGTGCCACTTCCATTTGCAACAATCTCTTATTGGCATTTTCTTTTAATACCCCCCATTTGCTATTTGCACCCTCCCTAAAGTTTATATTTTTTTTGTAAATTCCTAATATACCATTATCCTTATTTGATTTAAATTTTTTTATTTTTTTTTATTTTCTTGTCTTGTTGTGCTTTTTCTTGCTACTCTTGTGTGCCAAACACAAATTCTCATATTCTATCCTATTGTAAATCCCTATTTGAAAGGGAAAACACAATTTTATTCAGGTATGATTTTCTTGATTTAAAGTTTAGGGTTTTGGGATTTATGATTGAGGGTTTGTTTGCGTTTTTATTCGTAGTACGTCGAGTGTTACAGTATTCTGGATCAGTTGATCCAAAACTAACAATATTTACCCTATACCACCTAGTCCAAAATACGCATTTGATCCACTTCTAGATTAGTTGATCCGGAATATACATAATACATTCTAGATCAACTGATCCGGAATGTACATAATACATTATGTATATTCTGGATCATGTTGTACGGAACATACTTGTTGAATCTCATTTGCCTTCCGAATCATGTGGTCCGGAATATACTAGCTGAATCCTAGAAAAAGGGAGGGTATTTTTGGGTTTTGAAAAAAATTGTAAAGTCTAGGGGGTGCAAATAGAAGATAGGGGGGTATTAAAAGCAACTGTCTCTCTTATTGGGTTCAGCTGTGGAACCTTCTATGACCACCACGCCGAAATTTGCATTAACCTGTTGCCTCGTTCCAACGTCCCTATCATTACTACTCCTCGATTTCACACATGGGTTGTTTTTGTTACCACACACACCTATAATATTGGAAATAATTATGAATTGATATTAATTAATTATCTTTTATTATTATTTGAAAATATATGATATGATGATAATTATATCTTATAATATCCTTATGATTATTTAAATGAGATTATAGTAAAATTGACTTTGTGATGGGTTAGATCAATCATAAAAAGTCCATTTGAGGGGTCCTTGCCTACCCTGGGGGTTATAAATTTATCATCCCATTAAGCAAATTAATATACACATTCTCTAAAATAATCACCTAGAAAGTAGGTAGTAAAACTCTCAAGAGTTCTTGTTGAATTTATATATCTACCAAAATAATCATATAGAGAGTGACAAGGAACTCCAATTCAATATATATGAGGCATTAAATTTGAATTGAAGTTTTTTTGTGTTATTAGTGAAATTTTATAATATAGTTTACTATTATCTTTTGCATAAAAAAGATGGAGGGTTCATGCTACTTGTTATTATTAAAATAACATATTAAAGTTTCATTCAATTACTCTTACATGGGTAAATTATGTATTGAAACTTCTCTTTTAAGTTATACCCCTTTAAAACCTAGTTTTCTTTTGAATTCAATTACTAGGTAAATTATTTTCAAAATTACTTAAGGGTTTTCCTTATAATGTTTGTTGACCAATGAGTCATTTGTGTGGGCAACATAAGATGATTTGTGTTAACTAACTTCACTTTGAGAAATGTTAATGGGGTTGCATGAACTCATTTTTTATACCCATATTTTTGTCTCAAGTAAGAATGTTCTGATACTATCATGTATGATGATTTGTGTGTTAAATTCACTCTTAGAAACATTGGATGAGGTTGCCCATTTTTTATATTCTTATTTTTTTGACAAATACCATATTTATTTAATATTTTAATATTTTCAGGATTTTTTAGTATAAAAAAATATTTGATTAATTCAAGATTAAATTAAAAATTTTTACTATTATAATCTTGAATTTTGGACCTATTTTCATTGTGATAATTTTTTATGATATTTTTATTCTCCAACTCTCTTTAATATTAAATTATCATTTATAAATTAATTTTAGGTCATTTTATTAATTATACGCAATCTTAATTGTCTTCTCTTATGCACATAATTTATTTTATTAATTTGCATTATTATTACTCGTTTATCATGGGTATAGTAATGCGAATTCTGTATGTTGCTTATATAATATATATGATTAAAATTATGTAAATTTATTGGAAAATAGACATAATTTCTTTTTTCATTTACATAATTGTAATTTCATCTATTGTAGATGCATTTATGTGAATTTTGTGATATAATTATTTTTTTATTGAATTGATGATAATTATACTGTATGGGTGTATTGTTATTAATGTAATTTGGTATTGTACAATGTGTTTCTCTTTGCTTATGTTAATGATTTTTTTATACCCTATCGGTATTAGGATTTTATTGATATAAGTTATAGTGCATTATAATTTGATTAGGGATTCTCTTTTAACCGAACTTTTAGAATTACATGACATTTTCCTATTGTTGTAATGTTTAGTTTATTTCCCTAATTTTATCATGTTTAGTTATAGTTATATGGAACCAAAATTTATATTGTCATTTTTCTTTTGTTCCATAATGACTTATAACCTTTAATTGGACATTTTTTCTTAAAAAAAATTGGTTGCATTTTTCTTGTGGTGCAAATTTTCTATATATATATATATATATATATATAATTATGTAGGTAGTAGACTTATCCTATCGGTATGACATTACTTGACATTATTCTAGTGTAATAAAAAAATAGTTGAATTTTATTTAGCCCTCTGAGTATTTTTTTTTGTTATGTCAACTATTTTTTTCTTTATCAACTAGAAGAATTTTGTATATTAGAATTTTAATTAATATCTTATAAAATAAATTGTCTTGGTATAAGATTTTTACCTTAAATGCCCAATTAATCATACATGTGCAAAAAAAAAAAATTCTTGATAAAATTATTTTTTCTTATCAAATTATTTATAATCACGTTGTTGTGATTTATATTAAGGATTTTGTATCTTGTAGAATATTTTCTTGTATAATAAACTCTTTATTAATATGCAATATTAGTATGCAATATTTTTAAGGACAATATAAGAATCCTAAATTTGAAGAAATTAATTTCTCCATACCATATTTCATAATGTTGTTGATGGTATTCTTGTAAACTCTTGATGCTTTATTTTGGGATATATAAATAAAGTTATGTCCATTATAAATTTTGATGAGGGTTAGAGACTATTTATTATTATATCCTTAATATTTGTAAGAATAGGTTTCATATTCTTTCATTATGTGTAATCACATTTTATTCTCAAGTGTGTATGAATATTGTTTACTGTAGCACTTGATTTTTTTATGATTACTTGATAACTTGCTTATGATCTCATATTCTACATAAAATTATCAAAAGATTCTTTTTCTCACTCATGTAATTACTTTTTCTAGATCCTCATAAGGGTCAATATTTTAAAGGATTGATTAATATGTGGTTAACTATGAAATCATTTTGTAAGAATTATTTATTCTTATATATGAATTTGTGCGTTTCGTATTCTCGTTTTTAATCACTTCTTTCATTAATAATTTTTTATTCTACTACTCTCTAATTCCTTAAGTAAGAAAATAGTGAATTTTAATTCACTTTTATTATTATCTTACAAAGTCATCATCTCACTATCACTAGAACTTTTAATACTAGTGTACTCTAATGATAATCCTAATATCTTTTGGTATATTAAGGATTAGTGAAAGTATATATAATCTTGATTATCTCTCGAGACTTATATATTTTTATTGTCATATATTCGTGTGTACATTTAATTGTGATATGACATATTATATAGGACTGGATTATCTATTTTTGTCCTATTTTAATTGAGATACACAAAATTCATTGTATTTTAATAGACATCTTAAATGGATGTTAAGAGCATTTTGTTGGGTATTGCACATTAATCTTTTGGCATGCAATTATGTATTGTACATTTCTTTCACCTAAAATTTCACATTTTGTTTTGTCAAAATTCTATAAGTATATTGTAGATACAATACTCTTATCGAGTATGATTTTCTACATTGTAAAAGTGCTTATTATGATAGTACTCCTATCAAGTACAATTTTGCACTATTGAATTACTTATGAATTTTTTGTTTAGACCAGTTATCTAAGTGTTTGCTCAATTGACATTTTGTGACCACAATAATCTTTTGAGTGTCATTTTACATAAACTAGGTGTCTATGTGGTCCAAGTAGGGAATTTAAGGATTTCCTACTTGTTTTCGAATTCTAACATAGTCACTCATTTTCTGAAACTCGGATTAGTTGAATGTCAAATATTATAGAGCATTTATGTAGCCTATATGAAATTACATTTGTTGTTGGGCTATGATAAGTACTTAAATGCATGTGAATTATGTTTTCTTGGCTTTATAATTTTTTGGACTCAAGTAAAAATGATATTAATAGAACATGTTTTTATTCACTGATCAAATACTTAACTATTGGAGTTTTATAACTCATATGGTTTGGTTATGTTTTGATGTCTTAGATAAGTGAGAGTCTGAAAACTCTCTTATAGATATGTGTGAAGTAATATAATTTTAGTATTTGGATGCTTGGGACCATATAGTATCATTTTATTGAACCACATTATTCTATATACTTTATGAAATATTTGTTAACATGTATAATATATATTCCTATCAGATATTATTTTGTAACTCAAATTTCTCATATTGTTGTCTAATATAAGATTTGTTTATAATTGTCATTCTAGCTTAATGATATGTCTTTGTATTATTGATTAATCCCCTATAAAGTAGACAGTAAAACCTTCAAAAATTCTTGTTAAATTTACATATTTATGATAATAATAATAATCATATTCACATAGAGAGTGACAAAAAATTTCAATTCAATATATATGAGAGACACAAATTCTTATGTATTTATTCTCTATACATACTACTACTATAATCTTGTATCTATTGATTTAAAGGTTTTTTTATTTCCATCATGTAGCTCAGATTCTCCTATCACCGACCAACGTCCTACCGAGTTAGTTTCCTATTCTGAAGAAGAGGACATAATCTGCTCCGTTGCTATATTTCCAAGGACCGAATCATCATCATGAAGGCCACAAGCACGGTTGTAATTGAACTTCATCACCTCCTTGTATTGCAGTTCCTCTACCATGGATACTTTTCACTGAATACCATTAACTTTGACAATCCCTTTGCGTGAAATAAACACCAGCAGTTCCGTTCGAATGAAAATTCTTGCGAATTGGGTCCATTCCAAACTCAGGGTATCCTCATAAACTAAAATCAATTGTCCAATATCAGATGCCACTTTTCCCATAACACCTGACCCATACCATTCTTGAAGTGAAGAGGTTATTCCACCATTCATCTCTTGAGAGGAGAACATGATTTACCTCTACCCCCTCAAAGCCAGATACTTGACCTTGATCGTGTCAAAGCCTTCCAGAAAAAAAGCTTCTTGTAGGTCCACAAAACGTGTAGGAGTTTTTACGTCAATGAATCTAACAAAACCAAAGCGTTGTCCCTCCTTGCTTCTGTGCCTTCCTATAAACATATCCACCGCCTCTCCCCAATGTCTGAATATCCTCTGCATCTCCTTCACCCCATAATCTTTTGGGAAGTGAGAGAAGAAGAATGATGTAACACTCTTATTCCACCTCCCTCTCTAGCTCACCCAGAACCTCTCTCACCGTCCATTCCCAACTTACGCAGAGAAAGGAAGAATGTGTTGGCTTATACTTATCCACTTACCTAGCTTTTGATTTCTCAGAAAAATGCTCAGGTTGTTAGCATTCATGGATACGAAGATGTCCCAACCAATGATGAAGAATCTTTGATGAAGGCTATTGCAAACCAACCCGTTACTGTTGCTATTGAAGCTGGTGGCACCAGTAGGTACTAACACATGACTACAAGTCTTCTTGCTAAAATACCTAATTTCAAAAACGGAATGATTTGATTTGATTTAGTGTGGTTTTAATACGGTAAATCGTAAACTGAAATTGACCATACGATTTGTTCATTACAAAAATTAAATATCATCCATTTAAATTGATTTTTTGTGGCTTTTAATTTTTTTTTTGGGTTTTTCAGTTTTTTAATATGGTTTGATTTAATTTTCAACCTCTCATCATCAAAATTGGTACATTTATGCATATCAACTCATCAAATTGAACCAATTTTACCATTGCTTTTGGAATTTCCAGTAGCACGATTATATCATAAACAATGGTTTAATAAGCTCTCATGCATGTGATTCATTAATATACTGTGGAGGTCGCATAGGAAAAAAACATTTTTGGAGAATGTGTTTAAACAATTTAAATTTTGATACAAAAGCAACCTTGCTTGAAAGATAAATGTATCGTATTTATCAAAAATTTTGTCTTTGCCTAAGTCTTAAATTAATTCTGTAATTAATTATTAATTATACTTCAAACCCTTTAGGTTACCATGTTTGAAATATTGCATCATTTGAATTTGGTGGTTCTGTTACAATTTTAAGAAAAAGTACCTCAATAAATTAAAAAAAAAATATTTATAAATGATCATTAAACTCAATTTTTAAATTATGTGAGACTTTAAATATATCAAAATAAATCAAACTTTAGGCTAAGACTACTTTTAGTTAGGATATTTTAATAACTTAACTATAACAATTGAATAACCATTATATATAAAAGAAATTATAATAACTATGACAATATTTTCATAATTGTTATATTTGGGTTTGGGCAACATTAAGGAAGCTTTTTTGTACTTAGCGTATTTTTATAAAGCTATGACATTTATCACATAAATGTAGGAGATTTATGGTAGCTTTTTTTTTATTTATTTTTTAATGCTTAGAGTTTATTCATAGGATCGCTACACTTTCATAGATGTGTAGGTTATAATAGGAAGATTTTTCTTTCAAGCGCATTTGTATTTGGCATGTTACCCACAAAGATCATTGACTCAAGTGTATGGATGAAGTCATAAAAAGTAAGTTTTTATTATAAATATATATCTTCTTTATATAAAAAAATATTTTTTATTTGTATTTTTATAAGAACAATTAAAATAATTAAATGGAATTATTTTTATTCCAAAATGAAAAAAAAAATTTAAAATGTAAAGTTTATGAAAACATTCAAATTATAATTATTCTTATATCTTAAAATTAATCATATTTACTATGAATGAAATATATTTTTTTATTATTTATTTGAGTAAAAAAATATTTTAAAAATTATAAATTATAAAATACAGTAAAAATTTCATTTATAATCTTATTTTCTTTTTCTTCATCTAACATTTCTTCTAAAGTATATTACAGAAACATTCCTCAACTTTTATTAAATTACACATAACTCTACTTATTTTATTTTTTTACACTAATTTCCTTTAAGTTTTAAAAATATTACACTAATACCCTTATATGTTTGAAAATATTACACTAACATTTCTTTCAGACTTTATAGTAACAATTTCTTAAGGGTTGCAAAAGTAATGGTTAAAAAACAGAGATGCATGTATAATTACACTAAACTTTAGGAAGTATTAGTGTAATATATTCTTTCATCTATTTATATATTTTTTCTTTCTCTCTTATAAATTAATTATCAAAGTTATGAAACTGAAGTTAATGTTGTAATTTTTCTTTTGCATTGACTATCATTTAATTATACTTTTTACTGAAAATTAGAACTAAAAGAATTTGACAATGAAACTAAGTTTAATTATAACAATTAAATTAATACAAGTTATAGTTATAATATGTTATTATATAACCAATTAATTCTCGTTATTTTTAATTGGATTTATGGGCATGTTGATTGTTTTTCTCCAAAACAATTTTAAGAGAAAAAAATATAAGAAAAAAATAAAAATAACTTTTTTATAAGTCTTTTGTAAATAACGTGAGATTTTTTACACGCTGATTTTTAAAAAGTCTTACATTTTTTAAAATATTTATATGAGAAAATTTTTACATAATAATTAGAATTAATTAGAAAAAATTAAACATTTTTCAAAAAAACTTATGGAAAAACTTTTTTTAGTTTTTTATTTATTTTCTTATGTAAAAGTGTTTCTACTTATCAGCCTGTATAATTCTACATAACAAGTTAGCAAATTTTAAATTGTTTATTCTCCACACGGTTGCCAGCTTATTAATAAACCCTCTTTTTCATTAAAAATAATAATATTCTTGACCAATGAAAATAATATTTAATATAACATTAAAATCAACCAATGAGATTTGAATCGTGATGAATTAAGGTGTAGGAATCTTCCTTAAAAAAAGTTTATTAGCATGCACTTATTGTTAAAGAAAAATGACTAGATGGTTTCAACTATTAGACATGCAATATATAAGAACTTAGATTTTCTAGGACCCTCCAACCTCTACAGCAATAACCCTATATAATTAGTAGTAAAAATATTATTTTTATACTTTAATTTTTCGTAACTATTAGATTTATATTCAATGTTCGACATCACTATAAAGACAGTACAATAAAGAATCCACACACAACATATAATGGTTAGAATCATAGATGACTTGGTAGTTCACGACACTAATAATTTCTGGTTGTTAAGTGTACAAGTGTGATGTTTGTTAATATACCTTTGGAAAAGGAATATTTATGGGAGAAAAAGGCTTCCAATAGCCACAGCAGGGCAAAAGTTTCAAAAGTTGAAGTTGCCACGAACAGGGTACGGAATTCTGTTTATATTATTGAAAATAATTGTGGATTAGTATCACTTAATATCTATTATCATTAACCGACAATATAAGATATGATTATTATATCAATATGGTTATTTATCTTGAACCGACAATATCTTATGGTATCAGTATGGTTATTTGAAATGGGATTACAGTGAGATTGACTCTATGATGGGTTAGGTCAATCAAATTAAAAAGCCCAATTAAGAGAGGCTCTGCCTACCCTTTTGCCATCCCATAGCAAATTTACACATCAGAATTATTTCTCTACAATAACCCCTCAGAAGGTAGCCAGAAGAACCTCCTAGAGTTCTCTTCAATAGAACTCATCGACATGAACGCAAATTCAGGTACACATTCATTCCCATTTTAATCAATTCAATATTGATAGTTGGCATACTATAATTTGTGTCTAGTACAGTATAATTCAAACCTACTTTATACTTTCATCAATTGGTATCAGACCCAGGTTACGATCTTGGGACCTGTGGGTAATGTTGAAATTAATTGTGGATTAGTATCACTCAATATCTATTATCATTAACCGACAATATAAAATATGATTATTATATCAATATGGGTATTTATCTTTAACCGACAATATCTTATCGTATCAATATGGTTATTTGAACTGGGATTACAGTGAGATTGACTTTGTGATGGGTTAGGTCAATCAGATTAAAAATCCCAATTAAGAGAGGTCCCTGCTTACCTTGGGGGGTTATAAATTTGTCATCCCATTAAGCAAATTTACACATCAGAATTTTTCTCTACAATAACCCCTCAGAAGGTAGTCAGAAGAACCTCCTAGAGTTCTCTTCAATAAAACTCATGGACATGAATGCCAATTCAGGTACACATTCATTTCCATTTTAATCAATTCAATATTGAAAGTTGACATACTATAATTTGTGTCTAGTACAGTATAATTCAAACCTACTTTATACTTTCATCAATTGGTATTAGAGCACACTAGATACATTTTATGGTTGTCAATTGAACAAACCCTATTTTTTTTAACATTAACATACACACATATTGAGAGAGGGAAAGACCGAATGATACCTGAGCAAATCGCGGTGGCAGTCGAGTCATCCGCCGGCAGCTGAGTCGCCCGCCGGGACCAGCAGCCCTGCCGGTGGTCCCGACCCTACCGTACCGCACCTTCCTCGTGCCCTCGACGCACCACAATCTGAATCAAAGAGAGGCGGAGATCGGAACCTGAGAGGGGCGGAGATTGGAACCTGTGAAGGGCGGAGATCGGAGAGAGGCGGTACCGATGGTCACCGTCTCCGTGGCCCGCGTTTCGAACCGTTCCACCGTCGCGTTTCAGCCGCCCAGATCCCGTCGGATCTTGGGGGTTTTTTCGACACCTCCAGCGCCGCCCGTTCCAGCTGCTCTCCGTCGCCTTCGAACCGTTCCACCGCCGCGTTTTGGCCGCCCAGATCCTATCGGATCTTGGGGTTTTTTCGGCACCTCCAGCGCCGCCCGCTCCAGCGGCACTCCGCCACGCTTTCGAGTTGCCCAGATCCCGTCGGAAGCGTGGTGGATGGAGGCAGATCGGAAGGAGGCTAGAGGCAGAAGCGGAAGCGTGGTGGCAGATCGGGAGGTGTATATATATATATATATATATATATATTAAAATCATTAAATATTTTTTTTTGAAATTTCATAATATTGGAATTTATTTAATTTTGAGACGTAATTTTGAATTATTTTTTGGGCATATTACTCTCAAATTTTGAATATTGAATTATCACTTACAACATAATTTTTCTATTAATTTGCATTGTGATGACCTACCTATCGTGGGCATGATGATGTGAATTTTGTTTGTCATATTTTAATATGATTAAAAATAAGCATGATTTATGCTATAAATTTACATAATTGTAATTTCACCTATCATGGATGCATTTGTGTAAATTTATGAAATAAATATTGATTCATTATATTAGTGATAATTATACCCTATCGGTGTGTTATTATTAGTATAATTTGTTGTTGTACAATGCATTTCTCTTGACTTATGTTAATTTTTTTTTGTACCCTATCGGTGCTAGAATTTATTAATTTAAGTTATAATGTATTGTAATTTGCTTAGGGATTTATTTTAAACTGAACTTTTAAATCACTTTTTCCTTTATTGTGATGTTCAGTTTTCTTCCCTAATTCTGTCAAAACTCTAAATGGAACAAATTATGAGGACTGGAAAGAATCGTTAGATCTCTACCTGACCATTGGCAATCTGGACTTGGCATTGAGGACGACGAGGCCTGCACCTCTTACAGATGAGTCTTCTGAAGCTCAACGAATTTCTCATGAGAAATGGGAACACTCTAACAGAGTGTGCCTGAAGGTGATTAAATTCACCATGGAGAAATCTATCAGACAGAGCATTCCAGATCTTGATGATGCCAATGCTTTTCTGAAAGCAATCGGTGAAAAATTTACAACTTTTGATAAGGCACAGAAAAGTCAATACCTTTCCTTATTTGAAAAGACCAAATATGATGGTGTCAGCAGTGTACGTGAACACATTATGAAGTTAGTGCATTTCTATAATAAGTTGAAGTCTCTCAAGGTTGGGGTTGGTGAAGACACTTTAATGTATCGCATCTTGGAATTTCTGCCTTCTCAGTTTGACATCATGAAGACTTCATATAACATTCAAAGGCATGATTATGGAGTGGATGAATTGATTGTGATAATCACCCAAGAGGAGGAGTCAATGAAGAAGAATAAGACTAATAGCATTCAGTTCGTTACTTCTAATTCAGGTACTAAAGGTGCTAAGAGATATAAAGGAAAGAAGAAAAAAGGATATAGAGAAAGCAGAACAACATTTAGAACCCAAGAAGAAATTCTTTAAAGGTTCTTGCAAGTATTGTAAGAAACGTGGTCACAAGGTGGAAGATTGCTTTATTCTGAAAAAGAAAGAGGAGAAACGAGGTAATCTGCTAGCAGTAACTTGCTTTGAATCTAATATGGTTGATGTTCCTTCAAATTCCTAGTGGTTAGACTGAGGGGCTACTATTCATGTTGTGAATTCTTTACAGGGGTTCACAAGCCTGAGGAAACCAAGTGATGTTGAGACGAAGATTGTTATGGGAGATGGAGCTGGAGTACCTGTTGCTGACATTGGAGTCGTCTCTTTATGTTTATCCTCTGGACACACTTTATTATTGCAAGATGTTGTTTATGTCCCTTCCATGAGAAGGAATTTGATATCTATTTCTGTTTTAGACAAATGTGGATACAACTTTTATTTTGGTGATGGTAAATTGGTGATTTATTATAATTCAACTGTTGTTGGTTCAGGAGTTTTGTATGATAGACTTTACATGTTAAACATAACTGATATGTCAGTTAACTCCATTCTTGGGAGTAAACATAACAGGATTGACGAATCTTCCTCTATGCTATGGCATAGACGTTTGGGGCATATTTCTAGGCCTCGAATCGAAAGACTCATAAAAGAAGGTATTCTGCATGATCTTGACTTCTCAGATTTTGACACTTGTGTTGATTGCATCAAGGAAAAGTTCACTGCCAAAACCAGGAATAAAAGTTCAAATAGATGTGACGATGTGCTGCAATTAATTCACATTGACATATGTGGACCTATTACTCCTACTGCTATGGGTGGATATAGGTATTTTATTACCTTCATAGATGACTTCTCCAGATATGGATGGATGTATCTTCTTCAGGATAAAGCAAGCTCTCTTGAAGCCTTCAAAACCTTTAAAGTCTTTGTTGAGTTGAAAACAGAAAAGAAAATTAAGTGTGTAAGGTCTGATAGAGGAGGAGAATATTATGGTCATTATGACGAGACAGGAAGAAATCTAGGACCATTTGCTCGATTCCTTGATGAATACGGAATTGAAGCTCAATACACCATGCCTGGAACTCTTGAACAAAATGGCGTTGCTGAGAGACGAAATCGAACACTCATGGACATGGTGAGATGTATGTTATCAGATTCATCTCTGCCAGAATTTCTTTGGGGAGATGCCTTGCGAACTGCTATGTAGATTCTTAATCAGGTACCTAGCAAATCTGTGCCCAAAACTCCTTTTGAGCAAATGACTGGAAGAAAGCCGAGTTTGAGACATTTTTATGTATGGGGTTGTAAGGCAGAAGTAAGACCTTATAATCCAAAACAAAAGAAACTTGATCTCAAAACTATTAGCGGTTATTTCATTGGCTACTGCATCGGTTCTAGAGGATGTAGATTTTATTGTCCTTCTCACTCTACACGAGTTATTGAATCTGACCGAGCAGTTTTCTTTGAGGATGATTTGGACAGTGGGAGTTACACACCTCGATTGATGACCTTAGAGAAGATCGAACCATGCTTCCATTACCATCTTATTTTCTTCCTACAGACATCTCAACCCCAATGGTTCACACAGATGAACAAATTGTTGAGAGGCAAGATGAACAAATGACAGAGCCACAAGTTGATGAACCACAACTCAATGATCAACAACTTGATGATGTTGATGTGGCCCCATTAAGACGATCTCAGAGGATACGCCGACCTTCTATACCAAATGACTATGTTGTATACCTTCAGGAGCACAAATATGATCCACATGATGATGACGATCCCCTCACATTTCAGGAAACACTTTCTAGTTCTCATGCTTCTGATTGGCTAAAAGCTATGCATGATGAATTGTCTTCCATATCTCATAATAATGTTTGGGATCTTGTGGACTTACCAGCAGGTTGTAAGCCTGTTGGATCTAAATGGGTCTTTAAGACAAAATGTACTCCAGATGGAAAGGTTGATAGGTATAAGACTAGATTAGTGGCTAAAGGTTATAGTCAACGGGAAGGCATTGACTATAAAGAGACTTTTTCACCAGTTTCAACGAAGGACGCACTCTGAGTTGTCATGGCTTTAGTTGCTCATTTTGACCTAGAGCTACACCAGATGGATGTAAAGACAGCTTTTCTGAATGGAGATCTTGCTGAAGATGTCTACATGGTTCAGCCTGATGGTTTTGCTGAGGCAGGCAATGAGCATTTGGTGTGTAAACTTAAAAGGTGCATTTATGGACTGAAACAAGCATCTAGGCAATGGTATTTAAAATTCGACCAGGTTGTCACTACTTACAATTTCAAGGAAAATGTTGCAGACCAATGCATTTACTTGAAGACTAGTGAGAGTAATTTAATCATTCTCGTATTATATGTCAATGACATTCTTCTTGATAGTAGTTGTATGAACCTATTGGTTGAGACAAAATCAATGTTGTGTAGGCATTTTGATATGAATGACCTTGGTGAAGCTTCTGTTGTTCTAGGCATCCAAATTCTTCATGATAGGTCACATGGCATAGTTGGATTGCTCAAAAGGGATATATCGAGAAGATTCTCAAGAAGTTCAACATGAATGTTTGCTCCTCATATGCTGCACCTGTACAACGTGGTGACAAATTACCTAACAAACAGTGTCCTCATAATGATGAAGAGATGAATGCTATGAAGAAAATTCCATACGCTTCCGCTATTGGCAGTCTGATGTATGCTTAAGTCTGTACTCGTCCTGATATTGCTTTCATTGTCAATGCCTTAGGCAGATACTTGAGCGACCCATGTTTGGGTCATTGGAAAGCCGTTAAAAGGGTCATGCGATATTTACAGGGAACTAAGGATCATATGTTGACTTTTATGAAGTCTGATTAACTTCAAGTCACTGGCTATTCTGATTCTGATTTTGCAGGTTGCCCTGATGATCGTAGATCTACTTCTAGCTTTATTTTTATGATGGCAGGAGGAGCTATCTCTTGGAAGAGTGTTAAACAGTCTCTTACAGCTACCTCTACCATGGAAGCAGAGTATATTTCTTGTTTTGAGGCCACTCGCCAGGCCATGTGGCTTAAGAATTGATATCTGATTTTCACATATTGAAAGCATTTTCAGGCCACTTGTGATTTACTGTGACAATACTGCTGCTGTGAGTTTCTCTCGAAACAACAAAAGCTCTACTCGTTCAAAGCATTTTGATATCAAGTATCAGTTTGTTAGAGAGTAAATTCAAAGTTTTCACACTTGGATTGAAAACATTGATTCTAAGGAGATGTTAGCAGATCCAATGACTAAGGCCTTAACTGTTGGAATTTTTCTTATTCATGTAACTCACATGGGTTTAGTCAAGGTTTTTGATGTATCAAGTTAGTGGGAGTCTGATTCTCTATTTCTTTAAGAGACATGCTCTAGTTGACGTCATTTTCATATTTCTTATTAGCATTTTATTTATGTTTGGACCATTGTAGTGTCATTTATGGGATTGCATTATGCCATACATTTTATGAAAAAATATTAGCTAAATGCAAATGATAAATATCCCTATCGGATATTTATTTTGTTACTCAAATTTTTCATATCGTTAATTAATATATGATATATCGGCAATTGTCGTTTTAGCTTAATGATTTGTATGTTGATTATTGATTGACACTATCCAAGTGGGAGAATGTTGAAAATAATTGTGGATTAGTATCACTCAATATCTATTATCATTAACCGAAAATATAAGATATGATTATTATATCAATATGGTTATTTATCTTTAACCGACAATATCTTATGGTATCAATATGGTTATTTGAACTGAGATTACAGTGAGATTGACTCTGTGATGGGTTAGGTCAATCAGATTAAAAAGCCCAATTAAGAGAGGTCTCTGCCTACCCTGGGGGTTATAAATTTGTCATCCCATTAAGCAAATTTACACATCAGAATTATTTCTCTACAATAACCCCTCAGAAGGTAGCCAGAAGAACCTCCTAGAGTTCTCTTCAATAGAACTCAAGGACATGAACGCCAGTTCAGGTACACATTCATTCCCATTTTAATCAATTCAATATTGATAGTTGGCATACTATAATTTGTCTCTAGTACAGTATAATTCAAACCTACTTTATACTTTCATCATACATGTGTTACGTGCTTACATTCCAAAAAGTATGTCTTGTGCTCTTGTGAATTGAGAGATCTTGTTGGTGTCCTAAGATTTCTCTATGATGAAACTACGGAGCAATGAGTGTGTAAGGTAGATGTCCATATTTCACATTTGCGTGCTACTCTACTATGCTTCCTTGACTTGACTAATTATAAGGACGTTTTAATTTTTTAACTAACAGATATTTAACTGATACAGTGAAAGAATCAAAGGTTTCTGTGGCTTGAAGCCTTAAACTACATGACCCCAACATCTTTCCCGAAACACCAGAATAGAAATTTTAATGATCAAATATGCAAATTAACTGAATTCCGTTACTCCTACTACTATCTTCTTGAATTCTTCATGCACTCGAGTCCTTTTACTATCGTGAATATCCAGTGCACCCAAATGAGCAGAAAAATTCATATTATAAGTACTTTATCCTCCCAGATTCTTTGTTTTGCTTTTTACATGAGGAAGAAATTGCCAGCAACCATGTGAGAACGAGAGGCTGTGATTAACATACCTGATGAAGTAAAAAAAGAATTAGTGGGTTTGTTTTATTTAGACTATGTTAATTTCTATTGTATTTTATGACTTCAATTTCTTCAGGATAGTAATATCGGACAATGTGACAAATCAAGGTTTCAATCCTGATTTTTTACCATACTTCAAACAGGTTTGTTTCTGAAGCAGGATATATGTGAAAAATTAAATGGAAAAGATAAATGAAAATTTCAGTATCTACCTTTTTACGTCACTGTTGGTGCGGCAACCATTATTTTGACTTATGTCATCTTCTCTATTGTCTCCTGAATGGAAAAGTCTTTTAATTTTCCATTCTTTCCCCACTTGTTTTATAGATTCTTGCCGCGAAGGTGTAGGAGAAAACTTGGAGCCATTCTTTACTTTATCCTTCTTCATCCAATCAAGAGAAAATGGGAAGAACAACTTGAGAAGGAAGGTTTCACTGTCCATGCTTTCAACCCGCAATATCTGAACAGGTCTACTATTGCCTTTGTTTTTCTTCTTTTTGTTTACCCTTTTATGTTCTGCTTTATTGTCACTACTTTGCATGAGAGTGTTATCCAGGGAAGTTTCATTTTGATGTGGCTGTTGTTCTGGTTCCAGCACCTGCTTCTCATGAACCACCATGTCTTGGAAAGAGAGTTCAAAGCCAGACTCAGGCATATTTTGTATCTTCTCCATAAGCTCCCTTTGTCCTTCTGCAATAACTTTGTTCCTTGAAGTGTCTGAAACTGTTGAAAAAATACGAGAGTACTCAATTTTAAAGTTTTCTCTTTGGTGTTTTTCTCCGAAGTATGCTTCCTTATTGAGCCTTGCTTCTTGGCCTTTTGGATTATCACAATCATTTTCAGAAGGTATGGTGTTTGATAAGCCCCAGAAACTGAATTCTTTTTCTCCTTCACTCTCGTAAGGAGAGTATGTTTGGGTTGTGCTCATGATTTGAGATATTAGTGAAGGGAGAAAGAAAGGTGAAGGTGATTTTGAATATAAGAGAAGGGGAATGAAATTGTCTTTTTTTTGTTCTGTTTTTCTATGCAATTTGTAAGGAACAAGTAAATGGTCAAGTATAAGTAAATGGTCGTTGCCGTGTGTATGGGAGTAAAAGTAAATGGTCAAGACATCACATTTTCCACTCCCATCTCCTTCAAATTAGCTTTCAGGAAAAAAACATAAAAAATACTAAGTTGAATTACATTCTAGGTGGTTTTAAAGTCTATCTCTGGTTAAGGTGTCATGTATCTATTTAAATGAGTTTAAATTTTAAAAATGAATTTGGATTTTTTTTAAAAATAAATTTTGATTTTTTTTAAAAAAAAGATTGATTTTTTTAAAAATAGATTTGGATTATTGTAATAGATTTGAATTTTTTTTATAAATTCTTAAATAGATTAATCAATCTTTTCTAGCTCACTGCAATAAAGATGTAGTGAAGCATATTATATGATCTCCTTCTAAATTTATAAGATTGGAAGAATGTGTTTAACAAGTTAATATTAAATATAAGAGAAATAACTTAGTTTTTACTACATAAAGCATGCTCATGCTTTAAGAGAGGGAATGAAAGTGTCTTCCTATTATGATTGAACATATTTTGTGTCTATTCTACCCTTTTTAAATATTCTTTATGAAGCTACTTTGTATATCTTTAATCTATATTCAATTGTTTATGAAAATATTTTGTGTTGTTAGTATCAATTTCATGTTTTTTTTTGTTGAGAAAGTAAATTTCTTTTATTTAGTGAGAAGGTTGATAACTCAAAATTATTCTAGGTAACTTCAAACTAAAGCTCTAAAAGTTAAAATTAGTTTTAAAATTATTTTTAAT
This sequence comes from Psophocarpus tetragonolobus, assembly GCA_037954015.1. Classification (NCBI taxonomy): domain Eukaryota; kingdom Viridiplantae; phylum Streptophyta; class Magnoliopsida; order Fabales; family Fabaceae; genus Psophocarpus; species Psophocarpus tetragonolobus. The sequence goes on along the minus strand of CM075688.1, from coordinate 41,641,207 downwards.
CTATTTAAGAAATCCAAATCCATTTTAAAAAATACAAATTCATTGTTTAAAAAAAATCAAATAAGAATATATTGTACAATCCTGAAATGTTAACTAACATGATTTATTTTAAGTAATTTACATTGAGTAATTGGTTTTGTGTCCAAATTATATTTTGTATTGAAACAATTTAAAAACTCGTGTTAGAAAAGAATTACTTTATCTTTTCTTTATGTTTTTAATTTTATAATCAGTAAAAAAATGTTTTTAATTTTATTCCTAAATCATGCATGTTATTTGAAAGATTAAATTTTAACTTTGTAATTTGGAAAATTGTTGTTGTATGGACCAACCTACAACAACAATGGTAGATTATATAACATCAAAATTTAGTCCATATTATATGTCTTATAGAATTGATATTAAATATTTTTTTCTACTAGTGTGCGATTATTAGAAAAATAGAAATAATAAAAATAGTTCAATCAGTTTCTTAATCTACATGCTAAAATCTTAAATATTTATAATTTAAAAAGAAGACGATAGATCTTTTTTGTAAGTGTACCAGATTGATCCTTGAACAAATGAGGTCGTGAAACTTGTAAAGAATCATAAGTGACTTCGTGTTATTTTATATGGAATCATAATTAATGTGGCCGTAATGATACTTCATTACTTATTAATTGCCTCTGTTAAGGTGTTTTGTAATTGTTGATCAGTGACGGAGAAATAAATGTGTATGGCTATTTGTGAGTGTTAACTTTGAGGAGAGCTAGTGTAGGACAACTTTGCAAGAAATGGTGTGTATAGTGGACATGTTTGGATATATGATGATCTCGGGAGACGTGAAACGACTTGTGTTTGAGGCAACCTTAAGTAAGAGAGATAACTTCCTTGGTGTTGTGTGTATATGTACATAGATACTATAATAAGTTTTAATACTAAAAAAATTTAAAAATTTCAGTTTCAATCAAAATTAATTTTACAAACTCTCTCTAGAATACACACTCAGCAACTTTGATCTGGTAACCGCACGTTGAATAGGGTTGAATTGAGATACTTTAAGAGTGTTGGTATGAAAGCAAAAAATTGGGAGAGTCAGCTTCTAGAATCACATTCTCAATGTCACAGGAAGTTTCTAAGAAAATAAGTGGTTTTTAACTGTGGTCAGTTTGTATGAAAATCGCTTTCTCAAAGCATAATATATAATATAAAAGATGATGGGAACAAACTTGGCTGAGTTTCAAAGTATTGTGTCCGCAATGACCATAAGAATATAAGATTGTCATCATATCCACGAGCTTTGACTGTAATCAGTTGAAACTTAAAAAAAGGAGATATATTGTGTCCAACTGTACAAGAGTCAACTCGGGACCTAAATAATGGATAATTTTTATTTTGAAGACACATGCATACAATAGCCGGCAATTAATTGTGAGAGGTCTATTAATTGCTTGCAGTGATCATTCACATCTCTGATCTATGCAAATGAATAACTGCAGACTACAGTCAATCAAATGATTGTATTTATAATATTTCAGAACGTAGTTAATGCATTTTTATTATTTCTGGCTGTGCTTTCCTTCTATTGCCAAACCTAATTGAAAAGTTATTTGAAAAAAAATAATTAATTGTAAATATTGATAAAATTAGCAAAAAAATTATAAAATGATAAATAAGAATATTATTAATTATGAGATTAACAATAAAGTACCTAAAATAATTATACCATGGTTTAATAATATAAATCAATTATATATTATTATAATTATATATTTAAATTATAATTTTTATAATAATATATTTAAATTATAAATTTTATGTAATTATATATTTAAATAATAAATTACTATAATTAATATTTAAATTATAATTTTTATAATTAAATATATAAATGTTAAATTACATATTTAAATTATAATTTTCTATAATTATATATTTATAGAATAAAACCTTTATACACTGTCAGTGTAAAAAGTTTCATATTGATATTTAATCACAACCTTTTATTATGATAATATTGATTTTAACAATTAATACTTTAAAAGACATATAAATGAGAAATTATGATTAAACGTCAGTATAAAACTTGTTTATATAAGTTTAATTGGTATGCATTGTCAGTGTAAAAGATTTTTACACTGACATTCAATCATGACTTTTATTTATGTGACTTTTAAAGTAGTAATGAGTAAAGTCAACAAATTTACCATGAATAAAGGGTTGTGATTGAATGTCACTGTAAAAATCCTTACACTAACAGTGTATACCAATTAAACTCTAGTTATATTATAGAATACTATAATTACATTAATGAAGAGAGAGAAATGAAGGAGAAAGAGGTTGTATAATGTTATGAGAGAGAATTAGTTAGGAACAATTAATGAGAGATAAACATGTAAAAATAAAACTAGTTAATAGCTGAAAATAGGAGATCTTTTAAAAAAACTACTTAGAGTAGCTTTTTTGGAAGAGCTAGTAGCTCCTCAAAAGACTGCTAGATTTTTGCAATCCAAACAGAGTTAAAACTATTTTAGCTAGTTTTTTAGCTTTCAATTAGTTTAAATGAAAAATCAAACACACTCGTAACCACAAGATGAAATTCAATACATAATGAAATTCAAGAGATGAGAAGACAACAATAGTGTTGAAGGCACCTAACCTTTTTATTCCCATTTTTTTTATTTCTCATTGTTCTCTCTCTTCCAGAAACTTATTGGTTCCATCCTTTTCTTTCTTCTCATGTGAATCCATTCAAACTTCTTATTTTCTCTCCCCATTAATTCAATTCAACAAATGATAACAATGATTTTTAAATTTTTCTAATTTTACTATTCACAATAATGAAACACCTTGGTTGTATAAAATACATCTTTTAGTTATGGAGGATGCTAACTAGTGCTTTTAGGGTCAAAGGATAATTAATGAACATTGAATTTTAAAAAAGTTAATGGTGTTATTTGTTCTCGCTGACGATTGGAGAAGTCATCTCGTCAGTGAGCTTGTGTGTCAGGGATGAATTGGATGCCCAGGACGTGACCTTACCCTCCTTTTATAGGCTTACGCTCATGGTCATCACCCTTGATATGAGGAATATCTCTTCTATCTACGCAAGTTGTGGTATAGTGGGTTGTAGGAAGAACAGGATCGTGCCATCATGGAAGTTGTGTCGTCTTTTAGGGGGTTATAGTGTATGTTTGTGACATCGTAGAGCCAGGTCGTTATTCAGATGACCTGAGTCTACTAGCCCTTCAACTTTGAGTGAACTTTTTATGCAAGTGAAAAAGGCTTTAAGTAGTCGAGTTTGCCGAGACCTTGTCCTAAATAGGCCCATCAAGTCCTTCTAACAGGCCTAGGGTGGTGACGAGACGTTCTGTCTGAAGCACTACTTGACAAATGCCTATCTAATCAGCATCGTCTCTTTTGGTGTCCTTAGGAGGCCACTTGTCATCTTGCTATAAGGGATTTCTGGGCAGTAGTTCGAGGCGTCATGAAATCCAAAAGGTGCGAACCCACGTCTTGCCCTTTCGCTTCTATATAAGCTCTAACAGTGGTTTGAGAGCATAGTATTCTCTGTGTTGGTGGTTCTTTGTGCTGAAGAAGTTTCGATATAGTGGTGTACGATGGCGTTTTGGGTGGTTTTCATCCCTGTTTCTAGATTTCCTAGGAGGTATGTGTCTCATCCCCTTGTTCTTCTTCCCTAGCTATAGATAGCGAGCACAGTGGCTGTGGAGTGACTTCGAAGGTGCCACTAGTGAACTAGCGAGAGATGTACCATAGGTGAGAGTAGGCATTTTCGAGCATGTTTCTAGATATTCAAGTTGGGAGGAGGTTAACTGGTTGAGGGGTAGGCAATTGATGTATGCGAGCCTTGTCTCTATGAGGAACCGCCATGTGTGACCCCCCAAGGAAATGAGGAGCATTTTACTATCTTGTTCGATACCATGATTGTTTGCGGTTTCCTTTGTCGGATTTTGAGAAGGGAGTCATGACTAGGGCCAATATGGCTCCTTCTCAGTTTCACCCCAATAGTTGGGCTTTCTTAAGAGCCTTCCAGATTGTTTGTAAAAGTGTCGAGGTGGAGCCGACCTTGAACATATTCTTTTTTTTTTAGCTTAAGCCAAACAACTGATCCAATTAGGTGTTATTTAGTGGTTTAGTGGATTGGAGTTTGTTGGGCATGTACACGTCGTCGTATAAGTTTAAAGACAAGTATTTTAAAGTTAGGAGTTCGGTTTCTAGCAATAATCTGTTGGATGGTTTCCCACTCTATTGGGTGAAGAAGTCGAACTATGGTGGTGGCGTGGATATATAGTCATTGTTGGAGGGAGAAAGGGCAATGGTGAGGCGGTTGGAGGCATTAGGTTTCCACCCTACTGGGACCGTGCTTAGGCTAGAGCATAACAACACTCACCTTAAAAAACACATGGGTGCTAAACCATGTTTTTAACCTCTTATTGCTTGATGATTTTTTTGTGCCTAATGCGCCTGTGTGCTTTTTTGCAGAAAAAATGACTTAGTTAAATAAAGGAGATGAAGATGGTGTTGGAGGCAAAGAAGGTGCAACAGTTTGTTACCGCACCGATCGTCACGGCTATCGTGATGATCTCAGAGGTCAAGACAGTCTCTATTAAGGGCAATGCTACCTCGCGCAAGCATCTGAGGTTAGCTCAAGGAAAAGTTAAGGAGATCGTGGCAGATAGTGCATATAACAAGGAAACTCCTTCTAAGGCCATGGGGGAGAATTTTGGGATCACCACCAAGGAGACGAGTAAAAGTGGTGTTGTGCCCTTATGGGACAATGCCTTTGAGCACCACACTTTTGCCAAAGAGCACCTCGTCCTGAAGGTCAATAAAGAGGTATGGTTGAAAAAAGGCCCCTTAACCATCTGTATGGAGCAAGCAACTTTGGAAAATCCCCTTACTTTTTTGGTGGTCATTGGAGCACCTCCTCCTACTAGGTTCCACGATCTTCACTGGGATCATATGTCTAAGCCATATATAAGGTGGGATGGTGTCTCTGAGTGGTGGAGTGCGGGGTTGTGTGGTAGGACCATAGGTAGTTTGTCTGGCCATGAGGATTTAGTCTCATCTGTTGGTCTATGGTGTAATCCTCAGAGGATAAATCATTTGGTGGCTTCTGCTTGTCTGTTGGTCTAGGGTGCTCTACTGAAGTGAATATCAGCTGAATGCCACGATCTGAGCAGAGAGGCTAGACCTTGTCGCTGACAAACTGTGTGTCGTTATCTAATATAATCACCTCGGAGACCTCAAAGCAACAGATGATGAAGCGCCAAAGGAAGCAGGTGAATCAGTCATAGGTTCGACCTCAATCCACTTGCTGAAGTAGTCGACTACCATAATCAAGAACTTTAGTTGTCGGGTGGCCACGGGGAAGGCCCTTAGAATGTCAATGCCCTATTTGTTAAATGGTCAGGTCAAAGAGATCGGATGTAACTTCTTAGGTGGCTGGTGGTGGAGGTCGGTATACCTCTAGCACTTGTCACATTTTTGTATGTATGTGTTGCAGTCGACCCTCAGCATGGGCCAGAAGTAGCCTGCTCTCAGGATCTTATCTCCAACGGTGAGTTCTCCAATGTGACTACCACATGACCCCTCATGAATTTCTTTCATGACAAATTCGATAAAGGCTGGCGATAAAAAGCAAAGTAAAGGGGCAGTAAGTCCTTTTCAATATAGCACAATGTTGATCAGCGTGCAGCAGGTGACCGACTTGATCAACCAATTGGAGGTCTGTTTTTCGGGTGGCAAGGTGCCCTCATCGAGGAACCTAATGATGGGACCCATCCATGAATCAAGCTCTTCTTCGATAAATAGAACTGTGTCTGTTTCAGAGGCTGAGATGCTCGATGCCAATAAGGATTTTTGGATGATCGAGCAATTATGGGCGGGCTTATTTGTGTTTGCTAGTTTTGAAAAGAGATCGGTCGAACAATTTTGGTCCCGCGACACGTGGTGGAGGTCGAAACTGGTGAATAAGGCCCAAGTATAGTTGATGCGTTGTAGGTACTTCATCAATTGAGGGTCCTTGGTTTGGAATGTCCTAAGCACTTGTCTAGTTAGGAGTTAGGAATTATTGTGCACCAATAGTTCTTTGACTCCCATCTACTTCACGAGTAGCATCTCGACGATGAGAGCCTCATATTTCACTTGATTGTTACTTGCGTAGAAAGCGAATTGTAGGGATTGTTCAATCATCACCCTGTTAGGACCTTCCAAGATGATCCTTGCATCATTGCCCTTTTGGTTAGAGGATCCATCAATGGAGAGCAACCAAGTGGAGCACTCAACGTCGTTGGAGAGCGACAAGGAGAGTTCGACCAGGAAGTCCAAGAGCGTTTGTGCTTTGACGTGGCCTTGTCGTTCGAACATGATGCCATATTTTGATAATTTGAGCCTATTTCATCATTTACCCCGCCAGGTCTAGCTTGTAGAATATTTGTCTAGTGGGTTGGTTGGTGTGATTACTTGGAAGCTTTAGAAATAATGGCGCGGTTTGCATATAGTAGTTAGTAGGGCGAGTGCTAATTTTTGAACTCGCTAGTACTTGATTTCTCTGCCACGTAGGACATGGTTGACAAAATATGATGGGATCTGCTGCTCCCGACCTCCTGGATTAGGACTAAGCTGATAACCCTATTTGATGCAGAGATATAGACATAGATCAGTTCGTCTGGACGAGGGCACTGCAAAACCAAGAGAGTGAACAAGTATGCTTTGAGTTCACAAAAAACTTGGTCACACTCGGGCGTCTACTGAAAGTGGCTGCTCTTAAGAAAGTATTGGAAGAATGGGAAAACATAGTCGCCAAACTTGGAAAAGAACCGAGAGAGGGGGTATTCTGTCCTACCAGAGCTTGTATCTCTATTGTAGTCGGTGGTTGCATATCTAGGATGACGGAACATTTGTCGAGGTTGGCTTCTATCTCCTTGCTAATAAGCATAAAACCTAAAAATTTGCATGCCTTTATACCAAAAGAGCATTTCTCTGGGTTCAACTTTAAAGAAAACTTGTCCATGGTGGTGAAAAATTCCTGAAGGTCCTAATTGTGATCAGAGGGCATTGTTGATTTGATGACCATGTTGTCCACGTAGACTTCAATATTTCTACTGATCATGAGTGAAAAGATGCGGTCCATAAGTCTTTAATACGTCGCGCCAACGTTCTTTATCTCGAACGACATTACCTAATAGCATAGGCTACATTGGACCACTATGAAAGTGATCTTACACTCATCGGAGGGGTGTATATGTATATAGTTGTAGCCCGAGTATACGTCTATAAAGCTTAGGAGGTCGTTTGATGTTGCGTCGACCAACTTGTCAATGCTTGGTAAAGGATAGGGGTCCTTGAGGAAAACCTCATTCAAGTCGGTGAAGTCGACGCACATATGCCATTTTCTGATTTGCTTCTTTACCATCACCACGTTAGCAAGCCAGAAGAGGTACTGATTTCTCAGGCATCCCTCCCAAGCCATCGTTGATGATTCTTGAGCAAAGAAAGAAGTTTCCTAGGGTCTACTCTTAGAGGTTCTTGAGGTTCAAGAAATGGAGGTGGAAGAATAGAAGATGTTGGTGAAGATTGGCGCCACTTCTTCAATGAAAGAGGTAAGCCATGCTGAAGCTAGCCACAAAGGAAGGAACCTTGATAATAGCATGAAGGACTCTCACAAGAGTGGAGAGAAAATGAACACTCTCTAAGAACAAAGAGCTCTCAAATTTAGAGAAAGGTTATTTTCATTCAAATGAGTGTTAAAAACTACATAAGGAGGGAATGCTCTATTTATAGAGCAAAGCATGAACCATCGACTTAGGATCCCAGGTTGAACGTCTAACATGCTTAATTAAGGGTTAGTTGGCTTAATTTAGTGTTAATTTATCATGTGCTCAATTAACACTAATTTAATCCAACTAAAGATCCAAACATGACCCTAAAAATATGGATCTATGTTCCCTCTAGTTTGAATTTGAATTTTGGAGGGAAATGACATGGCACCTCCAAAATTCAAATTAAAATAAGAAGCAACAAGAATCAGCCAAGTAGGAGTGAGAAAGCACATGTGGAGTGAAACAAGGGGACAAAGGGACCCACATGTCTCCTATATGCTTCATGTGTTAGTTAGAAGGGTGTGAAGAAGAATTAGGGATGTAGAAACTAAATTCCACACGTCTAAATCCTCTTGGACCAGCCCAAACTAATTAACACACTCCACAAGGAGACTAATTACACCTCCTAAAGAAAATAGAACCTATAGGCCAAAATACAAGACCGAAAATTAAACTAGCTACACCCCTAAAATCCTAATGACTTAAGTGTGCTTATACAATCCTAAAACTAGTCAAATGAATACAATTAAATGGAACATGTCCTAAACTAAGCTTCTTGAAGCTTCATCCAAGTCATGCTCCTTTCTTATTATCCTAGCTCAAGCTCATGCTAGGCATGCATGCATCATACTTCGTTGTGAGGACAAAGGAGGTCTTAGGGGATCCTTAGGTTGACGTATGTATTCCAAAAAAGAACATCGGCGAAGCTGCCTTGGCATACCAAAATGTGGTGTACATTGTAGCCCATCATTATCGTCAAGATGACTATCAGGTTATGCACGTGGGGCGTGATGCCTTCGTAATCCTCATCAGAAAAGGAGATCGCTCGAGTTGGTAGGCGAACGGGCTTTGCATTTGCCGAGACCCTAAAGACCGAGCTGTGTATCTTTTTTGCGTTGATGACGTCGATCCCCCACCATCGAATCCTCCTACTATGGTGTTGAAGTCCCTCCCTAATCGGTCGTTCATGGTCACCTTTGTTCATTCAGCTCCTCTTTGACTTACCTTAAGGAGGAGGCAATTTTGGTTGTTTTTCCTTGTTGTGACTCGAGCCCCGAAGGTAGTAGTGCAAGTGCCCCTCCTTTATGAGTTTCTCGATTTGTCTTATTAGTGCATAACACTTCTTGGTGTTGTGACTGTAGGCTCAATGGAACTTGCACCATGAGTCTTAGTCACATCCCAATTGGCAATCTGACGTCGGGGAGAAGCGCAACAACTAGTGATGTTCCCATCCTACAAGATCTGTTGTCGCGAGACCGTCAATGGGGTAGGGTTCTAAAGTTGTACTCGTAGTAGCATGGTTTAGGCTGGGGTGGGTTCGAGTGCTTACTAGGCTCGACATAGTTGCATCGTCCTGTGTTTGACTGCCATCTTTCCTCTTATCCCCTAAGTGGTGCTTGATCTTATCGTTCTTTTTTGGGGACTTCGGTCCTCTTGTCATCTCATCTATTTCCTTGGCCCTCTTTTGCATTATCAGTTCCTCTACATCGATGTGGTAGACTGTGTGGGCCCTAATCTCAGCCATGTTTTCGGGTTCCCTATGGACCATGAATTCTCCAAATGGGTTAGCATAGAGGCCCTTCATGAAGGCAGCCATGAACATTCTTTCATTGGGGTCTTGGACCCTAACCATTGTGTTACTGAAACGTGTTAGGTATTTTGTCAGCATCTCGTCTGGCCTTTGCCTTATGTCAAAGAGGTTGGTCATGGATGTTGGTTTCTGTCTATTCACTACGAACTGGGTCATGAACAACCTTGAGAAATCCTCGAATTGAGTGATTGCCCTATCGGGTAGTGAGCTGAACCAATCTAAGGTGGACCCGCTCTGGGTTCCAGCGAAGATTTTGCACCTGATTGCATCATCTCCTCCACTAATGAGCATCTGCGAATGAAATTTCCGCAAATGGCGGTTCAAGTCGTTGCTTCCATCAAATGACTGCATTTTGGGAATGAGAAAATGGGGCAGGATTGGTTTAGCTTAGGCATGGCAACGGGGTGGGGCAAGGAAGGGTATGACATTCCTATCTCCATCCTCACTTCCAAAACTCATCCTTATCCCTGCCTCCATACTCGGTGGATATGAAATTTATGTCCCCATCCCCGTCGGGTATCGAGTATATCTGTACCTGTCTCATACCCAAAAAAAATTATAATAATATTTTAGTAAAAAACAATTTGTTTGAATATGATAATATTAATTTAAAAGTTATCTAATAAACACAAAGTTTGTAATTTGTTAATTAAATGTCAAACCTTTCTTTTTTTTAAAACAAATAAATATTTTAGTCATTAAAATAAAACTGAAGTGAGGCGAGTATGGGGACGGGTACAGGTATGGGGTGGGTATATATGTCCCCATCCCCAACATAACAAATTGGGTATTCTCCATACCTGTACCCATGCCCAATAAAATCGGGGATCCTCGTCAACTTCAGAATAGGTTCAAGGATTACCTATAACTACGAGTTTATTTGTCATCCCTAGTTCAATGTCAATGTCTTACAAGAAAGGTTGGAAGTCCCATTAAGGCTCCGGGTAAGTGTCGAGATCGATGCATCTAAGTGTGGCTAGTTGCACCCTAAACTCCTGTTGCGCGACCTCGACCTGCTGTTGAGCGTCCACCTGTGCTTCCTGGCTGCACTCCTTGGCCTTGACGGCACGAGTTTAAGCCTCTTATGCCTCTTGGTGGATTTCATGCATCTAGAGCTGTTAGCCTAGAGGTGGAAGTCTCTGCACGTCGTGTTTGTACCATTGTAATAGGAAAGAAAGGTCTCCGATTTCAGTTTTACTGGCTCTCGCTGTGGTCCCCAAATCTTCTCGCTGACAATCAAAGAGGTTGTCTTGTTAGTGAGCTTCTGTGTAAAGGATGAATTGGATGCCCGTGATGCTAACTATGCCCTCCTTTTATAGGCTCGGGCCATGGTCATCACCTTTGATCTGAGGAATATCTCCTCTATCTACGCAGGTCGTGGTATAATGGGCCATAAGGAGAACGAGAGCGTGCCATTGTGGAAGTCGTGCGGTCATCAAGGGGTTATAGGACATGTTCGTGCCATCATGGGGACCAGGTCGTTATTTGCACGACCCAATCCATTATTAGATGAATTCTGATTTGAATAATTATTAATACATTTTTACTTTATTTAAAGGATAAAAATGCCTTATGAATATTTTTAATAGATATTTTTTTTACACACACAAAAAAAAAACTTTAAAAAAAATGGTAACTTTGTTTTATTGTTTTTTTTTTATTTTAATGTTGATGAAAATTAAAAATAAATAATAATAAAATATGAAAATATTAAGAATATAAGGTAAAAAGTTAAAATTATTTTATTTTTAATTTTATTTTTTAATTTTTAGCTGCGTTAAAATGAAAAAAAAAAGAGTAAAACAACATTAAAATTATTTTATGTTTAATTTTTAAAAGTTTTTTATGTACATAAAATAAAATATTAATTAAAACGGTATAATATTTATATACATTTTTGTTTTTTAAATAGGGTAAAAATACATTAATGATAATTAAAATCAAAATTTATTTAATAGTATAACTAGATATGAAATTTTGTAAAATTCAATAGGAAAATTTTAAAAATTCAATATTCCTTCATTTAGGGTCCTTAACACGTATCCTACGGGTATGGGTTAGCAAATCCCTTTAGTTTTTGCTCGGGATTCTGGAAATATTCGAGAGGGCTCTGCAGCTAACCAATTCAAATATGACCGCATTGAGTTATAGCTTAGGTGTGTACGGATTATAGTTGCATCCAACTATATCCACGTTAAACTCGATTGATCATTCATATAGCTTATAAGTTTGTACAATAGAAAATAGAAATATTTGTTCATCGCTATTCTGTCATTCTAATGTATATCTACAAAAAAACTAACAGTCTCATAGCATCTCTAATAAAAATTTCTTATATAAATTTTACAAGTTTGGACGCTTAAAATCTAGAGAGAGGTGCTGATATATTACAGATGCTCTAAAATACTCATATCCTTGGTAATCAAGGTGGCACAATAACATTGACATTTAGTAAGTGGAGTGCGACTTCAGAGTAGTATCCTTGGTCATCACGGTGGCCGGTGGAATAGTAACATTATGACAGGAATTTCTCATCAATGCGGCTATACTGATTTTTTTTTTAAAGGAAAAATAGTATATATAATATTTATGTGATTGAAACTAAAGGTTTTAGTAATTTAAATTAAAGATTTCAGTAGTTTGTACAAAAGATGTCAATAAAGCCTGAGGATTCACATAACAAAATAAAAACATTATGACAGAATCATATTTATGACTCTGGTACAAACCTTTCCATTGAATGACACTACTACATTGTCAACATACATATATAAGATAGAGGATTGCTGCACTATCAAAAAATCTGCAATCTTTATTAAAACCAAAGAAACACAACAAATATTTTTATATCATAATTTTGACTGATATCAAAATATCTAAATATTTTATATTATTATTATTAAAAACTATAAAATTCTTACATATGTACTCAAGTGGGTTTAAACCGAAGTAAAAATCATTATCATAATCAGGAAGAAAAGGTAAGAAAAGGGTAATCAGTATAAGGCTGATATTCACTCAAGCGGGTTTAATTAAAAAAGGTGTCTGGGTTGTTACCGACAAAAAAAAAGGCTGATATCCAGCATTAGTCAAATGAAGAACTTGGTGTTCACTTCACATATCTCTTTAATCTGAGGATGGATCATGTCCTTGGCCACAAACTCGTGTCTCACATTCCTTAACTCAATCCAACTAAAAGCTGGTTCCTTCTTCAAACATCTCTCCTTCGTTACCATTCTAACTCTTTTAACATCACCCCATCTGCCAGCTGCAGCATAGATGTTTGCCAACATAACATACCGGCCGTATTTTCTGTTTCTAACTCAAACAGTACTTCTGCAGCCTTTCTGGCAAGCTCCAAGTTCTCATGACCTCTACAAGCACCCAACACTGCAATGTGATTCTTAATATCATGAGGCACTTTTTTAATCAAACTCATGGCTTCGTTAAGTCTGTTTTTCCTCCCCAGCAAATCAATCAGTAAAGCACAGTGATCAGTTTTTGGCTTCATTTCATACTTCCTTTCCATCAAACCCACCAACTCTAACCCTTCATTATCTAAACCTGCATGACCACACCCTGATAGCACCCCAAAAAAAGTCACTTGATTGGGCTCTATTTTGGCTTTTATCAATGACCATTTTGTGCAAACCCAGTTATCAATGAATTCCAATTTCTAAGTTACCACATCCCTCACAGGAGCCATCTCTAACAAAATTTCAGCTGATTTCATATCTCCACACTTGCAATACAAGTCAACCAAAGCATTTACACACGTACACATTAAACAATTAAGTTTCCACTTTTGTTACCTCTAATAATATTTGACCATGCACTTGCTTACCTCTTCCTATAAGAGCCTCCTCTGCACAAGCATCTAGAACACTCACGAAAGTTGGAGAACTAGGCCTCACCCTCTTCTAACATTTGCTTAAAAACATCAAAAGCTTCACCACAACGCCCATTTCTCACCAAACCCGTTATCAAAGCAGTCCAAGAAACCGTGTTCTTAACCGGCATATCCTTAAATACCCTACAAACCTTTTCCAATCTACATGCTCTAGTGTAAGCCACAGCCATTGATGTCCAGGGCACAACGTATCTCTCCGGCATCCAACAAAACACACAACAAGACAAATTGGGTTCCCCCCGTTTCCCATAAGCATCAATTAAAGCGTTGTTGAGAATCACATTCCACTCCATTTCAACTATAACTGACATCCCATGAACCTGTTTGAACACGTCTAACATCAAACTGTAACGACCATTTTGAATCACCTGAAAGAGCTTAACGGAGTCTTAATGAAGCCCGTGGGCCGTGGTGCGTAAAGCCGGAGATTAGCAAGTTATAACTAACGACGTCCCTTTGAGGCATTTTGTCGAACAGCTTATGGACCTTATCAAAACGGCCCGTTTTTCAGTAAAACGAGATTAGTGTGTTCCACGGATGAGTGGTCTTGTTGGGAAGATCGTCAAAGATCTTGTACAAACTTTCTTCGCAGCCGCACTTTGAATACACGTCAACGAGACCGTTCGCCAGGAAAGCGTCTACGAAAAGCGCGGTTTTGATAAGGTGACCGTGCACGGCACTTGCGAGTTTCACATTGCTCGCCGTGACACTTTGACATCAGAAACGAACAAAAAAAAAAAAAAAAGCGACATCGTTGGGGAGCATAGTCATGCTGCTTTCTGGGAATCAAATTAAGAGTCTTTCTATAAGGTTTCGTTGATGGGACCCACTTGTTAAAATTAAGGGTCTTTCTGTTATGCTATGGAATGGGTAGATATGGGTTCATTCAAAAAATGGTGGGTGACCTTTATTTCCTCGATTCATCACCCTTCGCGAAGTTATTGGACTCCTGTGTTCGCTCAAAGTCCGGAATTGACGTGTGTCGCATTCATGCCAGAATCATTAAGACACAGTTTTCATCTGAAGTCTTCATTCAGAACAGGCTCATTGATGCTTATGGTAAATGCGGTTATTTTGAGGACGCATGCAAGGTGTTTGGTCGTATGCGGAAGATGAACACTTTCAGTTATAATGCTATTTTAAGTGTTTTGATGAAGTTCGGTAAACTTGACGAGGCTTTTAAGATTTTTAAGTTAATGCCCGAGCCCGACCAATGCTCTTGGAATGCCATGGTGTCCGGTTTTGAGCAACATGGTCGCTTTGAGGAAGCGTTGAAGTTCTTCGTTGATATGCATAGTGAGGATTTTGTCCTTAACGAGTATTCGTTTGGAAGTGCTCTTAGTGCTTGTGCAGGATTGCCAGATTGGAATATGGGGATTCAAATCCATGCTTTGATATCAAAGTCTAGTTATTTGTTAGATGTTTACATGGGTTCTGCTCTTGTTGATATGTACTCCAAGTGTGGGATGGTGGTTTGTGCTCAAAGAGCTTTTGATGGAATGGTTGTGAGGAATATAGTTTCTTGGAACAGTTTGATTACGTGCTATGAACAAAATGGTCCTGCCGGGAAAGCTATAGAGGTTTTTATTAGGATGATGGATAATGGGGTTGAACTTGATGAGATTACTCTGGCTAGTGTGGTCAGCGCTTGTGCGAGTATGTCAGCAATTAGGGAAGGTTTGCAAATACATGCTCGTGTTATGAAACTGGATAAGTTTCGGGATGACCTTGTGTTAGGCAATGCATTAGTCGATATGTATGCAAAATGCAGAAGAGTTCATGAAGCTCGATTGGTTTTTGATAGGATGCCACTAAGGAATGTGGTGTCTGAAACCTCCATGGTTAGTGGATATGCTAGGGCAGCCAGTGTGAAAGCAGCAAGGTTAATGTTTTCGAATATGATGGAGAAGAATGTGGTGTCCTGGAATGCGCTTATTGCAGGTTACACACAGAATGGAGAGAATGAGGAGGCAGTTAAACTTTTCCTCATGCTGAAGAGAGAATCTGTTTGGCCAACCCATTACACCTTCGGGAATCTACTCAATGCGTGTGCAAATCTCGCCGAGCTGAAGCTTGGTAGACAGGCTCATAGTCACATTTTGAAGCATGGATTTTGGTTCCTTTCTGGAGAAGAATCAGATATTTTTGTGGGGAATTCTCTCATTGACATGTACATGAAATGTGGAATGGTTGAAGATGGAAGCCTGGTTTTTGAGCATATGGTAGAGAGGGATATTGTCTCATGGAATGCCATGATAGTGGGGTATGCACAAAATGGTTATGGTACAGATGCCCTTAAAATTTTCAGGAAAATGCAGGTGGTATCTGGAGAAAAACCAGATAATGTTACTATGATAGGAGTTCTATCTGCATGTAGCCATGCAGGACTTGTTGAAGAAGGACGGCGCTACTTCCACTCAATGAGGACTGAGCATGGTCTAGTCCCATTGAAGGACCATTTTACATGCATGGTTGATTTACTGGGTCGGGCTGGTTGCCTTGATGAAGCAAACGATTTGATAAAGACAATGCCAATGCAGCCTGATGCTGTTGTCTGGGGGTCTTTACTTGGTGCTTGTAAGGTTCATGGAAACATTAAATTAGGGAAATATGTAGCGGAAAAGCTCACGGAGATTGATCCCTTCAACTCTGGCCCTTATGTTCTTCTTTCAAATATGTATGCTGAGCTTGGTAGATGGAAAGATGTGGCTAAAGTCAGGAAACAGATGAGGTCACGGGGAGTAATGAAGCAACCTGGTTGCAGTTGGATTGAAATACAGAGTCATGTGCATGTTTTCATGGTGAAAGATAAAAGGCACCCTTGTAAGAAAGACATCCATTTTGTTCTGAAAATTCTCACAGAACAGATGAAGCGGGCTGGCTATGTGCCAGAAGAAGCTGATGATGATGAGATTTCTGAGGAGGAAAGTGACTCCGAATCTATCTTGCATTGCGAGATGGAATTGGATGCTGATACTGATACTGCAGTTGCATAAGAAGTAATTCTTCTGGCCAATTGCCGTCCTTCGCTACAAAGTAGGAAATTTTGTATGAAAGTTTGATTTTTGAGAGAAGGCTCTAGCAATTTAGATGAGGGTTCCTCCAAAATTTTGGGTTTAAGTTAATTTACTCAGTTTGATGTTACCACTGCCTTCAACGCAACAAATGATATATACTTCCAATCTGCTAAATTTCTGGTAGTTAAGCACATTAATTTTAATCATATGCTCAGTTTGATTGCCAGAAAGATGAGGTCAACATTCTGTGAATAGTTGAAACACATTGAAATTAAATAGGAATATTTTAATTTAAATAACAAAAGAGATTTAACTCTACAGCCCACTCATAGTAATTTAAGACAATTAGGTTTCATTAAGTAAATATTCTTTTAAGTTAATTTTTATTTTTCTAAGTAAATTTAAAATGTTTAAAATTACAGCTACAAATTAAAAATCATAAAATCAAATAAAATTATACATTGAAAATTTTTAGAATAAAAACTGGAATATTTTCTATATAATTTTATTTCTGTTTAGTGACACAAGGCAATTCACATTGTAGCTAATTTTACACAATTATTATATGATTTGATTAAGAGATGTACTATCCAAAAAATAAATATATCTTGTCAATATAGTTAACAATACATTTTACTTCCTTTGAATAATCTCAATTTTTAATAGTTATTCTTTTTTCTATAAATAAATGTTAATTGTTAATAAGTTAGTAGAGAGATTTAAATTCACACCTTGTTCCTCTTATTTATCTCCACATAAAAACATTGTAATTAGACTAACTAACTCCCAACAGTCTTATGCTTCACGTATAGCATTTAAACCTCTTTCATTATGATACGCCGTGTGTTACCTATTTAATAATTTAATGCTTTACTAATAGACATATTAAAAATCATGATGAATTATTACTAAATGAATGTAGAACCATATTACACGGTGTGCATGATCTTCAGACCTTGTTACCTATTAGAAAGTTATAATGTGATTTTATTTAGTTACTTGTTAAATATAATAAAATATTTTTTCTCAACTATGTGACTCGTGTAAGTCTACTAAAAAAATCACTCTTGCATTTATAGTTACGAAATGAACCCTGAACATTTTATATTTTAGTACTTACAAATGCAAATGTATTAAACCTTGGAATAAAAAATGTATCCCGTATTTTACTGCAATATTTCATTATTAATGTATTGAATAATTTAATAAAAAAGGGATTAGTGTATTTAATAAAAATTATTTAGTTATAGTACAATATATACAATTGAAGTGCTCACTACAAAATATAAAGGTAAATTCAAATTTTTTCCTCATGTTCAGGAACGGATTTATTTGAGAAGTTAGGGCCTTGGCCCCTAATTTTTTTTTTAATTTTTAATATTTATAATAATAAAATTTTAATATATAATATTTTGTAATGTATTTTTTAAACTTAATGTTTTCATTTAGTTAATTATTTTTTACGGATTTTATTGTAAAGATAATAATTTTATGTGTTATTTTAATTTTTATAAAATATTTTAATTCTCTTCTATAATATTTATCATAAAAATAATAAAATTTTTCTCCATTTATACAGTTATATATATATATATATATATATTTTAATTTGATGTGAAAAAAATCTTCTTTACATAAATATTTAATATTATTAATTTTATTTTAATAATAATATTTAATTGATATTTTAAAACAATCAGGCTTTCTAAGGCTGGAGTGTATCCCTTTACTATTTTGGTGGGAAAAAACGGTGAATTAGGCAACAAGCATGTATGGAGAAAGAAAATACGAGAGGAATCTGAATGATGAAGAGAGAGACCGTGGCGTGAATTAAGGAATCATAGAAAATACACACCAACAGAATACAATAGTTTTTATACATTTTTTGCTTGCTGATGTGATTTTATATCTTCTTTTTCACCTATCTGCGAAAAGAAAAATCCAAGACACGTGAACCCTCTTGAGAGAGAGTCATGACACTTTTGAGATGACTCCTTGTGAGCATTTGTACCTAAGAAATGCATAAGAAATGAACCTGTAAACCAAGATGAAGCACACCATCACACCAACATTCTTCCATCTACTATTCTCCCCTCCAAGCTCTGCTTTTTTAAGTAGATCCTCCCCTCTCACCACACATGCCCCGAACAAGTACTCCAAGCACTTATTTGAGTTGGAGAATTCATTTATTAGGAACCCTTCAAAGGGATACTTAAATGGAGATATATAATGCATGAAAATCCAGTAATTTGGAATTTCATGTTTTGATATGAAGTAGCCAGAGAACAAGAGAAATGAACCGATTACACCGGCTATCATTGAATTCCCAACAATGAAATTAGGCACCAGAGCGCTGAAACATACCACAACCGAATTTGCAGTGTAAAGAATTAGCCAAATTAGCACCAAAAAGTACAAAAATGCCGTGAAATTCCTATTGAGACCAATAAGGCAGTACAAAGGAATTGTGAACAAAATGGCAAGTACGAGAAGAAATGGCAAGTAAACCAGGCCATTGGCAATAGCATAAGATGAAATTCTGTAGCTTCCACTAGAAGTCTCCCTCATTAGAATCTCCCTTTCTTGTAGAAAAATCGGTAAAGCTTCAGTGGTGCTTGATAACAAAAACGTTAATATGAAAGCAAATAGACCCACTCTTTCTTCTGCTCCCACTATACCATCTTTGAGATTACAAAAGACGGAGCCCAAAACCAGTCCAGAAATCAGCATCTGAACTGTCCTACATGCAAACAGTTCCTTTGTACGAAGGATGTTTTTGGAGAACCTATGAGTGAGAATCATGATTTCTCTCATTCCTGAATTAGCAAAATCACAAGTGATATCCATTCCCGCACTAATGATTTCAACATCAATATCAATTACCTTGGATTCTTGAAACAACTGTTGCAAAGTAAACTTACCACTTCTACTCGCACCTTGATCACCACCTTTCTTTTGTTGCATTATCCCTGGTAATCTCCGTGGCACTTCTAGCTGAACCTGCTGAAACTTTTGTTGTTGCTGAATGGTCTCAACGGAATCAATGGCAAATTCAACTACATTAACATGAAATGGAACCTCTAAACCCATTAGCCTTAGATTCACACCCAGCAAATCCACAGTTCCATGGTGTAACACATAGCCATTGGCCAGTAACAGTATTGAGTTGAACGACTTCACTATTCTGAACCCAGGTTGATGGATACTTAGGATTATAGTTCGTTCCCTAGAGTCAGCCATAGCTTTAAGCATTTCAATTATTTGCAAAGCTGAGGTGCTGTCAAGCCCTGAAGTTGGTTCATCCAAAATCAGCACTTTTGGATCATGTATGGCTTCAACACCAATGGAAACTCTGCGCTTCTCACCACCAGATATGCCGCGGACTCTGTCATCTCCAATTCTAGTCCTAGCAACATGGCTGAGACCAAGCTCTAGAATCACTGACTTCACCCTGGACCATAGTTGTTCTTGAGAGAGATTTAACCTTAACTTTGCGCTAAACAAAATGGTTTCTTCAACTGTAAGTAAGGGAAACAAGGTATCCTTTTGTGTAACATACCCTGAAAATTTTTTGAACTGAGCTTTATCTACAGGTTCTTGATTCACCAAGATAGAACCACTTTGTGGACTAGATTTACCAGCAAGAATCTCAAGCAAGGATGATTTTCCTGCCCCACTTGGCCCAACAATTGCCAGAATTTCCCCTGCCTTTGCTATGCAATTCACATCCTTGAGGACATGCCTAACTCCATTGCATGATCTTTGTTCAACATTTGCTTCATCTTCTGCTTCATGACAATCTTCCCTATTCAGCTGTGGAGTTTTCCTCAAGATTTTAAAAGATTGCCCTCTGGCCTTTGTACGGATCTTGTAGTTGATGTCTATTGCCTCAACCACACACCCTTGTTTCTTCATGGAATATATTTCTTACTCTATTTTTTTCTCTTTCACTATCTGTTTCTTTTCTACTCGCTTCTTATTTACAAGCCCTTTTGGTTGTCTATATTTTCCATATTGTTTTTCAATCCACAGTTTTTGCCTCAGCCACTGGCTGTGAAACGATGAGTGGTTGCAAGGGATTTCACTGCAAAAACATTGAGATCCTCAAACTAGTATACATAGTTCACGTGCACTTGTTCTGGCTAGTGCTTGGAGAATAAAATTATACAATAGGATGGTTCACGTGAATATTCTTGGGTTCTCGTCGTTTCGAGGGACGACTACACATTACACTAGTTTATACACATCTTTAGTGACCAACTGTTACATAAAAGTTAAGATCTACGTGTATGTAAGTCTTGCAGAGACTAATCTCAGAGAGATTTTCTATAAAAATAAGACATCCCCTGTACCCTGTCTTCTGTCATGATTGGAGTAATTGTTTTTAACACTGCGAAATTAGAAATAAGAGATCGAGTATGGCAACGATTATAGGAGATGGACTACAAGATAAGAAAACCCTCCACCTTAAAACAACAGTCTTAAAAAAAATTATATTGATCTCATCTTGCAGAAATGAACAGAGATTCAAACCTACAATTATCAAATTAATGTTGGACTAGACTTTGTCTTATTTTACTAGACTGGTACCTTATGATCAAATATGAAATATATAATAACCTGTGCATGAAAATGATCATAGATGATTTATTTTAACAAAAAGAAAAGAACATAAAGGACTAGTGATGTAACTGTTGAAAAAATCCTAGGTACAATTTTCTTAAGGATCACGTATATGACTTTTGACTTGTGGGACCATGCAACAAACTCTCTCTATCCTTCCAATTATTTAAACACGGCTAGGAATCTAACTTGAATGTAGTATTAAACTGAAACTATCGTGTGTGAGTTGATAAATGCGTTGAGTAACACATGAGATTTTGTAGTCACATAGGAGTACACGAGGCATTGGGAATTAACGAAGCAGGGGTCCCTTTGGGTCCTTCAGTTTGTGGCTGAAATTTCATAATGCTAAAAATGTTAACCAAATAACCATCCCAAACTGTAACTTGACGTGAGCATAAACTTTTTTCTGTAAGTCCAACGATTATTTGAATATACAATTATACCTTTATGAAAAGTTCTCATAAAATGATTACTTGTCCTTCTTATTACTGAAACTAGAAAAATTATTATTTCCAGCTTCAAATGCAGCAAAACCAACCCAACCTTCTAGCTATTTGCTATTTGTCTTAGGACATATTTGATTAAGCTTATCTGGAAACAGATAAGAAACTATAAAAAAAAATAAAAAAAATTATTAACCTTTTAAGAGATATAAAACTTTTAAAATGCTTGCATCATTTAAAAAAATACGGAGAAGTTATTTTAACTTTTTTTTTATTATTTCTTTTAAAAATTATTTTAGAAAAGATCACTCAAATAGAACTAAGTCACTATTCCCTCATTTTATTTTATTAGTTATTTTAGTTTATTTATAATTTTTTAAATTAATTCACTTTTCAATGCAATAATTACAGATTCATTTGATATTATTCTAAATAAGTACTTATACTAATTTAATTTTTTTAATGTTATGCCTATTAATTCTTAATTAACGTTTTAATAAATATATTATATTAATTAACTCATTTATTGTTACCTGTGAGAAAAGCTTAGTTCAAAGTTCAAGAATGCTAAGCGTAATGATATTTTTCTTCGTTAGATAAACAATATTTTCTAATATCGTAAGGATTGAATAAAATTCTCAGGAAAATATCACGATCAGTTGAGATTCTTAGCGCTACATAATCTGCTAGAATGACTGGAAAAAATAAATCCAGAATGATTCATGACAAAATATGGTGGACCTTGGCCGATGAATTTTATTCGAAGAAAAATAATTTTATGAGAAAATGATGTTGGATCACCAATAACAAAATGTTATGGTCGTTAAGTCATTCTCTAGAGTAAAGAAGACTCAACTATGAGCATTTAAGTGTCTTGTTTTTCAGCTGTGAGCGTGATTTTTTATCTAGTGTTTTCAGAGTTATCTTTATTCCGATATAGGAGGTCATTCTTATCTTTTAGCCTACGAATTAGGGAGGTTTCCTAGTTTTAAGGGTAATTATATCTTTTGAGGTAGTTTCCTAGTTTTAAGAATGATTATGGCTGATTGATCTACGTGGGTTCATTTTTTTAAAAAAATTACCTAAATGGGTCTGTTTTTAAAAATATTATCAACATGGGTCTGTTTTAAAAGTTGACTTGGTCAAACCGCAACTCGTAATTGCGGGTTACGTGTCACGTTAACTGTGTGCTTACATGGAAGTCAGCGTGGAAAAAAATTATTTAAAACCGCAACTGGGAATTGCAGTTTGACTGGTCT
The DNA here is from genome assembly GCA_037954015.1 of Psophocarpus tetragonolobus. Taxonomy (NCBI): domain Eukaryota; kingdom Viridiplantae; phylum Streptophyta; class Magnoliopsida; order Fabales; family Fabaceae; genus Psophocarpus; species Psophocarpus tetragonolobus. The sequence goes on along the minus strand of CM075688.1, from coordinate 41,618,535 downwards.
TTGACCAGTACCTTCCCTCTGTCCAATGGGTAAATAGGGCACAGATAACTAGCTCAGTAAAACCGCAAGTTAGACTTGCGGTTTGACCAACCCCTCTTTTTATCCAACAGTTGCAAAAAAACGCATATTTCTAGACACACAAAACCGCAATTCACACTTGCGGTTTGTGTGGTCTTTGACCAGCCCCCTTTACCCAACAAGTGCAAAAGACGCAGATTTCTAGACCCACAAAACCACAATTCACGCTTGCAGTTTGTATGGTCTTTAATTAACTCATTTCTAGATATATAAAACCGCAAGTCACACTTGCAATTTTAATTAAATATCTGTTTTTTTCCGTTACCCATCAGTTTCTTTTAACCCAGGAATAAGAATGGGCGCGAATTTTTAGGACGTGAAAACTGCAGTTCACACTTGCGATTTGTATTAAATATTCATCTTTTTCCGTTACAGCATTTAACACAGCAGTTAATGTCCACATAAACCACAGATGAGACTTGCGGTTTATGTGAAATTTTTCTCCTATTTATTCGCCCAGTTAGCCCCACAGAATCACACAATTAAAAGAAAGTTTTTATTCTGAAGCTTGTTTCCAAATATTGAGGTTAATTTCCTTATATAATATTTTGATATATTTTTCTTATATATTATTTTTTATTTTGTTATATATTATTTTGGGTATTATTTTAACGTAATATTTCGTTTTAAATTTTAGCAATTGTCATGGCATACTTCATTTTTGGAACTAAACTGACATAATAGGTAGTATTTATAAAAAACTAAACTGACATAATAGGTAGTATTTATAAAAAACTAAACTGACATAATAGGTAGTATTTATAAAAAATAATTAGTATCAAATTAAAAAGCTTAATACAATATTTATTTTGCAGTAATTTTTTAATACTATACTATTTTTTGAAACTAAAACAATAAAATGATTGATTACTCTAATTAGTATGAATCCTGATTTTAAGACAATTTTAAAAACATGAATCTCCATAAACTAATTAAATGCTTCAAAATCTTCTAATGACCAAATTAAATATACATTAAAAAAATAGGCTACAAATTATACTAAAACTATGGCAAAATCAAATCTGGGAAGGTTAGGAACTTGGCACTCCATAAATAGACAAAATCTTACAATAAAACAAACATGCACACACCTTCTTACTTTTCATCACTTTTTGATATATAGTAATTTTTTATATACTAATTAAGTATAAAAAAATGATATTTAATTAAAATCGTAAGTATGACTTGCAGTTTTGTGTGTCTAGAAATTTGTGTTTTTTTGCAATTTTTGGATAAAAATGGAGGCTGGTTAAAGACCACACAAACCGCAAGTGTGAATTGCGGTTTTGTGTGTCTAGAAATATGCGTTTTTTTGCAACTGTTGGGTAAAAAGAGGGGTTGGTCAAACCGCAAGTCTAACTTGCGGTTTTACTGAGCTAGTTATCTGTGCCATGTTTACCCATTGGACAGAGGAAAGGCGCTGGTCAAAAACCAGTCAAACCGCAATTCCCAGTTGCAGTTTTACAATAACTTTTTTCCATGTTGCTTCCACGTATACACATAGTTGACATGACACGTAACCTGCAATTACGAGTTGCGGTTTGACCAAGTCAACTTTTAAAACAGACCCATGTCGGTAATATTTTTAAAAACAGACCCATCTAGGTAATTTTTTTTAAAAATGAACCCACTTAGGTCAATCACCCAATGATTATATATTTTGAGGTATACTAAAGCGGGTGTGCGCTAAGGGGTTATGATGTGATGGTTAGAATTGTTTGGCTAGAGGGACACTTTTTCGAGAGTTCAGTTGGCGTCAAGAGACAAAGCGTAACATATTTCTTTCAGTCGGCATCTAGAGGTAGGGGTAACATAGCCCCTTAGCCTTAAGTGTTATTTATAGTGTGAAGAGAGGCTTAAAGTGTCTAGAGGTCGCTTGTCCGGAGGGAGGGTTGGTAAGCATTATTGACGTTGATCGCTCGGCTCTTATTGCTTTATGACTTTGTTTGTTTAGATTTCATCCATGTAAAACTCATTGGAATTTTTCTAAGTTAAAATCATTTTTCTTCCTTTTGTGTCGCGATCGTTTGAGATTCTTAGGATGTGAGCTATTTTTTCTTTTTTGCCTCTTTACGGAAGACCATAAAGTTTAGAATTTGGTTGTCCTTACGGAGAATTGTCGAGTTAGTATTTAGCTGTCCTCCTCTAAAGGATCATCAAGTTTAGGATTTTGCTGTCCTCCTAGAGTACCATAAAGTTAATATATTCTATCCTCTAGGAGGACTATAGAGTTTAGCATATTTTGTCCTCCCGGAGGTCCGTGGAGTTAATATTTTTTTTTTCCTTCTAAGGGTATTGAGATGGAAGCTCAATTGGTGAAGTATCTCAAGCTTTATGATTTTGGTTTTGTAGTATAGTGTAGTGTATAGTTCTAGTTTTACTCATTTTTATGGTACCAAACATAGTTATAGGTGTGGTACTTGTATTGATCGTTTTAGTTAGGCATGGAGATGTCAATGGGTAGATTAAGAGATTTTATCTTTTCTAATTCACAATGAATTTTGAATTTATGGCTAAGTATTGTTTGGAAGGCAAAGGGATCAAAATACTAAGTTAAGAATTGATTTTCCAAAAGGATAATAACAGATTACCTAAGTTAGAACAAGCAAGAAAGTCATAAAATATGAAATTTGCAGGAGTTAATCAATTACCATAAGTAGTTAATCGATTACCATACGCATCGTTCAGAATCTAAAAGAGACATGCTCTCTAGGATAATTGATTATCTGCACAGATAATATATTAACACAGAGAAGTTACATTTTTGGGTTTGTTTTAAGATACACCAGGTGATTGATTAGATAATCGATTACCACATTTTGTGAAGCATATAAATCATTTAAGAACTAATTTTTAACAAGAATTGAAAAGTAATTTTTTAGGTCTTAGAAAGAAACCTTACGAAATAACATTGAAAAATCCTTGAAAATCATAGAATTACCCAGAATTCTAAATGTATTGAGAATCAACATTGGTGATTGAAGAAGAAAAGGATAGATTCAAGCTCTATGGTATTGGATATTGTTCACTCATCAGGTGATATTGTTTCTATACCCATCTTTGTTTGAAATTGTGTGATAATCTCTTGATAAGGTTCTTGAGATGATTGGAAATCTTGTAACGGGGTGTTGTGAGTTTGAGACGTTGTCAGTGACGAGATGTCACGGTGTAGCAAATTCTTGTGGGGTGCAAGGATTAGTCTCAATCTCGTGTGTTATTTGAAATCTTTCTACATAAAAATTTGAATGTGTTGAATGCATGTAAATTGATTTTTAGTGGAAAGCAAAGTAGCAGAAGGCTAAATCTAAAACTGGATGTAGGTCAATTGGACTCAACCAGTATAAAAACATTGGATAATCAAATTGTCAAAAGTGTCATTTTTTAAGGTTGGTATATTAAATCTCAAAAAGATATTGAATCTTTAACTTTGTTTCAAAATCTGAAATTGTTTGTAAAATCCTAAAGGTAGATTTTGAAGATTTCTTAAAAAGGGATATTTTGATTAAACTCTGATTTTTGAAAACAAAAATTTTGTGAAATTTAATTTTGGGAACCTATTCCACCCCCTTCTAAATTCCCCCTTGGGACCAATAAGAGAATCGTAGAGTTTAGCATTTTCTATCCTCCTAGAGGACCGTCCAGTTAGTATTTTTTTGTTCTCCCTGAGGACCATCGAGTTAAATGGTGTCATCTTAAGGACGAGGAAATTTGGAGGGAAGTGCTCCTTCATCACGCCCTCTGCGAACGGTTGGAAGTGTCATGATAATTCCACCATGGTTTCCCCTTCCAACTGCCTCAAGTTGGTTACCTAGGCTTATAGCACTATCCTGGCTTGTTTGGCTTCCTAGCAAATTTGTGCGTTTTCCTCCCACAAGAGTTGTTGGGCCTGCAGAGCTTCATTGGCGCGATGTAGCACTTCCTGGTTTTGGTGTTGTATCTTCGCCATCTAGGCCATGAGTTGCTCAATGGTACGAGGGGTGTCAGCTCTGGTGTCGGAGGTCTGGCTTCTTGTACTTGCTATGTTGTTGCACTAGAGCGTAACTCAAGGGCGACAGGATTGAATTTATCATGCCCTACTGTGGACGCTAAAATGTTCTGATTGTTAATCCTTCCTTTAAAGTGAACGAGACTCAACTAGTAGCATTGTGTGTTGCCCTAACTGTGGGCATGACTCTTTATATAGTGTTTTCGGAACTATCCTTATTCCGATATTGGAGGTGTTTTTATCTTTTAACCTACAAATTAGGAAGTTTTCCTAGTTTTAAGGGTAATATATCTTTTGAGACGGTATCTTTTGAGATATATTAGTGATTCACATGTAAGTGTGATGTAGTGGTTAGAATTATTTAGTTAGAGAAAACTTTTCCAAGAATTCGGTCGGCGTTGGAAGACAAATTGAAACATATTTCACTCGGTCCCCCGGTAAGGTTAACACAAAAATTAACATAAAGCTAACAAAATACTTATATTTATCAATAAAAAAATATGTCGAATAAAACAGGTTCGCGGATTCTCTGTAGATGCTTCGGTGATTGCATGAAATCTTAACTATATATAATTGTTATAATTGAATAATAAAATAAAACATAATTTAAAGAAATTTAAACAGTTAGATGATGACTGCATCGCATGCACTTAAATTTGAAATGTAGATAATCTTGGCCCAGATGAATCTCAGTCAGAAAAAACCGTGAACCCTTTTCTGTGAATCTGTGATATTGCGGTCCAACGTAGCCTTTTCGGTAGCCACCAGTAACACCCATAACTAATAAAAATAAATAAATCATTTAGTGCTGGTTTAGATAAATTTTATAAAATTGTTTTTAGTATTTTAATATTTAAAAAATAAAAATATATGTTTGATTATTATTTTTTAAAAATAGTTCTGAAATTCAACAATAATTAAAAACTCTTCTTTCTTATCGTCCATCAATTATTTGAAGAAAAGTAGTTATAACACTATCATTATAATAATAAATTCTTCTATAGTTAAAAATTACTAAAAATTATAATATAAAAAATAAAACTTACACAATTTTTATTTTTTATAAAGTTAAATTAATAATAAAATATAATAAAAAAACATATCGGTAGCCCTTTCCATATTTAAAATTCTATTTGCCAACATTCACCACTAAAATGTTTATTACTTAAAAAGCCTAAAGTCCAATCCATTTGCGACCACTTTGTAATAGTGGAATTGAAAGAAATTTTTTTAGTGAATTTAGAATATGAGTTCATAATATTTTAAAAGTTTATGAATTTATAAAATTTTAATACATTTTTTCATTTTACTTGTGTCTTTTTATTTTATGTGTCTTTTTCATTTTAATCTTATAATTATTTTTTTTGCTTATTTTTAGTCTTTGTAATTTTTTTTCTTTTATTTTTAATCATTGTAGCTTTTTTTAGTCTCTAAGTTTTAAGTTCTTGTAAATTCATGTTTTTTCATTGTTAATCATCTAACATTAGTGTCATGCTATATATGATTATGTGTTTTTTTTAATGTTTTTGTAATGGATATATGACAGTAGATACTAAAAGTAAAAAATTTAAAATATTAAGGACTAAAATTGAAAAAAAAAAAACGCAACAAAAACTTAAAAGAATGTCAACTTATACGACAAGGAGCATTTTCATATTTAAGCCAAGAGAGAAAAAATATATGTGATGTGAGGAGAAAAAATTCTAACAACTAGTTAAAAAAAGTATAGTAAAATCTTAAGGGTTTTGTGTGTGTGTGAAATTGATGAAAGTTTTATATTAAAAGGTAACATCAAATATCTTAGAAAAATAATTTATAAAGATTTGTATAAAACTTTTTATAAGTGGTAAAATATCTTAATTAAAATTTACTGAATTATGTTACTTTCTTTAAAAATTTTAAAGTCTTAATTACTGAATACCTCACGACTTATTTATACTATTTAAAAGTTTTTATAATAACTAAACAATTGTTGAAAATCTTAATCCAATACCTCCCTAAATTTTTGTAGTTTTCTTTTCCTTCTCCTTTTAAAAAGAATGAATTCGAGTTATAATCAACTTAACAAAAATGAATATATTTTGGATACCTTAAAACCTATTAATACCCTGGTAAAAGGCAATAAAAAACAAAAATGGATATAAATATATTAAAAAAATAAAAATAATAAATATTAATTAGATGTTTGGAAATAGGAAATTTCTGGAAATTATTCCTCTTATCTTAACACCAGATTATGTTTTTAATATTATAAAAATAAAGTAGGAAGATAGTTATATAAATTATATAGTTAATGTTTATATAATTTATAATATTGACACTAGTGTAATATTCCAAATAAATATTAGCATTTTCTACCATACTACTCATCAATAAAATCATATACAATATAAAAAATCATATATAATATAAATAAAACTCAGAATATTAAAATTTTAAATAACAATCTCAACATATACACTGTACACTCTCGCTAAGCGATTAAGGTTGCCTAGCGAAAAACAAGAATACCTTTTCCAACGATAATTATTGCCCAACGAGATACCTAACTAAAGTGTCCAGTAAAGAAATTTCGCTCAACGGTATGCGTTGTTGGGCGAGAACCCAATTAAAATTTTAACAAAGAAAACTTTGTTATGGGCAAGATTTATCGTTGGGTGAAAAGCCAATAAATTCTCCCAACAAAGACAATTTTTTGCTAGCCAAGACTTGTTGCCCAGCAAGAGTCTGTAGAATTATAGAACCTCTACTACAACCTCTGTGTCAAACCAAACCAAACTCAAATAGAATTCAATAATTCTCCAAACTTATTAAAAATATAGACATCATAACATCCATACTTTAGTACATAATAGTTCCATTATAATATATTACATAACATAATTCTATGTATTTTTACTACATAAATACATAGAATTCAAAGGATTACAAACCAATCAAAACATAGTTCATTTCCAATCAAGTCTAAAACACTTTCAAATTTGATTCTCCTATCTCTCAACATTACCACTGTCATCTGCTCTCATGCAAAGCTTGCTCATGATAGTCATACACAAATACAAACAAGTAAGGGTAAGTTCATAAAATTAGAATATTCCACATAAGTATGCAAACAATATCATTTCACTAGCACAATCATTTATCATAACATCAACAATCACACAATCATACTCTTGTTTTCCCTGAATATGAGCAATCAACATTATAATTTGATGCATTCTAGAAAACTCATTAAATTCGGATATTTGGCAGCCTATATGACTTTTCTCACATTGATATTTAGAGTCTACTTGACCCATTATGATAATCAGTTGAAGTCAAGACATACTCATCTAATACCTAACTGTTGTCTAGCATCCCTTGACCCAATCTAACAACTAGTTGCTATCTGAGTACATCCCTTAGGTACATGCTCACCTTGACTCGGCCTTGGTACTAGTATTTACTAGCTCTAACTTGACCATAATACCAGGATCACTATGGACACTATGTATCCCTAATTCAATGTACAACAAACAATACTCTATTACCTACTCATAATAGTCTACATCACATTCTATTAACCATTATTTCAGCATAACATTTATCTCAAATTGTAATAATCACATTTTTCAGATCACAATCAACATCAATACATTCACAAAGAGCAAATATCTCAAATCATAAATTCTATAGTACAATTCATCCACAAAAATCACATAACATATTCAAAGCTCAAAACACTGATCAAAATCCCAATTATTCACATACAATTGTTTATACACCATTAAATCCAAGTTATCTCAAATTAAAACTAATATCGAACTTCCCTTACCTATTTCTCCCTTATCAAGCTGAAATTGAAGAGGAATGAAAATCCAACTGTAGAAAACACTCAAGACCTATTAACAATCCCAAAACCAAAGAGGGAACTAAGAAATTGAAATTTTAAAATAATTCCCTTTTAAAGAGAACAATTGGACCGAAAATGAATGGGAAAAATATATGAAAAATTAGGATCAGACATACCTATAATAACAAACACTCAGAATCAGGATCAATGAAAGAGATTGCATCGAATTTCATCAACTTTTTGTTGACCATGCAACAAGGATGAGATTGGTAGTTAAAGAGAGAGGGGACAATGATGGAGAAGGAATAAGCTTGAAGAAAGATGAATGGAGAAGAAAGAAGAAGAGGGGAAAAGAAAAAAGAAAATGGAGGTAAGTTTAGTAATGTTAGTTTCCTATTTGTACCCCCCTAAACGAATTCCAAAAATTTCCCAAAAAATCAATCCAAACACCTTTAATCAAGGAAAATAACTATTATACTCATCTCCTCACCTTACTAAACATTATTTAAATTTAATCACATAGCATTGATACAATCAACTAATTTATTAATCAAAACAAAAATTTAAATTTAATTCTCTTTCTATTTATTTCACACACTTATAACGTATTAATAAAATAGGTCCTTACACTAGGTATCAAACTTAATTAAATTATACCTTCAATAACTTTATATATAAAGCAAATTTGATCAATCCAACTATTAAATTTTATGACATTATCTTATGAATTATATTTATCAAATTTCACATAACTTAGACTTTTCTAAATATATTATTTAATAATAAATATTTATATATTTTTAAATATTATACTAAAAACTAAAATTAAGTGTCATGTAGAATTCTTAGACAATTTCGAATTTGTATAAAATTTGGTAAACTCAATATAACTAATAAAATTTAAAAACTCAACAATTAAATTGAAAAAAATGTATTTTATATAAAATTATTAAAGACATAAATAGAATAAATTTTATCATCATACCCACGAATCTGTCCATTATAAATATATGTATAATGTTGAAAGTAGCATTGTTATGTTTTTGTTGGGCGTATACGTATGCCTTCTTTTTAATTATTAATTTATTGATACATTTGTTGGGATATACCTACTTATTATACACGATACCCTATGTTTTGACACACCCAAAGTCCCACACCGCATAGGAATAAAAGTTAATGGTTGTTTATAAACACTCTCTTCCCTTAATCCACTGAGGCATTTTTTCAGGGCAAAATCATAACAGAGTCACAACCTTCAAAGCAGACAATACCTTGGGCACGATAACTCTAACGATATCTTGGAACTGGTGGTAGGAACATTGGCACCACTATGGGATCGAGTAAGCAATACCCTTCGGCCTCAAAGAAAATACTGAGTTGGCAACACAATGGTAACGACAAGAAGCACCGTTGGAGATCCACACGGCCCCCCACTTGCTGAACCTACCATCCAGGACCTGAGGGCAGGAGGGGACACGTCATGGATGGCAACCTTTCAGCAAATGCAAAATGACATGGACCAGCTCAGAGGGGAGAATGTGAAGTTGAGGGAAGAAATGGTTGAAATGAGAAAGGAAAAGGAATATAAAGCCACCTCATAGCGTAGAGGGTCGACCTGGCCCTCACCCTTGGCCAGGATTTCACTTTCCATTAGACCTTCATCCTTGGCCCACATTGTATGATCCCAACCTACCAAGGTCGCCTCTGGAACAAGGTCAAGACCTGCTAGAATCCCTAAGGAGGAAGACTTTGTCCTAATGCTTCAACCCTTTGTTCTAGTTATTATGGAAACTCTCATGCCCAACAAATAAAAACATCTCGCACTTGAATATAGCGGGGATACTGACCCGGAAAGGCTATCAAGGCATTTGTTGCGCACGCCCAACTTTATACGACTGACCTAGTCGGCCAAACCCTCGACTAGTTTTCCAAACTCTCAGCTAAATCCATCTCCACCTTTGCAGATTTGTTAGCCTAGTTTGTGAACAAGTTCACTCCTCGATGACCTCAGCGGCTAATGCCACTAGTGCTCATTGGGTACCGTCAGGGTAAGGCTGAAAACCATGTGCGACTTCATGGATCGCTACGAGAAAATTATTGCTCAGATTAAACAATAACCTTGGATGTTATGATACTTATGTTTATAGCAGCTCTCTAGCCGGGAAAGTTGTCTGATAGCTTGTGGTTAGATCAAGTAGAAACCATGGAGGAATTGTGGGCATGAGTCACTGCCTACATGGAGATAGAAGGAAATGGAAAAATCCTCTGTCATAGCTTATGTCGTCAGGTTAGGGAAGAAGGACGTTGACACTAGTCGACCAGAGGGGCGAACCGGGGGCCCAAAAGAAAATAGATTTTGATTAAAATATGCTCATTATACTTCCCTCAATGCGAGCAAAGCCAATGTATTGGAACAAGCTTTATCAATCGAGCTCATGCCCTACCTAAAGAGAGCGCACACCCTTGTTGGTGTGGATAAAGCAAGGGAGTGCCAATACCACATGAATCATGGCCACTCGACGGCAAAATGTGCTGCCATGCGAGAGAAGATTGAGGATTTTATAAAAGTCAGTCACCTAAAAAATTACATTTTAGAAGACCTGAAACCTTTGCAAAGATAGAGAGATAGGAGAAGTCCAAACCATTGAAGCCACAATCAAGGAGTCCAGACCGAAAAGGAAGGGATTATGATATACATTATCGAAATAATGACAAAAGAAGTCGTAGTCAATCCCGAGAGAAACTAGAGGAAACTACCTAAACTGATCATCAAGATGGGGGCCAAAAGAGCAATCAACTCCATCTCGAGAGGTTTCGTAGGTGGTGGAAGTACTTTGTCAACCTGAAAATGGAACCTTCATCACGTCAAGACTGTTACTGCAGTTCGCCAGCATGGGGGGGCCTTATATGGTCGACATAATATTCATTGATAGGGACTTCAAGGCCATTGACCCAGTGCAAGACAACCCTATGGTGATTAGTGTGAAAATATTTAACTACATTGTCAAAAAGACATTGGTAGATCAGGGCAGCTCTGTGGACATCCTATATTGGAAAAATTTCAAGTAGCTAGAAATCCCAGAAGAAGAGTTGATGTCGTATAACGAACCATTGGTGGGGTTCGTTGTTGAAAGGGTGAACACTAAAGGATGCATTAACCTATTCACCAAGTTCAACTTAGAAGGAGAAGTAGGGTGGGTGATGAAAGTCAGATACATCGTCATACATGTTAACACCTCTTACAATGTCTTGTTGGGCTGACCATCATTAAACATGTTGGGAGCCATGTCGACCCTTCATTTAGCAATGAAATTTCCATCGTTTGAGGGTAAGATACTCATAGTTCATGCTAATTAACGCACGACCAAGGAGTGTTACATGGCCAACCACGAGTTAACCTGGTAGCCATGGGAAGTGTACATGTTAAGGATATGGTAGATTTGGATCCCAGGTAGAACACAAACTTTCATGTCAAGCCAATCGTGCTCACTAAACCACTCCAAATCAGCTTCCAGCTAGGGAAAACTACGTACATAAGCTCTAACCTACTAGAAGGGATAATGAAAATCAGATCTTTTTGCCTAGTCTGCAGCTGACATGCCCGTGATAGATCCCCACTTCCATTTCCACAAACTAGCATAAGTTTCCATGCTCGGCCGGTGGCGCTAAAGAAGGGAAGGATGGGACGTGACGGGAGCAAGAAGTTGGCCAATGTAGTGATGGTCAAGAAAGCCAATAGAAAGTGGAGAACATGCATAGACTTTACAAATCTAAACAAGGTCTGCCCAAAGGATGCTTACACTCTCCCAAACATCAATACTCTGGTAGACAGTGTGCCAGGGGATAAATTATTGAGCTTTTTAGACGCTTACTCAGGCTATACCAGATCCAGACACACTGGCTGATCAATTGAAGACAACCTTGATCACCAATAAAGCTAATTTTTGCTCAATGGTTATGCCTTTTGGATTGAAAAACATTGGGGCCACCTACTAGAGGTTAATGGGCAAAATTTGTCGGCCCTTAATAGGAAGATGTCTAGAAGTGTATGTTGATGAAATAGTGGTAAAGTCTGAGATGCTTGAGGGCCGTGACAAAAACTTAAAAGAATTCTTTGCCTTGATTCAGCAACATAACATGAGATTAAACTGTGAAAAGTGTGTTTTTAGGGTACATGGAGGAAAATTCTTACCTTGTTTAGCCAAAGCCACCAGACCCATGTCTTAGTTGTTGAAGAAGGTCACTCATTTCACCTGGACACCAAAGTATGAGCTTTCTTTTCAAAAGCTCAACCAGATATTATGTACCTTGCCAATCCTTACCAAACCAACCTGGTTGTTGGACTTATTTTATACATAGTCATCATGCATCACACTATCAGCATTGTCCTAATTCAGTCCAAAAGGGAGGAGGATATGTCAATGTTCTTCATCAGGAAGACACTCTAGGAGGTAGGGAAACCATACTAAGTAATTGAAAGAGCGACACTAACAGTGATCACAACAACAAGAAGGCTACGTCAATACTTTTAGAGGCATCAGGCAGTAGTCTAGACTGACTGTCCAATCGTAAAAGTGTTGCAGAAGCCGAAACTAACAAGTAGGATGATTGGATAGGCAATTGAATTATCCAAATTTGACTTTCACTATGAATCAAAGGGGCCAATGAAAGTGTAGGCCCTAACTGAGTTTATCATAGAGATGAGACCTGGGGAAACGTTCATTAGAACTTGGTGGAGCCTTCGGGTTGATGGATCATCCAATAGGCAAGGCAGTGGAATCGGGGTCATTCTAGAGGGACCTGACATTAATGTTGGATTAAGCATTGGGATTCAACTTCAAAGCATCTAACAAGCAGAGTATGAGGCCTTAGTAGCAGGTTTGCAGCTGGCTTTAGAAATGGGTGAAAAATGTGTCAAATGCCTCACAGATTCACAAGTGATGGTAGAACAAACCAATGGCCCGTTTCAGGTGAAAGAGGCCATCCTGCTACAATATTATCATCTAGTTAAACAATTAGGAGAACACTTCACTAAGCTGGAGGTCTAGCATATTCCCTTAGAAGAAAACACCATGACTAGTTGGCCCAACTGGCTAGTGCGAAGAAGAAGAGCCAGCTAAAAACCTCGCTCTTCCTAGAGTTGAGCGAGCCCAACATAGAGCAAACCCAAATTCACTAAGTATCCGAGGAAGAGCCAGATGACTAGAGGGCACCAATCCAGAGGTACTTACAAAATGAACATCTCCCGGGTGACTCGACCGAGGCTAGGGCGTTAAAAACTAAAGTAACTCGACACTTGTTGATGAGCCAAGAGTTGTTCAAAAGAAATTTTGTTGGGCTAATGTTGAAATGCTTAGGATTGGATCAGGTAGATTACGTTTTGCGGGAAATACATGAAGGGGTTTGTGGCACCCACTCGGGCAAAAAAATTATGGCAGCCAAGGTATTGAGGGTCGAATACTACTGGCTGACTCTCCAGGCTGATTGCATAGAGTTTGTCAAGAAATGTGTTCCTTGCCAAAAATTTGGCAATCTGATACATCAGTCGATAGGGGACCTCACACTCATACCAGCATACTGGCCCTTCACGATTTGGGAATGGATATACCAGGCCCCTTCCTCATCGCCACCGGCTAGAGAAAATTTATGTTGGTTGCCATTGACCACTTCACCAAGTGGAAAGAGGTGGAACCACTTGCTACCATTACTTTCACAAATGTGTAGAAGTTCCTATGGAAGAATATGATCACCCGATTCGGTATATCGATGGTGTTAATCTTAGACAATGACTTGTACTTTATAAACAAAAAACTTAATGATTTTCTCAGGTCTTGGCATCAAATGTCAATTCTCTTTGGTCGAGCACCCACAAACCAATAGGCAGATCGAGACAAACTGATGCATGCCCCCCAAGCAAGGGCCCTATCATAAGGGCCATAACTAGAAGACTAGAAGAGACATGGCTAGAATAGATGGAGGAAGACCTCACCTCTATATGTCCATCAAGATGTGCAAACCATGACTCACTATTAGCTTGGGTGGATTTCTTTATGCTTTTATTATTTGTAATTTTTCATTTATTTTACTTGGAGGAGCCTAGGATTTTATTTTGGACATGTATTAGTGCATTTAATTTTCTAGGAGGTGTCTTAGTAATAAGAAGGGGTAAGATTAGCTCTTGGGCCTTTATTTAGGAAATAAGGGGGTAGTTTGATAACTACACCCTCTTTTCCTAAATAAAACCCAAAACTAATAAAGGAGTAATCTTGGCCCTTGGATGAGGTAGCTTAGGCACCAATTCTCATATAAAGGAGGGGATTGATTGGACTTTGGGCTTCAATCCTCCTCCCTTGGATGACTCCTTTTAATCCTAGCCCGTCCTTTCCTTCTTGACTTGTCCAAGAGGTTAGCTCCCTCTATAAAAAGGTGTTCCTTCACACTCTTATATTTTTTACACATTGATCAATAGAAATTTTACTTTCGCTGAATTCTTTCTTAGTGTCCCCTACCTTCTCTTTTGAGAGTTCCCTTAGCTTTTATCAAGGGTTCCATCCCTTGTGGCAAGCCAACGTTCCTTAGGCTTATCTCCCTTGAGTGGCGCCTAAACACTTTATCCCTTACCTCTCTATACACCATTTCACTAAATACTTTAAACCTCTAGAAAAGATCAAGGTTATGCATCACAAACAATAAAGTCATTTTGGGTAAATTGCTGAAAACACTCGGGGAGGCAAAATGAGCCTAGGCAGGTGAAGTTTTGTAAGTACTGTGGGCTTACAAGTACACTCCTCAATCCGCTAATCAAGAAACCCCTTATAGGTTAACATACAGGACTGACGCCATGTTACCAGTGGAGGTAGGAGACCGTCATTCAGACGAACAACCTTTGATAAGGCCACTAATGAGGATGTGTTAATGGCAAAACTGGAGTCTATTGAAGAACTCTGTCACAATGCAATTGTCACGGCAGAGGCATACAAAAAAAGAATGTGAAGAAGGCATGAAACCAAAGTCAAGTCGAGACACCTTGTTGAAGGCAACTTAGTGTGAAAAGCCACCGCAGAGGCATGCAAGCATAGCCGACACAAAAAACTGGCAGCAAACTTGGAAGGTCCATTCTAGGTCATCCAAAGTCTACAACATGGTGCTTACAAACTAGCCAAGCTAAATGGAAATGGCCTGCCTAGAACATGGAATGCAACATATTTGAAACATTACTTCAGTTAAATTTGTTTATGTAACGGAGAACAAGTGTACTCTTTTCTTGAACTTGGTCTTTTTTCTCTATAAAAAGGTGAAAGGGGTTTTTGGCTGAGTAGGTTTTTAACAAGGCAACATCATTCATCAATAATAAGTTTGTCCCGACATTCCTTACAAGTGTCTTACATTATTTTACTTTCATTTAATAATTTGGCTTAGCGATAACACAAGACGAGGTTCCCCCCTCTCGATCAAATAGCTTGAGTAAGGAAGTACCTTAAACAAAATTGAGTAAGGTTTCCCAACCGGTCAAACAACCCGGTAAGGAAGTATCTTAAACAAAATTAAGTAAGGTTTCCCTTCCAGGCAAGGAAGTACCTTAAACAAAATTAAGTGCAAAAGCAAGGTTTCCTTCCCAATCAACCAACACGAGTAAGGACGCACCTTAGACAAAAAACGAAGCACAACACTAAGGTTTACATCCCAACAAATAGTCTAATCTAAAATATATCGAAAGAAAACAATAAACATAAGAAAAGCTTCAAAAGGCAGATACAAGAATCAAGAAGTTCTTCATTGATATTAGTAAATGTACAAAATAAGCTAACATCAAGTCAAATTAAACTAAGTTTACAAAAAATCCCTCCTGGCATAACATATCAAGGATCCCCAATCACGTCCACATCCTACTCAGACCACCCCTGCACCTCCACAACAATGGCCTCATTGTTATCTGCTTCCTCGACAACCTTGGTTGCCTCACCCTAAGCGTAATATCAGGGAGCATGCTCATCCGACACCTGCTATTTCAGCACCTCGTAGAAAGAAAGAAATGATTGATCTCAGGGGGGAATCTAGAAGGGGGCTTGAATAGATTCACCAAATTATTTTTCAAAATTTTTCTATTCAACAATATAAGAGTATTTTCAAAAACAACCCATTTTTGAAAATTTGAAAATCTACCTTCGTTTACAAAAATGGGTTTTCAAGAATTCAACCATTAAGGCAAAACACCAATCAATTCAATTCCTCCAATAATGATTTCAAATAAAATAGAAGAGAAACTTAGACTGAATTATCTTTCAAGTAATTTAGAATTAAAAGGAAATGGTAGAAAGAATAAAAATCAAACCCACAAAATATGGGTCAAAACCCAAATTCAAACTCAAGCAAATGATTAACAAGAATATGATCCGCAACAAGAAAACTTAATGAATCAATTATAGCTAAAAAAACTCAGTTGTTAGTGCTTCAAGAATTCAATAAAGACTAAAATTAAAGAGTATAAGAAAGAGAGAATTTGCACAGTGATTTATACTAGTTCGATCCAACTAACCTACATTCAGTTTATAGACTTAGCCTTCTACTAATTTGCTTTCCACTAAAGTGTCAATACATGCACACCACACATAAAGACTTTAATCCCGGAAAGATTTAAACCACAAAAGAAGAGGCTTCCTCTTGCATCCTACAAGAGTTTGCTATACCATGACACCCCGCCACTCACAAGGCCTCACCTGCAATACCCCAT
The DNA here is from genome assembly GCA_037954015.1 of Psophocarpus tetragonolobus. NCBI lineage: Eukaryota > Viridiplantae > Streptophyta > Magnoliopsida > Fabales > Fabaceae > Psophocarpus > Psophocarpus tetragonolobus. The sequence goes on along the minus strand of CM075688.1, from coordinate 41,601,906 downwards.
TGCAAGATTTCCCAACAATCTCAAGAACTCAATATAGTCTCTTCCTTGAATCTTGAAATTGAAGCACTTTCAAACCATAAAAAATGGGTATAAATCTTGGAGAGAATTCTGAGAAAACGTTCAAGAGAAGCAAGCACTTGATTGAATTTATCAAAAGTTGTAAAATCTGTTTTCAAAATGCTTTTATATTAGTTTTGATGTAGGGTAATCGATTACCTACTTGATTACCTGATATCCTACACAAAATAGGTCCAAAGTGCTTATTCTCAAGAGTAATCGATCACCACAGAGAGCATTAATTCTTGTTCTTAAAAATTCTCACAGAGTAATCGATTACAATTTTTAAGTAATTGATTACCTTACTTAAAAATCCATTTTTGAAACTTTTCCAGCACAACTCAGCCTATGAAATCTATCTAAAACCATCCCAAACACATTCTCAAGCCTATCTAAAACACACAATACAAGTACCACACTTGTAAATGTGTTTGATACCATAAAATTGATTTAAGAGAAAAAACAAAGAGAGAAAAGAAAAACCAAAACTTCACCAAACTTCAATGTAATTCCTTTAGTTCCAACAAAAATTTCCTATTAAAGAAGTACTTTCTCCCATCAGAACTCTTCAGGATTTGATAGAACTCTTTAGCCTATCGCATCGACTAGAGGAACCGGTAGGATGCTCTTCGATAATGGCCTTTTCCCCCTTCGTGCAGAAAGGGGGAGGAATAGCCAGGATAGAGGACGTTTCAGGTTGGTGCCTCGACCTTTTTTATGCACTGTCCTCATCGTTGTGGTGTCGCTTTTTTTACCCAGTTTTGGACGTCTGTTTTTTGGACTTAAGAGGAGCGGCCAGAGGAGGAATGACATCAGTTTGGAGGCTCCTACAGCAGTGGGTCAGGATCCAACCAGTATGGGTGGGGAGTCCTGAAATTGACCCCCAACGAAGAAATTCCTGGATCTCAGAGCAAAAGTCTAGGAAGATGGTCTTGCTGTCATTCGACATGCTCTTGATGATTCCTGCAAAATTAAAAGCAAATATGATCACAGGCATAAATAAAAGACGAAAGTAGACTCGGCTTAAACAAAGTCATCTGTTACCTTCCAAGTCCCAAACATGGTTGGGAGAGAACCACAAGCGAAGCACTTGGGAAGCAAGGAGGCACTAGGGCAGCAACATCAGGAATGTCGCATCCATTCCTGTTTAGTAAGAATCTCAAAGGACAGCATAGATACACAATGTGTGATGTGACCATGCCTAGCCAAGGACCTATCACTAGGGCCATGGCTAGAAGGACTGAAGAAGATCTAACCCTTGCAAACAAAGGAGGCTAGGGACTTTAGTTAATAAAATGTAATTTTCCTTTATTTTAATTTTGAGGAGCATTAAGAATTTAATTTGGGATATGTATTTAGTCCATTTTTTTTTTTAGGAGGTGTCTTAGGAATTTAGAGGGTGGATTTAGCTTTTTGGGTCTTTATGAAGGAAATAAGGGATAGCCTTGATATCTACACCCCTCTTTTTCTACATAAACCCCCTAAGCTAATAAGAAGGAATCTTGGCCCTTGGTTTGAGAAACTTGGGCACCAAGTTTGATGATCTAAGGAGGGAATTATTTCTCAATCCTCCTCCCTTAGATCTCTCCTTTTAATCCTAGCCCTTCTTTTTTAGGTTATCTTGTTCAAGAGGTTAGCTACCTCTATAAATAGGAGCTCCTCCCTCACTTGTATTTTTGACACTTGAATTTAATCATAGAGACCATATTGGTTGTGAGATTCTTACCTTTGAGTGTCCTCTTTTCTCCTTTGTGAGAGCTTCTAAGAGTTATCAAGGGACCCCTCCCTTGTGGCCTCTCCCCTTTGGCTTATCAAACCTAGTATTTGTGGCGCCTCACCCCATTTCTTTCCTCTCCATAAATCCATTTCCCTTCCGAGTGACCTTAGAAAGGATCCTTTGTGCACGTGATCATCAAAGATCACATCAATGTGGCTTCTGTTGCTAGTTAAAGGGAAACAAAGGCTTCCCCTCCCGATCATAGAAATAATTTGTCGCACGATCTAACTTCAACATAATCTTCATGGAATTTGGACTTGAACTCCTTGTAGGAGGTGGAAAACCTCAAATAAGGGGCACCTGACAATGCAGCGAATTGAGGACCATCTAACCAGACTAACTAGGAAGTTTGGTAGAAGTGAAAGAATAAACTCATGGTGGCTTCCACATAAGAAAACTGACAAATGGTCTTAAAGACTGGTATGAGAGCCTATACATTGGGATGAATATGGGTGAGCGTGCAATTCATTACAATATCTTGAGTCTGTTCTTTAAAATACTTTAAATACAGTAACTCTAACGATATCCTGAAACTGAGGGTAAAAACATCCTAAATAAGATTCACAAGGTAACACGTTGTTGCAAGAATAATTGATCATTTTTTTATGGGTGGAATTGTCTACTGTGATAGGAAATAGATATTGATAGTTTGTTACTTACACGTTATGAACGTAGTGTGATGTATAGCAATGCACTTCTTGTGCAGTTTACATCAATAAAATTTATTTGCCTCTCATGGAACATTTGATATTCAAATTTGGGTTTAAATTCCCAGCAGCAGTATCTTGATGGATCAAAAGCTCTTAAGTCTTAACATTCAGAGTCTCATGAGAACATTTTGGTTTTCGTTTTTGTTATTTTCACTCCCTTTTTTTAGTATTTTGTTTTTAAGTGTTTTCTTTTTATGATTTTCACGTAAAACAGAAATCATAATAAAAATATATTGGATTATAATTTAAAAAATATTTTCTTTAAAAATGATTTCAAAATTCAATTAAAAAGAGAAAACAAAAAAGTTTTTAGTGCTTAAAAATAAAAATTTTATAAAAACTTAATAAAAATATTTTGGTTATAGCAAAAATTATGTATAAATATATTTTAAATTATATGAATATTTTATAATATTTTACTGATTGATTAAATTAAGTAATTTTATTTTTTTAAGTTAATGAATTTTATTGAAATTGAATAGTTAAAAGTATAAGATGTAAATAATGTTATTTTTTAAAAATAAAAAATATAAAATTTAAAACAAATATATTTTTTAAATATTTAAAACTTAAAAATAAAGTTTATTTCCAGAAGATGAAAATAAAAAAAAATATTTTCTTAAACCAAATCTTATATAACTTTCATACTTTAGATCTCGTTCTCGTGATACTCTCATCTTAAATTAACTGTACTCACATATATTCCATTTTCATCACATTGATTCCTACGACTAAACGCTCATTTACCTCCTTCTTTTATTGCATTCTTTCCTCTCTCTTCCACATCCATTTTTTATTGCATTCTTTTCTCTTTCTTTCACATTATTCATCTCCCATCAATCGGCTCTATTTATTCCTTGCTTAATTTTCCTCTATATCTTCCTTCAACATTTATTGTTCAATCGTTCAATTTGTTGCAATAGAATAGTTTTCATTAATGTCATTCAAATTAAAGAATAGATATTAATTTTATGATTTCTTCACTACTACTATTTTTTTTATGTTTTTCAATTCTCATTGCCACCAATCTAAATAGTTATTAAGTTTTTCAGTTATCAAGAAAGAAACAATGAAAAAATACATTTTAAAAAGTATTTTTCGAAACAATAGGTTGTATTTTAAAAAATATTTTTCAAAACACAAAATCACATAAATGTGTTGAAAATACATTTCGGAATGTTAAAAATGAAACATGTTTTTCAAAAAAGTAGTTTTTAAAAATTCTAAACAATATAAAAATTCTAATAATAATAAAAAAAAAAGTCGGACTGAAAATAACAAATGTCTTAGTTATAATAGTTGTCTCCTTGATTATAATTGAGCTTGTATAAGTTAAGGGATACACATCCTCTCCTCTAATGGGAAAGGTCCTGTTCCTTTATTTTTATTGATTTAAAATTTAATTATAATAATCTTTTCATGATGCGTTTTACTCATTTTTAAGAGAAATATCAAACGAAAAATATATAATGTGAAGACTGGCTGAGATTGGTTTTTTTTTTTTTTAAAGAAAAAAATATCCATTTATGCATATCTTATGCTCATATACATTTAATTTTCCAATTAAAAAGTGGATGGTGTTATTGAATCATGAAATTACAATAAATTTTAAAACTGATATTTAGTTTAACAAGACATAAATTAAATTTCATAAAAAATTATATCATAAACAAATAAAATGGAAAAATAAATGAAAAACTCTTCTATTACCGGAGAACATCTAGATACTTAGTTTAGGATCTTTTATGCAATTTTATAATAAAAAGAACTATAATTTTCATATTTATACAAATTAAAAATAATTTAATTGAAAACATTTTTATAATTATAATCAAATACAAAATATATTATACTTTTATAATAATTACCTATAAATAAATTGCCATTTTTAAAAACACTTATATTTTAATTTAATTAGTATGTACTAACAGTATAAAAAAATTTTATATTAATATTTAATCACAATTCTTTATTTATATATTTTTTAAAATATTAATTAATAAAATTAACAAAGTTATTGTAAATAAGAAATTTGGTTGAATGTTAGTGTAAAACTATTTACATTCACAATACATATTGATTAAATTCTATTTTTTTACCTAGATAAACTCACCCTATAGCGCATCTTTTGTAGTTTGCTAAACCTGAAACAATGATTGGAAATCTATTTTCGTTTTATCCATTTCTTTTATTTTCTATACTTTTAAAAATTTAATTAAATAGATATATGTAAACTTTGTAGATGTGATATTATTTATTTAAAACTTTACCGGTAGAAGGAAAATGAGGGATTCAGATCCTCTCCCATAAAGCATGACGAAAGAGTTTCCCATTAATTAAACTTGTACCGTTAGATTAAATGAATGACTGAGATTAAAATAAAATAATATTATGTCTCTGCCATTTATTTTCCTTTTTCAAAACATAATCCAACACGGATTGAGCAAGATTTTAGAGCTCCGAGCCTTCATGCAACCATGGATTTCCAATGCTTTCTCCTTGTTGTGTTCCTCATCATCATCCCCAGCCCCCCCTGCCTTCTACACCTTCATCATCACCATCGAGTTCTTCTTTGTGTTCGCCTCCATTGCAATGAAGAACTCCATCATCTCTGTGTTTGGACAACAAGCCAAAAGTAACAAAATTTTCCAATTGGACAAATGTGAACCATCAAATGAAATGGAGGTTTCATATTAAATAAAAAAGATAAAGTGAAACTCACGGCTTCACTTACTTCTCTTGACTCGTGACTCTTCCTTCTCTTCTATACATTCATTTTTTGTTCTTTTTTCTCGCGAACGTGAGTAATATTTGAGCAGTATGCAATAACTTATAAAATAGGTTTCTTCTTCTCCCTCAAAGAATGACACTTGATGCATTTGCTTTCTTCAACCTATCTTTATTGCTCAAGGTGTTGTTGACCATACAAAGAAAAGGATTATTTTTATTCTGAAATGAAGCAAGAAAACATAACTCAAAAGGAAGACCATGAATGGTAAAGCAAGAGCATGAAATAATAAATGGTTGTTGGTAATGTAAATGGATTAGTGCCAACACAAATAAGAAGACCATGAAACTTGTTTATCATACACCAATTGTTTCAATAAATGTCCATTACAAATATAGAATCATTTTTACAATTTTAATTATATTTTAATATTTAATGAAACAACGTTACTGGTGGGTCTCAACAGTATAGGTGATAGAGAGCTAAAAACTAGGTTACTTTAATTTACTTAAAAATTGCAGTAAAGAATATAAAAAGAAATACTTCATAAAATGGTTAATTTCTCTTAGGAGTGTTCATCGATTTGAGTGATAAATCGAACCAAACTAATTAGTTTGATTTGGTTTTTTTACTTGATTGATTAAAAAAAAATTCTAAAAAACCAAATCAACCAAATTAAAATTAATTGGCTTGATTTTGATTTGTCCCTAAAATCGAACCAACTTGAACTATGAATACCCCTAATTTCTCGATATCTCAAATTACATTAGAATAATGTCTTAAATAGACACAATTATTGACCTAATTAGATGACAACAATACATGTGTCATCATCTTATGGAATTAAAATAAAAAAAATTGAAATATAAATATAAAAATCTTATTATTTAAGACAAACTATATAATCTTTCAACATGTAATTTTATTTCTTTTAAGCCTATAACTCATCCTAACATTACCCACAAGCTTACTTGGACCTTGCCCTTAAGGTTCTTAGATAATTGAAAATTAGCACCAATAATATTTTTAATATGGATATTTGTTGGGCTAAAAGTTGACAAAAAATTAAAAGACCCATGGAGAGGATAAAACCAGTTGACAGATAAAAAATTGGCATTTGGCTGCTGTTAGGTTTTTTTAGACCCACATGCATCACCTGGTATGATGACTTGAGACGATTCTCATCCTAAGTTTTTTGCATCGGTAGAGCTTGCGATGCTATTAGTTTTAGTTTTAGTTTTAGTTTTTGGGGCTTGTCATGAGTGGTGCAAGAATGAGTTGTCTGCATTGACTTCGTCTTGATCAAATTATTATATGTGGACTAGTTTTGCAAAATAGATGTTTTTGTCCTTCTAGTTGTCGTACGTGAAGACTCGCAAGGTGCTTTCATGTGTAATGGTTACAAATTCAAAAAGGGAACAAGAGTTGTGTCATGTGACTTAGTTTTTGTAAAATGAAAGTGCAGGTGTGATTTGAGAGTAGCAATTGATAAAGGTGGTGGCTAACACTGTGATGGCAATAGTGAAGGTAGTAAAAAAGGTGTGGTGATGGCAATTGAGACAACTAAAATTGAGGAGGAGAAGAGCTATGGGGAAGTTAGCACCGATTGGGAGAGAGTCAAACATTTATACCTTTTCACTAAGAGTGGCTACACTGGAATCCAATGAGTGTTGTAGGAGAGTGTAATAGGAAAGGTTTTTTTATTTGATTTTTTAGCTGCTCAATCATGTAGTCTAGTTGGTTGGAAATGACATGGCGTTGATGAAGGTAGTGTTCTTCCATGGGGAAGGGTAATATGCACTATGAAAGCACCAATGATAGAAAGCTAAAAACTAGTTACTCTAATTTACCTAAAAATTGTAGCAAAGAACATGAAAGGAAAATTTTAATGTGGAGAAGAATTTAAAAATATTTTATATCCAAATATTAGTGTTGTTAGTAATATTAGTTTTTGTTAGTGGTGAGGATCGAACCTGAACCTTTCCCCACCTCCCTCCTTCCTCAACTTATATTTGTTTTTGGTTAATGAAAGATCCTAGTTTTTAATAATAGGTAAAAAGTGTATGAAATAAATAGTAAAAGAAATTAAATTTAAGTTTTTAGTTAAATTATTGAATGAAATTGAGACGTGACAAGCTTATTTGTTGCGTTAGTTATATGCGCTTGTATTTTGAAGATGGTTAGATGGGTAAAGAAGAATAATTATTATCATTCTATTTCAGGATGTTTGGAATGAATTTCGGAAAGTTTTCAAAAGTGTGTTTAGGGGAAAAGGGGTGCAAATAACAAGTGAAACTTACTAAATACAGCCCAATTTTCTTGTTCTTTCTTCTTTTCCCTTCTTTTTCTCCTTCTTATTTTCTTCTAATCTTCTTCCCCTCCACCATTTCTCTCTCTCATTGTCGTGAATATGTTGTTGGTTGCATGGTGGGCTTTGAGCCGATGAAATCCAATGCAATCTCTTCCATTACTTCTGATTCTGAGTGTTGATAAGTATAGGTAAGTCTGATCATAATTCTTTGAACATTTTTCCACTCATTTTCAATCATATTGTTTTCGTCAAAAAGAATTTTTTTTAGAATCTAACTTTCTTGTGTTTCCATTTGATTTGGAGTTGTTGATAGGATTAGAGTGATTCTTTTGGTAGAACTTTTCCACATTTGTTGAATTCAACTCAATTAGGGAGAAATAGGTAAAGAAAGTCGAAACCTTGCTTTTGATTTGAGTAATTGTGCTTTGGTGGAGGTGAAATTAATAGAAAGTAATTTATTTAGCTTTTGAATTGAATTTGATAATTATGTGAAAATTGGTTGTGTTGATGAAATTTATGTTTGGAGTGTTGTCTATAAATATGAGGATAAATTGATATTGATTATGACATGGAAATGCAGTTATCAGGAGTGAGATAAATGATTATGTGTTGAGTTAATGCTTGTTTTGAGAATTGACACATGATTGACATTATCAAGGTTTTCAAAACCAAATCATTCATTGAACCGGTGAAGGCATGGATTCAAGGTTCAATGGTTCAACTGGGGTTGAACCGAGATTGAACCAAATTTAATAAAACATTATTTTTTTTATATTTATTATTATTGTAATATACTAAGCAAAAAATAAGCTATATATGATTTATAATACACAAATATAATACATCTTATTAAGTTTAAGGGTTGTTGTCTTTATAATATTAGAAAGAAGTAAAGTTTCACATTGCCTAAAATTGCTTTTTGAGAGATTATTTATATTCTAAATTGTAATCAATGCTTTGTAATTTGAAAAAAATTATTTTAAATATTTTTATTTCACAATACCTTATTAAAATATCTCTCATTTGTGTACCTAAAATTTCAAAAACCAAAAATTTTCAATTTTTATGATTTTTTATATTTTCCTTTTTTTTAAAAAACAAAAAGGTTAACCCTTGCACCGACCAGTTCTCCTAGTTCTTGACCGATTTGACCGGTTCTTAACCAGTTCCTTGTGTCCCCAGTTTTTTGGAAACAATGAACTAGACACTAGTTTGGTTCTAGGTTGGACAGGTTGAACTGACCAGTCCCATTTTCAAAACCTAGAAAATTGTTATTGATAGATTATGTTGTGATCGATGTTATGGTGATCTATACAAAATGATACATGCTTATGAGATGTTATGTTGATTTGATAAGTTGTTGGAATTAAGTTTTTGGACGATTCAAGATTGTAATTCATTTATAAGGAGTATTAATGAATTGTGTTGTGAGCTGTTACGAGGAGGTAATAGAACCCTTGAGGTGATACATTGAATTAGGAAGGTGGATCAGTTTAAATGATCTGGTGCTCAGGCCCTGTTTTGAGTGATTATACACTACAAGATATACTTAGGTAACAATGTGATGAAAAGTTGGGTCAGGTAGTCTAGACATCAGTTGGTTATCTAATGAGTATGCTCAAACTTCAACTGGTTATTGGATAGGTCAGATAGGTACCAAACTCCAATGATAGGCCACTATCTTAGTATTTGAATTCAATGTAATGAGTCTTTCTAGAAAACGTCTGATTATGTGATTATGCGACTGTGTTTTTTTTAGCACTTATATTCTATGAGAATATAAGTTTGAATGTAGTGGTTTGATTTAACTATTAATGGATTTGTACATTATCCTTGTTTGATATGATTTTCCATGCTATATTAAGCTTGCCTTTGCTTGTAATTGTTTTATGTATGACTGTGATAATTGTGCTTTGTAGTAGCAAATAGTAGTGACAATGGCAGAGGACTAGATCAGCAGGATAAGAAATTACTTTAGGGTAGGAACAAGAGAATACTTTTTGGATTGTAGGAATAATGTAAATAATAGATGTATAAAATTTATGTAAATTAACTTGGTATTTTGAGTTTTTGGACTTGTATGTAAGAGATAGAACTATGTCATATTTGAACATGTTACATAAGGGATATTGTATATCTAATTACAGAATAGTGTGATCATATAAGGTTTGATGTATGAAAGTTAGTAGAGGTAGAATTTGATATTTGATATGTATAATATGGTTATGTAAGATGTTTCTTGGACTGATTTAGCAGTTTTTGTTGATTTCTGGATTCCGATGAGACTCGTTGGGCAATAAGTCTCACCTATTGCAAAGTTGCCAACGTTAGGCAATTCTTTGGTTTTGTGCCCAGTGACAAGTCTCGCTCAGCGCAAAGTTTTCTCTATCTGCGTTTTCCTGTGTTTTTTCACCAGACGACACCTCTCGTTGAGTGAAAATCCTTGTTTGAAAAACCATTGATGAGACCTCTTGTTAGGCCACATCTATCACTGGATGAGGTACCTCATGTCCTGCTGGACAACATGTTCCACTAAGCGATGTAACACCCCCTCTTTTTTTAGAAAAATAAAATATTAATAAAAAGGTACAATTTATATTAATAGGGTTAACTTAATTTAATATTTATATTTATTAGAATAAATTAAGTATTGATTTTATAAAATAAATGTGGGTGTAAATAGTAAAATAGTTTGAAGGTTAAGTTCAGGCCTAGTCTTAGAAAGCTCACTTCAACTATTAACCTAGAGTAATTCAGAGGGGCTAGGTTATTGCGCTTTACTTTCACGTTTTTGACTTTAGAGATTTGAGAGAAAGCTGGAGAGAGAACTTTGCTAAGAAAGCCTGATGTGACCATGCCTAGCCAAGGACCTATCACTAGGGCCATGGCGAGAAGGACTGAAGAAGACCTAGCCCTTGCAGACAAAGGAAGACTTCACCTCCTATAGAGAGTGAAGATATTAGGCTAGGGACTTTAGTTAATAAAATCTAATTTTCCTTTATTTTAATTTTAAGGAGCATTAAGAATTTAATTTGGGACATGTATTTAGTCTATTTTTTATTTTTAGGAGGTGTCTTAGGAATTTAGAGGGTGGATTTAGCTTTTTGGGTCTTTATGAAGGAAATAAGGGGTAGCCTTGATATCTACACCCTCTTTTCCTACATAAACCCCCTAAGCTAATAAGAAGGAATCTTGGCCCTTGGTTTGAGAAACTTGGGCACCAAGTTTGATGATCTAAGGAGGGAATTGTTTCTCAATTCTCCTCCCTTAGATCTCTCCTTTTAATCCTAACCCTTCTTTTTTAGGTTATCTTGTTCAAGAGGTTAGCTACCTCTATAAATAGGAGCTCCTCCCTCACTTGTATTTTTTACACTTGAATTTAATCCTAGAGACCATATTGGTTGAGGTTCTTACCTTTGAGTGTCCCCCTTTCTCCTTTGTGAGAGCTTCTAAGAGTTATCAAGGGACCCCTCCCTTGTGGCCTCTCCCCTTTGGCTTATCAAACCTAGTATTTGTGGTGCCTCACCCCATTCCTTTCCTCTCCATAAATCCATTTCCCTTCAAAGTGACCTTAAAAAGGATCCTTTGGGCACGTGATCATCAAAGATCACATCAAAGCCTGAGGAGCAGTGTTGGGGAGTTGAGGCCACACCCTTCACAATATAAAACCGGGGTTAAGTATCAAAATTTTGTGTTACAGTTTCACCTACACCAAGCTTCATACACCACCACAGGGAAACATTGTCAGGGAAGATGAAGATTGAGGAGGGCACTATTTGGAACTTGAGGACATACCTTTCGCACCCAAGATCATCATTCGAGGTAAGAGGTGGGAAATTAACTTTCATGTAGCATGTGTAGGGAAAATGGGTAGTGAAGCAATCCCTAAGCTTCAATGGATTTTATGTATGTCATTGAATGGTTATGAACATCTGCAACAAGTGCTATTAAAATAAATGTGACTATGTGAATATATTATTTTATTTTATTGGAGCTTTGCATTTAAATTATGAGAAAAATGACAATCTGAAATCAATGTATTTGGTGCCTTTGAATAGTTAAGGGGTGTTTGTATTAATTTATTTTGTTGGATTGTAAGGGAGAGTAGGATTAGCTTATGCACTTGCATATGTAAGAAATATGGTAGTGGAGGTCAACCCTAAGTTTTCCTAGGGATTAAAGCTTCATGTTTTTTATGAGATTGATTGGTTTATTTTTTTCTATGAATGCTATTATTATTAAATGATGAATAACTTTAATTATATGATCGATTAATGTGATGATGGAGGGACTACTCTATTAATTGAACTGCTCTTTATGTAGAAGGATTAAGTGTTAAGTCTTGGAGGTTTTCTTCCATTGAGAGGATTGGTGGAAAAATTGATAATTATCAATGCAATTATGAGGTGTGATGATAATAAACAAAAGAGATAGAAAATTAGAATGTTTGAGGGTTTGTAGTTAGAATTATATTTTAGAACAATGGTAGTTAAATTAGGATACAAATTATGTATCAAAAAGCCTATTTTTTGAATCGTGAAACGAATCATATCGTGAATCATAAGATTCATGATCAAAATTATTAGTTATAAATTCCTTATTAATAGTTAACACATTTCATAAAACAACTTAGCTATACATCTTATAAAACAACTTAAATAGTGCGCATGTATAAAATGAATGAGCAACAAATAAAGTAGTGAAATAAAAAAAGAGAATAAGTTTAGAAAGATTATTCTAATTCCTTTTCATTTAAATATTTAAGGTTATATGACTTCTCAAATTTTCATAAGAATTGGTAAAAAAAAAACTAAAATAATAATGAATCGTAAGATTCACATGAATCGTTGATTCATATGAATTGTAAGATTCATACTATTCATCCATGTATTGTAAGGTGCAAAACAAATTTAGATACATCTTAAGATATGTATTGATAGATAGTCAAATCGTATCGAATTGTAAGAATCGAATCGTGAATCGTAAGATACTAATAATTATGTTTTAGAAACCTTATATAAGGTGAATATTTGTCATCTGAAAATTTTTGTATGAACATACCTTAGGGTTTTGGTAATATCTTTCTGTGTTGTTGCCCAAATCTAGTTCTGTTAGTTGGTTTGGAAAGTAGGAATTTAGGGCTATAGTTTGGGCTCAAGAATCACTTAAGAATATTACGAATTGATTGAGTTATTTGAGTTATAAGTTGAGTTCCTAATCTAGTGTGTGTGCGGAACATATGCTTATGTTATAAGCCTTGTGATGTGACCAAAATGACTTATTATATTTCATATTCTTCATGAAATTTTTATTCTTATATGTTATCTTTCTGTTGGAGTTGGAACCACTAAAAAAGGATGTATATAACTCAAGTTATGAATAAAATAGTGAGTAAAGATCAAGCTGTCAAATTTGAGGTTAATTACTATGGGTTTGTAATTTTTAAAAATAGTAGATGATAAAACAAACTCTAGACATCAACATAAAAGTTTTAGGTAATTGTATTATCTTTCTAATAAAATTTGTATCACCCTCATATCATTAGTACAACTATAGATATTATATTTAGACTAAAGATGCAATAAAAGAGTTTGATAAGAAAGGACAATGAGAGTTTTAATGGTGTTGATTGTTGTGGTATGTAATATTTTGATGCATCTTATAATTATGAGTGTTGTGAATGATTAAATATTTCAAATTTTTTTAGGGAGCATAAATTATGGATTTGACCCACTGTATGATATTGATGTTGATTACAATTGGATGTATATTGTGTTGATGACGATGGTTAGGGTTTGCTTGATAAGGTGTTATCCTAATTACAGTTAGGGATGGAGTGTGTTGACATTATTAGATGTTTAAATTGTTATTTATGTTGATGATGATAGTCAAGGTGCGCCTGACAAGGTAACATCCCAATTGCTTTGGGGTAAAGTGTGATAACATTATTAAATGTTGGCATTATGATTTATGTTATGGATGACATGACACATGAATATTCCAGTTGAAGAAGTTTTATAAGGATCGTCCATTGTGTGGTGCTCTGGATAGTTTTTACGTGTTACTAGCATAGAAGAAAATTCACTTCGAGTGGACCTATGGTAAAATGGTTGTACCTACGTGTTACTAGCATCGAAGAGGGCCGTTTCAGGCGTATACTTGAGAGAGTATGAATGAGTATGACAGTTAGAGAATTTTTGTAAGGATCACCCATTGTATGGTGCTCTGGACCAGATCTACTTGGGTTGTTTTGCATTGCACAATTATACCTACATGTTACTAGCGTAGAAGATTATTCACTTCGGGTGGACCTATGATGAAATGGTTATAACTACGTGTTACTGATGTAGAAAAGGAATGCTTCGAGTGTGTACCTGAAAGAGCATGATGAGTGTGACAGTTGGAAAATTTTTATAAGGATTGTCCATCGTCTGGCGCTCTGGACTAGATCTTTTTTGGTTGTTTTGCATTGCACGATTGTACTTATGTTTTACTAGTGTAGAAGAGGATTCATTTCGGATAAACCTATGGTGAGATGGTTGTAGCTACGTGTTACTGACATAAAAGAGGTCCGTTTCGAGCATATACCTGAAAGAGCATGCATGAGCAACATTAGCATGAACAAATTTATAAGTGTAGATGTATAATCTCTGTCATGGGTGTGTAATGAGTTTATATGTTTATTTGTTATACTTTAATTGACTACTCATTCTCTTTATAGGTGCCTTAATATGCATGAGACGTATTCTCATCTTTTTTATGTTTGTTGTTGCATTTTGTTTGGGTTGAATGTTGCTTTCAAGTAAGCAAGATCTTTATGATATCATGGGTGATGAAGCTTCGGATTTTCTTTACCTTTTTCTGTTGGGTTGCTCTGATTAGGTGTGACATTGGCTAGAGAGGATTGATTAATAGTTTTTTATCATGTATATGAATCATTTAAAGTTTCATTATGAGTTTCATTAGTTGAGAATCTTGTAAAGACAATTTATAAAGGCTAACGTATTTACTTATATGTCTATGTTTTGTTATATTATTTTTTTGAAAAATAAGTGTGTATTGAGTGGTGTGAACGATTTTACCTAAATGTCAAGTGTATTTAAATGTACAAATTTCTATATTATTTTGTAATTAAAGAATAAAGTGTTTGAGGTAGAAGGGTGTCACAAGCAAGTTGTTCAGTATATGATTTTTGTTATTGTTTAGATATTTTTGTGTTTTGAGTACAAATTTATATGCAAATGAATGTATTAAGCCTGTGTATGACAAAAGGGTTTTGGTTGTGTTGTATTTATTGGAATGTTACAGTTAAAGCCATCTGGAATAGTTTTTGAGTTGGATTAGTCATTTTAGTATATTTTTGGATGAATGTTCACAAAATTGATTTTGCAGAACTAATTAGATTAAAATTGATTTTGAGATGATGTGATTTATGTTTGGATGTTTTTATTATAAAAGCAAGTTAATAATAAAATCTAGTATTTCAATTTTCATCATAATCAATTTTAAAAATCAACATTAGAGATGACCAAAACACCTATATCTATGGGTACCACCTTGAACCTGCTTGATTTTGATTAGTATTACTTGCTTTGACCTGGTATGAGTATGTGTATTACCTAATGCAGTGAACCAGGTATGAGTATGTAACTACCTGTCTCGTTATAATTACTATATGACTTAAATAGGTTTTTTTTCCTTAAAGTTTAATAAAAAATCACTTTTAGTCTTTAAAATTCAAATATATTTTTTTAGTTTCCGATTCACTTTTTGTACTTATGAATCACTCTCATCCAACCCTAACCCCGTCAATCTTTAATTTCACATCTTACACATCCAAAAACACCGAAACTTATAAATGACATCGTTATAAAAAAACAAATTAATTTCGGAGACTAAAAAAATATTTTTGAATTTCAAAGACCAAAAATGATTTTTTGTGAAACTTTAGGGATAAAAAACTTATTTAAGTCTTACAATAATTATATATAAGTTTAAAGTTATATATTTAATTAAAAATTTTGATTTTTTATTTATTATTCTTTATATATTTTTTAATTAAAATATAATTAATAACTTAATATATAATTTATTTAATAATAAATAAATAAATTTAAATTGTAAAAAAATAATATAACAAACTACCCATGAGTATACCTGAAATCAAGAATACGCAACCAAGTTGGAGATCAAAATTAATTTCATACTCACTTAATTACCAACAAAGTTTGTCATTTTTTTGTATAGTCAAATGTAATTATTAGTTTGTTAGTAGAGAGATTCAAACTCATTACTTTTCTTTCTCATCCATCATGTATGCACTTTGTTACTAAATCAACTTTATAACTCATATTAATAATTTTAATTTTAATTTTATTATTTATCTGTTAATGAGATGAAAATTTTCATCTCATTTACACTATTTTATCTCAAACAATTTAATTTAATATTCTTTTTTTCACTCTCTTTCATCCCTTTTCATTATATTTCATCTCTCGTATTTTCCTCTCTTTGCATTTATTCCTACCAAAAACAACCTTATGATGTGATCTAGATATGAGTTTGAGCACTGATGCTTTTAAATCTCTATTATTAGAAATAAACACATTGATCTTTATCAATATAAAAATTGGATCCTTGAGCGACGGCGCAATAATGAAAGAGGAAGGAGAGAAGTCAAGGGTACAAACAATGAAAAGGATGGTAATTTGGGAAAGAAAAAAGCAAAATGATAAAAGAAAAATTAAGATTAATATGACTCATTGATATAAAAAATAAATAAAATATTTTTTGCAATTATTTCAATAAATAAAAAGAGAAATAAAATTGAAATTTTGATATTTTTTAACATTTACTAAAAATAACAATATAAAGAATTTAAAAGTGATACTCTAATAATGTAAATTGAGTATAATTAGTATATAGTGTCAATGTGATACTTTTCAGATTAACATTCAATCAGAATTCTTAATTTATGATAAATTTGTTAACTATACTAATTAATATTTTAAAAGTTATATAAATAAAAAAATATAATTAAATGTTATGTAATTTGTTGACATAATTTTTTAGATAATTACTATCATAATTATAATTAATTTATCATAAATTATGAGTTATGATTGGATGAAAATATAAAAGTATATGATTCCTTTTGTTTATTATATATGTTTTTTCTTATAGAGAACATACTAAGATTTATTGTCCAAATTAAACTTCATAAATATCCAACGAAAAAAAAAAGTGACACCAAAAAACAACATAAATAAAAACCACTCTTTCAAGCAGTGTGTCTATCTCGATACGTTTTAATTTGAATGTGGCTAAAAAATCTAAAAAAAAAAAATCATTAAAATATATGAACACTACTCAAAATCATGTGTCATATAATATGTTTTTATTATAGCTCAATGATTAATGCTACCAAGAACTCTTCCTTTTGATTTTAACCCTCAAATTACTAGTGACATAAGCGTGAGCTAATCCTACCCCTTTTATATCAAATAAAAAACATGGACAAAATAGACAAACTAAATTATAGGCTTTTTTAAACGGCATGGCCGTGTGCCTTAACAAACTTTATTTTCTTGTCATTTTTCATCCAAACCCAGTTCATTCCTCGATTTTTCCATAAACATTGAAATCAAACGAGGATACGCTGAAAACGATGGACAAACTACACGTTTCCACAGGAAATCTCTCCAATATAATAAATACATATAAATGATTTTACCAATTATCTTTACTTTCTTTTCTCCATTGTTTATGATATCATGAACTAAATTACTTTTATGAGTTTTACTATATTTTGAAGACTTTAGCAGACGTCATAACATGAGTGTAGGATTTTTTTATCATGAAAATTAATCAAAAGTTATATACCCCCTTCCCACGTTCCTTGTCTCGGCAGCCCTCGCTCGACACAACTTCATCCCATGTTCACTCTATACCTCGGCACCAAACTCACATTGGTATTTAACACCTCAGCACTTGGCACAACTAGGTATTCGACCATTACAGCTCTAGTCCAAAAACCAAAAAGTTCATTCTCCTAAAAAAGATAATTAGGAAAAAAACTAAAGAACACAATCTAAAAGACCATCAAAGACTCCATTAAAAGGTACCTTATCTTAAACATAAAATCTCTCACCTCATAGTTACTCTAACTTGGGAGTCGGAGTCCCTTTTGTAAGTACCTATCTGTCACCCTAGAGCTCTCGACGTTCAAGACTTGAGAGATCATGAGTTTTGCCAAATTTCGGTAAAAACATCTAGCGTCGTCTGTGAGGACGTCAAAATTCCTATGCCCTTACCCTACATGATACAAACTAGGAGCGACCAATCCCGGAGCACCATGAACGATATGAACATCTTGGAGGAGATGGTCCAAAAACATAAGGTCGCCCTTCGCTCCATGGCGAAGGAAAACACCGTTATGAAGACCATGATTCAAGACCTCTAAGAGAAGTAGACCGAAGAGAAAAACAACACCTAAAACGGAGAAACCAGAAACAATCATAGCCAAGCCACGACAACACTCATAGAAAAAAGGCTGACCATCACCATCGAAGGCATTCCCCTAAGGACACCAACAATGATGAAACATTTGGAGACGATTGCATGATAGTGTATGTTGATGACATTGTTATCACAGGTAGTGATACCCATGGAATTTCACAGATAAAACAACATCTCTATCATCATTTTGAGACCAAAGACCTTGGCAAACTTAGATATTTTCTGGGCATTGAGGTAGTAGAATCTAACAATGTGATTGTGATTTCTCAGAGAAAGTACGCATTGGACATTTTAGAAGAGGCCGGGCTAATGAATTCCAAGCCGAATGACACACCTATGGATCCATATGTTAAACTTCTGCCAAGTCAGGGAGAACCACTTTTAGATCCTGAGAAGTATAGGAGACTGGTTGGAAAACTGAACTACCTCACAGTCACTCGTCCTGACATCTCTCTTGCTATCAGTGTGGTAATTTCGTTCCTTAATTCACCTTGCATTGGACATTGGGATGCTGTCATCCGCATTCTGAAGTACATTAAAGGAGCCCCGAGAAAAGGTTTGTTATATGGGCATAATAATCATACTCGAGTTGTTGGATACTCAGATGCAGATTATGCAGGTTCTCTCATTGATAGGAGATCTAGTTCTGGATATTGTCTCTTTATTGGTGACAACTTGATTTCTTGGAAAATTAAGAAGCAAGATGTAATGGCAAAGATTTAGTGCAGAAGCAGAGTATAGAGCTATGACTTTAGCAACTTGTGAACTTATTTGGCTCAAACAGCTCCTTGATGAATTAAGATTTGGAGAGGTTACACAAATGACTCTAATCTGTGATAACCAAGTTGCCCTGCATATTGCCTCAAACCCAGTATTTCATGAGAGGACCAAACACAACTGCCACTTCATTCGCGAGAAGATTGTTTCTGGAACCATTTCTACCAGTTTGTTAATTCCTATGATCAATTAGTTGATGTTTTCACAAAATCATTACGAAGTTCTAGAATTGATTATATTTGTAACAAGCTTGGTGCATATGATTTATATGAACCAACTTGAGAGGGAGTGTTAGATGCAGTTTAGTATATGGGCCTAAGCCCATTTCCTTCTATTTGCCTATTGTACAGTATATATATATAATATCTCCTTGGCTGTGATACACACAAGGATTCATGCATATTCAACTCATTCTACAACTGTAAATGCCATAGAAATTATGGACACACCACAGAAGAGTGCATCGCACTCAGGGATAGAATAAAAGAACTCATTCAACAAGGACAACTCAATTAGTTATCTACAAGTATAACTCGAACTCTTGAAGCAGACATTATCATAGATCCTCTCGAGATCAAACTAATCGAGAGCTTAACCTCGACTGTCTAGAGCGTATTGTGAAATGACACACCTATCAACCCCAACTTGAGAACCTGGAACAAGCATCCAAGCAGGTACGAGGTATCATCAACGTCACTGCTGGAGGTTTTGTCAGAGAAGAAGCATCCAACTCAGCTAGAAAGAAACACCTGAAACAACTGAAGGTTGTTAACGTGGTCGCAACCACTCCAAGCAGATCCATGCCTCCCATAACCTTCTCTGATGCTAACTTTATAGGAATCAACGCCAAACAAGATGATCCCATGGTCATTACAGTAGTCATCATGGATTAGGAAGTCTGCAAGATCCTCGTTGACTAGGGAAGCTCGACAGACATACTCTACTAGTCTACCTTCAAGAGATTATACATCCCAATAGACTAGTAAAGCCATACCCCAAACCCCTGGTTGGATTCGCAGGATAACAAGTCCATACCAGAGTCTATGTAGAGCTCATAACCACCTTTGGTGAAGGAAGACTATCATTGATGTTGCAAGTAAGATACATCCTAATTGACGTAGGCACATCCTACAATGTACTCCTTGGGCATCCCAACTTAAATGTCCTCGAAGGTATAGTCTCCATGCCTCACCTCGCAATGAAGTTCCTATCCACCCATAAAGGCATCATAAACATTAAAGCCGGTCAAAAAGAGGCTACGAAGTGCTATGTGAAAAGCCTAAAAGTCTCTCCATATAAACTTCTAGAAACACCTACCAGCATCAACCACATCGGCAACATAGAAAAGAACAAGAATTTACCACCCTAGGTTGACTTCAATCCCCGTGCTAACGAAGACCGACAACCTCTCCTCGCTGAGGATACTCATCCTTTTTAACTCAACTCGCAGGAAGGACAATGCACCTAGCTCGGTATCCACATGGATTTGGAGATCATCTCATCCATCAAAGAAGTGCTTAGACAAAATACTGATTTGTTTGCATAGAAGCAAGCAAACATGCCTGGAATTAGCCCCAACCTAGTCTGCCATAAATTGCCAGTTTTTCTTGAAGCCAAGCCCATAGCCTAAAGTCGAAGGAAAATGGGAGGGGACTGACAATAATGGGAGAAACAAGCAAGTTGCAGGAAGCAAGATTCATTAGAGAAATCCATTACACCACGTGGTTGTCGAACGTGGTCATGGTAAAAAAGGCATCAAGAAAATGGAGAATGTATGTTGACAACTCGGATCTCAATTGAGCCAGTCCGAAGGACTCATACCCACTACCAAGGATTGATAAATTGGTAGATGACACCTCAGGATACAAGCTCCTTAGCTTCCTAGACGCCTACTCAAGATACAATCAAATATCAATGTATCCCCCAGATCAGGAAAAGACTGCGTTTTGCATACATAAGTGGAACTACTACTACCAAGTGATGCCTTTCAGACTCAAGAATGTTGACACCACTTACCAATGCTTGATAGATACGATTTTCGAAGACCTCATGGGAAAAAACATAGAGGCATATGTAGGCGACATAGTTGTCAAGTCCCAAGCATTTGAAAACCATGCGCAAGACCTTGCCATGGTGTTCAATAGAGTTCGACATCACAACATGAGACTCAACTCGGAAAAGTGCACCTTTAGGGTCGAGGGTGGCAAGTTCCTCGACTTCATGTTAACCAACGAGGCATTGAGACAAACCCAAACAAGTGTGTCACGCTCGTCAGTATGAGGAGCCCAACAACACTTAAGGAATTTCAAAGGTTGGTAGGACGACTAGCTTCACTCGCCTGATTCCTCCCTAAAGTAGCTAATAAAGGACACCCTCTTTTCAAGCTAATGAAGAAAATGAAAGGTAAGTTTTCCTGCAACAAAGAGGTTGAAGCCATGTTCACCGAGATCAAAAGCCTTATATCATCTCCACCCATCCTCACCAAGTCAACACTAGGGGAACAACTACTCCTATACATGTCTGTCACCGTACACATAATTAGCTCAGTCCTAACACAAGAAGACAACAACATCCAAAGTTAAGTATAGTTCACCAATAAGGTCCTCCAACAACCTAAAACACGGTATCAAACAATAGAGAAGTTGAGCCTCTATCTCATCAACACAACCCGTCAGCTCTGACCGTACTTCCAAAGTCATCACATAGTCGTCAAAACCAACCACCCCATTACGAAGATCCTAAAACAGCCCAACCTTGCAGGTTGGATAGTGGCATGGTCAATCGAGCTATTAGAATTTGACCTGACATATGAGCCCCAAGGACCTATCAAAGCATAGACCTTGGCTGCCTTCCTAACAAAGTTACCACCAATGGCAGAGGATCATCCCCAAGGTGGACCCTCCACGTGGATGGTTCATCTAACCCTAAGAGGTGTGAAGCCTGTATTACCCTCTTAGGACCCGACAATGTCGACATCGAATAGGCACTTTAGTTCGATTTCCAAACCACCAATAACCAAGTCGAGTACAAGGCCATATTGGAAGGCCTCAAGTTGGCAAAAGACATAGGCATTTGCAAAATCAAATGCAGAGCAGACTCTAAGTTGGTGGAAAGGCAAGTGACGGAACTATGCAGACTAAAGAAAATCAAATACTGTAGTAGCTCCTTCTTACAAAAGATTTATTATGACAATTCAAAGAAATATAGGTAACTCATGTCCCATGAGAAAGCAATAGCAGGGCCAATGTCCTTTCCAAGCTAGCAACCTCCACCCAAGTGACACAGCAACACACAATCATTCAAGAAAGACAAGCAACCCCGAGCATCCAAACCAATCAAGTCATGAGTGTCAACACCGAGCTCGGCGATTGGAAAAACCCTATCATCCCCTTCCTCATCTCAGATATCTTGCCAAATGATCCCATGGAAGCTCACAAAATGAGACGCCAAGCGACATACTTCGTTATGATCAGCAACGACCTCAACCGAAGGAGCTTTTCCCAACCCCTACTTAAGTGCGCCGGTAAAGATCAAGCAGAATACGTAATGAACGAAATCCTAGGGGAATATGCAGCTTACACTCAGGAGCTCGAAACATGGCTCAATGCATAACCCGAGCTAGTTACTATTGGCCCACTATGGGCCATGATTGTGTAGTCTACACAAGGAAATGCACCGAGTGTCAAGAACACGAAAACAAAGCTTGATCCTTCCCCGAATAACTATGCAACACCATGACGCTCTGGCCATTCTCCACTTGGGGGATGGACTTCTTCAGGCCACTTATCCATTTCAGGGGGGCAAGTAAAGTTCCTCATCATGGCTATGGACTACTTCACCAAATAGATCGAAGTAGCGCCAATTGCCAAGATCACAACCCAGCAGGTTCAAAAGTTCACTTGGAAGATGATCTGTCGATTCGGCCTTCCCCACTCCATAGTAATCGACATTGGTAAGCAGTTCACGACATCTTCCTTTGAAGAATTCCTAAAGAACCTTAACATCATGCACTTAGTATCTTCGATAGATCATCCACAGACAGATAGACAGGTCAGGGTTACTAATAAGGTAATCCTCAATGAGCTCAAAGATTGTTTAGGAAACCGGCATAAGTCATGGGCCACGAGCTACATAGCGTTCTCTAGGGATACCATTGTCTCCCTCAGACGACGATAGGTGAAACACCCTTCCGATTAAGCTACAGAGTGAAGGCCATGAGGATGCAATCTTGGATTGCTCCTCCCATGATCTTGCTCCAAAGAGGTTCCAAGGTTGAAGATGGAGATGGAGAGACTAGAGAACGATGGTGAATAGACGCTACTTCATTGAAGATAAGCCATGGTTAGTAGAAGCTTGCCACAAGGGAAGGAACCCTTGATAAAATCCATAGAAGAACTCTCACAATTTAGAGAGAACATGAACATTCTAAGAAGAAACTCTCAAGTTTGAGTCTAGATTTCATTCATAAAAGTGTTAAAATTATACAAGAGAGGGTCAGTGCTATTTATAGACTTCCTAAGCTAACTTGGATGTTCAAGATGAGCTACACTAGACTAAGGACTAAATAAAAACTAGCTAAGCCAAACAAGGTCCTATGAAAGTGAATCTATATTCCCTAATGTGACACTAGATCCTAATAATGTAGATCTAGTTCCTTAATTCAAATTCAAAATTGAATTCAGAGACAAATAGAAGCCACCTTGGAGAGAGAGTGATGTAGGCACCACATGGATGGGACACAAGGGCCCTACATGTTACTTATGCACATGTGGATGTTAGAGAGTTGTGCAAATCAAACAAGACGAGTGTGGAAAATAAACCACACCACCCTTGTTCTAGACAGGACCACCTTCTAATATACATTCCACAGAAATAACTAATGGCACTCTACCTACTAAAATAAAGGGGAAATGGCCGAAAATACATGGCTCATGAAATACTAAATGCACCCACCAAAATTACTAAACAAAATACATAATATTTACAACTAATTTCTAAGACTATGGCCTAAAATATCTTCACTATGCTCCATCGTTGCCATGTATTATCTTTATGTGGGAATGCATCATATGATCCCGGTCAAGCTCGAAGAACCCTTCTTGAGGAGAACCAACTACAATCCTAGTACCAACTTGGAGGCCATGAAGGCAGAGCTAGACACAGTTGACGAGGTTTGTGAAGAAGCAGTCATTAGGGAAGCAACATGCAAGCACAGAGTAGCAAGACACCAGACAAGAATGTATTGGGACGCGCCTTTCAATGAGGTGAACTCGTATAGAGATGAGACGCTTGTAAAGATCCATAGATGGGCAAGCTCGACCCCACATGGGAAGGGCAACTCATCCTCCACAATGGAGCCTACCGACTACAAACACTAGGGAGAGAGCACCTCTCACGCACCTGGAACGCCACTCACCTAAAGAAGTACTATAGTTGAGATGTACACATGTGATGTAATATTTTTCCTACCTTAGTCTTTTTTTCTAACAAGAAAAGAATAAGGGTTTTGGACGAGGAGGTTTTAACAAGGTACACTTGTGACAAAACAATCAATAAACACAAGTTTCTGCACTATAACTTTAGTCTGATGAGACCCTCATCACCTACTCGACCTTCTGGTCTAACGAGGTCCACATCGCCTATTCGACAATCTAATTTGACAAGACCCTTATCGCCTACTCGACGATTTGGTTTGACGAGATCCACATTGCTTATTCGATGCTTTAGTTTGACGAGACCCTTCACGCCCACGCGACACTCTTGTCCAATGATGCTCTCATTCAATACAACATCTTCATCTAAACAAGCTCTCTCATTGTTCTCATAACACTTAAATCAACATTGTGAAAAACATTGTAAAAACAATCCTACTCATAAAAACATCAAAGACAGAAAATACAATAACAAACCAAAGAAAGGTTATGCATTACACATAAAAGAGTTTATTACACAATATGCACTACAAAGTATGCCTTACACATAAAATCAAAGAAAGAGTATGTATTACAGTCACAAAAGGGCACAAAAGTCACAAACAGTACAAAGTAGAAGCACAAGTAACAAAAGAACCACAAAACACATTTAAGCACCAACAACCCCATCCTCAACTTCTTCATCGAGTTCGATAACCTTGACTAATTCCACGACTATGTTGGTGTCCTTCACCCCAGCCTTCGGCAACTGAGGCACGTCAACTCTGATAGAACCGTCGCCTCTCACAACCTCAGTCGTCTCTTAAGCCCCAATCACATCTCCTTCAACCTCCACAAGCACGATGCGACCATCCTCCACCGAAGCTCTAAAAATCACAACTAATCAAATCAACGCCAGGGACGAACACCTTGACATGCTCCAAGGCTCTCTCAAAGTGTTCCTCTAGGGCACACATAACTAGCCCCTACATCTAATCATCGAAACCCTCCTATAGCTGACTTACCTTATCCTAGAGATCTTTCTTCTCACCCACCAGACTTGCCGCCTCTTGCTCAACCTTTATCCTTTTCTCAACCTCCTTGACCCGACCTCCTCCTTGGCAGTAAGGGCAGCTAATGCCTTATGTAATTCCTCCTCCAATGCCTCATTTTCCTTCAATCTCTTATTCACTATAGCATCAAGACCCACTACTTTCCCTTGCTCCACTTTCACTGCAGTTTTCCACCTTCTTCCTCTCTTCAGCCATCTTTCTCCTTTCATCAGTAATGCCTTTAATCCTCCCCTCAGCATCTAGCATTTTGTTCTTAAAGTGATGAACAACAACCATAGTATGATACAGAAAAATCTCGACTGAATCAAGTGTGCCCCCTATTCCAACGTACTCCATCATACCCCGTCTTCCTTAGACAATAACTTGTCATCTCCTATGAACGGGACAAAGGTAAACTTGCCGTTCCAGAGCAAGGTTGCCTTAGGACTAACTGTCCAATGAACAATACAAGCCACCCTCTACTTGTGATAGTGGTAAATCATTTGCCCCTGACGAGGAGTGGAAAGAGCTACAATTATCAGAATCACAGTCATGTACATAATAACATAACCGAGTAACATTCAATAGGAAATACATAAAAACCTGAACCACTAGCCACTACAAAGGAAGGAGAATGAGTCATTTCGCTCGGCTACCCCGCCATAGACGTTCGACCAACACCAACCATAGTGCTAGCCTAGGACCCACCATAAGGGTTCTTAGTCGTTGGGGAATTTTGGAGAACTTTGACCTCATCCTACAAAGGCTCTGCTCGCGTCTTCTTCAGCCTCAGTAGTGTAGCCAAAATGTCTTTCTGCTTATTTTCCCTACTCTTTATCATTTCTTCAAAGGGCTTGGAGGCCCTCTCCTTCTCCTCAGTTGACATGTTGGCCCTCATGGCTTTATAGTCAAATCCCTTCATGATGCTTGGAACAATCACAAACTCAGTCAGATATAATGATCAAACGCACGAAAAATCACCAAACACAAACAAAGGACACTCACTACTCAATGATTTATCTACATCGATAGAGTATTCAAGGAAGAACATATCTTTTATGTTCACCCAATGTGGAAACTGATTTATAATGGCAATATCCTGCCCATCCTCCTCCGATAAGATATACTTAGCTTGTGACTTAAAATGACAAGATCGCTCTTGCCAATACAAGGGGAACCAAGTTATACATTCGTCTTCTTTAAAGAATAGACATTGGTGATCGCCATTAGAAGTGTCCACCCAAACCTTGAAGAAGACTTGAAACTCTTCCATGAGCCATTCAATAAAGTAAAAATGGTCCCATATTGGCATCCCATCATCGATATCCACCCTGTTTTTTACTCCTTCATTCCCTTCACCTAATAAAAATACAGGAACTTGTTAATGGTATGAACAATGTCGAGTAACCCGTAGAGAATCTCGAACTCCTGCACAAAGCCCCGACTGTTCAGATGTAGCTGCGTTGGTGCCACTTTCAGCTTGGCCAACACTCCACACTGAAAGTCTGATAAAGGAAGTGTCACCTCTGCGTGATGAAAGAGATCAACATATACATAAGTGAATGATTTTCCCCCTCGACGACCCAGAAATATACACATTCATCAGCCTCACAGGCTTATATCAACACCAGTCAGGATGGTCAAAGTCAGAACATATGTTGACATCACTCTACAGCTTGTGAAGCTCGGCCTCTGACAACATTAAGCTCGGGTACAAGCCCACCTCCTCGGCTACCCACTCGAAACCAGACCTAATAACGGGCGACAATACCTTTTTCTCTCTCCTTTTTCCTTTCTTCATCATTTAACCCACATCACCTACTCTACTAGCAACACCCCTTGCTCCAACAAGACCTTCATGACATTTCCTTTGCTCGCTATCCTCCGATACAACTAGCAATCATTGACGTCTTCGACCTCCACTAGACCCCCAAGTATTCGGAGAACCTCCAATAACTCGAAGGGTTGCATTCAAACCCTCCGCATACACCCTTATCTCCTCAGTGTTGAACGACCCTAGGTCCACCACCAATTGTGCCCTAGATTATGCCTTCGCGGAACCCTCTCTGACACCAATCATACCTCCCTTAACCCCACCAGAAGTCTCCTCCATTAAACGTGCAAACTCTTCATTGTCAGGCAGACCCAACAAATCCAAAGAACACTCAATTGACACATTCATACCCACCACCTCTTACCCTACCATAGACGCGCGGAAACACTCAGAACTATCCTCACTATTACTCCTTAGGCTAACGGACGTCTCACCAAAACTAGACATCCTAGAACTAAAATACCCAGCAAAATGAAACAAAAACATACTACGAATGAGAAACGCCTAACCCCCAACAACAATGGAATAATGCAATAGAGAAGACGCGAACTAGGAAGATTAAACAACAACCAGGTAAGCTTGATTGACACGTCGATCCACTCATACAACCCTTTATATTCCTGCTCAAAATCAGAACCGTTACTTTAAATGACAAGCCCCTGAGCCAACTATGAGGCGAAACGTGAGAAACCCTCAATCCCCAACAACAATGCAATAGTGCAACATAGAAGATGTGAACCAAGAAGATGAAACAACAACCAGGAAAGCTTGATTGACATGTAAATCCACTCATACAACGCTTTATATTCCCACTCAAAAGCGGAATCATCACTTTAAATAAGAAGACCCAGAGCCAACCGTGAGGAGACACGTGGACAACCTCCCAAGCACCCACTTTTTAGCCTTTTCAGTTTTCCCTCAAGACCGCTGACCTCAAGACTAGGGGGTATATGTACCTGTCTCCCACATCCCTGACCTCGGCACCCTTAGCTCGACATGACTTCACCCCGAGGCATGTTCACCCCATACCTCAACACCCAATCCACATCGGTATTTGACACTTGGGCACTCAATGCATCTCGACACTTGGCACACCTCAGTGCTCCACCATTACGACTTTGGCCCAAAAACTGGAAAGTCCAATCCCCTAGAAAAGGTAATTGGGAACAAAGCTGAAGAAAACAATATAAAAGACTATCAAAGACTCCATTAAAAGGTACCTTATTCTAGTCATAAAATATCTCACCTCATACTTACCCTAGCTTGGGCGTCGAAGTCCCTTTTGTAGGTACCCACCTATCACCTTGGAGCTCTTGGCGTTTAAGACTTGAGAAATTACGAACTCTGCCGAATTCCAGAAAGAACAAGTTATAATCGTTACATGATTTTTAAGATATTTATTATAAAAATTTATAAATTATTTGATAATATAAAATATTTATCTAATCAATGTATGCGTTATTTATTCTGATATTTTTAATAAGTTACTTATTCTAACTTTTTTTGTTTTAATAAGCTATTTATTCTAACTTTAATTTATGATATATATTGTTTTTACTGCAAAAATTTATGATATTTTAAGACCACGTATATATCTTTCATATAAAAAGAATCTTATTTGAGCTGAAAACATATATGCAACATAATTTCTTTTAAACATAAAACTTGAATTCAATATATATTCCTTAAAGAGAATCAAATACTCATTCATATTTAGGGTTGGTTTTACTTATTTATTTATGCAATAATTTATTTTATTTGACAAAAAAAAAAATGCTTAAGGAATATGAGGATCGAGTATTAGCAATCATTCTCTAATTCACTCATTTTCACACTCACTCATTAAAATTTATTGAAAACTAAAAAAAAATTAAGAGAGACATTTAATAATAAGATTCATGTGAATTTTTCTTTATATAGATTTTAACTAATTATAGAGTGTGTTAAAAAAAATGTTTTATTATCATAAATGTTAAAATTTATTGAAAAAAGTTTCCAAAACCATATTTGATGTTTTTGTTCCTTTTATTTTGTAGTTTGTCTATATTTACATCAATAATAAAATGTTTGTTGAAAAAAGTTTGTTAGATATTATCTTACCAGCACTCTTCTTAAAAAACTAATTTGATTTAAATTTAAAAATTATAGTATGATTGTAACAAGAAACCAACCCTGTGCTTTGTACAGTGAGGAAAAAATAAAATAATTGAGAGAAAATAAAAAAAAATGGACTCTATTATTGTCTCATTAATTTGACACTTGACATAACAAATTGATCGTTGAAAAAAAATTATTTTGAAAGTAGTCCGATTTGGTTGAAATTATTTAACAATTTTGGGAGAAAATAGTCGGAAATTCCGTCCCTCTCAAATTAATGAAGGATTTACAAAGGTTTTCTAGTATGTACTCTCTAATCTCTCACTAAATTAGCAACAAATTTGCGAGTGAATATTTCTCCCTACTAATTCCTTATCTTCTTTAGTATATTAAAGTAAATATGATTTAATTATTTGAATTGGAGGTAATAATCATAATAGTAAATAAAATTTAATTTAAATTTAAAATAATCACAATTTTATAATTTAAATTAAAATTTGAAAATGATCATTATTTCAAAACAACCTTTGCATCATTTAAGAAACATAAAGAAGTAAATTAAACATTTTAAATAAATGATCAAATTAAATATAATTGAAAATATAAAGGAAAAAAATTAATTTATCCTTTATTTTATTTTATTCAGATTTAAAAAATATGTTAATTTAATATTAAATAAAAATCTAAAACTTTAAGTACATAAAATATGTTTTTGTTAACAAAAGAAAAGTAATATATATACAAAATCAAATGAGGAAAAAGTTTTTTATTGTGAGAAATGATAAAAATTGATAATAACCGTAAGATTAAAAATAATTATTTAAATTAAAACAACTCTCTTAAAGATATCACATGTCTCTTTCACCATACCTTACCTGCACCCAGTGTTGTGAAGATTGATCTGGTCACTAACTCGGTCAAGACAGTGGGTGAATGAGTTAGTGGTCAGACGAGTAACCTGATCTATATATATAAAAATGAAATATATATATATATATATATATATATATATATATATATATAAACATGTAACATAGCAATTTTCATTTCCTATATTCGTAAGTTGCATAAAAAATAAAAAATTAAGAAATGACATCATTTAAAATGTTTTTTTTTAAAAAAACCAAGTTTAACTAGCCCAAGTCAACTCGATCCGAGTCATTGTGTTTGCTTGAACTGACCGGTTCAAACTAGGCGAACTACATGTTTGGTCTATTGGGAAAATCGGCCCGTTATGTGACTAAGTCCTGCTCCAACTGACTGGTTCAAATTGGTTTTCAAACTATATATGTAGCCACACCCGCACCACCAACCCCACCACCATCATATAGTAAGGGTAAGTTATGGTGAAAGAGAGAGGGTGGTGTCGACTTTGTAGAGGATTTTGAGAGAGTAACAAGAGAGTGATGTGTTAAGCATTTGTTGGAGAGGGTGTGAGAGAACTATAACCTTGTTTGATAAGTTTTATTTTAAAACTATTTTGAAGATGTGAAAATGAAAATAAAATTGTTCATATTTACGGAAATGTCATTAATGAAAAGTTAAAAATAACATTTTCATTATATTTTTAGTTTTCAAAATAAAAATAAAAAACTGAAAATCAAAACTATTTATAATTGTTCATGTTAGAACTATTTTAAAAAATTATAGTAAATTTTTAAGGTCTCGTTAAGGGTAATAATATAATTTTAAATCATTCAATTGAGTTCTGTATTTTGCAGCGATAAATCTTACGCATTATGCTTACTGATTTATTTTATTTTTGTTTTTCTTTATACGCTATCAGGTTATAATCTGTATTTTGTTAAATAGAAAATTCTTGTGTTTTTAGTTCACCTCTAATTATTCGTTAATAATATTTTCCTTGTAAAAAATAAAAATTATTTGAATTCCATCTAGATCCAAAAAGGTTACAAAGATTGGTTAAATAATGAATCAGACAAGTTGTTTTTGGAGAGTGAAATATTAAATTTATTTTATTATAAAATATTAATGATAATGTAAAAAAGAACTTTAATATGACTTTAAAAAATAGAAGTTTAATATAAATGAGAAAATCAATAAAATTACCTTAAGTAATTTTAAATAAAAAAACGACATTGGCATTTGTATGTTCAAGATGATGAGTTCAATCAACTCACAAATCTCAAATGTTTAAGATAAAGATAAGGGTTTAATTGGTATACACTATTTACACTGACATTTAATCACAACCTTTCACTAGATTTGTTGACTTTACTCATTACTACTTTAAAAGTCACATAAATGAAAAGTCATGATTGAAAGTCAGTGTAAAAATCCTTTACACAGACAGCGTATACCAATTAAACTCTAAAGATAATTTATCTCATTTTTCCAAAAAAAAAGCATCTTACCATAGGTTTGATGAGAAACCTTATCTCCACTTTTATGCTCTCTCAACAAAGATAAATCACAAGGTCTTTTTATTGGGATTTATTGTGGTCAAGGTGAAATTGTAGGTGGGAAACAAAAAAAAAAAAAAGAAAGAAAGAAAAGGAAATACACAATTTGACTACAAATGAATCTTAGCACCATTATAAAATACATCATGCAACAAGAAAGAAGTATTAATTCTTTTGCATATGCTACTATTTCCACTTGGGCATGTCGATTTCTTTTTCTTATTTTTTTTATTATTCTTTCTTTCTTTTTCCCTTTCTTTCTTTATTTTTTTGAATCTTAACTCATATTTGTTCATAATTATAATTTTTTTATAAATGTTTTTTTCAAATATCAATGCTTACATATTGTCAACCACTATATGAAACAATTATTACACATTAACACTTAACACACAAATTGCCACATGTACTTATAATAAGACACTAAGATAAATAAAAACATTGATATATAGGCACAAGAAAGTTTAAAGTGTTTGACTCAATGGGACAACTAATAGGCAAATAATTTCACAAGTCAGTGGTTTGAAAGAAAAATCCTAATTGCATTGATCATATTTATTTTAATTGAAAGAAAGCAAGGTTCAACCATGATTTTAAAACAAGTTCTGGAAGATGCAATTTAGAGGAAATCACACTCAAGAAAGATTTTTGGGGTTAAGATGTGCTCCTATGTTGGCTCTAAACTCACATGTAGTGTTAAATTCACCTTAAGCATTATGTTAGAAAGAACAATGCTAATTCTTCAACTTGCTAAGAGATCAACCAATGCAACTACAAATCTTTAAAAATAACATGAGTCATATTTAATGATTCCAACGACCACACACAAAATTGAGATTGCTCAATGATAATTGCAAAAATAAAATAAAATAAAAAAAGAAAATTAAATTTAAAAAAATCCTAAAAAAGGTAAAATAAAATAAAATAAAACTGAAACCCTAAGTAACCCCAAACTTAAAGTTACATTGTCCCCAATGTAAATCTAAGAGTAAGGGAATGAAACAAGAAAAGAAAGATAGAACCTGTTAAAGGTGACGTGGGCAACTTGGATAGTCATGTCTAATATTGGAAGTGGTGGATGGAAGTGTCCGGTGTTTTCCCGATTACGGATAATGGTAGGCCTAGTTGACATTAAAGATGAAGAACTGAGATCTTTTCGGTGTTTTAGAACCATATTGCGGATTACACCCCCTTTTTTAGTTTTTCATTTGTGTGTTACTTGCTGCACCCCCTTGTTTTACTCTCTTCACCCTTAGTTTCTCTCTCTCTCTCTCTCTTGTTTTTTTTTTTCGTCTTCTTCACACTACTGTTTCGTCTTCCTTGCACTACTAAGGTGTCGTGGTGGCTACAGCGGTGATGCAGGTCTAACTCACGGTGGATGAGTTACAATTCTATAAAGTTGATGAACAACGAGTGACAATCTAAAAATATCTTGGAATAAAAGAAAAGGATTGATAAAATTTGAAATAAATCAGAACATTAATCCTAACAATAAAAGAAAAGATTTGGAAAAAAAGAAGCGAAAATATAAGATTTGAAATAGAAATAAAATAAAATATGTCACAAACATTCAAGAAATAAAGACAAAGATTCAAATATTGACGTATAATAATTAAGAGAGAGTTATTTCAAATTATACTAGAAGTGCAAGGTAATTGCACGAGAGTGTAACTCTCTAGAAAAAGGATATTTGAATTTCACAAAATTCGCACTTGGAGTGCATTTCAGTTGCATGAGAGTGCAACTCTCAGGAAAAATATTTTTCTTAACTCACAAAATTTTTGCACTCAGAGTCCACTTTAATTGTATGAGAGTGTAATTCTTTGGATTTCTTCAACTTTCTTTCTTCATGTTTTGCCTTTCTTATTTTTTTCCTTCATATTCATCTCCATTCATCATTTTTTTAATAATTTTCTTATGCCAATTTCTTCATGTCTTTCTTAAAAAATCAAAGAGACAACCAAAAGTGTAAAATTGAAAAAATAAAATAAAACAAAATGAAAAAATATAAACAATAATTTTTAGAAAAAGCCCACAGTGGTTGGGTTGCCTTTTAACAAGTGCTTGTTTTTGTCTTAAGCTCGACAATAAAGAAGGAGAAAAAAAAATTAGTCATCCATGGTAGGGTAGGGGAAAGATAATTTGACTTCTCTCTCAAGTAGTTTTCTTGATCAATGCTTATGCAAAGGGATATAGAGTTTCCCTTTTGACATACATATTTCATTGGTACTCTTCAATGTAGAATCAATGTCAAATTGTGCTTTTATTGAGAGTAACCTAGGCGAATCCTAAACAAGGTATTTAATGCTTGTTTGACAATAGTTTTATAAGACTGTTTTCAGTATTTTACTATTTAAAAACTAAAAAACTCGTTTCGGTACTGTTTTCTGAAAATAGTTCTGGTTTTTTAGTTTTTATAAACTAAAAAACAGGAACAACTGAAACTAGTTTTGCTTTTCAGTTTTCTATTTTTGTTTTGAAAACTCAAAATACAGTAAAAATATGTTGTTTTTTGCTTTTCATTAATGAAATTTTAATAAATATGAACAAGTTTTTCCATTTTT
Organism: Psophocarpus tetragonolobus; assembly: GCA_037954015.1. Taxonomy (NCBI): domain Eukaryota; kingdom Viridiplantae; phylum Streptophyta; class Magnoliopsida; order Fabales; family Fabaceae; genus Psophocarpus; species Psophocarpus tetragonolobus. Next base: position 41,567,647 of record CM075688.1, on the reverse strand, counting down.
ACATCTTCAAAATAGTTTTCAAATGACACTTACCAAATAAGTTTTTTTTTCTTTCCTTCCCGAAAACAGTTTTTCAAAATTATTCTTGAAAACTCTTTTCAAAAACTAAAAAACAAAACAAAACCAATCAAGCTCTTAGTTTCCCCTATTTCCACCACTTAGTCCTCTAATTCAACTCTGCACATAGAATTCTCAACAAAAAGAAAATTATTATCTTTCAACAAGTCAAACCCAATAGTTTTTTCTCCAACAGTCAAGGAAATGTTTCCTTTCTTTACACTTACATTAACATTAGCAGTAGCTAAGAAATGTCTTCCTAGGATAACGAGAATATTCACATCTTCCTTTATGTTTAACACTACAAAGTCACATGGGATAATTAGGTCTCGTACCTTAATAGGAACATCATCTTCTACGATTCCCAATGAAGTATGATAGATCGATCTTCCAATTGTAATGACATGTTGATGTGTTGTAGCTCTCTTATACCAAGCTTTTTATAAATAGTTAAACGCATTAAACTAACACTAGCTCCCAAATTAACAAGGCTTTATTAAACTTTTTGTTACCAATTAGACATGGTAGAGAAAAACTACTAGGACCCTTAAGCTTAGGAGGTAACTTAGCTTGGACAAGGGTCACTATTTTGTGCTCACCAACCTTTTTCTTACTAGCCAAGATCTTTTTAAGAAACTTTACATAAATAGACATTTGTTGCAAAACATCTATGAATGGAATGTTGACATACAATTGTTTTATCATATCTAAAAACTTACCAAATTGTTTTTCTAATTTTGCCTTGGCTAGAAGGTATATGTGGTTGGTAAGGTGTGGAGGAAGTAAGTGGAATTTCAACCCTTTTTCAGAATATTTTCTTTTTCAATCTCAATAGTAGGTTATATTTCCTCTTGAACTTCCTTCAATCCCTTTTTTGCTTTGTTAGTCAAAGGTTCATAAAAAACGTTAATGCTCCTAGTCATTATTTCATTAGCATGCTCAACATTATTAATTTCATTGTTACTAGGAAACCTACCTAGAGGTTTGCTAAGAGAAGAAAAATGTTGAGCTATTAGAGAAATTTGGTTGTCCAACTAGTTGTTGTGAAGTTCCATGTTATTCATTCAAGTGGTCAACTCTTTAATAGAGCTTCTCATCATCTCATTAATTTTCTTTTGGCTCATCACAAACCCCTCCATTAAGTTTTCTAGCTTTGAAAGTGATCATTGAAAGCTTTGTTGATAACCTTCTTGATTGTTATGCCCTTTGTTGGAATAAGATGCTTGCTGTAAATTTTGTGGTAGATATCCTACTCCTTGGTTTCCTTGCCCTTGATTATTATGGTAGGAGAAATTTGGATGACTCCTCTACCCTTCGTTATAAGTGTTGGAGTAAGGGTCAAATGTTTGCTTTATAGCATGGCCATAGAAATTATGAGTTGCAGCTATGTTTTCCATGGTATTTTCTTCACTATCAGGCATCCCTACTTGACAATCAATAGCCAAGTGATCTTATAAACCACAAACCTCATAGAAAACATTAAAAGCACCTATTGCACTAACATTACCTTTTCCTAACTTATCAAATCGTTGATTCAAAGCATCAAATTTTGCTAGAATAAGGTGAATATAATTTATCTCATATTTACCTAGGGCTACCTTTTGTGAGTTATTGCTTCTCTCTTTAACCCATTGGCGCTGATTTTCTGTCACAACTTCAATTATATTTATTGCTTAATCGAGTGACTTTTCCATAAATGATCCATCAACTGCAAAGTGTAGCAACATCTTACTATTGTAATTCAATCCATTGTGAAAAAAATGGATTGTCAAGGGGTATCTCAAAGCCATGATGAGGGCATGTTAATAAGAGCTTTGAAAATCTCTCCCCAAGTTTCAAGAAAAGGTTTGTTATCACTTTTACAAAAATTCGTTATCTTTCTCCTTATTTCATCTGGCATTGAAGGTGGACAATATTTCTCCAAAAAGGTCTTCTCACACAATGCCCAAGTTGATAACACTATCTCTAGGGATAGCCCTTATCCATGCTCTTGCTTTTCCTACTAGTATGAGTGGGAAGAGGCATAGGCGCAATGCATCTTGTGTTATTCCTTGAAAATTGTGTTTCACAAATCTCTAATAGGAACCCCTTTACGTGATCTGTAGGGTCTTTAGAAGGTAACTCATTGAATTGATTCTACTTTAGCATGTGAAGAAGTGCTAGAGGAATTTGAAAATTTGCATTTCCAATATTGGGTCTAGCTATTCCTCTTGACAACCCGTTAGTTGGGGTTGTATAATCTCTAAAAGGTCTATTTGCATTTATTCTTTCTTCAGTGATGGCTAAATTTCATTTCTTGATTGTCAATATTTTTTGCTTTTGTGATTTTTTCCTTCTATGAAATCTCCTTTCAATTTCAAGGTCTCCCTTTATCGGTTTCCAAGTTGTAGAGATTTTGGCATACACTGTATAAAGTCCTGCAAAATTAGAGAAAAGAAAAGAAAAACAGTGAAGTCTGAAAAAGAAAAGAGACAAGTTAATTAACTAATTAAGTGAATAAAATATAATTAAAAAAATTAAAACTAATTCAGAAGTAACAACCAATTAATTAAAAAAACAAATAAATTAAAAACTAATTAAGGATAAAAGTAACAACAAATATAATTAAAAAAAATTAAAAAGAGAGAATAAAATTAAATTAAATTAGGAAACAAAATAAAAGAAAATAAAAAAAAATTAAATTTAAAAATAAAAAATTAATTAAAATTAAAAACAAATATAACTAAACCAAGAGACATATCCCCAACAACGGTGCTGAAAACTTGATGTGTGAAAACCGCAAGAGTACGATATCGTTAAGTAATTAAAAAAATCGTTCTTTTGTTTATTACTTTAATTAATTTTATTATATTTTTTTTGTAATTTAAATAAAAAAATCAAAGTTCTCTAATTAATAAAAATAAAATAAAATAAAAAATAGAATTGAAGTGAATTCTAAAAATCAAAATAAGATAACATTTTAAAATAAAATAAAATCTAAGATTAGAAAATCGTAACTAATATAAAAGGTAAATAACAGTTTCAAATAAAATAAAATCTAAGATTAGAAAATTTTAACTAAAATAAAAGGCAGGTTTTTAAGGTTTTTAATATATTTGAAAAATAACAAATATCTAACAAAATAAAGGAAGAGATAATTCAAGGATTTGAAATTCAAATTTTGGCAAACTTCTAGGATTGGGGATATCACACCATGACTGCCTATTGAATTATAATCTTTTACGCTCTTACTGGTTTTCTAGGAAGGTAAATTAACGTAAGGTAACATTTGTCATCTTTCAAGGTACGAAGACATATCCAATTGAATTAACCCATACTACTTTCGTGATAGCTATGTTCAATTCAACTTGTTAAGTTCTTTGCTAATTCATTGGGTCCTCGAAAGGTTAAACCTATACTTTTGTGATTTAATTTCTAAGTTTCTTTCCTAAGATTCCAATAATTAAGTTCACCTTTCGGTCTTTTCCTAATTACCTATTACTACAGAAATGGTGAACAAACATATTATATTTGATAAAATTAATAGAGAAGAAATCATGAGAAACCAACATAAGAAAAATAAAAATTTTTAATTAATCATCAATTGAGTCAAGGGTTAAGAAATCATGAGAAACCAACATAAGAACAATAAAAATTTTTAATTAATCATCAATTGAGTTAAGGGTTGCCCCAATTGTAGAATAAAAAGTCTACTTATACATGTCCATGAGTATAAAAAAAAAGAAAATAAAATTCATCAAACCCAGAAATAAAGAGTGAAGAGGAAAAACTTCAAGTCTTGCTCTCTATGCTGTCTCTTTTAGAAGTTCAAAAACCCTAGTTTTGAAGAGAAACTTTCTATCTATTTAAACTAATGGGCTTTCTTTGTCTAAACCCAAGAATGTCATAAAAACAAAGTACTTAAAATTACATAAGAAAGTGTATATTTTTGCGTGGGAGTATAATCTTTATTAATTAACTCATAATTCCTTTTTTTTCCTTCTAAATTTCCTTCAGAGCTTCAAGCTTCACTCCAAAATGCTGCAAATTAGTTCAGAAGTGCATCAAAATCTAGCAAATTATATCCTAAAACACCAAAAACACTAAAAGCGTAACAAATTCCAAATTATAATTAAAAGACACCTAAAATTCAAATATTAAATGTAAATGACATAAAAATAAATAAAATTCTAATTAAAATAAAACCTAAAAATAGATAAAAATGCAGCGCATCACATTTCAAGAAGGACAAAACAAAATAAAAAAAAATCAAGAACAAAAATTTAATTAAACCTAAATATTTAATTATCTTTTATAATCTTATTTTGAAGATAATGATTTTTTTTATAGATAAACTATGTATGATGTCGTTACAAAATATACAAAATATTAATTTCATTCTCTAAAATCTTTTAGTGTTAATTTTATCCCTCTAAAATTTAAATCTATTTTTTATAAGTCCTTAATTGTAAATTTATTAAATGGTAATGCCATATATCTTACTGTACACCACAATAATCTTTAAGTGTTGATTCTTTTGAAGTTAAATTGAATGAAGTTGTTTTCTCGTGTAAACGTCAATAAAATTAAGGTAAAGTAATTACAATTGTATTAATGCTAATTTTTCTATATTTATTGTTATTAACCAGTTAGATTTTACTCGTCCAAGTCAAGAAATAAATTCCAATGTCATAGATAAAGGCCATATCAGACCGCAATAATGGGTATAATCACTTATTTTTGTCATATCAGATTACTATTTAAGACACAGTTACAAATTAGGACCTAAAATACATGTTTTATATATTTATACAAACCTAAAATATAATTTACCTTTTTTAATGGAGGAAGATAATGAAATTATATTTTCTTCTTGTTTACACTTATGAAATTATATATCTCGTCTTTTTGAACAACAACTATTTCCGTTTTTATTATTACATACACAAACATTTTGTTAGGTTTATCTTTATTATATTTTTTTGTCCGGTAAGAACTAAAGAGAATGTTACGAGATTTATTATCTTTATTATATACACACCCTACTTAGTTATATCCCCTTAACTTTATCTTTATTATATATCTATTTCTTCTTAATTTTAAAAAATGCATAAATATAAAACGCATTGAACCACCCCTAATATATAATATCATTACAATAAAATACTTATGATCAAAAGCTAGCTATCACAAATTCAAATTTGAAAAAAAAAAGACAATAAGCAGAGGAATTAGTGTTTTAAAAATCAAATGACATCAACTCACAATGTATCAAGTTGATGCGTCATTGGTCAGTTAATTTTTAAATCACATGAACAAATAAATATAGTTAGATTAGTTCATTATTATAAATTTTAATTTTATTTTAAGACTACCAATGACATTAAAAAGTTTAAGTGTGATTGTTTTCAAAAAATAATTTTCTTACTAAGGAGTTTATGTTATTTTGTTGATAGCTTAATAAATTCAATTTCATGAATGTTAATTTATTAATTATTAATGAACCTCACAATTAATTAGAAGTAAAAATACATAAATATACTTTAAAGTTGTCTTTCTTGTTGTAATTGTATTGTAATTACGACTAAAAAAATGTTATACATTTTATTTCCTAAGTGTAGTACCCAAGTTGATGTTTCGTTTCATTGTTCTAGGTGACACTGTACATCAGCATCCAGCACATGATTCGTTTCGTTTTCATGGATTCCTTACAAATCATATCGGGATTTCTAAAAACTTCATCACTTGAGCTTCCACCCTTATAAATTATAAGATATTAACAAATGTTCATAATTTTCATTTATGACTATAATATTTAAATTAAACATAAAATAAAATTAAAAATATCATAACATGCATTTAAGACTAACATGATCTTACTAAAAATAATATCGTAATACTGAGCTAGAAATATATAAAAATAATTTTTTTCAACCGGTCAATTTGAACCAATTAATCCATTAATTTTGAAGTTTTTTTCAAGATAAATAAAAACGGTACCGATGTAAACCTCATGGATTCGTCTGATTTAGACTATTATGATGAAAGATAAAAGATAAAAACATACATTTTAACAACATTTTAAATATCAAATTTTCTTTTTTAATTTTTCTTAAATTTTAATTTGTGGTACAAAATAATGAATGAGGAAGATTGTCTAAGTAAAATAACAACGTGAACTTAAATAAATAAATGTCCTTATAGCTTGCAAGAAAAAGCGGATTGAAAAACTATCTCAAATTTAAAGTTTGGTTTCTGTATCAACTAATCAATAATGATTATATTATTTAATAAATTATAAATGATATATACAAAAATTATAAAAAAATAGTGATTGATTATGATAGAGAATAAGAAACTAATTTAAAATTAAGAAAAGATTTTCATCCAGAAAAAACACGTAGTATCTGGCATGTCAAAAACCGACACAGTGGCAGTACTGTAGAAAGTTACTGTTGAAGGGGTTTTGCCCCCACGCTGAAAGGTTCTTTAACACTATCAAACAAAGCAACAAATGTTCTCCACTTTCTACGGTTTTTATTTCCTGTCCATGCATGGTTTGAAGGGTCACGAAGATAGGAATGGGATAAGGTTTAAGTGCCAATGCCGCAATGATAATAAAAGCTTGCAAACACAGTAAAACACTTGTCTTTGGATCAAACGTAGTGCCGGCTAAAAGTGACATGCCAACTACTTCAAGATCCTCCAGGGAACACATTATAAACTTTTTCTTTTTTGTGAAGCGTTAATGATGGCTTATGATACTAAGCCACCAAGTTATTTCTCCACTATTATATATTGGTTTTTTGTTTACGTAAATACAACCCAGTTCCCACTAATGCTCGTTATTTTATATATTTGTCAGATTGAGTACTAGTACCTTTATTATATAAATAATATATATTGCTATTACTAAAATAAGACAGGTTTATGTGATAAGAGATGAAGTTGATCCAGGAATTTGACCGATTAGTACAACACTAGTGTGCGCTGGCACATTTAGCGCAAACCATGAATTAAGTCATAGTTATGTTGATGATGATAAGAAAAAACATTTAAAACAAGAATTTTCAGGAAAAAAAGGATATTATATATGTATAAGGAGAATGTTGACCAATACTTTTTAATAATAAACTATAAAACGCTTAAAATTACACATACTTAAATTTGATGCATCTAATTTTTATTAATTTTTTATTATGTATAAGAGTGGTTGTCTTGGCCTAGGCCTGAACCCTGTCCTATTAATTTAAGATGAAATTAATGCGTCAGATTCACTTTGCTGTCCATTGATATCCTCGTATAATGACATTTAGAACCTCAATTATTTTTACCTTCCAACGCTGAGAATGATTAAAATTACAAATGATTGCCTTTGGAATAATAATGATTTTAATATTTAGCATGTCGATTGTATATTAACAGCAGCCTTAAGTTTTAACTTTCCTGAGGCTAACTATGATGAAAAGAACATGTGAATACAAATGGTGCAACCATGAGCTAGAACGGGTTGATCACTTTGACGCGTGTTATTCAAAAAATCCCTTTTCTCGTGTCAGTGGCCCAACGTTTAGACTTTAGATTTCTTCACACTTGTAAAATTATTTTGACCAGAGATACGATGTCAGATGTCAGTGACACTCATATCTCTCTATGATTACTATTCTATGTGGGTTTTTCTTACAGATGGCAACTTTTTATGAAAGATGGTAATTGAATTTAGGTTTATATGATCTCATCAATTGAAGAAATTATATTTACAGAAAATGACCTAAGATGTATTACAAATAATGAAATTGTTTATAACTTAATCTCACAATATTTGATGAGATTTGTATTTGATATTATTATATGGATAAAAAATTTTGTATCTTAATTAATGTTTTATTGTTTGTAGTAACTAATCAATAAAGATTACATTATTTTATAAATATCTTTTTATATAACTCATTAAATAACATGATGTTTATTGATGGATTGAGACAAGAAATTTTTGTTCCTTCATTATATATACTATTGTTTTTGTCATATTTCTAATCAATGTGAAATTTCCAATTCCTTCATTATATATACTTGTTTTTGCTATATCTCTACTCAATGTAAAATCTCCAACATTTGTGAGTTATCCGATAGCGGACTGACAGTAAATGATGAGAAAAGTCTAACAACAATGAACTGCAAATGTAACATTTGTGAGTGTCTCTGATAATAGCCCAATAAACTCAACAACAATAAATCACCAAGATAAACTCTTATATCATATTAAAAATAGTGAAATTGAATATAACTCAACCTTACAAAATCAACTTATAAAATAAAATTGTATTTCATTATATATTATTATTTTACTATATCCTTAATTAATGTGGGATCTCCAACTATATGATTTGGATAAAGAACATTATTAGAAGTGTGGAAGAAAGTAGATTACTATATTATTCTTTTTGCTGGTGTTTAATTAATTAATTTATCTTAATGAAACTTAGGATTAAACAATTACATGGTAATTCTGGAAAGCCCAAATAGGCGACGTATATATCTACACTATATTGATGGTGAAGGGTGAGACATCGAAATTATCTGCTATAGCAAGTTTTGATTGGAATAATTACTAAAAAATTAAATTAAATTAATGAAAAGTTTGGTTTATGAAGAAAAAGTGGGGGAGAAAATAAAATGTTAAAAAATGAAATATTTTTTAAATTGTTTGAATATTATAAAAAGTGAAAGAAATTGAAGGAATATATATATATATATATATATATATATATATATATGAGTTTAATTGGTAGATACTGTCAATGAAGAAATTTTTACACTAACATTCAATCACAACCCTTCATTCATGATAAGTTTATTGACTTTACCCTTCATTTATGATAAATTTGTTAACTTTACTAATTAATACTTTAAAAGTCACATAATTTATTTATTTATATATATATATATATATATATATATATATATCGCGTAAAATGACAAACACATCTAAAATACAAAGATGCATAGTAAATAAAAATATTTTTATCTTTATACTTGCTCGTTTGAATATATATATATATATATATATATATATATATATATATATTTCTTGATATATATACATATATAAATATATATATTTACTCTCTTCATCTTCTTTTTCTTTGGTCAAACATAGTGTAAAATTTTAATGATATTTTTTTAAAAACTTTTTTACTACCATGATTGTCCTATTTTCTTGAGGTGTGCTTCTCAAGAAAAGGTGAAACTTTTTTCTCTAATTTTGTGTTCTTATATCGTCTTCAATCAAGTTAAGAACATGTGAAAATTTATGGTTCAAAGAAAGAAGAGAAAAAAAGAGAGGTTACAATAGAAAGTAGTTAGAGAAGAAGAAGAAGAGAGAAAAATGATAAAAGTAAAAAATGGATATTAATCAAAATGAGCAAATCAATCTACTTAATTACAATGTGACTTATATAGAAAAGTTAGAAAGACCTAATCCTCTATATCTCTAATATCCCCTTCGCAAGTTGGAAGTTTTATTTAGCATTTTCAACTTCGAACAAGTAATACAATAAAAATTGAGCAAATCAAAATCTACATGATTACAATGTGACTTATTTAGAAAAGTTAGAAAGACCTGATTCTCTATATCTCTAATATCCTCCCCGCAAATTGGAAGTGCTATTTAGCATTTCCAACTTGTAATGAGTAATACAATATCAAATAGGAAAAAAAAATACAATGCAACGAGTAATGGAAAATACAACCAAAATAAAAGTATTAACAAAACAACAATAGCCAAATCCTACAGAAAGCAAAACAGAGAATGTAGCCTACTCTCCTGTAATACTTGCAAAACAGCCATCCCCAATGACAATAGTAGCAGGACTAGCAAGATAGACCAGTAGGACCACATACATAATGTGCCACCAAGTCGACAACTATAACAGTCATCAAAACCTGATCAAGAGCCTAATCCAAAGACATATTTCTTCAATGATCTAAGCCTTTCAACAGAGAGCTCTAGTAGAATAAAAAAAATCTCAATTTTAGGAAATATGACAAATTCCAAAATAGGCAACCAAAGCTTAACCATCAAGCAAAAACTATACTTTAAAGTTTAACCACTTGATAGAAGCACAAATCAATGAAATGCTTAACCACCATAGGAAAAAGCTAACAAATTAGTAAATGCTTAACCATCCATAACATAAGCTCAACACAATGCTTAACCACCATGGATAGAAACATATATCAGAGAAAACTTTAATCAACCACGCCAAATACAAGTCTGTCTTCAAAGAGTTTTTTTTTTTTTCACAAACACCTTCTGTGCAGACTTTTAATGCACCAAACCTTCAAAGAGATATATCACAGTTGTTCTGACAACATCTTTGAAGGATTTGGTGGTGGAATAAAAAAAATTTAGAACCATTGAAACATCAAATATTGATATGGACTCCGACAACAGTGTTCGACTTTGAGGCACTCTTAGTGGTGATTATGTTGCCTACCATAACCTCCTTCATCCTAGAATAATTGAAGCCAAAAAGCGATGAGGATTTCAATCAAGTCTCTAGTGGTGAATCTTGAAATCAAAGAGCGAGGAGGAATCAGAATCTGACATGGACATGGTGACTTCGCTCTTTGTGCCCTAGACCTCAATTGGTGATCATTCGAGAATGGAAAGAGATTGTCGACGAATTGGAAAACTTGATTAGGCGAGAGTTTTTTAAAGGGAGCATGACGTGTTGAACAATGAATAGGTTGAAGAAGCGTTAGTGCCAATTACCAGAAGACCAAGAAGAAGTTCAGAAGCTTCATTGCTGAGAAGAGATGTACTCCTCTAATACTCCGTTTAGCAATCAAGAATCTGAAAATGGATCTAACGATGCAGAAACCCTAGCACTCTGCCTCAAATTGAATTGAAGGAATTGTAATCTGTGCAAAGACCCTAGAATTGAGAACATGGCGAGAGAGCAAATCGAGAGAAACCAAAAACAACCTTCAATGGCGAGAGAAAGATTGTTTTTAAGTGATGAATGAACAATAGAGATTGTGATATTTTTCTTGAGAAAATGAAACAATGAAAAATTGATCAATCAGCAAATAAAAAAAATGGATAAAGATGCTCCAATACCATGTGAAAATTCATGGTTCAAGAGAAAGAAGAGAGAAAAAGGATAAAAGTAAAAAATGGATATTACTCAAAATGAGCAAATCAAAATCTACATGATTACAATGTGACTTATATAAAAAAGTTAGAAAGGCTTAATCTCTATGTGCTTGTGCTTGTTTGACAACAGTTTTATAAAACTTTTTTTAGTATTTTAGTATTTAAAAACTAAAACACTCGTTTGGGTAGTGGTTTCTGAAAACAGTTTTCGAAAATAGTTACGGTTTTTTAGTTTTTAAAAATTAAAAAATAGGAACAAATGAAAGTAGTTTTTCTTTTCAGTTTTCTATTTTGGTTTTGAAAACTCAAAATACAATCAGAGTATGTTGTCTTTTTCTTTTTTATTAATGAAATTTTAATAAATATGAATAAGTTTTTCCATTTTTACATATTCAAAACAGTTTTCAAATAAAACTTACCAAACAAGTTTTCTTTTCTTCCCAAAAATAGTTTTTGAAAACTATTCTTGGAAACTCTTCAAAAACTAAAAACAAAACAAAACCAATAAAGCCCTATATCTCTAATAGAACATGAATTGTAAATACTAAATTACTATTGGAACAAATATAAATGTTTTTTCTTCTTAAATACAGTACACATACGAGGATTAAGATAGAAATTCTCTGTTCCAAATTGGTGTCTCAATTCTTGTCCTGACCAATCAATAAACACTATGTCATTTTATGAGGTATGTAAGATATAAAAAAATCATTAAATGACATGACATTTATTGATTAGTTAAAACAGGAATTGAGACACTAATTTAAGACAGAAGATTTTCATCTAATAAATCAATTCCTTAGTTTCTCATACATTAAAATTATAGAGCAAAATAGGAAAATATTACATAAAACAAATTATATTTCTAACGTTTTTATAAAATGGAAAGAGATAAAAAAGAAAATAAAAGTATGACAAAAAGAGAAATGTAATAAAAAAATGAGTTTAAAAGAATGTTGTAGAGAAAAATGAGAATAACGTTACTCATCAACAAAAAAAGTGAAATTAATAAGTGAACAAAATCCTTTTTATATTTGTTTATGGATAGAATATTGGTGCTGGCGTAAAATATGACATGATATCCCTTATGTGAACTTGCATGCAAGTGCAATGATTAAATGGTAGGAAACCGTATGGTGATGATTGTCATGGATTATGGTAGTTAGGTTAAGAAAAGAATAGATAATTAATAAACGTGGAAAAACTTAATGCACCATGCACATAAAGGTGGGTCTCCGGTTGCCTTAATCCTCATCCTTACTAATTAACAAACTATATAATATAATAATTAAATGCTAACTTAAATCATGAATATAGCAGCTAGCTTCCTTTGTTAGCTTCCTTGGACGGCTTTCCCCTTCTTAGCCTAATGGTCCTACTTTCTTATGATGCTATTACACGTACCGCCGCCTTTCTTACAGCAACTCACTCCTTTTTTGAATATTAATCCATCAATTCTCTTTCTCTTTCTTCCCATTATATAGTGACAAAACTATATTGTAGTGCCTAAGTCCACTCACAAATTCAACAACAACATATACAAGATATGGAAGATGCAAGTGTCAACCTTCCTCCTGGGTTTTTCTTCTCTCCAACAGACCAAGAACTTGTTCTTCACTTTCTCTATTGTAAGGCCTCTCTTATTCCATGCCATCCCAACATCATCCCCGATCTCGATCCGTCTCAGCTTCATCCCACGGAATTAAATGGTATATATCTTTAGTTAATTAATTAGTTTCATCACTCAATTAAATTATTACCATTAATGTTCAAATATTTTGAAATTATACATGGTGTATATTTAACATTTACAGGTAAGGCGTTATTAAGTGGGAATCAATACTATTTCTTCACTAAAATTAATGAAAACCGAACCACAGAAAATGGGTATTGGAAGGAAATAGGTGACACAGAATCTATATTGTCAACCGTTGATAAGAAAGTGGGAACCAAGAAGTACTTGGTGTTCCACATTGGTGAAGCTCCACTAGGTACTGCAACCAATTGGGTAATGCAAGAATATCAAATATGTTCCTCTGGGTTTGACGCTGCTTCATATAGGAGTGCTTGGAGAAGACGAAAACATGTAAGTGAGTTTAATTAATTTGTTAAGCCAGTTAAATATAGCTTGCATATGTTATGAGGCCATTTAAATTATTTAATTAGTATTGTCCCTTACAGGACCAAATTTGCAGCAAGTGGGTTTTGTGCAGAGTGTATGAAAAGAGGAAGTCTGATCAACAAGGTGTAAACTGCTATAGCGATGACGATGACAGTGGATCAGAGCTTTCGTGGCTAGACGAAGTTTATTTGTCGTTGGATGATGATTTGGAAGAAATTGGCATGCCCAATTAGATTAAATGTATACTATTTCTGTATATATCTACATATGGACTTGTACAATTACAATGTCTCAGTTACGTGCATTGTTTCAAATGAACCTGTTGCATCAGACTTATGAGTCTCTTTTACATGCAGATTAAATAAAGACAAAAAAATTAATGCCGAATAGATTAGTGTTAGTAGAACTAGATACATCTTTAATAGATTAGGATATGTTGTGCATTAAATTGAAATTTTAGTTTATAATTATAGTTTTAGCTCCTAAAAGTTATGCGTTTAATAAATTTATATATTAATTATTAATTTAATACTTTTTAATGAAAATATTTACATACATACTCATAAAAAATACTACATTAATTACATTGAGTACTATAATAAACAAAATTGTTTCATACCACATTAATTTGTTTGTTTCATGCTATATATATATTCATAAAAATATTTATTACATTAAATTCTGTACTATATTATTTTTAAGTATAATTTAATTTTACATAAAATATAGTTAACCTTAATAAGTCTTAATGAATAATAAAATTATATTAAAAAGATTGCAATATTTAAGAAAGTGTAACTAGCTAGTTGCTCGGGACTTATAAGTTACAACTTGTCTCAATTAGTTGCATAGAAGTCAGCCCGATACGAGTACTATTGGATCATAACCCGCCCAATCCCATCGTTTACTAAGGCTGCAGTTATATACACAGCGAGCAGTGTTGTTGGTTTTTTTTTTTTATTATTATTAGCAAAATATATATATGTATATATATATATATATATATATATATATATTTCAACTTAAAATTTCTATGTTTTTTATTTTATATTTTAACGGAAATTTTTTTATTTCATTTTCAATGTTTTATGTTTCATATTGAATTTTAACATTTAATCTCACATAAATATAACATTTATGTTTTTTTTTTTACATATAAACTTTTTTAAAGTTTACATAAAGATTATTACCATTATTCTTTTTGTCCCTATTCAAAATGCCCATTGAGGTGCGGAATAGGCTCATACAAATTCAGAGGAGATTCATACGGGTGATCAACAAGGCCATAAAAAAATTTCATAGATGAGCTGAAGCACAATACGTGATTCTAAAGTCAAGAGGGGGCTAAGGTTGCGAGACTTATTTATCTTCAACGAGGCCTTGTTAGATAAATGAAGGAGGGCCAATGGCAACGGATAGAGAACAATTGGAGGTCAACATTTTAGAGTAAAAATACAAGGGGTGGAAGGGACTCTTTTGAAGACAACAAGTTTATGTCATATGGTAGAGGGATTTGAGAAAATGTTGTGGGATCAACAATAATCAAACATGGTTTGATAGTTTTCTCAAATGGAAGATTGGTGATGGGATGACTTTTAAATTCTGGGAAGATTGTTGGTGGGGAGGTGAGTCGTTGGAGCATAAGTTTAAATGAATGTATCTCAATTCGGAACAAAAGCACTAATTCATTGGAAACCTTGGTAACTGGGTAAAGGGTAATTGTGTTTTGGATTTAGAGTAGAGGAGGGAGTGATTTGCTTGGGAGGGGGATATGGTAAGGGCTTTTAAACGGGCTCAGGTTGTGCGTGAGGGTGGGAGACATGTGGGTATGGGAATTGGACCCCGTAGGAACTTATTTTATACGTTCTTCTTGTGTTGTCTTGCAGGATTAGAGATCGAACAAGAAACCACTTGGAGTGTTGAGAAAATTTTGGAGGATTAAACCTCCCCCCCAAATTTTCTCATGTTTGGCTAGAGGCTACTAATTGACAGACTCCCCTTAAAATGTACTTTGATGGCTAGAGGTGTTCAACTGCAACAAGGAAATATAGATTGTATGCTATGCAATTCTACAGTAGAAACCATTGACCACATCTGTGAGTGCTCTGTGGTTTATAAGTTATGCTTGATGTGGTATAACAATCTAGGGATGGTTACAGTGTGGCCAAAAACTGCAAATGATCTGTTCTAGTATCATACCTATTGGCAAGACCCCACCAAATCCAAGGATTGGTGGCCTATAGTTTGGTTGGTTGTTTCCTAGACTGTTTGGAGGGCAACCAACTACACCATATTCAATAGGAAACGGGTTAAACTACACATCATTTTTCAGGAATAGATGTTTCTCCCAAGGGCTTGGCTTAAACACGACCATAAGGAATTTCAACTGTCATTTATTTAATGTTCTTCTAACTTGAAGGCATGCTTTGGGCTTGATTGAAGTCAATCTCTGGCAGTTATTATAAAAGTGGAATGTTAAGGTATCTTTATTGTTGGTAAGTGTTATTCAAAAACTATTTTGAACATGTAAAAGTGAAAAAAAATGTTTATATTTACAAAAATGTCATTAATAAAAAGCAAAAACAACATATTCTCATCGTATTTTGAGTTTTCAAAACAAAAACAGAATACTGAAAAGCAAAACTATTTGTAGTTGTTTCTGGTTTTTAGTTTTTAAAAACTAAAAACCCAGAACTGTTTTCAAAAACGGTTTTAAGAAAACAGTAACCAAACGAGTTTTTTAGGTTTTAAATGCTAAAATATTGAAAATAGTTTTTTAAAAATGTTGCCAAATAAGTACTAGTTCTTCTACAAAAAATCTTAATACTTGTACCAATGATTAAAAAAATCAACTATTTATATAACAGATGGACGAGAAGCAACATAAAACTAAAAAGCAAAAAAAGAATGAGATAAAGTTTATTCTCAAATCATCATAACAACAAAATGCAAAAAAAGATAAAACATTTTCAACAAGAATATGAACAAAAAATTAAAAAAAAAATCAACAACAACATCAAGAACAAAGGGTTAGGTGGATGGGAAAGTGAAGGGGAGGGCCACAGATGAAGGGGAAGGTGATGGACGAAAGGGAAATGGAAGCGGGAAACACAGAGGTTAAGGAGGAAGGGGAAGATGAAGGGTGGAGAGGAAGAGGAGCGACCAAAGGGGAAAATGAGGGAGGTGGAATGGGTTTGAGAAGAAGAAGGGATTGTGAAGGAGAGAAAAGAAGGGAACTGGTGAGTGCAAAATTATTCACATTACTACTGACAAGTACATTGGTCGTATGTATTAACCGATATATAGAATCGATTCCACAGGGACTTGGATGAAACATAAAAAATATCAATGTTTTTTCTACTTTTATAAACAAAAGATAAGAATAAACTAACACTACTGAATATAAAGTAAATAAAGAGAAAATAAATAAAAAGTCGTGGTTACATGCATGATATTCAGTTGGTTTTTATTTCACTAAATCATCCATCGAGTGCATAAATGAACTCAAAACCCCCATTCACTACCCATGTTTCCATCACCCATAAAAATATCCTTAACCTGGATCCCTCACAAGCAAGGAACTAAACTATTTGTATTAGACTATCGATCCCTCACATAATCTAAAATCAAACAACTAACATGAAGAAAATGAGCTTAAAATAGCCAATGGATTTTACTCTCTCTCAAGCAATTAAACCCACTGAGAGCTCTTCTTGTTTTACAAGTCAAACTCCCCTCTCGAGCTCATTCAACAAGTAAAACCCATGAAATATGCAAAAATAAACTTAGGTTACAAGCACAAAAATACATAAGAGTTTAGGTTTAGTTACATCAAATCCCAACAAAATAACAATTTAACTAACCATCATGATGTATGAATGTGAAGGATGGACGGAGATGGGTCTGGAGTGTGCAATCGGCCAACAAGGTGTGCAACTCTCGACTCAGAACAAAAGACATCTTTTTATAACCTCAAATCTGTTCACGAGCTTTGCGCGGTGGAGACATGGGCGTCGCTTCAGACACATCAACCTTACTTTTGCATCGAGCGTTGGGAGGCCATGGGCATGGGCACTCATGTTCCAATTTTTCCCTTCTTAGCCAGGCAGCACTAGGCGCTCAGATCTTCCCTGTTGGGCGCTTGGATGTTGCCACACACCAAAAAGCTCAAATTCTACTACCATTTCTTCGATCCATCTCATAACCTGTCTCAGAACAACTAAAATAGGAAAATAAAGGTAAATTGAACATAAATGAAATCCTAAACTTAATTTCCTAGATAATTCTAATTTAAAGAGAAAATAGAGGAAAACAAGATCTTAAATAAGAAGAAATTAAGATAACTGCTCTATTTTAACTATGTAAAAATAGGTAATTTAGGCAGTTATCAACTCTGCCAGCCTTAAAGCTTTGCTTGTCCTCAGGCAAAAGGTCACTTTAGTGGATAACAAAACATCATAGATATCATGCATGCTAACACAACACTGACACAAAATGAAACAATAACAAAATGCACTAGCCAAACAAATGTGAACAACATCACAAAAACACAGTCAAGATTTGTATCCCACCCTTTATCAGCAGTTAAAAATTGAATGCTCACAGACAGAAATCAATAAAACCATGGTGTCCATAGAGAAAAGAAAGATTCACCATGTGAAAGTCAATTCAAGTGGTAAGCTATGCATATCACATAATTTCAAGCAACCTCACATAATTTCAATCAAACATTTCATTCATGTCACACTATGCAATCACACAAATCAACTTTGTTTTTCATCTCAACAAAATCACAACTAATGCACAAAGAGACCACAAGGACTTGGCTAGAAGAAAAATGGTTTATCTAGGAAGCAAATCAAGAAGGGTTGAAAAAGACATATTCAATGAGATCAGTTCACCCCTTTACATAATTATCCATTCCTAACCAAATTTCATTAAACATCATTAATTCTACTAAAACATTTACAATTAGCACAAATCAATTTCCAAGCTTTTATTCACACTTTCTTTTTCTTTTGTTTCTTTTCTTTTCTTTTCTTTTTATATAACACACATAACCTTCAAATGTACTTGAATCTCCCAAAAAATATTCCCCCAAAATTATTGTAGAACCTATCTCATTCAAATGCTCTTTTAACCCTAAGGTAAGGGAACAAATGCATAATTCTAATATGGCTTAAGGTTTCATAGACAAGAATATAATCAATCAGGCTTTAAAGGGAAATCAAAGGTCGAGTAATGTACATGTAATTTTTTTGGCTAAGTGACTACTTAAGAAACATGACCTTGATAATTTCTCAACATGCATGTAAAGCAGTAATCAGTGAGAATCAAGAAAAATCAACAACATGAAATACATGATGACTTACACAACAATAAACATTAAGCTCAAAACCTCACATGACTAATGCTCTCATTTACAGATCACACAAACTTGCCAAAAGAATCAATAAAGCAAGGCTAACTCAATCACTTAAGGGCAACCACAAGTTAAAATTGAATAAAAAAATAGCACAAGAGCAGTAATATTTATTACCAATAAAGGGACAGATAATGAATAAAGACAGAAACAGATTGCTAACAGCACAACATCCACTAAAATTTCAAAACAACCTACTTCTACTCATGCAAAACAGAATGCAATACAATAACTAAAAACATGCAATCCAAAAAGTTAACACAAACATGGCGTTCTGGAACTTTGCAGCTGAATCTGATTGGTCATCTTCATCCTACTGCATCTTCATTCTTAGCTCCGAAGGACCCCTCTTAGAAGTGAGTTTGGTCCCCAGGCTAGTGAGGATTGGTCAACAACGAAGCTCATGGAGGATGCATCTGCAAAGAAATCCAAAACACATATGCATAACAAGCAGTTACATAGCACGAGTACTAAAAGAAAACACAATGCAATTAATGCAAGGGAACAGTAAAAACATAACATATATGCTATACAAAGTGGAAATGGAAAATGAAAAAATGCATGAAAACATCATGGAAAATGAACAATACAAACATGAATGAAAATGAAAACATAATGAGACAATGCATGAATAGAAAATGCATAAAAAATAGGACAAATTGTGAGTGCCCAACGCCCATATAGGCCCCCAACGGTTATATGCAGATAGCAAATGCGTAAATTATGTAGAAACGGGCGCCCAACGACCACACGAGCGTTGGGCGTTTGGATGCAAAAGTAAGAGACAGACACGAATTTACAAGCCACTGCCCAGTGGCCATATTGTGGGCACCCAACGGTGGTGAACAGAGAGTAATTCTTTGGTTTGAAAACCAGATTTTCACTCAAAAACACATAACTCATACACCCTAAATGCAATCTACGCATGAATTGGCACAAACAATAGTACAAATACAACACTTATACCTAAATAAACTTGCTCACACACTCAAATTTACAAAAGTAACACGAAAACTAACAAATCACACATATGTACATTTCACAGTTTAACATACTTAAACAACTCACATACTCAAAATACAAAATACACAACAAATTCCATAATTAACAACACAATCCACCTACTTACCACTAAATAAACTTGTCTACATATTTACATCACTAAATTAACACTTAAACACATAAATCAAACATGTGCCAATTCCACAATTTAAACACATTAGACAACCTAGAACATGAAAACTAAATGCAATGCAATTCTACCTATATGCATGTAACACAATCAGAACCATTAATACATGAATGATGAGGAAATATATAGAACATACTAAATGCATGAAACACTTAGCACACACAAAAACATAAAAACCACTAAAACACATAAAATGCTGCTAACACATAACACAAGCACATTAGACTACTTGACCACATTTGCACCACAATCCTAAAACAACTAAACATAATAACTACTAACCTAAACATAAAAACTAAAACATAAGAATCTAGCCTAAACACTTAATATTTACAAACACTAACCTAAACATACCAACTTAATAACTAACACATAAAACACAATAACATAACCTAACACAATCTACACAAGCCTAAACATCACAACTAACATACTAACCACTCACTAATCTCTCAACATCATGCTCTCCATGTTCATATATTGCAAACATAAAAATCTCACCATATAGTCAAAACACAACAAAACATAACAAAATCAACTAAACGATATATATAACTCAATTGAATAGTTTATACATAAACACAAAAGAAAAAATACAGAGAAGGGTTAGAAAATTGGGTTGCCTCCTAATGAGTGCTTGTTTAATGCTTGAATAATCTTGTTACCACGATTGTAGATGTTCTTGTTACTACTATAATTGAGAATGGTACCAAGGTACTTGAGTTTGTTGATTGTACCTTGGTCCTGGAGTGAAATCTTGATAGCATGACTGAGGAGGTTGTGATGTGGTGAGAGTTCCTTTCCTTTCAAACTCTGAGAGGATTTAGTTTGCATGCATCTCCAATCTATTGGTTGCCTCCTCTTTTTCCTTTTGCATTTTAGAACATTTTCATTCCCATTGTTGGACATTAAAACTCATGTCCTCAACCATTTTAAAGGGATTTGGATTGGTGGGATTCACTTGGAACAGTTGCCTGCTAGCTAGCCCTTCCATCTATGTGATTGCTTTTTGCTTCACCTGACAACTAATAACACATAGAGCATTAGAGGAGTAGTTAGGAACAACTATTAATAACAAGAGAAATAAAAACTAAATCTACTAAAATAAAATAATGGGTTAGTAAACTATCTAACAAAATTCCCCAAGTATAAAGAATAAAATTTTTGAGTTTCAAGCATAAGTCCCTGACAACAGTGCAAAAAACTTAATGAGTGCAAAGTTTACCTACTACCAGTATGTTCATCGATCATATATAGTAATTGACAAATGTCAGGTCGATCCCACATGGACTTTGATGAAACCTTAGAAATACAAATGCTTTTCTACTTGTACGAATGAAATATAAGAATAAACTAACACTACTGGACATACAGTAAATAAAGCAAAAATAAATAAAAAATGGTGTTACACTATGATATTCAATTGGGCTGGATTTTGCTAAATCATCCCTCAAGTGCATAAATGAACTTAAAACCCTCGTTCACTACCCATATTCTCATCATCCATAAAAATATCCTTAACATGGATCCCTCATAAGTAAGGAACTAAGCTGTTTAAGTATTAGACTATCGATCTCTCGCATAATCTAAAGTCAAACAACTTGCATAAAGAAAAAGAGCTTAAGATGACCGATAGATTTTACTCTCTCTCGAGCAATAAAACCCATTGGGAGCTCTTCTCATTTTACAAATCAAAATTCCCTCTCAAGCTCATTCAGCAAGTAAAACCAACAAAATATGCAAAAATAAAGACTAAGATAAAGAAGACCACCAACATCGAAAAGTAAACTTAGATTAAAAAGCACAAAAATACACAAGAGTTTAAGTTCAGTTACATCAAATCCTACAAAATAACAATCTAACTAACAATTGAGAAGGATGAACGAGAAGGATGGACGAAAATGTGTCTGGAGCATGCCTTCAACTATTAAGGCGTGCAACCCCCAACTCAGAACAGAAGACGCACTTTTATAACCTCAGATCTATTCACAAGCATTGGGCGATAGAGACGAGGGCATTGGGCGCCACTTCGAACACGTCAGCCCTACTTTTGCACTAAGCGTTGGGCAACAATGAGCATGGGCGTTATGTTCCAATTTTTCCCTTCAGCCAGGCAGTATTGGGCGCTCAGATCTTGACCGTTGGGTGCCTAGATGCTGCCACACACCAAAAAACTCGGATTCTACTGCTATTTTTCCAATCCTTCACAACCTATCTCAATACAACTAAAATAGGAAAATAAAGGTAAACTGGACATAAATAAAATCCTAAACCTAATTTCCTAGATAATTCTAATTTAAAGAGAAAATAGAAGAAAACAAGACCTTAAATAAGAAGAAATTAAAATAATTATTCTATTTTATCTATGTAAAAATAAGTAAGTTAGACAGTTATCAGGAACAAATTATTGAAAAGAAAGAGAATGAGAGAGAGCTAAAGTGCGGAAAGGTTGGGTATCATGAAAGGGAATTGGTTGGTTTTAGAGTGTTTTAATTTTTTTTAAAGATAGAGTGCTTTTGAAGTTTTCAATTTTTTTAAAAGTTAATTTAAATTGTTTTTATTAAATAAATTTTTATTTTTTAATACGTTGTATTGTTATTTTATTTTTAATAGTTAAATTTAAATAATTTTTATTTTTAAAAAATAATTTTATATTCTACAAAATATATTATAAATAAAATTTAAATAATAAATTTATTGTGAGATCTATATAAAATACTTCAAGATTTCAAATAAGATCTTTTACTCAAGTAAAAAAAAAATAAAAAATCTTAATGATGCCATGACATCTTAGGACCTACCAAAAAATGGTTTAGATCTCAAAATGGAATCTACCAATAAAAATGCCCTTATAAGTTGCATAAACCACCACAAATCACGGTTGCAGCAAACTGAACTATAAAACCTTCTGTAGAATTACAAACTAAATTAGTAAAAAACAATTATCCAAACTGCTGAATTACAAAATAAAACTAAGGGATTAATTGCACTTATGTTTGGCGATAATCCATGACCACGATCTGTCAGCAATCTTGTCAATAACAAGTATATTAATTTGCTCCTGTTTAAAGCGTGTGTTTGGATCCATGTTTGAATCCTAATTAAAATCACGTCAATTTTAGAAAAAAAACGTAGAAGCATGAATTGGTCGCTTCCATCTTAACGCGAAAAACAGCATCTGCGACACAGAAGCAAACACGTGGAAAGATTATATGACTCCTGTAAAGCCAAATAAACCACATAAACCACAGTGATACTATATTCTATGCCTTATTGGCCTTACTGCCATTTACTAATTCCCTGCATGTTGGTTAAAATGTTCACACGGATCCTGAATTAAATGTCCTTGAAAACCTGCCCATGCATATATGTGTTGCCACAACTGTAAGAGAAGAAACAGGGAATAACAAATATGATATGATGGTGTTTCTAAATTTTGGTTACAGAGTTGGCATGCTACATTATCGGTGGCCATAATAATTGATCTGTGTGGCAAGTCGTTACTAAATTTTTAAGTAATGTTATCCACCCAAATGCCACCACCGAGGGAGATTTAATTCCTACAACATATAAAATTCTTACTGAAAAATTTGAGTATTACAATAGATAGATTAATTTGTGATGCCTGATTTTAAAAAATCAATAAGATGTTTATAGTTGTTGATTAGGTTTTATTATGTATTAAATATAATATTTAGTTTTTATTATGTATCAAATGTAATATTCATTATTTATTACATATTAAATATAATTTAATTCGTAACCACACAATTAATTACGTTTGATTCTATTTATAATTCAGTTTTCTACGACAACTATGTTAGGTGTAAAGTGCAAACCTAGAATACTATATATAGTTTCTATGGTTTCCACTAAATACACGTCAAATATACTATATGTTTATCTGTTTCTCTCTCCTTTTGGATTCTTTAATTTTCTTATGCCACTTTTTGTAGCCTCAGTTAATATGTGAGAAGTTCCTATTGAATCATGGAAGACTTCTAAGGATATCTCAGATAAATCTTTAAGGACAGCAACATTCACGCCTTAGAAAACCAGTCACTATCATATGAAGGGCAACAAATTATACAACAATTTGGAGGCAACATTTATACAACAATTTTAAACTGCCTAAATCATTGATTGATTACAAACAAAAATTGAAGCATAGGCATAAACAAATGTCTGTTTTCAACCTAATCACCCATATCATCATAGGAAGGAAATTGCATTTGCAAAAGCCAAAGCTTTATCTTCCAAAGCTAATATGGTCCAAGATAACATTGCTTATAAAAGATATGCCAAATCGATCACAAAAACAAAGCCAAAAACTATAACCTACATAATGTAGCATCAAACCCCACATTCAAGAAAAAAAGGAAATTGTTTTGTTTGTGAAAAGCCAAGACACTTTGTGTCTCAATGCAGAAACTGTGTCATAGTGAGAAATGATTATCCTCCCAAAGCTAAGGTTTAGTTAGTTGAAAGAAATGATATAATTATTGCGATCATTTCTTAAGTGAATGTTGTGACAAATGTGAGCAAATGGATGGTATATACCAGGGCTACCAGACACATTTGTGCGAATAGAAATGTGTTTTCCTCCTACACTCTTGTGAGGGATGGAGAAGAATAAATGTTCCTTAGTAATTCTAGAACTACTCCAGTTCTGGGAAAAGAAAAGGTTCTACTTAAGCTCACTTTTGGAAAGATAGTGGCCTTGAGTGATGTGTTCTTGTGCCTACCATCAGAGTAAACTTAGTTCTTATGGCAGTATTGGGAAAGGTTGAGATAAAAGTAACTTTTAAGTTTGACAAAATTATCATGACAAAAAATAATGTGTTTGTAGGAAAGAGTTACTGTGATCAGGGTCTCTTTGTATTCAAGATTTTTGAAAATTATTAATAAATATTTCTGAAAGTTATTAATGAGAATAAGACATCTATTTTTGCTTATAATATTAATTTCTATGATATGTAGCATACTAGATTAGGACATGTTAATTTCTCGTATGCGATTAAATTACAACAACTATGACTAATCAACCTGCATAATAAACATAATACAAAATGTGATATATGTGTAAAATTTAAAATGACAAAAAAATCTTGTTTTTCGTACAATGTGAAACTGAACCTCTTAGCCTTATTCAATTTTATCTAGTTGATTAAAAACAATGCATGTCAAAGGGAGGTAAAAATTACTTTATAACTTTTATTAATGACTTCTCTAGATATACAAAGATTATATGCCCAAATCTGAAATATCTAAGAGTGTGGGTCTATTTAACTAAGGTTATGTTACCTGATCCTAACAAAAAGAAAATAGGACTTAAGACCTCTAATTTCATATTTCATATAATAGTGTGATGGAATTTATACATCTAATATATATTTATTTCTCAAATTTTCCAGAATATGTGTTATTTATTTACTTGTGCTTATCATAGATGGTATATCCTAATAATATGTTTATGTGTATTTCCCTCTGTATTCGAAGGGTATAGAGATGTTAATTGAATATCATATTTAGATGAGACAAAATCCACTAGTAATTATGTATTTAATTTAGAGGTGGTGTTGTTCTATAGAGACCAACTAAGCAAACCATTTTAGCCAAATCAACAATGGAGTCAGATTTTGTTGCTTTAGAAATGGCTGGTAGTGAGGTTAAGTGGTAGAAAAAAATTCTTAGCTAAAATTCCTTTAAGAATAAAACCAAAACCTTTAGTGTTGATGTATTGTGATTTGCAATCAACAATAGTTGTAACAAAAAATAAAACCTACAATGGAAAGAATAGACACATACAACTTAGACATAATGTGATAAAGTAATTGCTAAATCATGGAATAAACTCCATAAATTTTATGAAGTCAGAAGAAAACTTAGTAGATCCTTTGATAAAACCACTAGGGATGATAAAGATTTTGGAAACATCGAAATAAGACTTAAGCCACTTAAAAAAAACAATGATAGTAACCCCATGAAGAAGATTCATATGGGTAAGAACAAAGTCATTTATTAGTTTTGCTAGCACTAAAATTGATATAAATCAATTTCCTATTTAGTCCATTCCTAACGATGTGAAAAAGTGCTAGATGCTACATTAATGAGAGGTTAAACTTTATAGTTAAGTTTTATGAGAAAGTTTAGCATCTTATAAAGTTTTTAATGGAATTTCATATCCCTTATGAATGTTGTATGATTTGCAATATACACTTGATGAAACCACCTATATGAATGTCAAGTGGGGTCACTTGCATGAAATTTTGGAAAATCCTAAAATACTCATGAATATTAGGCACACATATAGCCTAAAAGTTCAACACAACAAAAGCGACAAAGTTATGGGGTGTATTATGATTAGTAGAATTATCATATGTCAAACGTTTTTGGTTTATAGAACTTGCTACACCAAATACACACCAAACATATTTATATGTTTTCTTTTCTAGATTCTCTAATTTTCCTATGCCAATTTCTATAGCCTCATTTATTATCTGATAATCAAAAGATTCAAAACCTTTCTGTCACCAATTGGGTTTCACCAATTGGGTTTCTCTTTCTTCCATTCTATTTTGATGGAAAATGTAACATTGAAAATTCAAATACAAGTGATATTACTTTGTTACATTTTCGAACATTATCTTTTTAAATATAAACATTTTAGAACATTTTGTTGCATTTTCAAACTTTACTTTTCAAATTTAATTTTATTTAAATCATGACCTTTTTTTCATACGTTTGAGTGTGTTTTAGTCTAATAAAACATTTTTAAATATAAACGTTTTAGAACATTTTGTTACATTTTCGAACTTTACTTTTCAAATTTAATTTTATTTAAATCATGACCTTGTTTTCATACGTTTGAGTGTGTTTTAGTCTAATAAAACTTTAAATTTCATATTTTAAAATATTACGAAGTTATTTTTTTTATATTTTTAATCAAATTTTGTGTTTCATATTTTGGTAATTACTTGTTAAAGTGAAGTATCATTTTAATCCTATGATAAGTAACAACGTTTTAAGTCCCTAATAATAATTTTTAGATAAATTAATCATAAATACTTTTAGTTTTATATGATTTAGCCTCTAAAAATTGAGATGCTAGACATTTTCTTTTTGAACTTTCCGTTTATTAGAAAAATTTTAAACTACCCTTATAATTCGTAATGATACATTACACTCCTATAGTTTATATACTTTATTATTATTTTTTATTTTTTTATTTCTCTCATTCTATCATATCATAAATCTTATTATATCTGTATAACATTTTTTTTTTCTTTTTTCCCTCTTTGCTCACTAGATGTAATATAGTACATCAAATGTACATTTATTATTTTTCTTATGAAATTTATCTTATATTCAGTCTATTTGGTATCCCTTTATATGGGACATATCTAGTGAGAAATTTAAGTTTATATGAAAGTGAGAAGAACAAATCTTAGCCATTGAAATAAAAATTAATAGTTGAGATCAACCACTTATTCTCTCTCTTCTAGCATTTATTATTTGTAACTCTTTTTTCTCTCTCATTTTTCAATGATTGAGATTTTTGGAATATTCTTCTTTCTCCTTTCTTAATGGTTGAGATTTGTTTCTCTCACTCATGTAACTTTGGCTATATATATATATATATATATATATATATATATATATATATATATATTGTGGATCACATGATCTCTGATGTATCATATTCATGTTGTGGATTACATGATTCATGATTTTCGATTATAAAACTACATAATAAGAGATCTGTTGGATATAATTATGGATTGATATCAATCAATTATTTTTTATCATTATCTGGCAATTTAAAATATGATAATAATCATATCTTATAATATCTTTATCATATCTTTATTATGGATATATTTGTAGATCACATCATCTCTAATGTATTTATGTTGCATATGATATGTTGTGAATTGCATGATTCATGATTTACGATTATACAATTACATAATAAATGATTTGTGGGATATAATTGTGGATTAATATTAATTAATTATCTTTTATCATTATCTCACAATTTAATATACGGTGATAATGACATCTTATAATATCTTTATGATTATTTAAATATGTGTATAGTAAGATTGACTTTGTGATGAGTTAGGTCAAACATAAAAAGTTCATTTAAGAGGTGACTAGCTACGTGAGAGATTATAAATTTGTCATTCCATTAAGCAAATTTAACACACACATTGTCTTCAATAATCCTCAGTTAGGTACTAAAATCCTCAAGAATTCCTGTGAACTTATATCTCTACGATCCTCCCCTAGAAGGGAGCATATTTGTTCTAGCAACTTCAATTCAATATATACAAGGTACACAAATTGTCTTTCCTTTTTGTTTATCTTTATTCACTATACATACCATAATTTTGTGTTTATTAATCTAATAGTTCATTTTATTTATATCAATTTCTATTAGAGTCAACTTACATACAAATTATGGTTGTTTTCTTATAAGAGAATTAAATTTGAAAATTGGAGTTTTTTTTTTGTGTTTTTAGTGAAATTTTATACTATGGTTCACTATTATCTTTTGCACACAAAAAAATTGAGGGTTTACGCTACTTATTATTATTATTAAAATAACATATTAAAGTTTCATTCAATTGAAATTTTTCTAAGTGCTACCTCTCTAAAACCTATTTTTCTTTTGAATTCAATTACTAGTAAATTACTCTCAAAATTAGTTGAGGGTTTTGCTTTTTGTGTTTGATTGACACAAGTCATTTGTGTGGACAACCTAGGATGATTTGTGATAAATTCATTTTTGGATGCGTTGCATGGACTCATTTTTATATACTCATATTCTTTTGTGGTTTTTTGGTCAAGTGAGAACCTTTCTATTTTGTTATGATCCCGTATGATGATTTGTCTGTATTAAATTCACTCTCAGGAGCATTGAATTTTGTTGCTCATTTTTTACGTCCATATTTTTCACAAATAATACATTTATTTAATATTTTAATATTATTGGTATTTTTGGATATAAAAATTTATTTGATTAATGCAAGATTAAATTAAATTTTTATTATAATTTTGAATTTTGGAATATTTTCATTGTGATAATTATTTATATTATTTGTATTTTCCATTTATATTGTACTCTCTTTAATATTGAATTGTCATTTATAAATTAATTTTAGGTCATTTTATTAACTATCTATAATCTTAATTGTCCTTTTCTTGTGCGCATAATTTTATTTATTAATTTGCATTATTATAAAACTAGTGCAAACATAGGTGCTGTCACGCTGTGTATTCGTACTTCTATTTTAATATGTTATAACAATTTTAAGGTTTTAATTTAATAACTTTTGTAATTTTTTATATTTTGAAATATAAATTATCATGTGACATGTTTTGAAATATATTTTGTTAACTTTTTTTTTATTTATGATAACATGATAAAAATATGTCAGATCATCAATGGGTATGTCAAATATGCAATGAATATGAAAAAATGGAAAGAGGAGAGACTTCGAATAGAACTCAAAATATTGTTGTACCTGTGTATTTACATATTTATTAAGAATATTTATCATGAAATATATACATATATTAATCATGTTTAAGGAAGATTGATTTGTAATAAGGTAGAAATTATGAAATATGCATATATTAATAGGTATAAGTTATATTTGCAAAAGTGGAAACAATCATAAAATGTTTAGAAGGTAAAATAGTTATGAAATGTGGACATCAAAAGGTCATATTCCCATTATATATATAGTATAATAGTATATAATATAATATCATATATTATAAATCATAGATATAGTTGAACAACTATGTAGTTGGATATCAATATTTTAAAGTAGTTTTTTGTTTAAAGTTATAAGGTTTGTCTAGTGATAAAAGTTACGTTTGGAGTGTGAGAAATTCTGAGTTTGAGTCCCTCTTATAACAAACTAATTTATTTTTTAATTTTAAAATATGTGTAAGGATAAAACGGGTATTTCTTAAAGTAAACGTCAAAAGGGAGTATTTTCTTTATTAATAATATAGATTATAAATTGTTTGATTCATAATTTTTACTCATAGACAAATATTAGTTGTTATTATATTAGTTTTGTTAAGAAAAAATTCCAACCTTTAATTTTTTCCTACCCTTATCCATATATATATATATTGTTACCACATAAACCTTATTTTTATTTAATCTACAAGTTTACCATAACTATTAACATGTTGCGGATAATGAGATTTATGAATATGAGATAGGGAGAATCTTGATTTGTAACATTAAAATCAGTGCAGTACCTTTGTCAACCTTACTAAAATAGATGAGTTGAACGGAAAAAGATGACTTCTACGTGTGAGCAAAGGGAGGCAAGTAGTAAAAATTACATTTGCAAGGTAGAAAAGAAAAAACTTAGTTTTATAAAATTATTTTTAATATTTTAATATTTAAAAATTAAAAAATTTATTTGCATAATATTTTCTAAAAGTAATTTTGATTTTTTAATTTTTAAAAACTAAAAAACAAGAATAATTATAGGTAATTTTGTTTTTCAGTTTTTTATTTTTATTTTAAAAATTAAAAATACAATCAGAATATGTTATTTTTTTTTAAATGAAATTTTAATAAACATGAATAAGTTTTTTTATTTTAATATGTTCAAAATAATTTTTAAATTTTTAAAAATAATTTTTAAAAATTATTCTTAAAAACTCTCTTTAAAAACTAAAAAACAAAATTAAATTAATCAAACAGGAAAGGTGAAGCAATTTTAAAATTGAAAAAGATTTGGGGATGAAAAATAAAAAAAGGGGACTCGTTGTTGGGGGCGGGAGTAGGTAGAATGAGCCCAATCCAGAATTCCAAAGGGATAATAATACCGGATCAGCATTCAGCACCCAACGTAGCGTATACTACGGTGATGTACGCAACTGTTAGCGCAAAACAAGTTATTATTTTATTATTACTTTTCATAATGACAACAACATTTTCGTTGGATGGTCGTGGCAGTGGCATCCATACACGGCTGTGTAAAGAATAGAGATCAGGTAAATAAATCGGACTCTAACCATAACATCTATTATTTCTTACCAAAATCAAAATCAAAATCGTGTAAAAGATTCACTTCCTCTGTCATTGCTCCTCTACAGTTTTGTGTCGTCGCAGACGATGAGTAAATTTGTCTCCATCTTCTTCCGTTTGAAATCAAATACCAACTTCGCAGATTCGCTTCGTAGAACCTCTCTTCGCAATCTTAATGTCAGGAATCTCATGCACAATCGCTATTCAGTATCATTTCCCCTTCTCTGTCCGCATCGCTGTTCCTCCACCACCGCATCCATTCAGGATCAGGTAAATTTTGCTTGCATCTCTCGCTTTTCAAAACATTCAAAACTTCTCCATCATTTTCGATTTGGTTTCTCTTTCTTCCATACTTTTTGTTTTGATAATAAAGATTCAAAACAAAACAAACTTCAAAAAATAAAACAGGCTGCGTGTTTCGTTTGATAATTATTTAATGAATAAATTACATCAATATTTTTTTTTTAAAAAAATTTATTAAACTACACACATTTCACTTGTTTATTTTATTTTTCTAATAATATACTCGCTTTTTTTTTTTACCTTATAATTATTATATTAACACATTTTATATATGTTAAAATATTACGATAGTTTAATACTTGCAACTAGCTAGGAAAGAGTTTTATACTATTCGTTCACGCTCTTACGTACATGACAAATTTATTATTTTTTTCTTGTAGTACCTTTCTCCAAAACCTTATAATTAATACTCCTTTGACAATGATGTCAACAAAATAGGGATGCATTTGATTACCTAAAAAGATTCTTTTAGTAATAAGTGTTATTTAAAAATTATTTTCTAAAAGAAAAAATGAAAAAGTTGTTCTCATTTAAAAAAAATGAAAAAAATAATTATATTGTCATTATATTTTAAATTTTTAAAAATAAAAATAAAAAACTGAAAACAAAACTATTTATAATTTTTCTTTTTTTTTAATTTTTAAAAATTAAAATATCATAATAATTTTAAATTCAATTTTAAAAAATACTAATAAAAAGATTTTTTTTAATTTTTAAATACTAAAATAAAAAAATTTGATAAAACTGACAAACACTGATCTTTAAAAAATATTATGATAATTTATTTTTATTTAATTTAAATATTTAATTTTTATCAGGACTTGGGTCTGGCCCAGCCCAACTTTTGTAACTTGATTTAGACTTTTTTATCTTATCTATGAGTGGGTGTAATGGAGTTCCGAATTGTTGCAGTTTGAATTTTTTTATTCTTCGTGTAAATTTTGGATGGTATTTTTGAGCATTGATGAATCCAAATCTGGCTGCAAAGTTCAAATCTTGGTTCTGAGATTTTGTCGTGGTATGGGAATATAGGATGCCATCTATGCATGATGTAAAAGTTTGATAGTATAATACCCTAATTCATTTTCTATGTGATTTAAAATAGGAAAATTGAGATGGTATGGACCCTAAAAGAAATCGCCCAATTGCAGTATAAATTTTTTATTCTGGATGTATGTTTGAGCGATTGTGATCCTTAATCTGATTGCTAGATGAATTATTTGTTCCAAGATGTTAAATGGGAATTAGATGCCATGATGATATTTAAAAGGAACTTCAAGATGAACTATTTATTATTGATAAAAAACCTGAATGGCATGCTTGATACATTTTTATTGGTAAAGTAAAATTGGGATGGTATACTCCTTTAATAGAACTGCAATATGAATTCTTTATTTGTAGTTTAAACTCAAGGTGGTGTATTTTATATTTTATTCATAATTTGAAAAGCTAGTTTTGAGTCTTAATGACTGCAAATTCAACCACATGCTCTCAAATATTTGTTTCATAATTTTAAATCTAGACGGGACGCTTTAATGACCTTGATGGAAACTAATAGTATAAACTATTTAAAAACTTGGATGGTGTGATGTCCTTTAGTATTCATAACATGAAAATTGAGTAGGGCGTGCACACGAAATGGAGTAGCCGAATTATGGTTTGAATTTTTTATTCATAGTGTAGATTTCAAATGGTATATTGGAGTTATCCCTTGTAATCCAGTTGCATGAATTCTTTATTCGTCACCAGAAACAGTGACGGTATTTTTGAGCCTTGATGAATCGAAATCTGGCTGTAGTAAGTTCAAATTTTTGTTCCAAGATTCTAAATCGGTATGGGAT
This sequence comes from Psophocarpus tetragonolobus, assembly GCA_037954015.1. Taxonomy (NCBI): domain Eukaryota; kingdom Viridiplantae; phylum Streptophyta; class Magnoliopsida; order Fabales; family Fabaceae; genus Psophocarpus; species Psophocarpus tetragonolobus. Next base: position 41,534,505 of record CM075688.1, on the reverse strand, counting down.
GCCATGATGACCCTAATGAAAACAAAGTCATGAACTCTATGCATGATGTGAAATTTGGATGGTATAATGACCCTAATGCATTTTCTATATGAATTCATAATAGGAAAACTGAGATGGTATACTCCTTAAATGGAATTGCCCTATTGCAGTATACTTTTTTATTCTGTGTCAGGAAGGTATTTTTGGGTGTTTACGACGCTTAATCTGATTGCTAGATGAATTATTTGTTCCAAGATATTAATGAGGTTTAGATGCCTTGCTGGTCCTTATTATAAAGTTAAGCATGTTTGTTCATGAAGAAAAAACCTGAAAGGCACGCTTGATGAATTTTTATTTGGTAATGTAAAATTGGGATGGTATACCCCCTAAACAGAACTGCAATATGAATCCTTTATTTGTCGTGCAAATTCATGATAGTGTATTTTAGCCTTAACTGACTTTTAGTGAACTGATATAAGAATTTTTTTTTCAATGGTTTTAAATTGAAATGGGTGCCTTGATCATCCCAATAGAAACTATAGTATGAACTCTATATTCATGATCTAAAACCTGAAGAGTAAACATGAGCCTCCATGGCTCTAAATGGAAATTTTCTTTATTCATGATGTAAAATTAAGATGGTATTACACCTTCAATGAAGCTCCATTGTGAATTCTTTATTCCTAGGATAAAAAATATGATGATTTAAAAGTTTAGAGTTTAAGGTTTAGGGTTTAGGATGTGATGCATATTTAATAATAGGAATATCTAGTTATATATATAAACGTTAGCATCTAATTGGATATTGCAGACCATTGATTTTCCAGGAGGAGCAGTAGAATTCATTCCTGATATGAGGTTTATATCTGAATCACCTAAAGCGAGAATACCCTGCTATCGTGTCCTTGATGATAACGGGCAGCCAATTTTGGGCCATAATTTTGTGCAGGTTTTTTCACATCCTTGACCTACTCTTTCATTATCTTTTCCTTGTCCAGAGAGAAAGTACATTGAAATGAAACTGACAGTTATGAATAATATTAGATCAGCAAGGAAGTTGCTGTTAAGATGTATACTAACATGGTTACGCTCCGATCTATGGACACTATCTTCTATGAAGCACAAAGACAAGGTAGAATATCATTTTATGTGACTGCAATTGGAGAGGAGGCTATCAACGTTGCTTCAGCTGCAGCTCTTGCCGTGGATGATGTTGTTTTCCCTCAGGTTCAAACACAATGGAAATAGTATTTTTATTTTTATACCAAAACCTATGAAAGAATTACCCCTAGTATAAATTCTATTCATCAGAGATTTAACCTCATAGTATTATGCAGTATAGGGAAGCAGGAGTCTTGTTATGGCGTGGTTTCACTCTGCAAGAATTTGCAAACCAGTTATTTTCCAATAAATATGATAATGGGAAAGGAAGACAGATGCCAGCTCATTATGGGTCTAACAAGCACAATTACTTTACAGTAGCATCAACTATTGCGTAAGTATTGTGAATGCTTTTTTATACAAGATTTTGATGTGATCTTTTATTTCTATCTATGCTTTGCACCATGATTATGAAAGTTACAAAATGAAAAATTTACCTTTGCCATAGTACACAAATTTCCCATGCTGTTGGAGCTGCATATTCTTTAAAGATGGATAAAAAAGATGCATGTGCTGTCACATACTTTGGTGATGGTGGCTCAAGTGAGGTAAATTATAGTTACCCTATATCAATAACAGAAGATTCATTTCTCCCTTCAATACCATATATCCATAACAGATATTTCATTTCTCCCTTCAATAAAACAGTTTTTTATTGGGATTTAGATAAAGCACGGATCTAGAACTTAAGCTGTTTTTGGATGGATTTTAGACAATACATCACTGTAGGCTAATTTTTTTCAATCTCAATGCTATTTTTGCCTTTTCTAGTTTTGGAATGGTGCCTATACATTTTTAATTTTTTTGACTGATTTATTATTTGTTTTCCAGTGGTCTCATCCTTCTAAATGGATGCAGTGCAATATCTTTGTTTCCGTCAGCCATCATTATTAAGGATCTTTGTTAGCTTGAGAAAATTGTGTTTGCTTGTTATATTATTCTAATACATTGTGTAATAACAGTAGATTCATTTCTCCCTTCAATAAACAGAGTTTTTTATTGGGATTTAGATAAAGCATGGATCTAGAACTTCCTAAACTCTGTTTTTGAATGGATTTTAGGCAATGCAGTATCACTTCAGGCTAAATTTTTTTCAATCTTAATCCTTTTTCTAGTTTTGAAATGGTACCTATACTTTTTTATTCTGACTTATTTATTATTTATTTTCCGGTGGTCTCATCCTTGTAAATGGATGCAGTGCAATGTCTTTGTTTTTGTCAGCCATCATTATCAAGGATCTTTGTTAGCTTCAGAAAATTGTGTTTGATTGTTATATTATTCTAACACATTGTAATGACAGGGAGATTTCCATGCTGCTTTAAATTTTGCAGCAGTTACGGAGGCCCCAGTTATTTTTATATGTCGGAACAATGGATGGGCTATCAGTACACCCATATCGGATCAGTTTCGAAGTAATTTTCCTTTCCTTTTTGTCAATTTCTTCTGAGTGGTAGGGTCTTCAGCATTGTCTTGCAATATCTAAAGCCATACTGTGCACTGGGTTACTTCTTTATGCATAGGTGATGGTGTTGTCGCGAAAGGACAGGCATATGGAGTCCGTAGCATTCGTGTAGATGGCAATGATGCCCTGGCCATCTATAGTGCTATTCAAACTGCTCGTCAAATGGCAGTTACTGAAGAGAGACCAATTCTAATAGAAGTAAAGTGATAAGTGTTAACTTTCTAAGGAAAATTTTTTGGCATGTATAAAAGAAAAATGGTAGTATGTGGTCCAGTATTAAGGCATTTTAATGGCAGGCCAATGTTTTATCTGATTTGTTTTCAGGCTCTTACATATAGAGTGGGACACCATACCACATCGGATGACTCTACCAAGTATCGTCCAGCGAATGAGATTGAATGGTGGAGAGTGGTACGTGATCCTGTGGCTAGATTCAGAAAGTGGATAGAAAAGAATGGTTGGTGGAATGATACGGCCGAGTCGGAGCTTATAAGAAATTTGAGACAGCAGGTGAGATATACATCTCTAAATCCCCTGGTTGATACTAGAGTCCATACTAATATAGTAATATATCTCAAGTAGCCTAACAAATTCCTATGCCAAAGTTAAGCAACTTTCTGCTCACTCATAGTGCTAGTTAGAAGAAAACTAGGTAAAGGAAGGGAATATCCTTATGTAAAATGAATGAAAAGGGATGGAGTGAAAAACTTAAGAGAAAAATACTTATACACTGTCAGTGTAAAAGTTTTACACTGACATTTAATCATAACCCTTTATATATGGTAAATTTGTTGACTTTATCAATTACTACTTTAAAAATCATTTAAACCAAGGATTGTGGTTAACTGCCGGTATAAAACTTTTTTATACTGTCAGTGTAGGTGTTAAATTCAAACCTTAATTTCCTTTGCAACCATTAACAACTTCACTGATTTGCAAATAAATGTTGAGCTATTAATAAATGGAATTCTTTAATAGCTTCTCACAAGTTGTTTCTTTTATCTTTTTGTCCACAAATGGTAGTTGTTAATATTTTGTTAGGGTATTTGAACCCGCAAACCTCTCCTTCCTTTGCTCACATTTTTATATTATACTATGGTTTTTTATTAACCTCTACATGGAGCATGATCCTTAGCTTGGTTGGGTAGAATTTTGTATATATTTTAAAAACATTCTGTTAGTGGACATAGTTAGTTTAGTTACAAGTGGTTTTGACAGATTTACCTGGTATCCGAAAGTGTATGGTATTAAGAACTTGGTTTGTTGAAAATTGTGGGCACATCTCGCAGTTTTATTATCATAATCACGAGTTCTGAGTATATTCATTGGATTTGATATATATTGGAATCTTAAAACAGTTATTCCTTGAATAATTACATGCCCTAAAGGTATGGGTTGTAATGCATTTGATTAACTCAGTTCTTTGGAGGTTCAAAATAAATTATAGCTAGGATCTTGCACTTTTATCATCAAAATCATGAATACTGGTTCTTGGAAGGTATATTCTTTGAATTTGATGTAGACAATTCTTCAAAACATTCTTCTTTGATTGGTGACATATGCCAGAACTGTGAGATATCTGATAACTTGGTTTGTAACTTAAAAATGTAATTAAGGATCTTGTAGTTTTATGATCATATTGTAGTCGTATTACTGTTTTGAATTTGATTTGATTAGGTGGCCCTTAAAAATATTATTCAATTGTTGCTCTAATTCAGAATTATCCTACTACAGCTTTTGCATACAATTCAAGTCGCAGAGAGTGTTGAGAAACCTTCACTTGCAGATGCTTTTAGTGATGTTTATGATGTACCTCCATCCAATCTCCGTGAACAGGAGCAATGGCTGAAGGAGATTGTGACAAAACAACCGCAGGAGTACCCAGCTAATATTTATGTGTAGAATTCAATATGCTAATACTGATTACATTGCATGTAATAAAAAAATTTCTTCAAACTTCTCTTTGGACAACAATATTGCATGTATATGTGGCTGTCCTGATTTTTCACTTTAATAGGATATGTTCAGCTTTGGGTACTTTAGTAGTTCAATCCCTACTTAATCTGTTAACCGATGTGGTCGAAAGGCAATTCACCCTAAGGTTATTATTATTATTTTTACCAGTAAACTGAACTACACGCATGCCGTTGAAGATTATGCCACCGAAGAAGATAAGTTCCTCCTCTTGGAAGAATAATACAGTTTAGGACAAGGTTATGATATCCCACTACAACCTTGGTTGATGGGAAACAGTAGATTGTTGTGAGTTTGGAAATGATTTGATCACGTGATTTATCACGTCCAGCTGTCCAAAACATAAGAGTATGATTTATCACGTCTGAGGATGTATTTCCAAACACACCACACGGTGCTAAGGTAAGTACCTTTTTTTAACATTATGTGTGCAAACAAATTTAGGCTCACTTAATTTTTTCCCCTAAAATTTACCTACTTTTTTTTTTTGGTTTCTAGAATATTTTTGTTTATAAATAATTATTGTCGTTGGTTGTTCAATATTAGGTGACAACATAACTAATGTTTTATTATGTTATCTGTTGCATCTCATTGAAAATAATAATACCATAATAACACTTTTTTAAAAAAGAAAATAAAACATATTATTAATAAGCTTAATCAACTTTCAGTTTCAAAAATAGCAAACTTTTTTATTCTATTATAGTCTCCAAAATATGTTTGTATAAAATAGTACTTGTGCCTTTTTTTCTTCAACCTCATTGCAATCCCCTGCTCAAAGTTTGCACATCTCATCGAGGACTATCTCGGCACATCTCCCCAAAGACCACCTCAGCACACCTCCCTGAGTTGCTCCTTGGCACAGGCCCAATGACCAAAAGCTTATCTCCTTAAAAAAGGTAATTAGGGACAAAATCTCCAAAAGACTGGTAAAAAAAGGTACCAAGTCCCACTCCCAAGTATCTTATTGTATCCTACTCACCCTTTCACTCTTATTCTGATACTAACTTGAGTGTTGAAGTTCCTTTTATAAGTAGTCACATGTTGCTTTGGAGCCCCAGTGTCCAGAACTTGAGAGACTACAGATTCTACCAAACTTCAGTAAGAACATTTGGCGCCATTTGTGAGAATATAAAATTTCCTACGCCCCTGGCAATACATGGTACAAGCTAGGAGTGACCCATCCCTATCCACCATGAACAAGTCGAGCATCATGGAGGAATTCAAGAAGCAAATTGAGGATATGACCCAAAAGCACGAGGCCGACCTCCGTGCCTTGAAAGAGGAAAATGTTGCCATGAAAACCATGATCCAAAACCTCCAAGATAATCAACTGAAGAAAGGAGTGATGAAGAAGACCACATTCATGGTGATGAAACCAAGAATCACCATCATAGAACCATGGGTGACATATGCGACAAAGGACCTGAGCACTACCATCAGAGACATTCCACGAGGGACACAAGCAATGACGAGACTTTTAGGAACGACTGCATGACGAACAACCCCAACTTGGCAAATAGCAAACCAGCTCGAACCAAAACTCCCGAGAAAGGGAGAGTGAAGGAAAAAATAGGAAACGACCTCGGTCGCCCAGGCTGATGATTTACTGGTCGATGACACCCTTTTTTCGAAGAGATTTGGACACCTCTCTCCTGCAAGGTTGGAAGCCCTTGACGATCAAGACCTATGATGGCTTGACGAATTCTGATGACCATTAAGAGGTATTCCTTACCCAAGCAAGCCTTTACTTTAATGAAGATTGTGTTTTGAATTCTGACGACTATTAAGAGGTATTCCTTACCCAAGTAAGCATTTACTTTAATGAAGACTATGTCCTGTGCAGGATATTCCCGACATTTACCACTCTTAACTAGTGGTCGTGACTTCCTTCACACTCGATCGATTCATTTTACACCCTAGTAGAGAAGTTCACCGTTCACTATGCAGTCTGCCTACCATAGGAGACCACAACAAACACCCTTATCGAACTCCAATAGAGGGATGAAGAGCCATTACGCGCCTTCACAGATTAGTTTTCTAAGATGACCACCGAGATCGCAGACCTGGAGCCTAGAGTAACCCTTCATGTAGCCATCGGTGCCCTAAAGCTCGGGGGGTTTGCCGATTGCATGGCCAAGCGACGGCGAAGGACTATAGACGAATTTCTGGAGTGATCCTTTAAGTACATCAATATGGAGGAAATGTCGGCTTAACGCACACAACTCAGGGCCTCTTACGGTACAAAGAAGGATCAACATAGGCAACCCTAAAAGAGATAAGGAAGGAAATCACGTACCCTAGCCTAAATACCCTACTTACACCCCTAACAAAGTCAAGGCCTTGAGTCTTGGAAGAAGCTTTCAGCACCGAGGGCTTCTAACTTCCAAGAAAATACCATCGTAATTATGGACACACCTCAGAAGAATGCATTGCCCTCAGGGACAAGATAAAAGAGCTTGTTCAATAGGGGTGACTCAACTAATTTGTTCACAGGCATAGTTCGACATTTCACAATAGACATCACCAAAGGACATCTCGAGACCACCCAGATCGAGAACATGACCACAACCGACGAGAACATGTTAAGAAGCCACACATCAGATCACCCTAACTAAAAGACCAACTACAGACAACTAGGAAAGTTTGAGGCATCATAAACATCATTGTTGGAGGATTCGCAGTAGGAGGAACATCCACATCGGCCAGAAAGAAATATCTACGACAACTATGAGTAATCAATGTAATCACTAGCGCTCCTAGTCGGTCCATGCTACTGATCGCCTTCTGGGATACCAATTTCATTGGAATCAGCACCTAGAAGGAGGACCCCATGGTTATCATCCCAGTCATTGTAGATTGGAAGGTTTGCAAAATCCTCATTGATCAAGGAAGCTTGGCCGACATCTTTTACTGGTCTACTTTCAAAAGACTAGACATCCTGCAGACCTGATCAAGCCATACCTGAAACCCCTAGGTGAGTTCACAGGATAACAAGTTCATATGAGAGGCTATGTAACAAGTTCATATGAGAGGCTATGTCGAGTTGATGGTCAGGTACATATTGATTGATGTCGATACATCCTACAATGTGTTCCTCAGACGTCCAACCCTAAATGCCCTTGGAGCCATTGTCTCCACAAATCTCGCAATGAAATTCCCTTCCTCTAGCAGAGATATTATCACTATAAAAGTAGATCAAGAAGAAGTCCATGAATATGTGAAAAGTCTTAAAGTCGTGTCGTACAAATTGGCCGAAGCATTGACAAGCATAAATCATGTAAATAGTATCCAAGGTACCAAAGAACCCTCTACCATAGACCGACTTCAACCCCCACACCAATGAAGACAGACAACTTTTTCCCATCGAGGACACCTTAGCATTTCAACTCAAACCAAATGAAGGACAATGCACTTAATTCGAAAATCTTATAAGCCAGGACGTTGCTGCTTTCATCAAGGATGTCCTTAGACAGAACTCCAATCTATTTGCATGGAATGTAGTAGACATGCCAGAGATCGACCCCAACCTCATATGCCATAAGTTATCCATCTTTCCTAAGGCCAACCCTATTATGCAAAGACTGAAGAAAACAGGAAGATATCGACAATAAGTAGTGTAGGTAGAAATGATTAAGCTACAAAAATTCGAATTCATCAGGGAAATTCATTACACAACATGATTGTCCAACATAGTGATGGTCAATAAAGCTTTAGGGAAATGGAGAATGTGCATGAACTACACTGACCTCAATTGAGCCTATCCTAAAGACGCCTACCCATTACCCAACATTGACAAGCTGGTCGATAGAGCCTCGAGGTAGAAATTGCTCAACTTCCTAGATACGTACTCTAGGTACAATCAAATATGCATGTACCCACCCAACCAGGAGAAAACCGCCTTCTGCACCCCCAAGGCCAACTACTGCTACAAGGTAATGCCTTTTTGGTAAAAAATGCAGGGGCCACATATTAGCATCTAGTTAATAAGGTGGTTGTAGACCTCATCTGAAAAAAACATTGAAGCCTATATAGACAAGATGGTCATCAAGTCACACTCCCAAAGAGCACACCCGATATCTCACGCTAATCTTCGACAGGGTTTGACGTCATAACATGAGATTAAACCCAGAAAATTGCAAGTTCAGAGTAGATAGAGGAAAATTCCTCAACTTTATGCTTACCCAGCGAGGCATCAAAGCAAATCTAGACAAGTGTGTCATCCTTATAGACATGCAATCTCAAGACCCTCTAAGAGGTACAAAAGCTTACCAGCTAACTAGCCTCAGTAGCTTGTTTTCTCCCCAAGCTAGTTGACACGGCCCGACCTTTATTTTTGTTGCTGAAGAAGTCATAAGGCAAGTTCACTTGGAGTAAAGAGGCTGAAAACATGTTCACCGAGCTCAAGGAATTGATATCAACCCCTCTCATCCTCACCCAACCAACACCAGGAAAGGAATTGATCCTCTACATGTCAGTCACCGATTACATCGTCCTCAGCTCGGCCTTAGTTCAAGAAGACAACAAGGTGCAAACCCCAATCTACTTCACCAGCCGAGTACTCCAATCATTAGAGACCTGGTACCAGACCATCGAAAAACTGGCCTTGTGCCTCGTCCATACCTCCCAATGACTTAGACCCTATTTTTATAGTCATCCCATCGTCGTTGAGACTGATCACCCCCTCAACTAGATCCTGTATTGACTCGAACTACCAGGATGCATCGTAGCCTGATTCATCGAGCTATCTGAGTTCAGCCTCATATACGAGTCTCGAGGACCTATCAAAGCTCAAACCTTGGCAGATGTCATGACAGAGCTTCCTTGAGTAGCTAAAGGGGACCATCAATGGTGGCCTCTACATGTGGATGGGTTTTACAACCTGAAAGGATGCGGAACGACCATTTCCTTCACGGGCCCTGATGACCTTCAGATCGAGCAAGCTCTCCAGTTCGACTTCTAAACCACTAACAATCAAGCTGAATACGAGGTCACGCTAGCAAGATTATGCCTTACCAAGGACATTGGAATACACAAAATTATATGCAAAACAGACTCCAAACTAGTCAAAGGGCAAGTAAGCGGAACCATGTAAGCCAAATAAGGCCAAATACAATTATACCTCCTCTTCACCAAAAGGGCACTAGAAGAATTTGACAAAACAAAAGTAGTACAGGCTCCTTGAGAATAAAACAACAGAGCCGACGTACTTTCTAAGCTAGCCACAACCACTCTTATAGCGCAACAACGCACCATTATCCAAGAAAAGCTCTTCAACCCTAACATCCAAGTTGCCCACATAATAAACACCAGCCTCGTTCCCGTAAACTAGAGAACCCTACTAATTACTTACCTCACAACAGAATCATTGGTAGATGACCCTGAGGAGGAAAAGAAGGTCAAATGCCGAGCAACCACATTCGTCGTGATAAAGGACCATGTTTACCATAGAGGCTTCTCTTGACCTCTACTCAGGTGTCTTGGCAAGAAGGAAGCCGACTATGTCTTGAACGAAATTCATTGAGGTATATGCGAATCTCACTTAGGTGCTCGGAGCATGACACAATGAGTCACTCGAGCAGGCTATTATTGGCCTACCATATACCAAGATTACGTAACCTACACCAGACAGTGCATAGAATGCTAAGAGTATGATAACAAGGCACATCCTTCCATGAACAACTTCACCCGATCTCCACACCATGGCCATTCTCCACATAGGGAATGGACATCCTCGACCCTTTCCCCCCTTGAAGGGGCAAGTTAAGTTGTTCATCGTCACAATAGCTTACTTCATTAAGTGGATCGAAGCAACCTAGTCACCAAAATCACTAGACAACAAGTTCAAAAGTTCATCTAGCAAGCAATAGTGTGGCGTTTTTACCTCTCTTACTCCATTATCATGGACAATGAAAAACAATTCACCGTAGCCTTCTATGAAGAGTTCCTTAGAAACCTCAGTATCAACCACTTGGTGTCTTCAGTAAAAAATCCCCCAAGAAATAGCTAGTCAAGGCTGCACGACTACTAAAGAAGAAGACACAAGTCGAGGAGTTACTAGTATGCTTTGGGGCTACCACTACTACTCACAAATAACAACCAGTAAAACCCCTTTTCGCTTAACATATGGCATGGAAGCCATGATCCCTGTAGAGCTCGGTGAACCATCACTTCGGTGGATCACCTACGACACTGATAATAACTCGGTGGCTGCTAGAGACAAGTTGGACCTGGCTAACAAAACGTGAGAAATGGCAAGTGTTAGAGAAACAACATGCAAATGAAGAATGACAAAGAGACACGCCATGAAGATATTCAGGCATGCCTTCAGAAAGGACAACTTTGTCTGAAGATGAAGAGGAGACGCCCGAAAAGACCCATAAATAAGCAAACTCACCCCTACTAGAGAAGGACCATTTCGAATTGCCAAAGCCCTTCACAACAGGGCCTATCGACTACAAACACTATAGGGAGAACCCACCCTAAGAACTTGGAACACCACCCATCTGAAGACATACTACAACTAAGATGAAACAGGTGATGTACTTTTTTTCCTACGATCTTTTTCTCTAAGAGAAAAGAATATGAGTTTTGGTTGAGGTTTTAATTAGGCACACTTGTATGTAAACACTAATCAATAAAACATCCTCGCCCTTGTTTGATGAGACACTCACTGCCAACTTAACATTCTTTGTTTAACGAGACACTCCTTTCCAACTCGACGCTCTTTGTCTGCCAAGACACCCTTCACCGTCTTGATGCTTTGTCGAAACACTACTCAACTCAATGCTCGAAACACTCTCCACTCACCATGAAGCACTACACTTTCGGCGCATATATTATCTAAACTCCACTATTAACTTAGTAAAAATAAAGGAACAAGACAAAGACAAAGGGAGCAACCAGTCAATAGACAGAATACCACACACATTCATTGAAAGATTCATCCAAAAACAACCAATCATTCATTGTAAGATTCATCATTACAAAACGTGAAAGTCATAAAATAAAAAAATACAACAAAACAGAAAAGGCACATAGGCATTGACCACACTTTCCTTTGCCTCTTTTGCCCTTTCTTGCACAACCTCAATCGACTGAACACCTTTGACCCGTGTAATGGCTACTTTGGAATGACCTTAGCTTGATCAATTGTCTCCGTTCTCAGGTCCCCTACCTCGATCCCTTTGGCATTCACCAAATCCCCAGTCTTAGCAATCCCTTCTTGTGCCTTAGCGTCCTTGGTTCCACCAGAATCTCCCTCCCCCTTTGACACAATTCGTCCCTCCTTCATTGTCACCCCTATATCACAACTTGTCGCGTCAAACTCATGGACCAACACCTATACTTGGGCTAAGGCCTTTAGAAAACCTTGTTCTAGGGTGTACACCATCAACCACTAGACATCATCATCAACACCCTCCTTCAATCGGGAAACCTCAACTCCTCCTTGTCCAATGTTAGCCTCGAGACGTCCTGCTTAACCCTTCCCCTCCTCTCTAATGTTGCCTTTTTGGATATCCAAGAGAAGATAAGGCTGGCTTAGGGCTAACCATGCACGGAAAGCAATCGCCAGTGGCGGTACGACCTGAACTTCTTTTCCCAGAGAAGAAGCAATGATGGTCTCTGGGGAATAAGCATCAACTAACTCTGTGCCAGCAACCGCGGTAAGACAGAGGATGCAAGCGTTATCCGGAATGATCGGGTGTAAAACGTATGTAGGTGGCTTTTTAAGTTCGCCATTAAATCCCAGGGCTCAACCTTCCTTAATTTTGTCCTTCTCCTTGGCATCCAAGGCAGCCTGCACCCGACGTAACTCTTCCTCGAGAACCACATTTTGTGCCTCCAACTCTTCATTTTCCTTCAACCTCTGATTCACCATGGCCTCTAGCTCTACTACCTTTCCCTGCTCGACCTTCAATGCCTCAATCTTCTTGGCCAAAGTCAGATTCAACCGTTCCACCATCTCTGCTACCTTCTTTCTCTCCTCAATTGCACTCTTCATCTTGCTTTTAGCATCAACGATCTTATGCTTATAGTGGTAAATCGCGGCAGCAACACGGAAAAGAAAGATCTTGGTCAAGTCTAGAGTTCCCTCAACCCCCACATATTCCATTATTCCCTTATCTTCCTTTGGTAGGAGTTTTCATCACTAATAAACTAAGTCGAGGTGAGATCGACATTCCAAAGTGATGTTGCCTTTGAGATCATGGTATAGTGGTCAAGACGAGCCATTTTCTCCTTGTGGTAATGATACACCATCTACCCTCAATGAGGAGTGGAGGGAGCTGTGAACACAACATGATCATCACACACAACAAGATAAACCATCTATAAAACAAGAAATTAAAAGGTAACACTTATTTGTACTGCTCGGTTGCCTATGCCACTATCCCTTTAGACACATAAGTGGTGGCAACACTAGCTGAGGAGGCCCCATTAGGTAGCTCAGTCCTTATCTTGGTCTGCAGAACTTGGGCGTTATCCTGCTTTTGCTTGACCACTCCTCTTCGGCTTAGTCAAAGGGACAAGAACATGTTTCCTCCTTCCACCCTTCTTCTTCATCAACTCTTTAAAGGCCTTGACAACCCTCTCCTTTTTTGTAGCAGAAACATTTGCCCTCATCACCTTGCAGTCGAACCCTTTCATGATACCTGCAAAAGCCAAGGCACCTTAGTTAAACAACACATAAACAAAATAACCAACACAAAGCAACAAAAGACACTCACTACTCAACGATTTATCTACATCCATCGAATACTCTAAATCGAGGACAATCTTTATGCTCATCTGACTTGGAAACTGATTAATGATAGCAATATCCGTTGCTCCTCCATCGACAACATGTGCTCGGCTCACGACTTGAAGCGCCAAGGTCGCTTTTGCCAATACAAAGGAAATTAAAGAGTACACACATCCTCCTTGAAAAAAAAAACATAAATGATCCTCATAAGAAGCATTGGCACAAACCTTGAAGAAGTTAGATTTGAAGCTCTTCCACGAAGTGTTATGCAGAGTAAAAAGGGTGTCATAATGACACTCTATCATAGATATCTAGCCAACCTTGGACTCCTCCCCCTTTTGACCTAGTAAAAATATAAGAACTTGTTCACGGTAGGAACAATACCCAACAACCCGCATAAAATCTCAAAGCCTTTCACGAAGCCCCAACTGTTGGGATGCAATTGCGTTGACGCCACATTAAGCTCAGATAACACCCTACATTGAAAATTCGACAAGGACAAAGTTACCTCTGTGTGGTAGAAGAGCTTGGCATAGATGTAGGTGAATGAATCTTCCTCTTTGGCAGCCCCAAAATAAATGTGCTTGCCAACACTGCAAGTCTCTATGAGTACCTAATCGGGGCGGTCCAAATCACTACAGATACTAACATCGCTTCGCAACTTGCAAAGCTTGGCCTCTAACATAAACGAAGTTGGGTACGAGCCCACCTCCTTGGCTACCTAGTCAAATCCAAATCTAATAATAGGCGGTAACAATTTCTTATATTTCTTCCTACTTTCAAGGATGTCTTCCTCTCCACTATCCTTAGAAAAGACCATCATCCAGTGATGCTTCCGACCCCCGCCAGATGCCACAACCTTCGATGACTCACCTGCAACATGAATGGGGGTTACCTCCAAACCATTTGCAGGCTCCGCTACATCCTCCACGCTAGATGAACCCAAGTCCACTATTGGTGCGACTGCGACTCTGCCTTTACATAGCCTTCTCTGTTATCCCCCAGCATTACAGAAAGGTTCCTCTAACAGCCGAACAAATTCCTCATTGTAAAAAAGACCTAACGAGTCCATAGACTGCGTTGTAGACATTCCTGCACTCAAACATGCCATTTTTCGCTCCACCATTGACCCACGAAAATGCACAGAAAAACCCTCACCATCACTCTTGAAACTAACGGAACCCTCAACTAAACCAAACACTCTATATAAACTAAAACATAGTAAGAGAAAAACGAGAACATACCAAGAATAGAAGCGCTAAAATCCCCTTGGCAAGACACAAAGGCACCAAACAAAGAGACAATGAAAACTAAAGACTAAGCAGAATAGTGTGGAAACGTAAGCATCATGCTGAAAAACCCAAGCGACTCCTTATATTCTTGCATAAAACTGAACTATCACCTAAAAAACCCCACTAGCCAACCATGCGATGACACGTGTGCAGCCCACCACCCAGTCCTACCAAAACCCATACGCCCGTACTATATCAGCCTCTTTGGCCTTCCATCAGATGGGTCGACCTCGAGGCTAGGGGGCATATGTACCTTCTCTTTTCTGACCTCACTGCAACCCGACGTGCCAAGTTGGCACATATCACCGAGGACCGCCTCAACAAATCTCCCTAAAGACCACCTCGACACGAGCCCAATAACCAAAAGCCCATCTCCTTGAAAAAGATAACTAGGGACAAAATCTCCAAAAGACTGGTAGAAAAGGGTAACCAAGTCCCACTACGAGGTATCCTATTCTATCCTACTCACTTTCTCACTCTTATTCCAACGCTAACTTGAGCGTTGAAGTTCCTTTTGTAGGTATCTACCTGTCGCTTTGGAGTCCCAGTGCCTGGGACTTGAGAGACTACAAGTTCTACCAAACTTCAATAAGAACAGTACCTACCATAAGTAATGCATAATGCGAGCCACTTTATTTCATTGAAAACAATAATATATAATAATTTATTAATTTTTATAATATTAATTTAAAAATATATTAACAATGATTTTTATTAATTGATTTTTTTATAATAACATGCATAACTATTTAATTAATTAATAGTGTAAAAACTTATAATTGACAAGATGGGTTGAATCTGTCTGTCTATGGAAATTTGGACCCATGTAAACAAGGAAAAAATGGACTAGCCTTGCTAAAAACCTAGGCTCATATAGAACCGAATTTATTTGAAATCAATATTATTAAGAAAAATTATTTTTCTCTTTTAAATTTATATAGTTTTCGACATAAAAGAGAAAATGGACCAATTTTGCCCAGTTTGATGTCATTCTTTTTTTATTTACTAACAATAATATTTTTTATTTTAAAGAATTACTTGTTATTATTATATTATTATTTTCAATAATGTGAAATGAATGACATACCAAAATGTTAGTCACATCATGACTTAAATGATGCATGCCTCCCTTGATCTTTTTCTAGAGGTTTTCTTCTTTGGTGAAATGGTTTATGAAAAGGTAAGAAGTGAGGTGGTTTTAGGCACCACTTAAGGTAAGATAAGCCTAAGAGGGAAAGTTTGCCACAAGGGATGGAACCCTTGATAAAAACCTAAGGAATTCTCAAAGAGAAAAGGGTGGATACTAAGAGAATTTTGGCCAACTCAAGGTTTTTCCATTCAATAAAGTGTAAAAAATACAAGAGTGTGAAGGAGCACCTTTTTATAGAGGGAGTTAACCTCTTGGACAAGTCAAGAAGAAAAGGAAGGGTTAGGATTAAAAAGAGTCATCCAAGGGAGGAGGATTAAAGCCCAAAGTCCAATCAATCCCCTCATTTAGATGAGAATTGGTGCCCAAGCTACCTCATCCAAGGGCCAAGATTACTCCTTTATTAGTTTTGGGTTTTATTTAGGAAAAGAGGGTGTAGTTATCAAACTACCCCCTTATTTCCTAAATAAAGGCCCAAAAGCTAATCTTACCCCTTCTTATTACTAAGACACCTCCTAGAAAATTAAATGGACTAATACATGTCCAAAATAAAATCCTAGGTTCCTAAAATAAAAATTACAAGTAAATAAGTCATGACTTACATAACTTGATGGTCATATAGAGGTGAGATCTTCCTCCTTCTACTCTAGCCATATCTTCTTTTATTCTCCTAGCCATGAACCTAGTGATAGGGCCCTTGCTTGGGGAGAATGCATCATCTCCTCCCCCTTGGAAAGGATTTGACCTTTGCTTGGGGAGAATGCATAATCTCCTCCCCCTTGGAAAGGATTTGACCTCAAATCTGATAGGTCCTCCTCTTCTTCGTCAGTACTTACAAAAGGTATCAAATCATAAACATTAAAGGTAGTACTGACACCATAGTCCTCAGGGAGATCTAATATGTATGCATTGTTGTTCACTCTCTTGAGGACTTGAAAGGAGCCATCTCCTCGGGGGCTAAGCTTGGACTTCCTTTGAGTAGGGAAGCGACCCTTCATTGAAGATAATTTCTTTCCTACCCCTATTGGCTTTACTAGCATACTCCTTTGAATGATGTTCAATGTTGGCCTTTACCCTTTCATGTAATTTTTTAACAAAATCCGCTTACTATTCCTTCTTTGTGAACAAAAGAAGGGAATGGTAAGGGCAAGATATCAAGAGGAGTGAGGGGGTTGAAGCCATAAACAACTTCAAAGGGAGAATGTTTGGTGGCCCTTTGAACCACCCGGTTGTATGCAAACTCAATATTGGGTAGGTATTCATCCCAAGACTTGTGATTTCCTCAAAGAAGTGTCCTAAGCATAGTAGATAGAGATCTATTTACTACCTCAGTCTGCCCATCAGTTTGGGGGTGACATGTGGTAGAAAATAAGAGTTTAGTTCCTAGCCTTGCCCACAATGTTTTCCAAAAGTGGCTAAGGAACTTCACATCTCTATCAGAGACTATGGATTGGGGAATTCCATGTAAACGGACAACTTCTTTAAAGAAAAGTCTCGCGATGTTGCTTGCATCATCTATCTTGTGACATGGCATAAAGTGAGTCATTTTTGAAAATCTATCTACCACCACAAAGATAGAGTCTGCACCTCGTTGGGTTCGAGGCAGGCCAAGGATGAAATCCATACTAATATCCAGCCAAGGTGCAGAAGGAGCAGGTAAGGGTGTGTACAATCCATGAGCCATTGTCTTAGACTTAGCTTGCAAGCAAGCAATGCATCTACGACAATGTCTATAGACGTCTTTCTTCATACAGGGCCAAAAGAATTTTTCTTGTAAAAGCAGAAGAGTTTTGTTAATTCCAAAATGCCCCATGAGCCCACCCTCATGGCTCTCTTTTGTCAACAGATTTCTCATAGATCCTTGAGGTACATAAAGTCGGCTACCTTTGAAAAGGTACCTCTTACTCACAAAGAACCCATTTTGGGTTTTACATGCAAATGTAGAGGCAGCATAAATGGATCCAAAATCCTTATCAGAAAGATACATTTCTCTAATATTATCAAATCCAAGAATCTTTGCACTTAAGGTGGTGTAAAGGGTATGTCTACGAGACAAAGCATCAGCCACCACATTATGTTTTCCTTTCTTGTATTTGATGATATAAGGGAAAGTCTCAAGAAATTCTACCCATTTAGCATGCCTTTTATTAAGTTTGCCTTGACCCTTCAAATACTATGAATGATGAACTCCCTGGGTACAAGATAATGTTCCCAAGTTTGAAGGGCCCTTATCAAAGAGTAAAACTCTTTATCATAGGTGAAGTAGTTTAAGGCGGCTTCATTTAGTTTTTCACTAAAATAAGCCATGGGATGACGACCTTGTAACAACACAGCTCCCACACCCACTCCCGATGCATCACACTCTAGCTCAAAAGTTTTAGAAAAGTCAGGAAGAGCTAAAATTGGTGCATGGGTTAGTTTCTCTTTGATAAGTTCAAAGGCTTTTTGTTGTTTTTCACCCCAAAGGAAAGGAGTATCCTTCTTCACCAAATCATTGATTGGTGAGAAAAGTGTGGAGAAGGTAGGCACAAAGCGCCTGTAAAAGCTCGCGAGACCATGAAAACTCTTGATCTCAGTCACACTTTTTGGGGTGGGCCATTCTTGGATGGCTTTGATTTTGTCGGGGTCCACTTGAACCCCATTTTTATTAACTATAAAACCTAAGAACACCACACTCTCCACACAAAAATTACATTTTTCAAGATTTCCATAGAGTTGGTGTGACCTAAGAATGCAAAAGACGCGCCTAAGATGACCTACATGTTCATCTAGGCTCTTGCTATACACTAAGATGTCATCAAAGTAAACTACACAAAATTTTCCTAAGCAATCCCTAAGGACATGATTCATAAGCCTCATGAAGGTGCTTGGGGCATTGGTAAGCCCAAAGGGCATTACCAACCACACATAAAGCCCAAACTTGGTCTTAAAAGCGGTTTTCCACTCATCACCTTCCTTGATGCGGATTTGGTGATAACCACTCTTAAGATCAATTTTCGAAAATAATTGGGCCCCATGCAATTCATCAAGCATGTCATCAAGCCTAGGGATAGGGTGCCTATATTTGATGGTGATGTTATTGATTGCTCGACAATCAATGCACATCCTCCATTGGCCATTCTTCTTAGGCACCAACAAGACTGGCACAGCACAAGGGCTTAGGCTCTCTTGAACCCAACCTTTCTCCAATGGACTTGAGATTCAATCTCCTTGGTCTCCATGGGATTAGTTCTATAAGCAGGCCTATTAGGCACGCTAGCCCCAGGTACCAAGTCTATTTGGTGTTCTATACCCCTAATTGGAGAAAGTCCTTTGGGAACTTCATCAGGGAATATATCACCAAACTCCTTTAAAAGCTCTTAAACCTCTTGAGGTAGGTTCTCATGTCCAAGTTCTATGGCAGTGCTAGAACTAGAAGGGAAAAAAGTGAAGGGGGAAGAAATGGGGGATGCCTCTTTGCAAAGAAGGAGATAGAAAGGTTTGTTAGTTAAGGGGGTTTCCTTTAAATCCAATTTTGTCGCAAATAAACTCCCTTTACTAATGACTTTCTTGGAAGGGGCACCAACTTCCAACTCAACCTCCTTACCCCTTTCAAGCTTTAGGGGTAAAGCTTTGCTTTTTTTTTTCTCCTCATCTCTCTTATGTTTCATGATGAGTTGGTCATCCACCACTTGTAAAGGTGTTAGAGGACACAACTTAATGCGCTTATCCTTATGAGTGAGGATGATGTTATTGGAATGACCATGGTGTATGGCTTCCTTATCAAATTGCCATGGTCTTCGTAGCAAGATATGGCCAGTTTCCATTAGGACTATGTCACACAGGATCTCATCTTTATAAGACCCAATGGAAATTGGAACCTTGACTTGCTTATTGACCTCCATTTCCCCTTGCTCATTGAGTCATTGAAGCTTGTAAGGCTTAGGGTGGGGAAGTGGGGTCAAGGCTAGCTTTTCCACCAACCTTGAGCTACAACAATTGCAGCATGACCCACTATCCACAATGAGAGAACATATTTTGTCATTCACCTTACAGCGAGTGTGGAATATGTTCTCCCTTTGAGATGCGGACACTTTCAAAGGTTGGCTTCCAAGAAGCCTTCTTATCATTAAGAGGTCTCCCTCACATGCATAAGCAGTTTCATCACAATCAGATTGGTATGCATGAACCCCTTCTCCTTCGCTCTCACTAGAAGAGTGTGAGCTAGACTCACTACTATAAACATCTTGGGCCCTCATGATGATGTTTCTCTTAGTAGGGCATTGAGAGGCAATGTGGCCTCTCCCAAGACATTTAAAGCATTTGATACTACTAACTTTCTCATGAGAGTTAGTAGTAGGGGTTTTTCTCTCCACATGTGATGTTTTATGCTCTTTGAAGTGCTTGGGATGTTCCTCTTTGGGGTAACTCTTGAAAGAGTTCCCCTTAGGTTGGTCCCTCTTTACATAAGGTGGGTTATCCTTTTTAAAAGTTTTCCTTCTAAGTTGATTTTCCACTTTGATGCAAAGTTGAACTAACTCATCAAGGGAATTGTATGAGAAGAGCTCCACCTTATCACGAATTTCGGGGCTCAACCCACACAAAAACCTTGCCATAGTGGCCTTGGGTTCCTCAATGATACCCGCCCTCAAGATAAAAAGTTCCATCTTTTGTCTATACTCTTCTATACTAAGGTTGGTTTGCCTTAACCTTTGGAGTCTATCCAAAAGATCTCTTTCATACCAAGAGGGAATATGCCTTCTTCTTAGAGCACTTCTAAGATCATTCCAATATCTTATGTAAGGCATATTGGTGCGGATTCTCTCATTGGTTAACCCAACCCATCAATGCATGGCATGCCCTTGGAAGCTAAGGGTTGCCATTGGAACCTTTCTTTATTCTCTTACCTCATGGCAAGTGAAAAGTTGTTCTACCTTGATTTCCCAATCAAGGTAGGCTTCCACATCTTCCCTCCCATGAAATGGGGGGAGATCAATTTTGGGCTCCCTTGGAGGGGCCCCATTATTATGCATGGATGAATGGGAGTTTCTCCTAGGATGATTGTAGTATTCTTCCTCACTTTCACTCCTATGGGTATGTCTAGATGGGGAACCTAAGACTATCCCTTTCATTTTGTAATTCTCACCATTCCCATGCTTTCTTTTTTCTTCTTCTTTCTCTTTCTTTTCTTTCTCTCCTTTCTTCATCTTCTCTCCTTTCTCTTATTCTTCTCTCTTCCTTTTCTCTTTTTTCTCTCTTTTCTTCCTCTCTTTCTTTTATTTTTCTTTTCTCCTTGGACTTTTTTTCTCTCCTTTTTTCTTCTTTTCTCTCTTGTTCTTTTGCCATCCACTCCCTAAAGTCCATGTTTAAGTTTTCTAAAGTGTAATCTTTAGAAATATTTCTTTGGTTTACACTCTTGTTTGATGAATAACTATGAGCACTAAAGTGGGTGTGTGATGTCATTGTGCTTGAATTTCTAAGAGGAAAAAGGTGGCTAAAAACTTTTCACAAACAAACACTCCTCTCTTTTTGTGTTTTCTTGCCTAAAATGGCTTGATGAGTCTTTGGAACTCTTTAGCCTTCTAAGTGCTTTGAATAAGAAAAATAAAGAAAGAATTTTAAAGCAAAACTTCAAAAGAGAAGGGATCTAAATCAAGCTCCTAAGGTGTTGAAGGAAATGTACAACTTCTTCCTTCTTCACCTAATTTTCGAGAAACTAAATAATTAACTAAATATTATTACAACCAAAGGGAGGGCCTTAAGGGCACTCAAACTCCCAACTACAAAATTAATACACCCAAATTAAAGAAAAAGTAAAGTCTTCATAAAATGATTCCCTAAATGCTCCCTAAATCAAAGTCCTCACGACTAGGTGTGTTTCCTTTTGAGGTGATCCCTTAGGCTCTTAGTCCAACCTTCCACAATATGCTACCCTTGTGGTAAGCTCCTCTTTCAAGCTTTCTCCCAAAAGTGGCACTAACACACAAACCAAAGAAACCAAAAGTAGCAAGGGGAGGTGCGAATAGAAACTCAAAAAGCAATAAAAGATAACACAATCAAAATGACACTTAACCAAATGGTAAGAGTATATAAGACAAACTAGAAAGATGATTTAAAAGACAAGCAACAACTAAAAGGTAAACAAAAGAAAGAGCACACAATGGAATACCTAAGAATGACACTAGATTAAAGAGTAGAAAGACACAAATATCAAGTTCTAGTGTACCAAAAGTAATAAAATTTCTTTTATGGTTCCAAGTTCAAAGTTGAAGCACTTGCTAATTTTAGGTTAGGTACATCAAATGAATTTTTCAAACTTTCTTTTCTTTTGTTTGTTCTTTTTTTTTTTTGAATCCTTCGTAGTTTTTTTTTGTATTTTATTTTAGACTTTGTTCTCTTGTTTTTTTTTTAAAATTTTACTAGATGCACCTAAATTGATTGTGAATTTAGTGCTTAATAACAAAGAGTTATGTGCTTGGAACAATAAAGAAAATTAAAAGCAACAATTTAGGTACTACTAGAAATGACTTCAAAATGCAAAGTAGCTATAGATGTGTTGGTTTAGTAGTTTGGTATGCCACTGGACTCAAGCTTTGTTAAGTTTTTAGTAATTTGTTAAACACAAATACCAAACTTATAGCTTAAGTGAAAGCACCCACAAACAAGAACTACCTTTACCACACAAATGAGCTACTAATTACACGTATAAGCAAAATCAAGACAAAGGGAATTGAGCAACTATTTTGGAATTTTTTTTAAGAATATGCTTGAAACTAAAAGCACATGAACCTCTAAAGAGACTTAGACATGAGGTATAACCCTCTATGTTGCTCAATTTAAGAAGTTTCAAAAGCTTTTTTGTAAAAACAAAAGAGGCTAAACTTAAAAGGAATTAATAGAAAAAATGGGAAACTATAAACATGACTTACAGACAACTACACAAGAGTATAAAAGTGAAAAATAAAAGCTAAAAATAAGGCAAAAACAAGGCAACTAGGTGCAAGGAAACACAAGAATTTGGTCTAAATTTCTTGACCACAAGGTTGTGGAATTCACCACAATGGTATGGATTTTTAGCAAGAAATTCTCAAAACCAAAATTCAAACAAGAAAGCATCCAACTCAAAGCTTAAGCGTAAATTAATGAATATGGGAGAGACGTAGATGCAAAGAAAAAAACAATATAAATTGCATCAAACAAAAAATAAATGGCGCAAATAAACTATAACTCAAAACAATAAACTCAAGACATAAATGGAAATGATAAACAACAATGGAAAGCTAGAAAAAATTGCGGAAATTAAAGATAAAATAAAATAGGAAAACGGAAAGAAAAAATAAATGAGGTAGGAAGAGAGTTTAGACCTCTAGAACCAATGCTCTAGATACCAAATGATGCATGCCTCCCTTGATCTTTTTCTAGAGGTTTTCTTCTTTGGTGAAATGGTTTATGGAAAGGTAAGAACTGAGGTGGTTTTAGGCGCCACTTAAGGTAAGATAAGCCTAAGAGGGAAAGTTTGCCACAAGGGATGGAACCCTTGATAAAAACCTAAGGAATTCTCAAAGAGAGAAGGGTGGACACTAAGAGAATTTTGGCCAACTCAAGGTTTTTCCATTCAATAAAGTGTAAAAAATACAAGAGTGTGAAGGAGCACCTTTTTATAGAGGGAGCTAACCTCTTGGACAAGTCAAGAAGGAAAGGAAGGGCTAGGATTAAAAGGATTCATCCAAGGGAGGAGGATTGAAGCCCAAAGTCCAATCAATCCCCTCCTTTAGATGAGAATTGGTGCCCAAAACCTCATCCAAGGGTCAAGATTACTCCTTTATTAGTTTTGGGTTTTATTTAGCAAAAGAGGGTGTAGTTATCAAACTACCTCCTTATTTCCTAAATAAAGGCCCAAAAGCTAATCTTACCCCTTCTTATTACTAAAACACCTCTTAGAAAATTAAATGGACTAATACATGTCCAAAATAAAATCCTAGGTTCCTAAAATAAAAATTACAAGTAAATAAGTCATGACTTGCATAACTTGATGGTCATATGGAGGTGAGATCTTCCTCCTTCTACTCTAGCCATGTCTTCTTCTATTCTCCTAGCCATGGCCTTAGTGATAGGGCATTTGCTTGGGGAGAATGCATCATTAAATATCTAACCATATGAACTATTTTAAAACAAAACTATATTTTGGGAACAAAATAAAAAATATTAAGATTAAAATAAAAAATAGGTATTTTCTAGAGACCAAAAGTTATTTAAGCTTATTAGTAATGTTTTTATTTTTTTAAGAAAAAGTCATATGTTATCATCATAATCATCATTGAACATTGGCAACTAACAATAGGTACTATCAAATAAAAACACATTATGGGTACTAGAAAAGCTTCAAAAGACTAAAATAAAAAATAGGTATTTTTTTTTTCAAAAAAGGTTGATTAAACTTAAAATCTATTAGTCGATTGTTCCTCTCCTTTAAATTTCCCAATATTAAACAGAAACTAAAATTTGATGAGGAAAAATTTTACTCCTCTCCCTCTTAATAATCGAGGAAAACACATCTTTTTAAATTTCATGGTTCGATTACTGTAGTTTAACATATTTTCATAGGTTAGAAAAATAATTTAACACATTCTTTCCAAAATATTTTTTATCAAGAGTAAAGAAATAGTATATAAGTGTATAACATTAATAAGTGGTCCATAATAGTCCATAATTTAGAATTTTTAGGTCAAGTTTACCATAGGAATGCTAGCAACATGCTTTCTAACACAATCCTTCTAATAAACATGTCACTCTTAATTGAAATTTATTGAAAATTATAAAATTAGGAGGAAAAATATTCAATGATAGTGCAACCCACTAAAATTTATGTTTTACAAAAAATTGCAACCAATGATAGATAATGTATTCAAAAGAGTGTTTTTGCTAGCATTTCTCATTTAACTATAGTAAGTCCTACCACATCAAATTCTTCCAAACCTTCCAACTGATCAATTTGGCCATTGTATGCCATATCAAATTCTATTCAAATTATCAAAAGTTACAAATTGCTAATTAGGGGGTATGTATAGAATTGTGAGTCTTGGAACCCAAGCTACAACCTTGGTTGGGTTTAACTTTGGTTAGGTTAACTTGTTATGCAAGCTAACCCAACCATGGCTGGAGAGGTCCTCCCTTGGTTTAGACATGTAACTTTAGTTAATTAGCACATTCTCCTGATTTAGTCTAGATACATTAGGCATGCATAAAGTGTGACTAGGAAGGGTGTGATAGAAAAAAGGGTGAGAAGATGAAGTTTACCCTTTCCTCTAATCTAGTTTCGATATATTAGACATGCATAAAGGGTGACTAAGGGTTGTATAACAATAAGGGCTGAGAAGATGAATCACGTGGGAGGTGTGATTAGGAGTGGTGTGTGAAGTTCAAGGGGAAGTAGACTAATGAAACAAGCGTTTATCCTCTTCCTTGGGCTTCACATAAACTCACTAGATACACTTAGGACAAAATGGCTCATTTACCCCTAAGTTCTCCAACATACCCTCCTACAAAAGGGGTGATCCAAATTACAAAGGTCAAAAGTCAAAGTTGACAACTTAAACCTAAAATCCTAATATTGCAAGAGAAGAAAAGTCTTCGTGTATCCTCTGTAAAAGGTTCTTAGGTATGATTCCACCACAATGATTCATAAACAATGACGTAATTATGTTCCTACTTTAAAAAAACCTAGTCCAATGCATGCTTCAATTTTTTTCCTTAATTACCCTCATTGACATCTCCATCATTTTGTTCACAAACCCTTTCAACAAGCCCCTCCAAATGTTGCTGCCAGTATGTTCACAAACCCTTCAATTAGCACCTCGAATTTTCCATAAGCCACCTTCATTAACCTTGTATTTGGATGGAAAATTTTCAGAGGGAAATTCATTTCATTTGGAAATTTCAAATGATTTATGATAAAATACATTGTTTGGATGAGAAATTTTAAAAGAATTTGCAATTATAATCATTTGTGAAAGCATTTTGATTAGTTAAAATTGTAGAATTTCAAATTCTTTTAAAAAAGAATTTAAAATTCTTTAAGCCTACTTTTTTTTTACTAAAGTCAACCAAGGTTTTTTTTTTTTTTTTGCTTAACATCAACTAAATTTTTTTTATTGATATCGACCAGAATTATTTTTCAAATGATGTCTCTAGGGGTTACTTTTCAACCAATTTTTGTCAACATTGTTTTAGCATAACAATCATGTTTTTTAATATATTGGTTGATCTTATTTCTCTACTCATGTACTTTGTATAAAAATAGAATAACCAAAGAACAATAATTATAATATAGTGTATATAATATCATCCTCATTTACAAAAAATGTCCCCATTAGATTCATAATTATGTGTACAAGTTACACATCCTGCAAGGTATATGAAACTTTAGTGCGATAACCACAATCTACTCCATACTTTTGTGGGAAATTTTCTAAAATTCTAATATGACATGCAGAGCTCCAAAGCATTAGCTACAACACTATGACCTATTCTAAGGCACTGTAGGAAGTGTGTTGATGACGAGATTTGGGTCTACACTCTTGTGCGAGGTGTATTGATGACCTAATTTGAGTCAACATGATGCAATCTCACCTAGCATGCATCATGGCTAGGAGGACTCAAGGAAGGCATGGCATGGACGAAAGCTCATTGAAGATTCGAAGCCATAGTCTTTATTATTTTTAGCTTGTAAATATTTTATTTTAATTAGATAAATAGGAAAGTATTTTTAATTCCCTTAAGGCCATGTATTTCCGGCCATCTTCTTAGTTTATAAGGTACAGGTGTCTTTAGTTAAAAAGGAGGAGTAAGCTTATAATGGGTGCATAAGTTAAGACATGATTTTGGGCTAGCCCATTCACATTAAGATATGCTAATTGCACCCATAGGGGATGAACTTAGGTGCCTCACTTAAGGCCTAAGAATTGGGTTAATTAGTTTTAATCCTAATTAAGCCCAAGTCCCACATTGCCTAGAAAAGTGTGCCCAAGCTCTCCCATTGGGCTATATATACTCATTCCCCATCATTGTAAAATTTCACCTTTGAAGTTGAATGAAAATAGTCTCTTTGTGAGCACATTCTTAGTAAAAGGTCTTGAGGATCCTCTCTCTTGAGGAACCTCTTCCTAGTTGGTTTTTATCAAGGGTTCCTTCCCTTGTGGCAAACCTAAACACTTTGGCTTATCTCTCTTTGAGAGTGGCGCCTCACCTCCATTTTCTTTCCCCTCCATCATCCATTTCATGGTGCTTGGAACCTCAAGGAAAAAGATCAAGGGAGGCATGCATCATTTGGTATCAGAGCCAACTCCATGAGATTCTTTTCTAGTCTTAATTTTCTTTAATTTTTTTCAGCTTTTCTTCTTAGAGTTCTTGCTTTTCCCTTTATTTTTTCTAGCCTTTTATTCTTGTCATTTAATTCCTTTTATGTCTTTTTAGTTTATGTTTTTGTAGTTTTCATTTTATGCAATTTATTTCCTAGTTTTTATTGCTTTCTAGATTCAATTTATCTTGTTCTTTTCCATTGAATCTTTATATGTTTCCTTTAGGATTGTTTCTTTAATTTTCTGCCCAGCTTTTTATTTTTTCCTTATTCTTGTGCAAATCCTAAGAAGATCATTGCAATGACTTCACAAAATTTGTGAAGGAAGCCACACATTGTGGTCTTGATCTTTGGATGCACGTTGTTCTTCTTATTTGAATTTTTAATTCTATTTTCCTGCACCTATTTTTCTGTTTTTCCAGCCCTTTGTTCTCTGTTTTGGGCATATATTTCTGGTTATTTTGAGTCATTTAATTTTAGTTTTTAATCTTCCAATTTTTGTCTTAGTTGGTCATGTTGTAGCCCTTTTATTGTCTCTTAATTCTACATAGTTTTGCCTTTTTATTTTTACCATAAAAGTGTGTTATTTCTCTATTGAAAATTGAGCATCAAAGAGGCTTACTCTTGATCCCATGTCCTTAGAGTCTAACATGCTATTTAGATCTTAGCATGTTCTTAAAAAAAAAATCTTCAAAAAAATTAATGCTCAATTTCTTCCAAATTTCATTCACTTGTTCAATAATTTTAGTATCTTAATTTTGTACTAGTTTTTGTGGTGATTTTTGTTGATTGGCTTTGAGAGGCATGTTGGGTATGATTGGGCTGGTTATTGAGTAATCAAGTTGTCCTCAACTTCCATAGAACTCTCCTTGTGCCATTTATTTTTTATCACCTAAAATTACTAGTTCATATTAGGTTGCTTTGTTTCTTAATTTTGCACTTTTGTATATCACTTATGGTGGTCATTTCCTATCCTTTGTTCAAGCATTTATGATTCTTTGACTCCTCACTATATTTGCTACAAAATGTGTTAAGAGGTGTAGCAAAATTGTTTCAAAAAAAAAAAGAAGAAAAAAAGAGTTAGTAAAAAGTGCTAAAAACAAGTAAAAAGAGTACAAAAAAATAAAATAAAAATTAGTGCACCTCAAAATTATTAAAAAATTCAAAGGAGTGTTAAATTTTAGTGAAATTTGCTTGAATTTATTTGACTATGATTTAGCCACCTTGCTTTACAATTGTGCAAATCATTGAATTTGTTGAGTCTTTTTTGTTTTAAGTCCAATTCTATTTTAAGCCCATTCTAGGAATTTTTTTTTGTGTGCCAACTTTCTTTCTACACCTTTTATTTCTTGCTTGTCCTTATTGGCTTTCTTTGTGTTTGTCAAATAAATTCTTTCCACTTGGATGTGTTCCTATTCTTGTTAAGTGCTTTTTATTGCTTTTTGCTTTCAAATTCTACTTCCCTTGGTCTCTTGCTTGGGCGCTTGTTTTCTCTTGGTAGGTAGCCAAATTGTTGAAATTTTCACAAGGATAGCATCCTTAGGAAGTGTTGATTTAAAACCAAGGAAGAGGAGACTTGAAAAGGAGGCCAAGACTAGAGTGATACACTTGGTGAGGAGCACTTGAAGAAAGGAGCTACATTCAACTACTTTTAATTTTCTTTGTTTAATTTGGGTGTATTTTTAAAGGACATTTTAATTAGAGGCATTGGATGCCCATAAGGGTCACCTCTTTTGTGTGTAATAAACCTTAGTTTCTCGTTTTAGTGTGGATAAGGAATTGGTACCCCTTATTCATACTTAGGAGCACGTTAGAATCCTTTAGCTTTGCTTTAAATTTCTTTATTTGCTTTCAACGTTTTAGAAAGTGTTAGAGTTCCAAAGACTCTTAACACTTTAGGAGAAAACAAAAAAGAGAGGAGTGTTTTGCATATTAGTTCCCTAGGCCTTACACTTTGACATGTTTTCACACACTTCTAGGAGTGTTAGGAGTAGTAATGAAACTAGGGAAAATAAAGGAGAAGAATGTGAGAATAGAATAAAATAAAAGAATGAGAATAGTGATAAACCAACCTTGCCCACATATCCATACTCTATTGATTGGGAAATAGTAGAAAAACAACGTAGGGAATTTTGGAAAAATGAGAGAAAACAAAGAGAGATGAGGAAAAGAGAACAAGAGGAACTAGATAGAAAGGAGAGAAGGGAGAAAGAACAAAAAGAAAAGGAGAGACAAGAAAGAAAAGAAAGAAGAGAAAAAGAGAGACAAATAGAGAGTAGGTAAAATGAAAAGAAAGAAAGAGAAGCAAGAGAAAAAGAAAGAGAAGAGAGAAGAGAAAAAGAGAAAAGAGAAAAGGAAAGAGAAAAAGAAGAAAACAAAAGAAAAGAGTTAGAGAGAAAAGAAAGAAGAGAAAAAGAGAGACAAATAGAGAGTAGGGAAAATGAAAAGAAAGAAAGAGAAGCAAGAGAAAAAGAAAGAGAAGAGAGAAGAGAAAAAGAGAAAAGGAAAGAGAAAAAGAAGAAAAAAAAAGAAAAGAGTTAGAGAGAAAAGAGAGAAGAGAAAGGAGAGAAAAAGAGAAGAAAGAATTGGAAAAGAGAGAAAAGGAACAAAATAAGTTAGAAAGAAGGGAAGAAATGAAGATACAAAAAGAGAGAGATTCCTATAAGAGCTTTTGTGGTAACATTTACACACATTATAGAGACTTAGAGGAGCCTAAAATAATTCATGACATTCATGCTTCTTCTAGTAAGAAGGAAAACCCTAAGAGACATCCTAAGAAAAAGACAAACTCT
The DNA here is from genome assembly GCA_037954015.1 of Psophocarpus tetragonolobus. NCBI lineage: Eukaryota > Viridiplantae > Streptophyta > Magnoliopsida > Fabales > Fabaceae > Psophocarpus > Psophocarpus tetragonolobus. The sequence continues at coordinate 41,504,620 of CM075688.1, read as the reverse complement.
TCTATAATTAAACCCAAAAGAGAGTCATCCAAAAGAAAGCATATTGAGAGAAAACCCTTGAGTATGAGTGACACCCCTACCACTAGTTCGAGCACTCGTTTTCGAAGTCCTAAATGTTTTAAGTGTTTAGAAAAAGGGCATATTGCTTTGTTTTGCCCCAAAAGAAAAAGGACTTTAAAGGGAACATCAAATGAAAAGGGCATTCATTCATGTGATGATCTCTTCAAAGTGAAACAACTTCTTGGAAGTCATCCTTGTAAGGAAACCCAAACACAAAGAGAGAATGTTTTTCAAACAAGATGCAAAATTTTGGGCAAAACTTGTTCTCTTATTGTGGATGGTGGATCATGTTGTAATTTTTGTAGCACGAGGGTGGTGGAAAAGCTATCACTTGCTACTACTCCTCATCCTTCACCTTATTCTTTGCATGGACTTAATTATGAAGATGGTGTAGTAGTAAGAGAGCAAGTGGAGATTAGCTTCTTCATAGGGAAGTATCACGACAAAGTGTTATGTGATGTTGAAAAGTGTGCCCAAGCTCTCCCATTGGGCTATATATACTCATTCCCCCTCATTGTAAAATTTCACCTTTGAAGTTGAATGAAAATAGTCTCTTTGTGAGCACATTCTTAGTAAAAGGTCTTGAGGAACCTCTTCCTAGTTGGTTTTTATCAAGGGTTCCTTCCCTTGTGGCAAACCTAAACACTTTGGCTTATCTCTCTTTGAGAGTGGCGCCCCACCTCCATTTTCTTTCCCCTCCATCATCCATTTCATGGTGCTTGGAACCTCAAGGAAAAAGATCAAGGGAGGCATGCATCACAACAGTTTGGGGTCAAGCCTGCCATATTGTGAGAGTTGCATATGAGGTATATGAAGCTCTAGTCAACTAGTGACAACATTGTGGCTTATTCCACACTGCTGTGGGAGATGCACTGCAATTCCAATGTGCATGCAGAGCTCTAGAGTGTTAGCCACAGGACTATGTCCTATTCCAAGATATTGTATGAGGCGAGTTGATTACCTAATTTGGGTCTACACTCATGAGGCAGAGTATACCATGTCGTGGGAGTTGTGTGAGAGATACACAATACTCTAGTGTTTCAGGCACATCACTATGGGAGGTGAGTTGATTACCTAATTTGGGTCTACGCAACAGTTTGAAATATGCCATATTGTGAGAGTTGCATGTGAGGTATATGAAACGTTAGTTATCTAGCGACAACACTGTGGTTTATTCCATACTGCTGTGGGAGATGCACTGCAATCCCAATGTGCATGTAGAGCTTTAGAGTGTTAGCCACATGACTATGTCCTATTCCATGATATTGTGGGAGGTGAGTTGATTACCTACTTTGGGTCTATACTCATGTGGCAGAGTCTACCATGTCGTGGGAGTTTCGTGTGAGATAAACAATACTATATTGTTTCAGGCACATCACTATGGCATATTTCAAACTATTGTGGGAGATGTGTGAAAACCTAGTGTAACATACAAAACTCTAATATATAGTTAAGGATTTTTTTTCAACATCAATTGAAAAATAATTCTAGTTAATCTCAACTAAAAAATATGTTATCCACCATAACTCTAATTGGCGTTGACTAAATTAAAAACTTTGGGAAACATTAGTCGAACAAAAGATGACTAACATTAACTGAAAAAATTTTGCTTCAAAAACATTACTATCTAATATTTTTGAATTATTAAATATTGCTTAACATTAAAATAATTTTTTATATCTATTAAGACAAGTGATGTTATTTACCAAAAACAACAAATATTTCTCCTCTTAATCTAAAAGTAGAACATATATTTGTTGGAATGAACATTACTATTAATTCATTTTAGGCTACATTTCTATCCTAACTTTGGTTTATATACACACAAATAACATATCAAGTGAAAAAAAAAGTTTATTGTGAGAAATGAGAGAAATTGATAATAACTATAAAATTAAATTTAACGGTGTTAATTGCATTGATTATTAAAAATAACAAAATGTTTAACCATTATTATTTTTAATAAACAATGCAATCAATATCATTAAATTTAATCCATAGTTATTATTAAATCCAGTTAATAATAAAAGTGATAGTTTGGTGAATTTAGTATAATATTAACAATCAAAGATGTTAGCAATAAAAGTGAAAGTGTAAGATGATAGCAATAGCGATTAGTATATAACAAAGCTTAGGAACTTGATTAGAGACATCAAAAAGAGAAAAAAAGTTAGTCTAATCGTAAGTGTGGTGGATTTAGTATAATATTAGTAAGAGTAAAACCCATGAGAGCTACATGATGAATTGTTGGGTAGACGAATTTAACCCACCTATGTCTCACACTCTTTAAGTTATTTTTGTTTCAAGAAACAGGTGATGATGTATGCTTGTGAAAGAGTGTAGATTAGCTAATATTTTTTTATGATGTAATCCTTTCATGTGATATATAGTCACTACAAAAGAAATTGTTTTTAACATGGGTTATTTTTTACTTTTCCGATGGTTTAATACCCGCTAAGTGCATTGCCTGCGGTTTGATTTCCCTTGGACCACCTCCGCCACTAATGAATTACCTATGATTTGAAGCAACCCTTAGAAAGTTAATATTTACCCGCGGTTTCAAAACCCCTAGAATTTCCCCACAATTTTGGAACCCCTAAAAATAACTGATGGTTTCCCTGTGGTTAGAAACCTCCACAAAATCCAAATTATAGTTTAGCATTATCAGTGGGCTTACCCATGGTTTGAAACCTTTGTGAGGTAATAGAGGTTATGTTTTAATCTTTTTTATGTGAAACCTCCATTAATATAATCTTTTTTATTTTTTTAATTAAACACTATTTATGTTTATATCTATTTTTTATTTTCTTTTGAAATATTATTTATATATCTTTATTTTTACTACTATTATCTCTTATTAATTAATAGATGACTAATTTTCATTGTAAACCAATTAATTCATTGAAAAATGTTAAATACATATTTTAAAAAATAAACAAAAGCAAACAATTTATAAGTTGAGACTAAAATTATATTCATGATATAACAAAGTCTACATGTTCTAATTATGATAATATCAATGATATCCAAAATGAACAATATTCCATGTGTCACTCATAAAAAAAAATACAAAATGAACAATGTTATTCTACTATCTATTTTTTCAAAACAAAAGTTAAAATATAATGTTCCCTTGTAGTCAAATATACTCCTTTTCATTTTGATGTTTGGATCATCCCTTGGTGCACTTCCTTGATCAGACACCTAAAGTATGAATGTAAAACATAATAATTAGAAATACTAAAATTATATTATCAAGTATGATCATTTATTAAATTTTTAAATATTACTGGTGATGCATGAAACATAGCAAGTTAAGAGGCAATTCACCTTGATAGTTTTGTGCAAAAAAGTTCAGCATTGTCTCAATTTTTTTATGTCGAGTAGTCATTTAACTCATTACTCTTTTTCCTAAAAATTCCAACAAAATTATATTAAGTATGTGTCTTAAGAAAAAGCATAAATTCAATATTAATAGTTTTGTCACCATTTCATCCCTCTTGCATGCAATGCTTTTTAGATCCACTTGTATAAGCAATGGTTTATTTTGTCCTATTTTGTTTATTTTTCAAGACATGGTCCTAATCATTGGCATTGTAAAATTAATAAATATAAGTTGATGAATAACTAATGACGAGAAAAATCAGTTTACCTTTGTTTTTTAATTAAGACGATAGTCAACAAAAGAAGCTCAATGATCTTTATTTATTCCTTCTAGAGCCATTGTGATAAATTCATTCCTAGTATATGTTCCATAATTCCTTTGTTGCCATAATTCTTGCCTATGTTCTCTCCATTTTGTGTTTATTTTAAAGACATGATTTATATGGACATCAGAGTCAACCTCAAACTTGGCCTTAAAATTATTAAACAACTAAAATTAACACCAATTACAACATAATTTAATTCTAAATTCAAATTATACATTACTTACTTGAATAGTGTTCTTGACTATGTCCTCTTTGTAATCTTTAAGAATCTTTCTCCAATTAGAATAGCTAATAGGAAGTACATTGAAATTTCTTGCAATAGTACCTAAGAACCTATTCAACAATGCTCCACTGTTTGCAATTGGTTGTACCTCATTATTCAATAAAAGTGCAGTGTTTACACAAACTACAAAATCACTCCTCACAATTTAACTGAGAAACTTTGGTAAAGATGTGAAACAAATAATCATTGATTCATTGTAAAGAACAAATTTTTACCCAAAAAAGTATTTCTAAATGGAGCATATCCCTAATTAACCTATGATAGACAATTTCAAACACAATACAAGATAAAAATGATTAAAACACTAAACTTATAGTAATTGGACCAACAAACAATACAGCTAACCTTTATATCTTCAACATTTCCTATGTAATTTATGATATCCTTATCTAACACATGTAATAATTTTTTAATTATCTACTCCTAAATATTTTAATGTTTATAAATTAGAATTATAACTAACTTGATAGCTAATAGAAAATGTGCAAATTACATTAGTATTTCATGATAAAAACTAAACAGCAAAACCAATTAATTATGTGCATTATAAAAATAATTATTTAAATTGAATAATAAAATAAAAAACCTTAAATAAAAAGTAATGCAGTTAGAATAATCAAAGGAATTAATAAAGAAAATCCTTATTATCATAAACATATTACTTTAATTCTATCTCTTCAATTGTTATCGCCACTAAAAAATCCTACAATACATATTAATTTGACTTTATCTCGTTATATATATATATATATATATATATATATATATATATAAAAAAGAGAGAATGAGAGATAGAGAGAGATAGGAAATTATAAATTAGAATCCTAGCATGTATAAAAGTAAAACATATAAGACCTTATGTTAGATAAGATGGAATTTAGATTGTTTACATGAATAATCATTAGGATCCTCAAAATTTTTTTCAAATTACTCATCAATCAATTCTATAAGAAATAAGAGTGACAAAGATGAAACACTTTTTCACCCAATGCTATAAGCAAGTTTATTTATGTCTCAACCTTCTTATGGTTATTCCCTCAATGCCTTTTCTTAAAATACCCTGAAATTTTGAGATTCATTTTGCTTATTTAAATCGAATTAGGTGAAATAAAATGTTCCCAAAAGCCATGGACAAGCTTAAACAATATGGAGTGTCACCTACTCATTTATCACTTTCCAATTTTGATAAATTCATATACCTTTTTACACATAGAATGCATAAAGTTGGTCTTTTAATATTTTATTTTGACTCATTGAAGCATAAACAATACTATATTAATATGTTTTTTAAACACCAAAGACTAAGTTGAGTCATAACCAATGCAAACATAATGTCATTTGTGTTCCATGGACCGTGCATACTAACATCTACTTTGCGATGCACCACTTATAAATTATACAACTTGACTAAAACTATAGACAATTAAGCACGAGTAGGGGAAACCAAAAAAGGCAATCAATGAAAAAATTAGTAAATAAAATTAACATGGGTGAGCAAGAAAACATAGACAGAGACAAGAAAATATAAACAAGCAAAAATAAGGAAACATAAATGGGGGCAAGAAAATGAGGCAAATAAACAAGAACATTCTAAAGTTCAACACAATAATTTCCTTGAACCAAACAAAGTAACAAATAAAAGTATAACTGTTGATCAAACAATCGATTTGATAACCTTAGGTGTGGACCAATGCAAGGAATCAAAGACAAGATGTTGATGTGGAAGGTAACAATCAATCATAAACGCATCGACAGTGAGGTTAAATGACGACAAAGCTCTAATTAAACGTTGACGGCGTTGGTATTGGGAGGAAACCTTGAGGTTGGGTGGCTATGTATGTGAATGAAGGGTGAACGTAGCAGTGTGTGATAGTGACACTAAGGTTCATGCGCGTGACAAATGGGGGTGGCACTGAGGTTGTGTGTGTGAAAGGGGTGTATGTGATAGTTTGTGACAATGGTGTTAGGACGAAACAACACCATACTTGCACGAAATGAGGTAAGCAAAAAAAGGTGGAAGCAAGAGAGGGATAAGGTTTGTGTCTATAAGAGAAGCAAAAGAGAGTAGGGAGCACGTTGAGAAAGAAAAAAATAGGGAAAAAAGAAAAATAGGGTTGTGCACTCACTGCCAAAGGGGGGAAACAAAAAAAAATGGGAAAGTACAAGCCTAAGTGTAAAACTTTGAAACTTTTATTAATTAAACCATGTTGGTACTTAGGCTAAGACAATCATCAGGTAAATGAAACGTTCAGGGCGGACCATGTTGTCACTTGGGCTAGGACAATGATTAGATGAAACGTTCAAGGAAAACCATGTTGACACTTGGACTAGGACATTCTTGGATCTAAAACCTTTCATATCTACTTAACATCCTCAAGATTGTGTAGGGTATATCTCTCTTGGGATGAAAGAGTGTCTACTGATATTTTGGACAGAAAGAGTGTCCGTTGATATTTTGGTTTGGAAGAGTGCCCGTTGGTATTTTGTTATGGCTAAAAGATTGCCTGATTTCTCGAGAAAATTTTGTACCAATTTTAAGGAGAGATGTATGACTACTAACACTTCCCAAACAAATCCTTGATGATCAGGGTGAATCATCACAAATTGACTATGGATCCATATATAGAGTTGAGTGAGGTTGAGTTCAAATATTGAGATGAATGAGATTGAGTCCATATATTGAGTTATGTGAGAATGATCATAAGTCAAACTTTAGACTCCCATTGTTTGTTAAGTTTATTAATATTAACATTGATGGTTTATAAAAATTTCACTATTTTTGTGTGTTTCCTTTTGTGTGTTTTCCTTTCCATATGTCTTCGTGGTACAAATAGAAGATGGACCTGATCAACAGGCTATGTTGAAGGATTTAAAGGATTTCCTCTAAATATGTTGAAGTCATACACGACTTGCTCTTATATTCAAGTAATTTCAGGTTTATAAGGAGTCCACTGCTCTAAATTAGGACTTTTTAAAAGACAACTATAACAACTAATGTATTTATGTTTTAAATGAAGTTAGTAGTAAATTATATTTTGCCTTACAATGTTTACAAGAAGATTATGGTTTTCTAATGTATGATTAAAATTTGAAAATCTCCCATATGTTTATAAATACTTTTCGTTAAGAACTAGGGGCGTTAAATTAATCATCGCCATTGGACCCAAATCTACCTTTGCTAACAATAACGTACATCTGCAAATTCTAAGTAGGAAATATTGAGCCCTTGATTCCTTACAGTATACCCTTTCCACGTGCCTTGGGCCATCGCTTCTCGGATCATTCGACTCAACCCTTGGCTGCAATAAGGAATAAAAAAGGCGATAATGGGTCACCTTACCTAAGCCCTCTAGATACCCTAAATTCCTCCGTTGGACTTCCATTAAGCAACACTAATACTCTTATTGTGCTCACACACTCCTTGACCTGCTATACCTGATGCGTAAAATATCAATGCTTAAGGGCAAGTGTACCCTGCACAGTAGTAACAGTGGACCTAAGTCTAGATATCGTACCCAAGGGACTAGATCTTGTTCTCACTTAATTCAATTTAAAAGTAAAAGAATAATTAAATGAATCAATGTTTGATGAGTGAGTCACAATAAGTCAGAATTGGAGTAGCAAACAAATAAGAGAGAAAAGTGAGTTTAGAATTGAATGGATTAATACCTTGGGTTGTGATTTCACTATAATGCTTTTGCCCCTTGTTACTAAGTAATCTGATTCTTTACCATTTAATGATTACCGATAAATTACCATATTTGTTGTTGTGAGTTTGATCATGCACACCATACTATAACCTAATTTGTCATCTAATATGATCACACAAGATTTTAAACTGAAACTAGTTTCTTTTATCCAATCGGAGATTGCCTGATGAATTTGGATCATTCTACAAAGACAATAACCTATTTACTTCCTAGATCGATTGTTCAAATATCAACGATCATGAATATTTAAACAACTAACATGTAACTAAAATAGAGAAGTAAATTAATCGTTGAACAACATCAAATATTCATGCAAAGTGCAAAGGGAGATTACAAAGAGTTACATCATAACCCTAGAAAAAAAGGGTTTAGCCAGACATAGGCAATGCACAACTGAACAACCTTTTAATAGCAGAGTACATAAAATAAATAAATAATTATTATATGGAGCAGTTTGAATTGCCTCGAACCCTAAGTTTCCTCGTCGTTCTTCACCTTAGGTCACAAAGCTATCTCATCTTCTGAGCAAAAGCAAGTCTTCTTTTATGTCTTCTGTTCTGGTATTTATAAGAGGGTTTAGGCCTTTTCTATGTTTTCCTGCGAGTCCCACGTAGCATGATCATGGTGCTTTTAAGCACAACCACACTCGTAGTTTTGTGATCGCAGCACGATTGTGTTGCTTCTAAGCATGACTGTGCTTCTTCTGACTGAATTTTTTGACTGTGTTGACTTAGTACAATCATGTTGAGATGGAGCACGACTATGCTAACATGGATCTTTAATAATTGTTTTGAAAAGACCCGATTTTGCCCTTTTTTTCTTCCTGTTTCTTAAGTACCTGTCTAAACTAAGAATAAACACTAAAAAGTGAGTTTTTTCCAATAAATATGCAATTCTTTCCTTACAAAAAGATACTAATCATGATAAAAATATGGGTAAACAATCTGTTTTATCATCTGCAACCATTCACTGAGTGAATTTTAGTCGCTAAGTGAATTTAATACAAAAATAAATTCTCTTAGCGATAAATGGTTCGCTGAGCGATGTTCAACGTAATTCAGTCTCACTTAGCTTAGTGATGGAGCTTCACTAAACGAGTGTCGCTGAGCAAACATCCTTCGCTTAGTGAAAAAGAATCCTGAATAGTGAAGAAACACATTTCGATGAGCAAACATCTTTTGCTTAGCAAATAACAATTCTTAATAGTGAAGAAACTTGTTTTACTGAGCGACTAAATTTCACTTAGCAAATGTTATTTTTTTAAAAAAATGTTTTTTGTTTTAAAAAATTCTTTGAAATTGCAATAATAAGTTATGTACTTTCCATTTTATAATTTAATAATACTATATATTTTTTATTTTACCAAATAATATATTACTAAAATTCTGAGATAATTTCATAATATTTATTTCTAGTTTCTGAATTAAAATTTAAACAAATTATGTAATAATCTAGTAATTAAAAATATGGATGTTACAATTAAAATAGTGCTGCAAAATTTCAAGTTGGTCTTAGTACTGAAGGTGAATTTTCATAAGATTAGTCTTATAGGGATAAATGTGGAGTAAGGTTGGCTTAATCATGCAGCAAGAATGCTGAACTACTGGATAGGTTCTCTTCCATTTAATTATTTTGGCTTACCCATGGGTGTTGATCCATCATGGATGGTGACATGGTCTCCAATGGTGTTTGATAAACCAAATTCTGATTCGTATTTTTATCATGTTTAATACCAGTTTGAAAGGGGAAATTGCATATTTGTTGACAAAACTCACTTTTTAGTGTTTATTCTCACTTTAGACAGATACTTTTTAGAGAAATTATTAAAGATCCAGTTAGCACAATTGTCCACCACTACAACACACACATGCTAAAAGGCCTAAACTCTTCCTATAAATACTAGAAGATGAGAAACAAAAAGGGAGTGACTTTGGTTTGGACAAAGACTTAGATTTGTGACCTGAACGTGAGGAACGAGTGCTCTATATCATTAACTCTTTCTATCATTAATGCATTGTGTAATTTACGGGATGTTTGGCTTTGCATTACCCATGTTTGGTTAATTCCCCTTTTTCTACAGTTATGATGTAAAGCCTTTGTAATTCCCCCTTGTACTTTGCATTATTATTCTATGTCATTCGGTGATTAAATCGTCTCACTATTTTATTTGTTAATGTCTTAATTTTTTGAATATCCATGACTATTGATGTTTGAATGATTGAATTGTGAGTCAATTGGGTATGTTCCAATATAATTGATCAAATTTATTGAGTAAACCTCTAATTGATTAATAAGGAAACCAATCCTAATTTGGAGTCTTGCATTTCTAAATTGGATAACAAGTTAGAGTTATAGTGTGGTGTGAATGACAGAACGTATGACAACAACAATCGTTGTATTGGTGATAAAGGAATTACAAAAAGTGAGATTGCTTAGTAAATAGGGAGTAAGAACATTATAGTGGAAATCACAAACCTAGGCCTTAATCCATTGACTTCTAAACTTATTACTTCCCTCCTATTTAAAATCTATTGTGAGTTTAAACCATCAACTTAAATCACTCTCTTATCTTTATTCTCTTATCTTTACCCTTTTATCTTTACACTTTTATTTTCTGAATTGAATTATTTGAAAACTAGATCTTGTCCTTTGGGTACAATATCCAAACTTAGGTCCACTATTACTACTGCGTAGGGTACGCTTGCTCTTAAGCGATCATATTTTACGCATTAGTGTCCGTGGTGAAGAAAAGATTGTACTCTTGGGAGAGTAAACATCTCTCAACAGTAGGGAGATTGGTGTTGGTTAAGTTTGTATTGTATGTGTGGCCGTTCTACTTCCTTTTGCTCTTCAAGGCTCCAAGAGGTAACATATCTCATTTTGAATATCATCTTAAAAATTTCTTATAGGTGGTTCATGTGAGTAAAGGAAAATGTGTTAGGTAGTTTGGGGTTGTGTCTATGCATGGCTAAGGAACAGGGTGGGTTAGGGTGAGAGATTTAACATCGTTTAATTTAGTCTTGTTGGGGGTGGAAATGGCGATTGAGTGTGGAGTCTAATTCTGTGTTGGGAAATCAAAGGTCGTAAGTGCTCCAGGTGGTGGCGAGATTTAAAGTCTATAGAGATGGTTAAACAGGGGCAAGAAGATTGGTGGTCATGAAATATTAGACATGGTCTTGGGGGATAGGAACGAGGTATTTTTTTGGAACAATAAGTGGCCAAGGAACCGTAAGTTATGTGATGAGTATCCCCAACTGTATGGCCTAGCAATGGAACATAATGTGTTTGCTAAAGTCATGAAAATGTGAGGGTTGGGATGGTAATGGGCTTGGCAGAGGAATCTTTTTTTCTGGGAACAAGAATTGGTGGAGGAGTTAACTACGAATTTGGCACCGGTAGTGATGTAAGAGGGAGTACCTGATAGGTGGGTGTGGGAGTTGAAAGGTTCAGGTCAATACATAGTGGCATTGGCATACAAGGCATTAGTAGGAGGACCTCGATTGCAATCTCATTTTTTCTTTAAGGTGGTGTGGCTAAAGGGCATCCCCCGAAGATTCAATTCCTAGTGTGGTAGCTGGAAGCAAATTGATTGCCCACAAGGTACAATTTACTCCAACGACGAATTATTCCATCTAGGGATGAACTATAAAATTTTTGCAGTGACGAAGTTGAGACTAGTGTGCACCTGTTCTTAAATTGCAGCATCTTTTATCACATATGGCAAGCACTATGCTTATGGTCGGGGATCTCTACGACTTTTCAAATTGAGATAAGAAATCACTCTATCAGTTTATGGGTCTTGCGATGGGTCAAATAAGATTTGCCAAGCTTGGTCCTTTGTGTGATTTATGGGGATTTGGCAGTTTTGGAGGGTTAGAAATGTTGCAATATTTAGAGCAAAGCGGGTGGATGCCCATGAGTGGTGCAATGGATCTAATTGATGTCCTGAGAGTGGTGTTGCTCAGCTAAACTCACACCTCATGCACATGCAGAGTGGGTAATGAACTCTTTGTATTGTATTGAACAATTGTAATCTCTATCTGTGTAAGGATCGTGGCTGTGGAACTATTATTGTTTGAAATTGTTATTGCTTTGACAATGTCACATCTTGTGTGCTTGTCTATTGTATAATTAATAAAAATTTTTACTTATAAAAAAAAAAACAAAGACATTAAATTAAGTTAGTATGTAGTCTTTCCCATAAGACTAAAGAAAAAGTGGTATACAATGGTTTTGGGGTAGAGGAATGAATGTAGGACTTTTTTATTGTCATCATAACCACTTTCCTTAATCTTGACTGATTAAGGAATTGAATCTTATACATAATATTGAAAGGAGTTTAGTTAGAGGATAAAAAGTTAAGGGATAAAAATGTAATTAATTCTTCATAATTTGAAATTAATTTGACTATAATTTTTTGAAATTATTTTATTATTTTATTCATTATAGAGACCAATTTAACTTTTATTATATATTTTAGAACAAAATTTTATTATTCTTTTAAGAAGTAAATTGATTGGTGATATATAATTTTGATGACTATTTTATTATTTTATTAATTTTAGGAATCAATTTAATCAAATATTGGATGAAAGTGATTATCACTCAAAAAAGAAATATTTATAAATAAATTTTTAAAATAAGAATTATATAGAAAGAAAAATTTTTATGTAAAATAGTTTTATATTGCCAAGACAATTACAAAGTAACATATATGGTGACTTTATTATTTTTTATGATAATTACCTTAAAACTATTAATCTTTTTAAGCTTAAAACTATTAAATACGATCATTTGTAATTAGATGATATTATAAAATTAATATAACGTGTTAAACTCTTTTACAAAATGTATCAATTTTATCATAATTGTTTACCATTAATTTTTCTCATCAACAATTTTCTTTTTTCATTAAAGTGATACATATATAAAAATCTCTTACTAGAAAAAGTAAGATTGATTGTCAGCTAAAAATCAGGATTCAAGATTCCCTTTGTTGACAAGATAATTTGCAAGAAGAAAAGATTGAAAACCTCTAACTAACTATTTTAAAATAAATCAAAATAATTTTGAAATATATAATAATAATAATAATAATAATAATAATAATAATAATAATAATAATAAGATATATGTAGTGAGAAAGTCAAATATAAATAATAGTGAGAGAACAAATTTCAAATATTTTGAGAAAAAAGAATAAAAACAATGATAAATAATAAATTATAAAAGATAAAAAATTAGTAAATAATTTTAATTATTAATTTTTATTTTAGTGATTGAAATCTGTTTCTCTCACTTTCATATAAGTGAATTATTTAGTAAAAAACTAAATTTATATGAGAGGGATAAGAGTAAATCCCACTTATTCAAATAAATATTAATATAGCAATTGTATGAATAAATAAAAGAAAGGCAAAAGCAATTGTATCAGTGGAGCTTAAGCCTTTTAAATTCATTGGTCCAAACTGAGTGTACATAACCAACCATCCACAAACTTATGCTTCTCTCTCTGTATCCAATAATTGATGACTCACTTAATATCAAATTCCACGAGCTTTCTTAAAATAGAGAGGCTTTCGCTGTGCATAACACAGGCCGTAGAATTCAACACTTGGAGTGGAAAACCACCAAAACCAAACGAACCCCACTTCTTTTCTCTCTGCCACTGCCTTCCTCTCATCACACAAACCAACATAATTACCCTCCTTACGTTATTTTCCCACTTTTTTAGTCTATCTTCATATTCATGCCTTACTTCCGCAAAATAATTCATCTGTTCAACAAGACTTAAAAATCATGCTCTTCTCCATTCAGCATTTCTTTGCATGCGAACCTCGTTAACTAAGTTACAACTCTGGAACATAGTATATGGTGCTTGTGCCTTGGCAAATTAAAAACCAGGTAATGGATATCTGACACATGTAAGAGACCCTCCGTTAGGATTTGTACATAAAGAGGAAGAGGAAGTGAAGGTTGGTTTAACAGAAAGGTAGGAAAAAATGGGAGAAGCAAATAAAACAGATGACTATATAGTATGCTATGCACCTACCATGATAACAACAAATGGGATTTGGCAAGGAGACAACCCTTTGGATTATTCTCTCCCTCTTTTCATCTTGCAATTGACTTTAGTTGTCGTTGCCACCCGCTTATTCGTCTTTATTCTCAGGCCTTTTCGCCAGCCACGCGTAATTGCTGAAGTCTTGGTTAGTTTATTTCTATACCATCATCACAAATATCATTGGATGTTAAAACACAGAGATTATGGCTCTGCTTGATTTCTATTTTTCATATATTGTATGTTTGAACTTCTGTTTAAATCCATGCTCAACGATAATTCAACATTTTTTTCCAATCACGTTCAACTGTCTTGAACGTTATGCAAATCAGGAATCGAAATACCCTAAGAGGATGTTTGTTTTTTAGTTAACAAACATTCCAAAGCACGTCCATTTGAATAATGTCGTTAGTTTGAGAATTTGTTTTAAGCAAACACTCTAACACTCTTGAGCTAGACACAGAAGAAGAACATGAGAAAATACCTCCCAAAGTTTCTTATCGTTTTTAAATAGTGATTTTGGAAACAATTCTTAAAACTTATATAAGATTTTATATGAGAAATTGATTATTAAATAGCAAGAAATTATTTTAAAAGAAAAAGTGAGAATTATATGAAACGGCAGCCAAGATTAAAAATAAAATGTAATGACCTTAATTGGTTCCTTGCTGATATATGTTGTTATTTTTGGAACCTGCATGGGTACAGGGTGGATTAATGTTGGGTCCTTCGGTGCTTGGGCTAAACAAAGCATTTGCTGATGCAGTGTTTCCTCTAAGAAGTGTGATGGTGATTGAAACAATGGCAAATATTGGTCTCCTTTATTTTCTCTTCTTGGTAGGGGTGGAGATGGACGTAACAGTGATGCGCAGTGTGGGTAGAAAAGCTGTGGCTGCAGCAATTGCTGGCATGGTTCTACCCTTCACCGTTGGAGTTGCCTTCTCTTATCTTTTGTCTAGAGAACCTGACACCGTCGTAAACCACGGGACTTTTATTCTATTCCTTGGTGTTGCTCTCTCTGTCACTGCTTTTCCCGTGCTTGCTAGGATCCTTGCAGAGCTTAAACTAGTTAACACAGAGCTGGGGAGGATTGCTCTTTCAGCTGCACTCATCAATGATGTGTGTGCTTGGGTTCTCTTAGCTTTTGCCATTGCTTTAGCTGAGACTGAAACCACTACCTTGGCTTCTCTCTGGGTTCTATTGTCAAGTGCAGCATTTGTGGGCTTTTGTGCTTATGGCGTGAGACCAGCTGCTGTATATCTAGTTAAGAAAACACCAGAAGGAGAAAGCTTCAGTGAGTTTTATATATCTCTTATTCTAGCTGGGGTCATGGTCTCAGGTTTCATCACCGATGCCCTTGGAACTCATGCTGTATTTGGAGCTTTTGTTTTTGGTTTGTCAATCCCAAATGGTCCACTTAGTTATACTCTTGTGGAAAAGCTTGAGGACTTTGTTTCAGGACTTCTGCTCCCTCTCTTTTTTGCCATTAGTGGACTAAAAACTAACCTAGCACTCATCCAAGGCTCACACACCTGGGCAATTCTTATTCTAGTCATTTTGCTGGCCTGCGTTGGTAAAATTGTTGGAACCCTATTGGTTGCACTGTTTTATCAAATGCCAATGCATGAGGGAGCCGCTCTTGGTATACTCATGAACACAAAAGGCCTTGTTGAAATGGTCGTGCTTAATGTTGGGAAGGATCAGAAGGTACCAAAACTATATCCTTCTATTAATCCTCATGTTGCTTTATTGAAAAAAAGAAATATTAAATGGATTGAATATCTTACATACATGAAAGCATTCAATACTTCATTTAAGAAAAAGTTATTATACGAGGAGAACTATGCTACTAGCTCCCTTAAATTATGATCTCAGACTACTATATTCCTGATTAATCTTCACGTGAGACGTAATAATATAACAATTTATTTTTAACGAACCTTTTGTTTTATCCATGTTGCTGATTTACAACTGTACGTGTGCAGGTTTTTGATGAAGAATCATTTGCTATCATGGTGGTTATAACCGTGATAATGACTGGAATTGTTGTGCCTGCCATATCAGTGATTTACAGGCCAGCAAAGAATAGCATATATTACAAAAGAAGGACAATTGAGGTATCAAAATCAGATACTGAATTCAGAGTCCTAATTTGTGTTCACACCCCTCGAAACGTCCCAACAATGATCAACGTCCTTGAAGCCTCTAACCCATCAAAGAACTCTCCAATATGTGTCTATGTGCTCCATTTGGTGGAACTCAGTGGCCGTACATCAGCCATGCTCATTGTTCACAACAGTGCAAAACCAGATATCCCTGCCATTAATAGAACCGAAGCTCAATCTGACCACATAATCAAAGCCTTTGAAAACTATGAGCAACATACTTCATACATCTCAATCCAGCCCTTAACAGCTATCTCCCCTTATTCCACGATGCATGAAGATATATGCAATTTGGCAGCAGACAAACGTGTGTCCCTCATAATTGTTCCTTTTCACAAGCAACAAACGGTTGATGGTGGCATGGAAGCCACAAACATGGCATATAGAGCTATAAACCAGAATGTGCTAGCAAATGCACCTTGCTCAGTGGGAATTCTAGTGGATAGAGGCTTAAGTGGCTCAAACTATGTGGTTGGAAATCAAGTATCTCATCAAGTAGCAGTGTTGTTTTTTGGAGGACCAGATGATAGAGAGGCATTGTGCTATGGATGGAGAATGGTGGAACATCCAGGGATTAACCTTACCCTAATGCGTTTTGTCCCAGGTGATCAAGTAGAGCAAGTGAACCAAAAACAGGACAATGATGTGGATGAACCAAGGGTGCTGACAGTGCAAACAGATAAGGATATACAGAGGCAACTTGATGATAGGCTTATAAATGAGCTTAGGACGAGGTGTGGGGAAGATGGTTCAGTTGATTATGTTGAGAAGGTGGTTAACAATGGGGAGGATACAGTGGCAGCAATAAGGGAAATGGATGACATTCATGACCTTTTCATTGTTGGGAGAGGTCAAGGGATGTTATCACCACTCACTGCAGGACTCACTGATTGGAGTGAGTGTCCTGAAATAGGGGCAATTGGGGATCTGCTAGCATCTTCAGATTTTGCTGCCACTGCTTCAGTGTTAGTGTTGCAGCAATATGTTGACGAAGCTTCACAATATGAAGGACTGGAAACACCAGATATGGAAGATCGTATCCCGGAGCTTAGCCATTGTCCTACACCACCAGGACGTAAAGTGTAATAGTAGACAATTTTAAACATGCTTTCTTCACCTTGTGTCATAACAATCTTAAACATGCTTTCTCTTTCTCTCTGTCATTGGTTTTGTATTATGTCTTGTGGAGTAGTTATTTTTTGTTTCTACCTTCTTCAACTCTTACAAGAAATGTACATACAGTTATGCTACACAATTTGTTTTGTTCATACTTGATAACTCCTTCATAGAATTCAGACTTTTTCGCATATTTTGGAAGTCTAGCACTTTAATTTTATTTTTTTTATATTTTCTGATGTGTAATCAATTTACTCAGTCTAGTATGAAAATTTTGGTGATAATATTGTTTTGAGGGAGTGGTTACGCTAACTTAGGTTACTCGAGCTTTTTTTGCTTGTAAGATTGTATTT
The DNA here is from genome assembly GCA_037954015.1 of Psophocarpus tetragonolobus. NCBI lineage: Eukaryota > Viridiplantae > Streptophyta > Magnoliopsida > Fabales > Fabaceae > Psophocarpus > Psophocarpus tetragonolobus. Next base: position 41,487,162 of record CM075688.1, on the reverse strand, counting down.
TCCTTCAAAAATAGTCTTTGTATGCTGTAAAATTAGAACTGAATGTACATTTCCATTACATCTTAGAAGTTGTGCGTTTTGTTTAACATAAGATTGAATATAATAAATGCTCTATAAATGTGAAATTCGACACGATTGTATTTTTTGTTTTATTATTTGCTCTTTTTTCATTCTTGCTCTATGAATGTGATATTCGATATGATTTATATAAGATTGAATATAATAAATGTTTTGTTTGCATTTAAAATAATAATAAAATCAAGTTTACGGTAATCAGATTTAGTTATTTATTTGTGTTTGAAAATCAAGATCTTAATTGAAATAGTCAATATTTCACACATAAAGTTAATTAAATGTTGTTGGTTTACTTAATGGCTGTTTCTAAGTCGTAACCATACCTTAAGTTTGTGGTGGAGGATTCAATTCTAACAAAATACACTATTGGAAGAGGTGAAAAGTTTTTAAGTATTTGCTTCACAACAGTTTTATAAAACTGTTTTCAGTATTTTACGCCTCGTTCGAGGTGGTTATGAGTTTCTGGTTTTTAGTTTTGCAATGTATTTTGTAAATAGAGACATGTTTGGCAAAAATAGTTCTGTTTTGGCTTTTTACTCATTTTCGAAATAGTTTTCGCTCAAAATACAATCAGAGTATGTTGTTTTTTGCTTGTCATTAATGAAATTTTAATAAATATGAACAAATTTTTTCATTTTTTTTTTCTTCCCGAAAACAGTTTTTGAAAACTATTTTTGAAAACTTTTTTCAAAAACTAAAAAACAAAACTAAATCAATCAAGCTTTAAGTGTCACTAAATTTTGAACCGAGTAATAACATTATATTTAATTACTCAATGGATATTAATATTGTGCTAACTATTAATATATAATATCATATCTAAGGATGGCAACAGGGTGGGGTGGGTGCCGGTTTGACCCTCCTTGTCCCTGTCCTAGGAAAGTGCAGGCCGACTTGGTATAAAAAGAGCAGGTATCAAATTTTAATCTCCACTCCCAATCTCGGCAGGTATTTTTGGATTTGGGTATATCCGTAGGTACCTGTTATATTATTTTTTATAATTTAATTAAATTTACTTATTTATTATTAAATAAATTATATATATTAAGATATTAATTATATTTTAATTTAAAAGTATATATTAATAACAAGAAATTATAAATTAAAATTTAAGAATTAAAATTTTTAATTAAATATATAATTTTAAACTTATTATATAATTATTAAAATTATAATAGGGTGAGTATGGATTCGAGTACGGGACAGGTAGTCACATACTTATATTCATATCGAGTAATACTCATCCTCATACCCATGTCTGGTCACAATGAGTAATATAGTCAAAATAGGGTGGATTCGAGGTGGTACCACTAGTATGGATATTTTTGTCATCCCTAGTCGTATCCTATAAAAATAAATATATGTTGTCATATCCTATAAAATAAACATTTTCATTTTATACAAAACTTTCAATTACATGATGAAAATATTAACTAAAAACATTTACTTACGAAAATATTTAAAATTAGATTAATAGTCTTGAGTTGGATTTTTTAAAATAATATTTGTAGTCAATATCATAATTAAAATAATTTAATATATAATTATTAACTAAATAAATTCAAATTAATTTCAGTATAAATATTTCAAAGAGTAAATTATAAAGTAATTATATTTAATTTATTATAGTATTAACTAATTACATTTAAATTATTATTTAGTATAAATATTTCAACAAAAATTATAAGGTAATGTAGAAATTAATGATCTTATTGAGGTGTTTATTGGTTCGAACGACTGAAGACCTAATTTGATTCAGTCAACTCAAACAGATTGGGTTGAAGTTTTCTTGTGATTGAGTGAAATACAACCTAACCAAATCAAACACAATCCACTACAGGTTGGGTAATGAGTTAAGTAAATTTAACCGAAGAACCAACTCAACCTTACGTTACTATAATATTAAATTATTATTTGAAATTGTGTGTTTTGTTATTATATATTTTGTTAGTTTGAACAAATTGTGTTTACTTTTAGTTTGGACAAATGTTTCTTTAGTTATTATTACTTTACAATTTAGTTATATGTTAGTTTTAATTTGTTTAAGTATTGATATGTAATTTGTAACTATAATTTATTGCTTATTTTATGTTATACCAATGATATAGTATTTTTTTTTAAAAAAAAAAAAACCTATTATAACAAAAAATTCTAAAATTTAATTTTTTCGATTATTTTTTAAAACTGTTACCCAATTAACCCAAGTGAATCTAACCCATTCAAGGGAGGTTGGGTTAGATTGAGTTTAATCGGAAAAAAAAGGCAAAAATTCAACCTAACTTAAGTCTATGTGTTATGATTAGGTTGTATCTTGAATTTAGCTAAACCCAACCCATGTTCACTCCTATGGTTTGAACAATTTTTTGTTTTCCATCCATAAATAGTTATAATTTCTATCATAACTAAAGTTATTTAAAATTATATTTAAATATTTTACTATATTCTTCGAATAATCTTTACGTGCCTTTGTAAATAAAAATATAAAAAATCAAAAACGTAAATTTGAAATTTCCATCGGTCATGTACAAGTAACTTAGATATCATAGTGGAAAAATAGGATTTTTTTTCTTAATTTTCCTTTTCAAAATTACTATTAAAGTCAAAAGGTTAAAAATAAAAATTTTAAAATTAAAAATAAATTTTGTAATATTTTTAATTTTAAATATATTTTTTGAGAGAAGGTTGATGTAAGGTTCTATTTTAATTATTATTTTATAAGTGTATGAAAATAATTAAAAGAGAAATTAAATTTAACGTAAGTGTAATTAATTAATCATGGAATGTTCGATTGTGGTGTTTATAATTGTGTTATATTTTATTTAAAATGTGAATATTTATTTATAGATATGCTTGAATTTAAGTGTGTTTTAAATGGTAGAAAAAGATAATTGAGTTTAGTAAAGTGGAGATGGGTGGTAATTAATCGGTTAGGCTGAGGTTAGTGGACTCATTTTAAAAGGGGGTACAATTAGCAAAATCTGTGAATCACTAGATACACGCCTCACCATTTAATTTGGCTGAACACATCTTCTCTTCACGCTCTTCTTCTTTCTCAAATTCTCTTATCCTCTTTGTCCCTTTTCGCTATTTTCTCTGCTTGCAAGGGGGATCCACCATGGAAAGCTAGAAATTCCCCAATTTCTCCTTAACTTAACCTTTGATTCTAGTGGTAAGTGATTGTGTTTCCCTGGGTTAATTTTCTTCTCTCTAGGGTTACATGCATTTCTATATGAGAGAGTTAACCATGAATTCCTAATTTCTCTAGTTTTATATGATCTTGGGGTTTTGGTAGGGCCTTTATAACTTTCAACAACTTAGGAAGTAGGTTAGGAAGGAAAAGGGCTTGATCCTCAAGTTCTCCTCTTCTCCACAATTGGGCCTGAAGGAGAAATAGGTAAGGAAAATTTAACCATTCTTTGAATTTGGGATATTTTAAGTTAATACTGTAATTATATAATTGATGGTAGATGATGGGTGTTTTGTAATGGTATTGATTATTAGGTGAGTTTTTAATCTCTTGTGAGTGATTTGAGAAATTGGGGATGAGTTGCATGTGACTGGAAATTCCTATCTTGTTGTGCAGGTTTGTGCCACATTGTTGTGGCAAACCCCACAGAGGTGTCATCAATGTGTAGTAAGGAAATATACATCAGGATCTCGCCCACAACATTGTGGAAAATTCCACAAGGTTGTGCAAAATGCACTAGAGAATAAGACTTAGTTTTATGTGTTTGAAATCTTGTTATTTGGTATATATGTTGATGTTTAATAGTTATTAGTGTTGTAGATAGAGTGAAGAATGAATATTTGTTGTTGTTGGATTGTGGTTATATTTGTGTGAAATATATAGGTTAATGCTTAATGCTTATTAATGGTATAGAGTGAATAATTATTGTTATTGAATTGTGGTTATGTGTGTGAAATATATATGTTGATGCTTAATGTTTATTATGAATGTAGAATGAATAATTGATGATATTGGATTTGTGGTTATGTGTGGAATGGATGAAAATGCATTTAATTATGCTAATGGTATGATATATTTGGTTTTGATATTTTAATGGAATGATGGATGTGGCTACTTACCGTGGGTAACTTACCCTTGGTTGAAATGTAAGAGGTGCACTGAATTAGGATATATATAAGGTCATTGTGATCCTAGTACAAACGTAGATGAAGACAAGACAATACGATGCTTAGGTTGATAAGGGCGAAAAAGTACCTAAGGGATATACTCAGATGACAGCTGGGTGTCAAATGGGTCAGGTAGATGTTAGACACTAGTTGGGTATTAAATAGATATGCCTAGACTTCAACTAGTTGTCAGATCGGGTCAGGTGGAGGCCAAACACCGGGAAGTCAGATAGGCCACCTAATATCCAAATTCAATTAGTTTTCCAAAAAATGTTGTATCATATTATCATGTTGTACTGATTGCTTATGTTTAAGGGGAAGATAACTATGTTTAATTATTTGATAATTCCATTTGAATGGATGCAATTGTTTAATTGTAATATGTTCTTATTAAATTATTTCTTGTGTTAGTAAGATTACCTTTATTTGTGTGTGTTTGTATATGATTGTGTTTGTGTTTGAGTATAATTTATAATGTATGGAATTAGTAGAATATTATTTGGTATATAATATATAAAGATTTTAGGTTGTTACAAACTTATAGTTGAAAGAATGGAAAAGGAGAAATTAAAAAAAAATAAAAAAGAGATAAAAGTGTGTATTCGTGGTTTCTGTGAGAGGGAAACCAACTTAATTTATTAGCAAAACATATGTTTTATTATACGCAAATGTTGATTGTTAATATTTTAGTTTATTAGTGAGGAAATTCAAACTGAGGATCACTTCCTTTTTCTTATAAGTAAACTTTGTCATTGGATCAACCTTATAACTCCTCTACCAAACATGCTTAATTCATATGTTATTTTGCAAATTAACATATAATTACACAAATCCCTTTTTAATATAGGAAAACAAAAAGAAAAATAAAATGAAAATTTTAATATAGAAAAACACAAAAGAAAAATAAAATAAAAAGATAGCAACTGAGCCTTGATAGTTTCTATTTTTTAATACAGAAAAATACACAAAAGAGAACAAAAAAAAAAAAAAAGACCAGGTAAAGAAGAAATAACATACCAACCTTATTTGTGTGAGGAACCTCTGAATCTAGCTCTGAGAACAATTTCGAGTTTTTTCTCTCTAACGTTAGGAATCAACAATTTCGGATTATGTTCTCTCTGATGTTCAGAATCAATGCAGAGTTGAGTAGATAAATGTGACTAATTTTATTTTTAAATTTTGAAATAGAGAAAAAAGATAAATGTAATTGTTTTTTTTTTCTTTTTACAAAATATTTCCATATAAGAGATTAACTATATATTAAAGATTAATATAATTAGTTTTTCATATTCTCCAAATCCAAAATAAAAAACAAAATCTTAAATATCAATATTTTAAAAGATTTAAATATAATTAGTTTAAAAATAAAATGTCGAAGTTGTCTATTATATTGCTTGAATGTCGAAAAAAAAAACTAAAGTTATAATAGTAATATTATATAATTGTTTTATTATATACACATTTTATACATATTAGATTAGGTGGTTTTCAGATACTCCAATTAATTTTTATACATGAACAAGTGTTTGAAAAAGCTTTTCACAACCATGGAAAAAAAGTTGCACTTGAGTATATATGTTGATTTCTCATAAAAGAACAATGAATTTTGTTTCTTTGAATCAACTGAATATAGGTTGACATTAGATTGATAAATTAGCTTTTTGTGAGCCTGTTCTTCACCTTATTGTAGGAGTTGAAGTACCTATTTATTCATTCACTCGTTGAAAAAAAAAAAACACGAGTTAAATCCTAAAAGAATAAAATAACTTGGTTGATTTACATATTAATTTAATTTGTGACTTTTATATAGAAATTAAAAATGAAGAATACATACAATGAGATACCTTGATGTAGGACATTGCTAGAAACAGAGAGTTTTGATTTGTTAGTATCTCACCGTATATACTAAATGTCTCACAATATTACTTAAGAAATGAGGTTAAATGTAGTTTATAAAAACTTCCGGGTAACTCAAAATATAAAATAAAACTATAAAGGAATCATAATTTTAAATCAGATTATATCTTATAGACAAAATCTAAGCATAATTATTTGTATTTAAATATAAGCAAATATTAACTAGAATCACTTTATTTAATGATACTAATATCTTGTAATTACTTGAATTTTTATTTTTATTTTTAATAATTTTTTATACTCATGATATCCAGTTTTAAAAAAGAATATTTTAACAATAACTTCATTTTTTTTATTGAGTTCAGTAAATTTAAAAAATATTAACTAATTTCCTGTGTAAATTAGTTCAATATTTTTTATATTTATATTTGGAGGGAGTATTTACTATTAATATTTAAGAAGTATGTTATTAATTTGAATTGATTTAATGCATATATATCTTAAACGTATGTAACGCATATTTTATTAATGAATGTATATGGTTGTACATGAAATACGTATTTGTATTTGAGACATTGATACGAGTTGGTATTGGTTGAGAATACAAAATTGGACTAATTTGTAGCAATGTTTGGACCGGTGAAGTTGTGCAGTCTTGGTTTAGTCTTAATGAAAAGGACTGTTGATGTAGATTCTTAAGTTGTGTTTGGTAAATGGTAATTAATTGATAATTGGTGGAAAATCTTGATCTTGTACTTGAGTTTGAGTTTAGTTGTGATTGGAAGTTGGCAGGTTAGGCTTCAGTTCTGGACACGGTGGAAGTGTTATTTTAATCTATTATGTTTTAAAACCTCTTTATGTTTATGTTTAGTTTTATTTTTATCCTTTTGTTAAGAATCATTACATAGTATAATAGAAAAGATTGGCATAGTTTCTTAACAGACGGTAATTTGGTTTGCTTGGCTTTTGGATCTTTTTTAAAGGGTAAATTGAATCTTATGTCTTTTCTATTAGAATATTTAACGTTTTTCGTTAAAATCAAAATAAGATTAATCATAAACATAAAATGAAAATTTTAAAATGTAAAGAACTAAAATAAAAAATAAAAAAACATAATGAATAAAAATATTGATTTTGTTGGAGTGTAAGTGTGAGTTAAAGTCCCACATTGGTTATAAATTAGGAAGTTTAGTAATATATAAGTGAGAAAGACCTATAACCTAATGCCTTAAGGTTTTGGGTTGAAGGTGGTGTCATGTTCTCTTATATATAGGCTCGTGTCCCATGGTTATACCTCTCCCCGATGTTTACTCCCTCGGTTGGACCCAACAGATTTAGCAATAGGTGATTTATTCTCATTTTAAGTCAAAGTAGGGTAATTAAAAGTTTATTTATGTGATGATAATCATATTTTTTTACATTCATATTTAGGTTTTTAAAGATGATAGTCTAAACTATTTTCATAAAATTATATTCAAATTCAATTATATTAGTATGTTCGATGTTACAGTTTAGTAGGACTAACAACATAATCCAATCACACATTACAAATTTATAGTTAATATGATCTTTAGATTGATTGTTGTAAAAATCAAACTTATCTTACATGATAAAATTTGATTATCACGATGGAAGTAATAAGATAGGTTTGTACCAAAGTTTAAATAAAGGAGTGAAAATAAATTCCCTAAGCTTGTAAGAATCTATGAGGAGTAGTAATAAAAGTGTAACACTAACCTATCACTACTCTCACAAAATAAGACACCAAGATTTTAATGTAGAAAATCCCTCAAAGCAAGAGTAAAAATCACGGGTTGTACAGATCAAAGAAATAACTCCACTATTATCAATAAAGAATACAAAAGAGTCTCCATCAAGTGTCATGATCAATGACAACACCAACATCAAACAATAAAGCTTACAAATAGAGCAAAAGGAAGATGAAAAACCCCAAAAACACTACAACTATGCGAACTGAATATCTCCAAACTTAGACCTCCTTTCAACAATCCAAACTATCAGAATTAAAAATCATATATTCCGAACCTACTGTCCAAAAATTAGCTTGATCTAACGATGGACGAATTTGTAGTGGCGAATTTACTATTGTAGCTCTGTATAAAAACGAGAGTAACTTTGTCATTCTTTTCTCTCAAACAATTAGTGTATTTCTCTAACTAATGAGTTTCTCTTTGTTTACTTTTCTTCAAAAGCACATTTTTCACTTAGGTTAAATAAGACATCAAGTGGGCTTCTCAATTTGGGTTTTTTCTCCACATAGGAAGGAAGTTCAATACCCAACAAAATTCCCCCTCACAACTATGTGGAGAGAACCACCAAATCAGCGATCTCACAACAGACTTTAAACTTTCCTCTTGGCAGTGTTTTGTCATCATATCAGCACCATTATCATCAACATGAACTTTAACCAACTCCAACAACTTAGCATCCAAAATGTCATGTATCCAATGATACCTTACATCAATATGTTTGGAGTTAGAATGGAAAGTTGAATTCTTACTAAGATGGATAACACTCTGATTGACAATGAGTAATGGATAGTTATCTTGTATAAAACCAAGCTCCTGCAAGAATTTCTTCAACCATAGCAACTCCTTGCATGCTTCAGTAATTGCAATGAACTCCGCCCCAGTAACAGACAAAGTCACGCACTTTAGCAACTTAGATTGCCAAGCCACAACCCCCCTGCAAACTTTATCAAATGACTTGATATAAATTTTTTTGGAATCAATGTATCCACCCAAATCTGAGTTTGAGTAGCCCACCAAAATAGGCTTATCACCTCTTAAGCAAAGTTTCTTATCAATAATGAGGATACCTCAAAGTCCATTTCACAACTCTCTAATGCTCTCTACCTGGGTTTGACAAAAACCTACTAACTGTACCAACAACATGAGCAATATTAGGTCTTGTACACACCATTGCATACATCAAACTACCCACCGTAGATGCATAAGGAACTCTCTCCATGTCTAATTTTTCAGCTTCCTTTGAAAGACTCTGTTTAACACTCGGTAATGAGCCACAAGAGGAGTGTTCACAACCTTATATTTTTTCATCTGGAATATCTTCAACACCCTTTTAATATAGTGTTCCTATGACAACCACGGCTTCTTTTTCTCTCTGCCACGAATGATTCTTATACCAAGAATTTGCGTAGCAGCTCCCAAATCTTTCATGGCAAATGACTTACCCAATTGTTTCTTCAACCTGTCAATTCTAGAAACATCTTTCCCAATAATAAGCATGTCATCAACATACAATAATAGAATAATAAAATCATCATCAGAAAAATTTATAAGAAAGATACAATGATCAGAAGTAGTCTTCTTGTAGCCTTGCTCACACCTAAAAGACTCAAACTTCTTGTACCATTGTCTCAAAGTTTACTTTAAACTGTATAGACTCTTTCTTAGTCTACACATATAGCCTTCCTTACCTTTAACCTAAAAACCATCAAGTTATTTCATATATATATCTCGTCCTCCAAATAACTATGAAGGAAAGCGGTTTTCACATCCATTTGCTCTACCCCTAAATCTAGAGTAGTAGTCAAACTCAAAACTACTCTAATGGATGACATCTTCACCACAGGTGAGAAAATCTCATTGAAATCAACACCTTTTTCTTTGTCTGAAGCCTTTCACCGCTAATCTGACTTTATGCCTTGGAGACATATAATTACTTTCATGTTTCACCCTAAATATCCACCTGTTTTCTTATGCCCTTTTGCCCTTAGGCAATATTACTAAGTCATAAGTTTGATTATCATGCAAGGATTTCATCTCATCTTGCATTACATCCAGCCACTATTGCTTTTCTTCACTCTCCAAAGCCTTTTTAAAACATTCAAATTCTCCACCATCAGTAAAAATCACATATTCATCAGAAAAGTACTTGGTATATGGTTGTCTCTGTCTATTAGACCTTCTGAGTTGGACTTGAGAGGATTCAGGTGCATCATTAAGATTCTTATCAAGTGACTTCTCATGCTCCTCCTAGTTATCATCAATAGGAACATCTAATCCACCTCCAAGCTATTGATCAACACCAATATCTTATTGTTCACCATGTTCAACACTATCTTAAACATTATCCAGATCGTGAATACGCGATCGCATAGGATCAACATCTATCATATTTCTATCTTTTTTGGGTGTAGTCTTCTCCACCTTATCAATGTCCTTAATGGTTTGGTCTTCCATGAACTATACATCATGACTTCTAACAAGCTTCTTCTTAATAGGATCATAAAACTTGTAGCAAAATTCATCCTTAATGTAACCAATGAAGATGCACTGCCTTTTCTTCGCATCCAACTTGGATCTTTCATCCCTTAGAATATAAACAAATGCCTTGCAACCTAAGACATGCAAATTATCATAGCTCACATTCTTCCCAGACCAAATTTTATTTGGCACTTCATTGTCTAGAATAACAATAGGAGTAAGACTAATAACATGCACTGTCGTGTACAATACCTCACCCCGAAAATGCTTAGGTAATTTATCATCTAAGAGCATACATCTCACTCTCTCAAGCAATGTCTTATTCATTCTCTCTACTAAACCATTCAGCTGAGGAGTTATGAGGAGTCTTCTCATGTGCAATACCATGCTGCTTATAATAAACATCAAAGGATCTACAATACTCACAACCACTGTAAGTACGAATGTGTTTCAGCTTCTTGCTTGGAACAATCATCAATAAAGGTGACAAAGTAAAGTGTACCCCTAAAGGATTTTAACTTGAATGGACTAGAATGCACCAGTTGCAATAACTATAACTTCCTTGAGGGAGGATGCTTTTTGAAGGATACTCTAGTTTGTTTGCCATTCATGCAATGAGAACATCTCTCCAATTCTATATTTTTTAGCCTTGACGAACATCCTTTTTAGCTAAGCAATTCAACCCTTTTTCATTGGTACGATTGAGCCTTCGATGCCACAAATATGCCTCCATATCTACGACATTCACACTATCTTTAGCAACCAAAGCTTTTGTCCAATACAATTTAGAAATCATCTCCCCTCTAACCATAACCAAGTTACCTTTGGTGAGTTTCCACTTTATAGAACCAAATGATTATCATAACCACCACCATCGAGCATCTGCACAAAGATCAAATTAAAACGAATGTCAGGAGCATGTTTGACTCCTCTAAGCAACAACTGCACTCCCATGTTGGTTTGCAGGCAAACATCACCAACACCAATCACCTTAGGCACACCATCATTACCCATCTTCAACACTCCAAAATCACCACAAGTGTAAGATGTGAAGAACTCCTTCCTTGGGGTGTAACATGCAATGTAGCACCACTATCAACAATCCATATGCTCTCATCTGATATAAGATTAACTAACTCATTGTCACAAAGATTGACAGGATCACCACAAGTAGCAATAGCAACACGGTTATCATCATCATAATCCTTCTCTTTCTGCTTACTCTTTTTATCTTTGTTATCTTTTTTCCACAGAAAACAATATTTTTGTATGTGCCCTGTCTTATAACAATGATGACACTTTATATTCTTGTATCTAGACTTGGACTTACTTTTGTTGTTCTCTCTACCATCCTTCAGTTCCTTTCTCTGACTTCTCCCCCTGTTTTCAATGACAAGTACTTTAGGTTGAGATGAAGAACCTTGTGCCTTCTTTCTCATCTCTTTATTAAGAGCCCCACTTTTTTATGCTTACTAAAAAACAACACCATTAGGGGTTGAGTTTCTAATAAAAACCTAAAATGTCTTCCAAAACTCAAGTAAAGTATTCAATAGCTATAGACCCAAAACTTCATCATCAAATTTGATACCTATTTCCGATAACTAATCTAGGAGCCTTTGAAATTCATTCAAGTGATCTAAAATAGAAGAACTATCCATGTACTTCAAATTCATAAGACAATTCAAGAAATACAATTTATTATTCCCTGATTTAAAAGCATGCAAGGACTTAATCTTCTCCCACAACATTCTCACATGTGTCTCATTAGCAATGTGATTATAAACATTGTCTTCTACACATTACCAAATATAACCACATACTTGTTAGTGTTAAAAATCCAAGTCAAACATAGAATCCGACTTTTGAGTAACAAAAATAGGAATATGCATTTTCTTCACAAATCACAATTTTTTCATCTTACCCTTCCACAAGTGATAATTAGTGTCATTCAAAGCAACCAATTTTGTATTTGCCTCCATCATTCAAGCAAGTCAAATAGTCCATAAACCAAAACCAAAAAGCTTTAATGCCACTATGATGGGGGCAATAAGAAGAGTTTCTAACAAAGTGCAAACAAAGCAGCAGAAATAAATCCACCAAACTTACAAGAATCTATGAGGAGCAACAAAAAACTGTAACACTAACCAATCACTACTCTCACAAAATAAGACACAAGATTTTAACGTGGAAAACCCCTCAAAACAAGGTAAAAATCACGGGTCATCCATACCAAAGAAATAGTTTCACTATTATCAATAAGGAGTACAAAAGAGTCTCAATCAAATGTCATGATTAATGCCAACACCAACATCAAACAATAAAGCAATAAAACTTACAAATAGAGTACAAGGAAGATGAAAAAACCCAAAAATATTGCAATTGTGCAAACTGAATATCTCCTAACTCATACCTCTTTTTAATGATCCAAACGGTTAGAATGAATAACCATATGTTCCAAACCTATTGTCCAAGCTCAGTCTAATCCAATAATGGACGAATTTGCAGTGGCAAATTTATGGTTGCAGCTCTGTGTAAAATCAGGAATAACTTTCTCTCTTCTTTTTTCTCAAATAATTGATGTATTTCTCTAATTAATGAGCTTCTCTCTATCTACTCCTCTTCATAAACACCTTCTCCACTTAGGTTAAATAAGACATCAAGTAGGCTTCTCAACTTGAACCTTTTCTCCATATAGGAAGGGAGCCTAATACCCAACATATCATACATATGATATTTGATTGAATGACTATGTAATTTTATTTTATTTTTGTATTTTTAGTACGTAACATTTTCACTTAATACTATACGGAGACAAAAATTTTAAATTAATGAAAATATATTTCTATTTAAATTATAAAATTGAATATCTATATAGTATGAAAATAAAACTAATATTAATAAAAGTATAAGTATAAATACTATATAAAGTGTATTAATATCTTTATTACATAACTAAAAAGAATTTAATTAGATAATATTAATATTATAAATTTTTTTATATTAAATCATAAATAAATAGACCTAGTGGTTAAAAGTTAGAGAGAAGCAAAAAGAGATAACGGGAAGTTACGAATTCAAATCTCTCTACTAACCAAAACTAACAAATAATGTTTAATTAGTTGTAGTATCAATTGTCTTGTGAAGAAGGTTCAAGTGGGTCAAATCACATTAGAATCATGGTAAGCACCCTAACCCGAACTATAACTACAACTATACTTTTTTGTCAAGTGCTAAACGCTAAACCCAACAACCAACATTTTTTATAATAAATAAGTATACAATTAAATTTTAATTGCATACTTTCTAAGTTTTTAAAACAATAAATTGGATTCATATTACAATCATAGAATGAAAAAAAATATTTTTTTTAGTTCCCATAAACCCAAATCCAAGACTTTTAAAGAACCTCTTGCCAAACCTTTTTCACATAGAATTGATTCCTTTCAGTACTAAAGCATTTCTTGCAAGGCAGATACTCTACATAATAGTCAACCATATTATATATAGGGCTTCTTTACTTTTATTTCCTCCTAGAAAACCAAGCCAATGATAACATTATATTCAGACTTGATAACATGAGTTGCAAGAATATAACAAATGTGATGTTGTTTATGAGTCAACATGACAAATAGGAGGATATGAGACCCCATCTACCATTTAAATGTTTCTCTTTACCAGCTCCACCTTTTTTTGGGTTCCAATTATAAGCTACTCTAAAATTGGATGCCTTTGAAGGCACATTTAATTTCCAGATTACCTTGATGAGTTCAGAGTCATGTACTTGCAACTGTGAATTACGTTGCTTACCTCTTTTATTGATAATTCTCCCAAGAATTTCTCCCACTTCCACCCATTTTTATCATAACAATTCAAGTGAACCCTTTCAGTAGACCTCCCAAGATCATCCACCATTTTATCTCTTATCTAAGTAATGGTTTTCTCTATGTTAACTTCCAAATTAACCTAACTATTGAGATTTCATTTCCCCATCTCTTAAATAAGGGCATCATTTTGGTTAGAGAGAGATAATAGTCTAAGGAAAGTGGTTTTTAAGACTATTTGTTCCCTACCGACCTTCCTCCCAAAATTTAAACATTGATACATCTACTATAACCGTTTTTAGATTATCTTTAAGTCAACCCTTAATCATTCCCCTATTGTCACTTGCACTATATCTTCCCATCATTATGAGCCTCCTCACCAGTGATTAAATTGCAATTTTTTCCCATAAAGCTTCTTATGCTTTTAATATTTATAATCTCCATTTACCTAGTAGCGTTTTATTGAAATCATCAACATTTATGCTACCCAAAGCATCTTGATCTTTTTCCTTACACTTTGAATGAATTTAGTCCAAGCTAGTTTTTTTTGTTTTAGTCATTCTGCCCCACAAGAATTGTGTTTGTATTTTCTAAATGGAATGACCCACCTTCTTTGATAACCTAAATAAAAGAAAGGGAAAAAAATGAAATAGAAGGAAGAGTAGATTTGATTAAGCAAGTCAGTCCCCAAGGATATTTTTCTATTTCAAGGATGATAGTATGACTCTCAATTATCCTAAAATAGATTTCCAAATTCTCTCACACCTCACATTAAACCTCACACGAATCCCTATATAAGAAAATGCATGTGCATAATTCTACAATTAAGGATCCTAGAAAATTATTCTAACTCATGGACCTTCATTCCCACACCTCTTACACTACTCTTATGAAAAATTATTTTCAGAACAAATTTCAATTCATAACACCTTAATGCCCTTTTTAAAGTAATTACATTGCAGATTTCAAGTTTGACCATGATCAAGGTATCATCTACATATTACTAAATCATGACTTAAATCTCTTGTCTTTCCACTTTCAACCCAATCAAGAGATTAATTTGAATTATTTTTTTATCAATCCCCTTAGGCCTTTAGAAACAATAAGGAAAAATAGTAGGTCATTGGATTGCCCTATCTGAAGCTCTCTGAATAGTAAATTCTCGAGTAGCACTACCATTTTCCAGCATACAGATAGTTGAAAACTAAAGGTACCCTTTTATCCACCTAAGTCATTTGTCACAAAATCCAAAGCATTTTAACATATAAAAGAGGAAAGGCTAACTAACCGCATCATAAGTCTTTTCAAAGTTTGCTTTGAACATTGTCGACACGTGGTCTCGAAGGGACGATGAAAAAATTATTTGAAAAACAAAGGAGTCACCACCAATGTTTACTAAGGAAAACATCAGAAAAACCTTTAAAATAAAAAAAATGGTCTACAAAATCAGATTTTGAGTCCAAAAGTCAATTATGTGTAAGGAATGTATTAGCACCCTACAACTTTTGTTATAAAGACAGTTACTTCTAATTTAATGTGTAAAATTAAATAAGTTTAAAATATTTATTTCACCCTTAAAACACAAAAAAAATATTTTTATTTTATTGATTTTAACATTTTTAACAAGAATTTTTTTTATTATTGAGAAATTTTTTTTTTATGAAAAGATTATTGATATTTTTATCTTTTTAATAATTTATTTATTTATTTAATTAATCTTTAATTGTATAATTTACAAGTTGTTTCTGTTTGTATCTTTTTTATTTTATATCTTCTTTTGTTATTCTATTTGGTTGAAATCTTTTTCATTAAATTGGGCCAAAGAAGCCTAAGCTCGTCTCATTTATGTGTTGTTTGTCTTTTACATCTTCATATTTACTAAATACACTCTCTAACATTTGGATTGTGATTTTATTATTTGTAACTAAATACACCTCTTTAACATTTGGATTGTGACTTTATTGTTTGTACATCCTTTTACGCTAAGTGCGCACCCATTTTTCTTTAAGGCCAGAAAGTGTTTAACTTCACGATCTTTTAAGTACATCCTAAAGACTTGCTAAATGCACCTCCTTGTAACAGATGAACTTCATTTAAGGCTTTTGCTATTTGCATCTTCAATTCGCTAAGTAAACCCCTGATAACTTTTGGTCACTAAATTTTTCATGATTTTTTATTAATTTTGTTGTTTTTTTTTCTTTTTCTCTTTTTTTATATGTTAAGATTTAGGTTATAAAAACCTTATTTTAGGAAAAAATAAATGTCTAAAAATAACCAAAATCCAGACAAAATTGGGTGTCTACAAACACTAAGAGACTTCCTAATCTATTTTCCCTCATGGATTGATTCATTCACAACCACAACATTATTTAATAGTTGTCTTCCTTTGATAAACATTGCTTAGTTCTCCTCAATTATAATATTCATCATTGAGCCAAGTTTCCTTGCTAGAATTTCTAGCATGGTTTTTGTATATCATACCAATAAGAGAAATTGACCTATAGTCTCCAAGGCTAGGGACGGGACATCTTTCTTAGGGGTTTGAGTTAGAAAGAAAAACATTTGATCCTCTCGGAAGAGACCCATTTGTATAGAAGTTTGTCATCACCTTCCTGATATCACTTTTAAGCAAGTTCCAAAAATGTTTCACAGATATCATGTTATATCCATCCTACCTAAGAGTCTTTGAACCATGACATTCCCAATTTACAAACCTTACTTCTAAAAATTACACAAGTGACTTCATTGTTTTATATATATATATATATATATATATATATATATATATATATATATATATATATATATATATATATATATATAAAAAGTGGAAAAGAGGCTGAATAGGATTGTTTTGCATTTGTGGTGAGAGTTTCTTTATATGTAGATTAGACTGATAGACTCAATAGTAATGCAATTTATAATGTTAATTAAGGGATAAAATCATAAAAAAATTAAAGATAAAAGTTGAGTATCTCCATAATGATAATTATATATTATAATTTAATAATTAAATCAATATAGAAGTAATAGTATAATAATTTATATAAGTACTGAATTGTTACTATATATATAAAGTTATTTTATGATACTGATCTTGGTCAAACCGAAGAGCAGTTTTGAACAAGTTGGTGTGAGGAGAAGACTTCCCTAAACACGTGGTTTACATTACAGTTCAAAAACCACCACCAAAACCAAGTGGACCCTTAATGATGGTTTCTAGCGTGAGAACCACAGAGAAAATCTTGGAAAACATGCAATCATTGAGTTCCTTGAAAACTCCAGATATCGTATCATTTCGAAAGTTTCATAATGTCATTGTTGAATTGTTTAAAGCGACAATTTTATATGGTAAATAAATTTTTTATATAGAACGGGCGCAATGTCAATTTTGGCTTACGAAATGTTGGACCTATTTATCCTAATTTGCACACAAATTTCGTCGTTTTTCTTTTTATATTGAAGAATTCAAGTTATTTACGAATCTTGTCATTGTCATATTCAATTGTTTAATTTGACCCTCCAAACTTTTAAACATGTGTTCCATCCAATTCTTCTTCTTTGAGCATGTAATTCTAGAACTCTTCAAGATTACAGCTCCTAAAAGTTGAAAATTGATATTTAGGATGTTTCTCATAAACTTGCTTTGCAATTCTTTCTTACTTATCATTCAAGTTCCGTCACTTAGATCCAACAAATACAATAGATTTAAATTTAAGAAAACATGTTATACTTCATTTCATTTGTTGTTTATGGGAGAGCGAATAATTAAAAGAAAAATACACACAGTGTAAAATAATTTCGTATATATTATTTAATATATAAAAAGTTACTGATATATAGTATATTTATTAATCTACACTGTTAATAAATGGAATATCCCTTTTTATGTCCACTTTTCAAAATACCTATTCTAGTCTTATAACTATTTGAAAATTAAAAAAAAAACTACTTTGCCATAGGAAAGACTCAAACTCACAACCTCTCCCTCCCCAAATATAAACTTTGTCACTAGATCAACCTTAAGAAAAAAATTACTTTAAAATATTTATATCAAACGTAGATAATTTTTCTACTATATATATATTATCTATACTATTAAGTATGAGAATACCCCTTTTTTATGTCAACTTTTCAAAACACATATTCTACTTTTAATACCTATTTGAAAATTAAAAAATAAACTATTTTGTTATATGAGGGACTTGAACCCACAATCTCTCCCTCCTCCAATGTAAACTTTGTTACTAGATAAACCTTATAACTTTAACAAAAAAATTACTTTAAAAATAGAAATCTCTATCATAGATAATTGTTTTATTATCTATAATCTCTATATATAGTATAATAATTATATTAAAATTTATGCTAACAATAACTTAATATAATAATTTTTGTATGGCCATACATGATTATTAAACTTGGAAAAAATATATCATAATATGAAAAATAAATTATGTTGTGCTTTAATTTCTTAACATATAAAACAAAATTTCAATAACAATATTTTGAAATAATTTTTGGATATATATATATATATATATATATATATATATATATATATATATATAAAAGGAGGGTTCCACTTACTCCAAGTGTAAGTTAAAGGGATTTATCTCGCTGGTGGTTAGATATTAACTTTATCGAGGTTGCTAATCATCAAGAGTGGTAGTCTAGTAATGTTAAAAGGGCATTGGGGATCGGGGATAAGGTTATGTTTTAGCATAATGTATGGTTAGGTGAGCAACGTTTGAGTGAGAAATTTGAGAGGTTGAATAGTTTAGCTTTGAACAAAAGCATCTCGACAAAGGAGTTAATAGGGGATGATTCAAGGTGGAATTAGAGTTAGAGGAATCTGTTATTTGAGTGGGAGAAGAAGCTATTATCTTGCTAGAAGATTCATTAAAGGAGATATCTTTAAAGGAGGGAGCTAAAGATGAGTGGATCTGGAATGCTAATGGATCAGGATCAGGTCATTACAATGTGTCTTCTGCATATAGGGTGCTAACTTCTGTACAAGGTCCTTCATCAAATGTCACTTCTGATTTTTGTTGAGTAGATAGAATTCCTCCAAAGGTGCAATTCTTAGTGTAGAGGTTGGGGTATGACAGAATTCCTACTAGGGGTAATTTGTTTCAATGCCAAATTATTGGAGATAAATCTGTGAGTATGTTTTTTGTGGAATGAAAAAGGAATCAAGCGCTCATTTATTCGTTAATTGTCCATTAGTTTCAAAGGTGCGGTACAAGCTTTCTCTTTGTAGGGGATTGTGACAACTTTGCATCATCAATGCCATAGTTACTACTATCAATGGCAAGGTCTTTTTGGGGCCTCTACAAAACAAGTTTGGGCATGGTCTATTGTATGGTTTGCTGGTGTCTGATAAATTTGGAAGGGGCAAAACATAAAGATATTTAAAGATCGTTGCATTGAACTTGATGATGTTGTCCAGGAAACACTATTAAGTGTGTGGGAATGGTGTTATAAAATGAAGCTAACTTCTCATTCTTTTCCTAAATGGGTGTTGAACCCAGCTGTCTGTGTTTAATGTATTTTTCTCTTTTTGTTAGATGTTGTATTTTTGCAAGATGGCACTTCTGGTGCTTATTGCTTTTATCAGCAACATCTATAAAACTTTGTTGGCTTATAAAAAAATGAGATGAATTGGTATACACTGTCAGTGTAAATTTTTTTACACTGACATTCAATCACAATCCTTCATTTATGGTAAATTTATTGATTTCACTCATTACTACTTTAAAAGTCACATAAATGAAAAGTCATGATTGAATGTCAGTATAAAAATCTTTTACACTAACAGTATATATAAATTAAACTCTAAAAAAATTGAGGGATTTACTCTTCATACACAATCAATTTTCTTAAAATTCAATGATTGTAATGAGAAACTAATCCTAACCATTAGATTTTAAGAAAATAAATAGTTAAGATAAAGAATAAGTCTCTTAAATTTACTCTTAAAGTAAGTGGATCTCTCTCTATGTATAAAAGAATCATATAAAGCTTTAAAAAAGAAATCATATAAAGTTAAAAAGAAGAATCATATAAAGTTAAAAAGACATTTATCAATAAGGAAATAAGTAGTATATGTTAAAAATATAAATTAGAATTTGAGTATAATTAGGAGCATACAAGTACATTGACTAAATATAATAAACAATTTATTTCTGCATCAAGAGATAACTAATTAATAATAATAAGGAGTATTCAAGTCCATTCAATAATTATTATAAACATATACTTTTCACCAATTTTTTAGATAGAATGAGATATTTACTGATCGAAAGCAATGTGTTTTTTTCACTCATATTTATAAATCATAATATATAATAAATTGTTTATTTTTAAAAATTTAAATAAATTTTAATCCTAACAAATAACGTCATTTTTATTATAATCCTTTTATTTAAATGTTTTTATTTTAATATTAAAATATATATATATTTTTTTAATTTTAGTTATTGTTTTCAAAAAATAGCGTTGACTATTACAAAACTAACTCTCATTTAATATTATATTAAAAAATAAAAATGATATCATTCGTAGTATTGGTGAAAAATTAATTAATATTATATTAAAAAATTAAATATAATATTTATTTTAAAATATTTTTTTTCACAACAGTTGTTTTAAAACGAATAGAGCATAAGAATAATATCACACATGTTTGATTGGGTTTAACTTTTAGAAAAAAAAAATACTTATACACTATCATTTTACTACATTCAATCTAAATGATGAGTTAATTTACTTATTAATTAATATTTTAAAAATTATATACATAAAAAGTTATTATTAAACGCGTGTATAATAGCATAACTGATAAACTCCAACTTTTAATAAAGCAATTATTTATTTAAAATTTGATAGCATTTATTTAATTGAAATTAAGTTTATTTTACATTCGAAGACCAACACAAACAAAATAGGGTTCAAAGGCTAAAATTTCTTTAAAGTGCTCTTTACTCTAAAGTTTTATTGCTGGCCATCATTTTGTCAATTCGTTGTTTGGTCTCTTTCTCTGTTCCCATTTCCCTCCTTGTCGAACTTACCTGTTTTCGAGGGAGCATTTATTTTACACTGGTTTTTCTGCCTACTCATTTGTGAGAGAAGTTAATCAGTACAAATTAAGGGTTAGAAAGTGAGGTTAGAATTCAAACACAACCAAACAACCCTAAGTCTCATACAAAATAAATAAATAAGAGTTAGTTTAGATACTTTTTTTAAAGGAAAATAGTTAGTTTAGATGATTTTAAATAAAGATTAATAAGAAAAGAAAGTAATTAAATGAAAAAAGTAAATAGAAATTCTCTTATAGGATAAAAATCAATTTCTACTCATTTTAATTACATTTCTAAATCTTATCTAATGTAATATGATTTCATAAATTGATATCTATAAATTAATTTTAATTTATGAAAGGATTTTAATTAATCTTATTAGCTTAATATATTTTAATTATTCACTAAAGATGGTTAACATTCCTAAGTACAGACTTTTGGATCTTACTTCTATGGATAAGTTCAAATCTCTAAATGATTCAATCAACTCTAACTCCTTAATCATCATCATGGACACAAGTAGATATTTTCTACTTAAGGCATCTGCTACTATATTTGCTTTTCCAAGATGATATTGCAATTCAAAATCATAATCCTTAAGAAATTCTATCCACCTACGCTGCCTCATGTTCAATTCTTTTTTGGTCAAAAAGATATTTCAAACTCTTATGGTCACTAAATACCTCAAATTTTGCATCGTATAGATAATGTCTCCAGACCTTAAGGGCAAATACTATTGTGGCTAGCTCTAAGTCGTGGGTAAGGTAGTTAACTTCATGTTTCCTAAGCTGCCTAGATGCGTAAGCCACTATTCTACCTTCTTGCATCAATACACACCACAATCCTTGCCCCAAAGCATCACAATATACCTCAAATTTCTTACTAGGGTCAAGTAATACTAACACAGATGTGAAGGTCAACTTTTCCTTCATCTTATGGAAACTACTATCACATACCTCATTCCACCCAAATGATTGACCCTTACATGTTAACTTGGTCAAAGGCAATGCTATTTTAGAAAATCATTCAATGAAGTTTCTATAATAACATGATAA
This sequence comes from Psophocarpus tetragonolobus, assembly GCA_037954015.1. Classification (NCBI taxonomy): domain Eukaryota; kingdom Viridiplantae; phylum Streptophyta; class Magnoliopsida; order Fabales; family Fabaceae; genus Psophocarpus; species Psophocarpus tetragonolobus. The sequence goes on along the minus strand of CM075688.1, from coordinate 41,464,888 downwards.
TCCCAAGAAACTATGTATCTCTGTGATATTTGTTGGTTTCTCCCAACTTATCACAACATCAACTTTGGAAGGATCAACTAAAATTCTATCCTTAGAGATTACATGCCCTAAAAACAACACTTACTCTAACCAGAATTCACACTTAGATAACTTCCTATGCAACCTTCTCTCCCTCAAAACCTGAAGCACAATCCTCAAATGCTCTCTACGATCCTCATGAGTCCTAGAATAGATTAAGATGTCATCAATGAAAACTACTACAAACTTTTCTAGGAATGGATGGAAAATACGGTTCATATAGTCCATAAAAATGGCAGGAACAGTGGTAACTCCAAAAGGCATTACCAAGTACGTGTAATGATCATACCTTGTCCTAAAGGCAATCTTCGAAATATCTTCTGCCTTACCTCAAATCTGATGGTAACTGGTTCTCAAGTCAATCTTGAAAAATACTGAAGCACTTCTTAATTGATCCATCCAGTCATCAATTCTAGGGAGAGTTATTTTTTATTAATGGTTATCTTATTAAGTTGGTGGTAATCTACACACAACCTCATATTACCAACTTTCTTCTTAACTAGCAAAACTAGAGCTCCCCATGGAGAAACACTTGGTTTGATGAATTTCTTATTTAACAGCTCCTCTAGTTGTTTCTTCAAGTCATCTAGCTCTAAAGGTGACATCCTATAAGGAGCTACCGATACAGGACCCAATCCTGGTACTAAGTCTATGGTAAATTCGATTTCTATTTTCAGAGGTAATCTAGGAACATTTTTCAGGAACAACATCTAGATACTCACAAACTATAGGAAGCTTATTAACATTAGGAGTTCCTTCAACTTTCAAAGAAGCTAAGATCATGTAAACTTGTGCCTTCTTTGAAGTCTTGCCATGGTAGGTAGCACTCTCTCTTGCTACATCAGTTTTTCCTCTAAAGGTCAAGGATTTATCACAGAAATTTAGGAGAACATGGTTGGAAGATAACTAATCCATACCTAAAACAATATATGATTGGGACAAAGGTAGGCAAATAATGTTTATAGTGAAATTTTTACCATTAATGGAAAGACAATAATTTGTGCAGGCCATTGAAGTCACAATAGAGGTGTTGGTGGGAGTAGAAACAATCAAGTCATAAGGTAATAAAGAGACAATAATTTTAAAGATTTCACCCAGTCATGTGATATAAAAGAATTAGTAGCACCAAAATCATATAGTACATTTACTAGACAACCATTTATTATGTATTTACCTTGAGTTAGATCATTGGATCGAATGACTTCAAAATCGGTCATGGTGAAAACTATACCCCTCATTTTAGGTGTTCCCTCTTGGTTTTTCTTCCCATTATTATTGTTTCCACCATTTTGTTCCTTCTTGGGCTCTTGGCATTCATTATGGAAATGACTTGTCTTTCCGTAGTTGTAACAGGCTACGTGTTTGACCATATAGTTTCTTGCAATATAGGGTCCTGCACATCTAAAGAAAGTAATAGGATTTGACGCACTAAAGGTGTTGGTAGGGGCAAAACTCTTTTATCCAGATGTATTTAAAGAAGGACGTTAATATGGCTTGTTTTTCTTGAAATTCTCATTCTTCTTATTCCTTTGGGGTCCTCCTTGTTTCCTTGCACATGCTTGGCTTTGGTGTCATCTTCATAAATCATGCACCTATTCACAAGAACAAGAAAAGAGGAAATCTTCAGGTATCCTATTTCTTGTTTGATATTTGACCTTAGTTGCTTTCAAACTTTAAGCAACACAAACGTTCATCCACCCCTTCATTGAAATAAGGAAAGAATCTGTGTAGCTTATTAAATTTTGCAGCATATTCCCCTGTGGACATACCTCCTTGACAAAGATTTAGAAATTCAATCTCCTTCTTTCTATGAAGATCTTTAGGAAAATATTTCTCCAAAAATCTTTGCCTAAAGGTCTCCTAAATGATTGGTCTCCCTTTAGCTCATAGTTGTTGTCTAGAAAACTTCCACCAATTTTCAGCTTCACCATTGAGCATGAAAGTTGCAAAGGTAATCTTGTCTATTTCTGGACATCCCGTAACATTAAATTTCTTCTCAATTTTTGCTATCCTAGACTGAGCATTGTCGGGATCAAAACCTCCTCTAAATTTTGAAGTTATTCTTGCGGAATGTCTCTAATCTTCTACACTCTGCTACTTCGGTGTTGCGACCTTGGTTCATGTTTGCTATTATGGTTGTCATTTTCTCTAATAATTCTTGGGTTTGTCTAGATGCCATACCTTCCTGAAAGAGAACATATCACCTTAGTCTTTTCTTAGAATATTACTTTAATTGGAGAAATACTACAAATAACAATTGATGCAATCCTACCTTCTAAGGGTCTTATCACAAGGGTCATGGTAAAAAGGATAGAGGAAGACTTGGGTAGGAAGGAGTATGTTAAACCTCAACTCCTATTTGAAGTGAAGACATATAGACCATAGTCTAGTTTGATTGTATTTGTTTTGTTGTATTTTGTTTAGTATTTTGGTGGGTGTAGTTAGCATCTTTTGGGGCCTTTGTATTTTGGCATATTTCTTCTTCATTTTAGGCTAGGGGTGTCATTAGTTATTTATTTGGAGTGTGTGCAAGAAGGTAGAACTTTTTAAGCTAAGAGGGCATGTGGTTTGCTTCTCATACACCTCTTTAGCAACACATGAAGCATGCCTAGCAAGTCGGACCCCCTTGTTCCCTCCATTAGGTTCCAACGTATTTGTCTCTCCTAGTTGGCACCTACATGGGACAATTAAAATTCAAATTTAAATTTTTAGGGGCATGTTTGGTTAAGGCAAGCATAATCATGTGTTAATTAGCTTTGTTAGCTAAATTAACACAAGATTAGCTTACCTTAATTTGGACATGCACTTGCCTATATATACACCACCATCCTATGTATTCTCTTTAAACTTGAATGAAGGGACATTTCTCTTATTGTGAAAGCATCTTCTTTGAGTGTCTTGTTCTGTCTACCTTTTGAAAGTCCTTCTACTATGACTTTTATCAAGGGTTCTTTCCCTTGTGGCAAGCTTCATCTTGTCCATGGCTTATCTCCTTGAGTGATGTCTACTTAACACATCTCCTACCTCACCATCTCCATCTTCTTCACTTAGAGAACCTCATAGAAGCAAGATCATGGAAGGAGAAATCAAGGATTGCATCATGATGTATCAAGAGCCTACTTCTCAGAAGTTCTTCTTCTTGCTCTTCTTTCTCAATTTCTGAATTGTCTTCTCATCTTATTCATCTCGTTCTTTAATTTTTCTAGCCTAATCCATGTTGTCTCACTACTCTCTTAATTGTCATTGTTGTTTTTGTCTTGAAGTTTGAATTTTAAATTTATATGTTCATGTTGTTTTTAAATTCGGTTCAATATCCTAGTTCCTTCAATTAAATAATATTTGCTTGTCTTAGGATCCTCTTAATTTCTTCCTTGGTTTTGATTACTTTTTATTCATGTTTGGTGAAATTCCTAAGAAGTTCTCTATTATGATTCCACAACCTTGTGGATGAAGTTACACACGTGTGATTGAGTAACTTTGGAGTCACCTTGCATTCTTTGTTGCATTTCCATTCTGTTTTTTCTCTGTTTTTTATGCACTTCTTATTTTCATTTTATGCACTTATTTTTTGTCTTAGTTAAGTCTTGTTTACTCCTCAATTGTCTATCAATTTCCTTAGTCTTAGCCTATTTTATTTTTTCACAAAAAGTATGTTGGCGTCTTTTTTGAAATTGAGCATCTAAGAGGTTTTTACCTCTTAAGTAAGTTCATAACTCAAGAAGTCTCACATGCTCCTAGTTTAGCATGTTCTACTAATTTTTTTCAAAAAATATAGCTCAATTTCTTCCTTACTTGTTGTTGTCTATTGTTGAATTTTAGTAGCTCTTTTGTGCTAGTGGAAGTTATTTCTTGCTAAGGTGTGCTTGAGACATTGGGTGTGATCTTTTGAGCATTAAACTTGTGCAAACAAGAGAGCTCTAAACACAATCAAACACTCTAGGTACATTACCTAAGTCACTCTGCATTTTAGTGCACTTTGAGTTGCTTTTTGCATTTTCTTGGATTCCACTTTAGTTCAATTTTGTGTGCCTTGCATATTAAGATTGTTCAAGCGATTAGGTGCATCTAAACTATAATAAAAAATAAAAAGAAGTAAAAAAATAAAATAGAAGAAAAACAAAAAGTGAAAAGAAGTACAAAAATTAAAATAACCAAAAGTTGATGCACCTAATAGAAAATTAAAAAATTGCAAATGAGTGCCTAAAATTGGTTAAATTTTCTTGAACAAGGCTTCTTTTATTTTCAGCCATTGTGTGTTTTCTTAATGCAATTCTTGAAAATATTTTGTTTCTTTTTACATTTTAGTCCTTAATCTACTTTAGTGCCTGCTAGGAGTTTTTCTTAGTAGTGCTTGCCTTCTTTCATTACCTTTAGTTTTAGTTATGTATTTATCTTATTCATTGAAGTCTCGTCTCTAATAACTTTTTCCAATTGGATAGTTTCCTTTCATTGTTTGTACATTTTTTTGTTTTACTTTGCTTCTACTCCTTGCATCCTTGGTTACTTTGTTGTATGTGTCACTTTTGTAGAGAAGCCTTGGACCTGGAGGCCTTCCACAAGGGTAGCATACTAGTAAGAGTTGAACTAGCCAAGGAAAAGGATAAGGCATATGTCTAGCCCATCTAGGTATAGTTAAATAAGTGAGAGTGATCACTTTGAGGGAAGACCTAGACCAAGGGTAAGGAGAGTTACTAATCATCATCATAATCATCAATCCCAACCTAGGAAGCAAAAAGTTGACCTCCCTCTTTTCCATGGAAAGGATGATGTGGAAGTCTACCTTGATTAGTAGATGAAGGTAGAACAACTCTTCAAATGCTTTCAAGTAAGTGAAGAGAGAGAAAAGTCTCATTAGCAACCCTTAACTTCCAAGGGCATGCCATGTATTGGTGGTCAACACTTTTTAATGAGAAGCTTCACCATCATAACTTTCCTATTTATTATTGTAATAACCTTAAGGGGGCTATGAAACGAAGGCACACCCCCTCTTACTATGCAAGATATCTCCTTAATAAATTACAAAGGTAATGCAACTCAAGTGTTGAGGAGTATAGGAAAAATATGTAGCTTCTCATAATCAAAGCAAGTATTAATGAGGAGCTAAGGGTCACCATTTCTAGGTTCCTTAGTGGTTTGAACATTTAAATTAGAGATAAAGTTGAGCTCTTACCATATATAAACCGAGATGACTTGGTCCAACTTTGTATCAAGGTTGAGCAACAAGTAAAAAGAAAAATTCTTCAAAGAAAGATTATTCAACCTATAGAAAAAAGGATGAATTCAAGGGAATCTCTTCCAAGAGCATCCCTAAAGAGGAGCCACCTAAATCATCATTCAAAGAGCATAAACCATTGGATTCTAGAGAAAACCCTTTTACTAGTTCTACTTCTAGGACGAGTAGCATTAAATGCTTTAAGTGTCTTGGGAGAGGCCACAATGCCTCCCAATGCCCTACTAGAAAAATCATAATCATGAGGGGCCAAAACATTTATAGTAGTGAGAATAGCTCACCTTCCTCCTCTAGTGAGAGTGAGGAAGAAGGGGGTCATGAGCATGAATATAGCATGGTTAAGCTTTATCCTTGTGAAGATGACCTCCTAATAGTTAGAAGGATTTTCGGAAGCCAACCTCTTGAGCTAGACCAATCCAAAAGAGAGAACATCTTTCATGCAAGATGTAAGGTTTTAAACAAGACATGTTCTCTCATTGTGGATAGTGGGTCTTATTGTAAATTCTGCAGCTCAAGGTTGGTTGAAAAGATAGCCTTAACACCAACACCTGATCCTAAACCTTATAAGTTTCAATGGTTGAATGTTAAGGGGGAGATGCTGGTTAAACAACAGGTAAAAAGTGCCAATTTCCATTAGAACATATGAAGATGAAATCATATGGGACATAGTTCTAATGGAAGCTAGTCATATCTGGTAGGAAAGGATCAACTTATCATGAAGCATAAAAGGATGAGAAAAACAAAACAAAGAAAAAAGCTTCACCCCTAAAGCTTGAAAGGGGTAAGGAGGTTGAGTTGGAAGGTAGCGCCCCTTCCAAGGAGGTTTTTAGGAAAGAAATTCATTTTGCAACTAAAGAAGATAAATAATGTTTTCTTACTTGACAAACCCTTCTATCTCCTCCTTTGCAAAAAGGCACCATCTTGTACCACCACAAATCTTCAGGTTGAGTCTCTTCCACAAGGGGTTCAAACTCTTTTAAAGGAATTTGATGATCTATTTCCTAAAGAGATCCCTAAGGGGTTACCTTCTTTAAGAGGAATAGAACATCAAATATACCTTATTCCTGGTGCTAACCTACCCAATAATCCTGCATATAGGAAAAACCCCTTTGAGACTAAAAAATTAAGTCTCAAGTTCAAGATTTGTTGGAGAAGGGTTGGGCACAAAAAAGCCTCAGCTCTTGTGTTGTGTGATTCTTGTTGGTGCCCAAAAAAAATGGCAAATGGAAGATGTGTGTTGACTGTAGAGCCATCAACAACATCACCATTAAGTACAGACACCCCATCCTTAGGCTTGATGACATGTTGGATGAGCTATATAGAGCAAAACCTTTTTCAAACATTGATCTTAGAAGTGGTTACCATCAGATAAGGATTAAAAATGGTGGTGAATGGAAAACCACTTTTAAGACCAAATTTGAGCTTTATGAAGGGTTAGTGATGCCCTTTGGGATCACAAATGCTCCTAGTACTTTCATTCAGTTAATGAATCATGTCCTTAGGGATTGCCTTGGGAAATTTTGTGTTGTCTACTTTGATGACATTTTTGTATATAGTAGGTTCTTAGATTATCACTTAGGACAAATCACCTCTTTGCAAACATTGAATAGTGCACCTTTTGTGTGGAGAGTGTGGTCTTTTTGGGTTTTGTTGTGAGTGCACAAACAAGAAAATCAAAGTCATCCAAGAATGGCCTATCCCAACAAGTGTGACTGAGATCAAGAGTTTTTATGGTCTCGCGAGTTTCTATAAACACTTTGTGCCTAATTTCTATACACTTGCTTCACCATTCAATGAGTTGGTGAAGAAGGATGCCCTTTTGCTTTAGAGTGAGAAGCAAGAAAAAGCCTTTAAATTTATCAAAGATAAGCTCACCAATGCACCAGTTCTAGCTTTTCCTGACTTCTCTAAAACCTTTAAGTTAGAATTTGATGCATCTAGAGTAGATGTGGAAGTTCTTTTGTTGCAAGGTGGGCATCCTATTGCTTATTTTAGTGAAAAAATTCATTGAGTCCCGCTCAACTACCCCATCGATGACAAAGAGTTCTATTCTTTGATAAGGGTCCTCTAAACTTGGGAACATTACCTTGCTTTTGAGGAGTTTGTTATTCACAGTGACCATAAGTCACTTAAGTATCTAAGAGGGCAGGGCAAGTTGAACAAAAGGCATGAAAATAGGTTGAATTCCTTGAAACATTCCCATATGTCATCAAATATAAAAAGGGAAAATAAAATTTGGTAGTTGTTGCTTTATCTAGGAGATATATTATCTTTACCATTTTAGGATTTGATGGCATTAAGGAAATGTATCCCTCTGACAAGGATTTTGGTTCCATTTTTGCTGCTACTTCTTCTAAAGCCCAACATGGGTTCTTCTTGAGTGAGGGGTATTTGTTCAAAGATGGAAAACTTTGCATACCCCAAGGATCCATTAGAAAACGGTTGACAAAAAAAAGTCATGAAGGTGGGCTCATAAGGCATTTTGGAATTCAAAAAACTCTTGTGCTTTTACAAGAAAAATTCTTTTGACCCCATATGAAAAGAGATGTCCAAAGGAATTGCTCAAGATGCATAGTTTGCTTGCAAGCTAAGTCTAAAGTGATGTCACGTGAACTTTACAAACCTTTACCTACTGCTTCTACACCTTGGGTGGATATTGGTATGGACTTTGTCCTTGGACTCCCAAAAATCCAACGAGGTGTATACTCCATCTTTGTGGTTGTGAACTGCTTTAGTAAAATAGCCCATTTCATTCCATGCCACAAGGTGGATGATATGAGAAACATTGCAAGATAGTTCTTTAGAGAGGTTGTCATATTGCATGGGATACCCTCTACTATAGTGTCTGATAAATATGCTAAGTTCCTTGGCTACCACCATCATCCTAAGTCAGTTCCCAAGAAAGATAGGCGAGTCACAACAAACATCCTTAGCTAGAAATTTCCGCAAAATTGTACATTTCACTTCTACTGTAACTCAACCAATATTAGTAAAATCCTATGTTCAACTTCTTGTCCAACAATCTCCTAGAGTCTCAATTGTTGTCCCATGATTCCGAAATCTCTTTAACTATTTATCTATCTTGCATATCTGTTTTGCAACAAAGGATATAAGAGCAAATGTACCTATCTTATACTTTTGTCTCTTAATAGAGAATTCAAGAACACACAAGAAGCGGTAGTCAAGTTCATACCCCAAGCTTGACAGGAACAATTGCTCTAATACCACTAAATGTAACGACCTAATTTTCTACCCAATTTATTTATGAAAATGCGGAAAATTTGTCAAAGGTATTTACACAAATATGAGAAATTTTCAAAACTTCATATTACATAAAGAACCATAATCTTCTTAGAACAAATAGAAGTCAAAATTATTCATTAAACAACCGTACTTTTACAAAATGTTTCAAGATACATTATATAGTAACCATCACCACCACCCAATTAGACCTCAATCAGAGTAGTGGACCTTTCATGATAAGAACTAGTCACATATCAAAATGACTTAGTACATAACAACATTCATGAACAGAACATGAAACATAAAGAAAATCTTTTACGTTCCCCATCACAGCTGGCTAATCAAGTTCCTCTTCTGTTTATATCCCAAACATATATGAAAAGAAATATAGAGAAAACATAGAGGATTGGGATAATTATAATCCATAAATTTTAATCATAATAAACTAACAAACAATGGGGGTACAAGGTTTAACCTAGGACTCAGTTTCACATAATCTCATCACATAACTCAATCTTACTCATCTCAGCATTAGACTTTATCCCACTAGATTTTATGTACAAATCCTTGATCAATCCAAGATTATTCACCCCAATCATCAAGAGCATTGTTTTGGAAAGTGATTGATAACTATATATCCTTTTCTAACTTGATAAAAAAATATTTTTCTCAAGAAAACAATTTATTTGCGCATGTAGATTTCGCCCTTGGACAATCTCAATATTTTGGTCCCAACCAGTTATAACATCGTGACCCTTAGCCAGTCTCACTATGTTGGTCCTCGACCAATCATAGTATCCTGGCCCTCAACCAGTATCAACATGGCGGTTCCCGACTAGTCACACAACCTGGCCCCCAGCCAGTCTCAATACACTAGTCCCCAACTAGTTACAACTGGTCATTCTTTCAATTCAAAAAGGACATACCCTAACAATTCGTTTTCATCTCCAGAAACACCACCTTATATCTTTCCAAAACATGTCACTCATACATTTGTAAGGTACTTCTACCAGGGAACTAAGACTTTTGGCTAAGTTAACTTCACAACATATTTCCAAAGAATAGTAATTCAATAACCAATATTCATATATCATATAATAGTTATATTCAATTACATCATCATTCATCGATCACAAATTATAGAATATTTTATATTTTAATCATGCTTAAAATCCTCAACAAATAGAAGATCATAATAATTAATTTAATTTCTTCAAAATTTATTATAACATTTCTTGAAAAATTACATGTTCTTTATTATTAAAAAAATCATTTCTGATGTGGAAGATCAGATTAAACTGCAACCACAAAGGATACTCAACTTACCTTCCTATCACTTTCAAATAACTTTATATTTACCAATTTTTCACAATCAAAGACACCTTTTCTTATGTGGAAGATTAGATTAAACTACAACCACAAAGTATACTCAACTTGTCTTTCTTATTACTTCAAATAACATTTATAAAATATCCTTTTAGTAAATAAATTTTCCCAGTTAACTTATCATCCTTTGAAAATATACATGAGATTTTAAGACAATCAGTTTTATTTAAGGTTTCCCAAAATCATAACTTTTGAAAACTTGATTCATAGAATAATTATTATGAAAAACCAATGTCATGGTATTAAGAATTCATTTTGTCATAAACAAATTATCAAAGGTAGTTTTTAGAAATAATCAGCAAAGAATCACCACCACTTATATGATAATCATGAACAGTAACTAAAAATCATTGATAAAGGACCAGAACAGTATCTGGAGAATAACAGCAAAAGATAAGAAAAAACATCTGGAGTAAATAAAAAAAAGACCAGAAATTCATATGGAACGACTGACCAGAAGGTTATCTAGAAAGAATAATGAATAGACCAAAGTAAGTTCTAGAAAGAATAATAAGAGTACCATAAGAAATACCTGGAAGCAATAACAACATGACTAGAAAGTTATCTGGAGAAAATGACCAGAAATTATCTGAAAGAAAATAAAGAGATAACCAGAAGATTATCTAGAAGAAATGACCAGAAGGTTATCTGGAAGAACAATAGTAAATCAAGAAAACAATAACAAATCAAAAGCAATAAACCAATCAGTCAAGAAAGAAATAATTGATCAAAAGCGATGAACACACATAGTTTATTAAGACTAACACTTCCCACGATTAATAAATCCCATTCCCCCCTCACTTGGATAAGAGGTTGATTAAGAGTGGTGTAAAATCTCTGAAGCTTCAGTCTTCCTTGAAGTATCTTCCTCCTTACTTCCTTTTTCAAGAATCTCCTTCTTTCTTACTAGAGTTTCTCTCTACTTCTCTCTACTTCTCTCTTCGTCTGAGCTTTCTTCTTTCACTGAATTTGCTCACTCACAACACACAAGGCACCCCTATTTATAGATTTATGTTGACCTAATTTCTCTAAGTGAAATTCATTTTGCTGAGAGAATTTGGCAACACCGCCAACCTTCACTGCCATTCCACACCGCCTCACCAACTTGCTAAACCGCCATAATTTCGCTAAGTGGATTTTGCAGGACAAAGAAAGCTTAAAATATTTTATAAAAATGCTTTACAAGTTATAATTAATCTACCTTAACGATTGTTTACATACAAAACTATTTCTAATGTATATTCTATTGATCTGATTATGAATTTTAAGGGTGTTACACCTAACATCAAGTATCCCACCAAACATATCATCTAAGGCTAAGTTATCCGACTGTAACTGCTTGCAACCAACAACATCAATAAATATATTCTTCATCATGCATTTTAAGAATATGCATTATCTCACAAATCCAAATATATCATCATCATTCCAACAAATTCAATTTCAATCATAGAGAGTCAATTCAACCAAAGCTAAGTTACCCTACTGTAACTGCCACATCCAAACTACCCAGTAAATTGTATAATTTGAGATCAAACATAACTTACATAACAATAATCAATTACGCAACACATCATATATCTCAATCCATTATCATTAATTTTCAAGAAGCATAATTAATTTCAATCATGGTCAAGGCATTACCTTTCATTCCATACCTTTAATTAAATTCCAACAACAACAATTATCTATTCCCAATCACATACTTATATTAAATAATATTAATATTAACAAAGTATATCAAAGCATATCATAAATCATATTTTAATCTAATATCAAAGTATTTCACTTCCACACCTATAGTCAAATCCCAACAACTCATCTAATTTAAGATATATCACCATAATATCAATCACAACATAATCTATCAACAATCATTCAAAATCATCAATAAACACCCAAAATCATCAATAATTGTCATTTATTACCATATGAACAGTTTTACATAAAAATCAAGCTCAATTCAAAACCTTAATCAATTACATTCCAACAACCTCACAACTTCAAAATCATGATTCTTCAACCTAAAAGCATAAATTTAGCTTCCCTTACCTATTTCTTCATTCAAAAGCCTATGCAACAGAAAAGGAAAGAATCGACCCAAAGGAATTACACAAGAACATCAAAGGAAACCCATTTCAACAGGGACCTAAGAAAATTAGAATTTCCAAAGGAATTCTCCTTTTAATGAGAACGAAAGGATCGAAAATGAACGAAAAAAGGTTTACAAAACTATAATTAGACATACCTATTTTGATCACTCTCAGAATCAGGAGTAACGGAAGAGGCTACGTCGAATTCCGTCAACCAAATATCAACCATGCAAGCCATAGTCCATCACGACCAAGAGAGAAAATTGGTGCGGTGAAGAAGAGGAAATTTTGAAAGAAGAAGAAAGGAAGAAAGAAAAAGGAGAAAGAGGAAAAAGGAAGTCGAGGTGTATTTAGTAAGTTTCACTTGCTATTTGCACCCACTCATTTTCCTTATTAAATAAATTTTCAAAATCCTTCTAAAATTTAGCTAAAATCTTCCGAAACAAAAGAGTGAGAATTATTCTCACCTACCCATCCTTCTACTATCAATCAAATATAACCATAAAATATTAGCATCAATAATAAACCCACCACACCTCAATTCAATTTATAATTTAAGTAAAAACTTAAATTTAATTCTCTTTAATATATTAAATTAAATATAACTAAATATTTAATTCTCCATAATATTTATTTTCCTTTCATAAATAACCTATTAATTAAATCAATTCTTATAACAATCATGAGTGCTTTAGTGATCTTGCTAGGATTTCATGCCGGCAAGCCATATATACTCATAGGTGATTTCATTAAAGTTAAATTGCAATTGCAATCATAAACACTACATAAGGGATATAAAATTATTAAAAATTTATAATCTGGATCTAGAACTTTCCAAAGGAAGGAACTAAAATTGAAAATTGATTAAAATCAATATTTAGTGTTAGTAAAATTTCACAAATGACTGTTTTTTTTTCAATCTTCTTAGTAGGATATGTAATCATAAATGTAGGGGTATTATAATTTTTTATTCTCAAGTGGCTTATATTTCATCTTGGTTATTTATTATAAGAATTTCTTCTTCTTTGCTAAGGTTTGAATAAGAGTATCAACTACATTTATTATTCACTTCACACATATAAATAGGATGACAAATAAACCCTTACTCGTGGATAATTCCCGAACTCATCCCGAAGTTGACAAGGAATCCCTGATTTAACCGGGCATGGGTACACCCAATTTGTTAAGTCGGGGATGGGAATTGAGATATACATACTCACCCCATACTTGTACCCGTCTCACTCCGCTCTTATTTTAATTACTAAAATATTCATTTATCTTATAAAAAAAGACAATTTTGACATTTAGTTAACAAATTACAAATTTTGTGATTATTAGATAACTTTTGAATTAATATAATTATATTCAAAGAAATTATTTTTTGTTAATTCTTTTTTTGCAGGTATGGGACAGAGATGAGATGTAAATCTCATAACCGCTGAGTATGGGAATGATGATGGGAATGAATTTCAGAAACGGGGATGAGGATGAGAATGTCATACTCATCCCAACCCTGTCTCATTGTCATGCCTACATACAAAAGTTCTATGCATCTTTTAAACAAATATATTAACATAACTACAGTGAATTTTGTCTAATTTTGTATTAAAGGTCGAATAAACATCCTTGTATTTTAATTGAAAATACATCAATATCACAGTTTATAATATCAAGTGTCTCATCATATTACACAATTTTTAAAAATAAAAACACTACATTTTTTAATACTATAACCGCGTAAAAAATACTCATTTTTTTTAAATTCACATATGGTTCTTACAAAATATAATTGCTTTGAATAGAGAACTTGCATCTCATATAAAGAACTCATTTTTTAAAAATTCATAGAAGTATTCTTATAATATGGATTTTGATTTAATCCTGAAGAATCCAACAAATGTATACAAATGATAAACACCTTTATATATCAATTATCTATACTTAGTCTTCATCATTGACTAAAGACAATATGGGTGTCTCATAGCGCTGCTCGTGGTTAAATAATTTAACCATAACCGATAAATAACTATATATGTATGTAGTTTTAATAATTATAACTATAACCATTCTCTTGTGATCAATTATTTTTTATTATAGCCGTTCTTATTATAAATAACCGGCTATAATTTATAACTAATTACATAATATGTAACTAGTTATTTGTCCATAATTAATTAAATAATTAATTTTGAAAAATAAAATCATTCTTAAAATTTATTTTTTTACTTAGTATATTTTGTATATGAATGTGGGATAAGTTAAGGAAGTCTTTTTCTACTCTACAAATTAGACACAATGTTGTGACCTTTGTAAGAAAAAGGTTGGAGGTTTACGAGTAGCCTTTTTTACTTAGTGTATTATTCACAGGATTGTGAAAACCTCCATAAAGGTTGGAAATATAAGCAAATTTTTTTCCTTCTTAATGTTTTTCCACATGGATGTGATTATTGCTTTTGTTGAGCTTAAAGAGATGAAGAGTTTGCCTTTGTTTTCTTATTCGGGAGTGAAGGAGAGTCAAAATTATCACTCTTTGCTTTTCCTTTTAGAGAATCAACTGTGAACTCTAGTCATGGTATGTTATATCGGTATCGATGACAATTTTGCTAAGTGGCCAAACTCATGTTGTCTCAACAATCATGGTTTATGGAGACCTTCCTAAGCATAAAGGTTGAACTTATAAGGAGGACAAAAATAGCTCAACCTTTAAGGAAATTCTATCCCTTTTTAAGGAGGGAAACAAAACCCAGACGACGTCAAAGTTAGTTCCTCTTCCAATATACCCTAAATCCTATCAAATATTTATGTTTATCCTTTGAATTACTCATATATATATATATATATATATATATATATATATATATATATTAATTTCATTTCACACCGAAAAAATACACCTAGAAAAACTACTGTCAGTACCAAAATAATGGGTACTGGCGACAATTTTGCTAGGTATATCTTTTTGCTACTAACTTAGCTCGTTCTATCTCATCCTTTTCCTTTTGTTTTTTTTTTTGGGTTCTTAACCCTACCCAAAGATGGCTATAATCCTACTGTCTTTCTTTCCCATAGACGGAACTTTTAGGTATTAGGGAGGGGAGGACACCACTCAACACCTATGGTTGGGTTAAAAAATACATCTAACAAAATTATCGTCAGTATTAATTATTTTGATACTAGCGGCAATTTTGCAAAGTGTATTTTTTCGCTTTGAAAACATTAAGAAGGGGTCAAGCTTTCAAATCATTCAGGAGAGATTGCTCCTTTAAGGAGATTGGATTCTACTATAATATATGAATATGACCCCACCATTTGAAACTGGTTCAACATAATTCTTCTTCCAAGAGAAAGAAGAGCAAGAACATCGCTTATTCTTAAAAATAGCTCAATCGTCGGTACTGATTATTTTAGTACTAGTGGTAGTTTTGCTAGGTGTATTTTTTCTAATATAACTAGTATTAAAGGTAATAAACTAAAAGAATGTTGTCCTTTCACTAAAAAATACACTAGCAAAACTATTACCGGTACCAAAATAATCGGTACCAGCGACAATTTTTCTAGGTGTATTCTATGTCAATCTCCTTTTTAAGGATCCTTCCTAGCTCTTTTATTCATTAAGGAAATGTAAAAATACACTTAGTAAAACTGCCACTTGTGCCGATTATTTCAATACGTGACAATGTATTCTTCCCTCAACAAGACATTGATTCATCTTTCTCATGTTTCGACTGAGACTTCCAAGACCTTTGCTCTACCGGCAAATGAAATAGTACCTGCAGTTTCAATTTGAGTTTGATGGTTCGAGTAAGCTTTTAAAGAATAAAGTGTTTTACCCTCCGGATAAAAAATAAAGTCTCATATTTTATCTATTTTTTCTAACACACTTTGACAAGCATACTCCTCTTCAACAAGTGCTGCTTTGATAGGACCAACTCTCACTAAGGATACCATAATTAAGGCCCTTGAAATGTGAAGACCAAGAAAGAGAAGATTTCCTTACTTCAAAACTAAAATTTTTAGCAGTTATAAAATAAATGACAAATCCCATTTAAATTTCTATAAAATTCAATAATTTTGGGTATACCTCAAATCACATCTTAAATGATACTTCCACGTTGTTTTATAGTTTTCATATTTTATGAGTGACTTTAGTAAGGGGTTGCTAAAGTTTAACAAAAACTCTTGAGTGTAGTAAGAGGTTGTTATAAGACTAGAACACGATTGACTCTCATGGAATTAAACCAAAAAAAGAGTTTCCATATTTTCTTTAAAGATATTAAAAACTACAAAATAAAATTATGAAAAACCAATTAAAGATCTTAAAAGTTTCAAACTATATACGTATAATTCAATTCACTAACTGTGCTATATGATGGGTCACACCTCCTTGAGGACGTTGATTGGAGTTTCGTGAACAAAGAGACAAGTCTTACCATTTCAAAGAATTTGGCATGCGAGAACTTACAAAGTTGGGTGTCATTGTTTTATCTTTGGGATCAACTTAATGCCCATTCTTCCTTGAATATTACTGAGTTGATCTCAAAGGTTTACAGTTAGTAGTAAAAATAAGTGTATTTGAAATAAAGCATGTGATGTGTGTCAGTGGACAAACTCAAATCAAAGATACTTTCAATGTGTTTGTAATTTTTAAAGCTAATTATGGTTCCACGAGGTTTACTGTAATTACACATGTATTTTTATTTTTTAAAATATTATTTTTTGTATAGTGTTAATATAAGATTTGAGAAAGGTGTTAGTTAGGGGTATTCATTAGGTTTCGTAACCTAATGACCCAATCCGACCCAATCCAATTCAAAGTAATTGAGTTGGGTTTTTGTTAGATTTGGTGAAACTCAACCCAACCCAATCTCCTACGGGTTGGGTAATAAGTTGAGTGAGTTAAACTTAAAACACAACACAACCTTATAATAATATTATATTATTATTATTTATTATTTTATATTAAAAAAATATCTTTAATAATTTAATTTATAACTCCTGACCCGAGATTATCACGCACTAAGGCAAGCAAATTGATAAAAAACCAATAATAAGCTATCAGACGATAGTTTAAACTCTTATGAAAATTGATTCTTTACATTATCAAAGTTAATAGTTTATTGTTTATTTTTATGATATAACAATGATATATTCCATCTTTTTAAAAAATATATAAAAAAGGATTCTAAACATTAAATTTATTCTTCAATTTTTTTTTAAAATGGTGACCCAGTTAACCCAACCCAACTCATTCAATGACAGGTTGGATTAAGACTCAACCCAACTAGTGAACACCCCTAGTGCTAGTGTAAGATTTTCAAATGTACATGAGATAACTGTAATAAATACATAAAAATAAGGAGGTTATATGTAATGAAAAAAAAAGAGGTGCATCTGCACTAATAATAATATTATATTATTATTATTTATTATTTTAAATTAAAAAATATCTTTAATAATTTAATTTATAACTCCTAACTCAAGATTATCACGCATTAAGGCAAGCACTCTACATTGATAAAAAATCAATAATGAGCTCTCAAATGATAGTTTAAACTCTTATGGAAATTGATTCTTTACATTATCAAAGTTAATAATTTATTGTTTATTTTTATGTTATAATAATGATATATTCCATTTTTTAAAAAAAAATATATAGAAATGTTCTAAACATTAAATTTATTATTTTTTTAAAAAAAATGGTGAGCCAATTAACCCTACTCAACCCGTTCAAAGATGGTTGGGTTTGGTGAGAAAAAAACAAAAAACCCAACTCAACCCAATCTGATGAGTTGTAACTGAGTTGGGTCTTGGGTTTGTCTAAACCCGACCCAACCCAACACGTGAACACCCGTAGTACTAGTGTAAGATTTTCAAATGTACATGAGATACAACTCTAATAAATACATAAAAATAAGGATGTTATATATAATGTAAGAAAAAAAAGAAGTGTATCTGTAATTTTATTAAACCTGAAGGGTACATCTCTAATTCATTAAACTTGAAGGATGCATTTATTTATAATGAACTCTAATTTTTATTTGATTCGTCGTGATCTATGGGAATCCTATAAAACTTCATCCTATTATGATATTTATTATTTCTGAACTGTAGTAAATGATTTTTCTACAGCAGTATATGTGTATTTGTTGCTTGATAAGATAGATAGCACGAGCTTTGTTGAATTTCATTATTATAATTAAAATTATTCAAAGTGATAATGGAATGGATCTCAAATATTTAAAAACACAATTTCTTAAACATGGGATTGTGTTCTAAATATTGTGTACCAACGCCTCCCCCACTCCAATGATTAGGAATATTGCTCGTGGCACTAATGTTTTAAGGTAATGGGTAAGTTCATTTTAGCAACTAGATATCTAACAAACTAAATCCCAACGTCATTATTGAACGGAAAGATTTCATATGAGGTGCTCAACGGATAATTGTGGTGATCATCTAATTAAGGTTGTTTGATTGTTAATGCTATGTATGCAAATAAAAAATATTAATAATACCTTACCTTGTTACAATGTAAAAGTTGAATATCATTTGATGGCTAACACCGTATGTGACCTTTAAACATACGAAGGATATTCTCTTAAAAATTTTACAAATATAAGAAATTTTAAAATACATTGAGATTTGAAATACTTTTTATTTAAATAACTTTATTTTTTAAATATTTTGTTTCGATATGTTAATTCAAATTTATTGAATTATTTTTTTTTTTGTAAAGTATTTTAATTTTATTAAAACAAAAATTTATTTCATTATTAAACAATATGTAATAATTAAAAAATGTTGATCAATGATGCTTTTTTGCTGATGTTTGTCAAAGTTTTTTTTAATTAATTTTTCCGTTAATAATCAACCATTAGAGCATGGGCCTAAATATGGTAATCAATGCACTTCTCACAATACTATTATGGTATAGGCTACAGTTATATGCTTAATGCTCTAGAACTTCCCATGCCATATTGGGTTTCAGAGCATCTGTTACAAGTGTGCAGAATAGGTCATAATATCATGGCTAGCCATGTTGTACAAATTGCACATTTGGTCCTGTTGTACAAGTAGCACATTTGGTCCTGTTGCACAAGTTGTGTTTGGCTCTGGTTCTGGTGTTCAAGACAAGTCTAAATCTAGTCTTGGTTTACAAGTTGAGTTTGGTTTTTGTCCTATTACTGAAGGAACGACTTGAAGTACAAATTGCACTTGCCTCTTGTCCTAATGTTCAACTCATACCTACTTCTTGTCATGTTCCTATACCTATGTTTGTGTCTAGTCCTAGTGTACAACCCATGTCTTTGTCTAACCTTGTTGTGCAAGCAGCATCTACCCTTGTTACATAAGCAGTGTTTGGTCCAATTCTACTACCATGTCTGTATTGAGTGTAATATCCCTATTTTTAATGACTAGATTATTACATGAGTTGTTTGAATTTCAATTTAGAAATTAGAAATAGATATTATGAAAATATATCTGTCTCAAAGTTTTAGTGATAAATTATTAAAAAATAGTAAAAGTGGTAAAAGAAAAATTATAGTATTTTAAATTATAACTTTCATAATTTATTGCTATTTTAAAGAATTTTCTGAAATAAAAACATTTTTTTAAAAAAATAAAATTCAATAAGCTAAATTTATTCGCTCAGAGAAATGAGTTTTCTTTACTATTAAGAATTGTTACTGACCCAAATTCTGCTTAGTAAAGTTACGTCGCTAAGCGATGTGAGACAAAAGTAATTGAACTACATTGAGGGTCCCTTAGAACCAAAATTTGCTCAACGACCAAGTGCAGATTTTGGCTATAAATAAGAGTTATATCCGACAATGGGAGGAAAAATGGGAGAATTTGTAAGGGTTGAGATTAAGACCCAAAGGTTCTTCACTATTCTTCATAAAACTCTTATAAGGTAAGGGGAGAGTGAGATTTATAAACCATTGTGGTGTTAATCTTGATAAACTTATATGTGTTTACTATTATTGTCATATTTGATTTTTTGTTGATTATTATTATTTCCAAATATTACTGGTCATTTCTTTATTGTTTCTAGATATTTTTTCTAGTTAATTTTTTATTATTTCTAGATATTACTTCTGGTCATTTCATTGTTTCCAGATATTTCTTCTGATAATTTCTTTATTGTTTTTAGATATTTCTTTTGTTCATGTCTTTATTGTTTCTAGATTTTTTTTTTCTGGTCATTTCTTTGTTTCTAGATATTTTTTCTAGTCATTTCTTTATTGTTTCCAGATATTTCTATTGGTCATATCTTTATTATTTCTACATATTTCTTCTGGTCATTTCTCTATTATTTCTAGATATTTCTTCTGGTAATTTCTTTATTGTTTTCAGATATTTCTTGTGGTCATTTCTTCATTCTTTCAAAATTTTACTTTTAATCATTTCTTTATTCTTTCCATACTTTATTTCTCATCATTTCTTTATTATTTCTATATATTACTTCTTGTCATTTCTTAATTATTTTTAGATATTATCTTCTGATCCTTTGTTATTTATTTGTTCTTCAGATAACATAGTCTAGTCCTCCATTATTATTCACTACTTATTTTATCCTTTGACTTATTTTTCAGAAATTATATTTGTGTAACATATGTTATTCAAAATATCAATAATTATATGTGAAGATTTATGATGGAATATATTCATATCTTATGAAATTTTCAAGGAATTATGTGTTAAGTTTAATTTTGTAAAATTCACAGTAAACATGATATTTCTCAAAATCATATTTTAATTTTGTTAAAGATAATCTAAGTATGCTTTGTTTTTGTAGTCTAACCTAATCTTCCATATAAAAAAAAGATGTCTTTAGTGCCACTAATAAATCAATTTTATACTTATATTACTATTATGATTACTATTCATTAACTAGAAATTTTGAGATGAGAAATTAATTTATATATCCATTGTGAGATTTAATTCTTTGAGGTTGATTATAAATAATCTCATAATGATGATTGATATATAAAAATACTATGTAATTGTCAAATCTGGTGATGTTTAAGATTATGTTGAATTCAACTTGGCAAAATGTTAGGTTCCTTTGTAAAGATACCATACAAGTACATGAGTGTTCGTGTTTTGAGAAGTTACAATTTGGTATCTACGAGATAAAAGGTTGGTTCGGGTTGAATCCTAAGATGATTTTAAATATATGAATATTCAGAATTATCCCATGATGGTACTCAGGCTGATATTCATCAAGTAGGTTAATATTCAAGGTAGTCCATATGGGTATTTGGGCTAAAGATATTCATCAGGTACATAAATATTTAGGGTAGTTCATATTAGCAATTGAGTTGAGGATGTTTTTATCAGGTAGGTGAATATTCAGGGTCGTCCATGCTAGCACTCAGGATGGAATATTCATAGATGGAAAACTTTCCATAAGATTCAGTATGATTGTGGTGAATCATTATTGTTTATGCATTTGTATGTAAGGTTAAGTGAGATTGAATGGAGTAAGAATAAGTCTATGTATTGTGTTAAGTGAGATTGAAGTATAGGCTAAATCTTAACCCCCATTATTTGTTAAGTTTATTAAGATTAATGTTGATGGTTTATAAAAATCTCACTCTTTTGCATGTATTTCTATTATTATATGTTTGTGGTTCGAATAGAAGATGGATTTGATCAGCAAGGGATGATGCAAAATTCAGAAGATTTACTATGAATACGTTGAACTATTAAGGAAGTTACTCTTTTGATGCTCAAAGAAGGTTAGATTTATAAGGAGTTCTTTGCTCTAAGTTAGGACTATCAAAGCGGTAGCTATAACAATTAGTTATTATGTTTTGAAATTAAACTTGTAATGAATTACATTTTGGCTTGAAATGTTAAAGAAGTTATAGTTCTTTGTGTAAGATTAGATTTTGAAAATTTTCTGCATTTTCATGGATAATTTTATTAAGGATTTTGGACATTACATTGGGTCCTATTATACACGTCTTTTCTTCATTTGGTTGTGATCTCCTATAGTTCCGAGGAACTCGGTTGATGGTGCAACTTCCATTTAAGTCAACCACTAAGGTCTTAGGATCTATTTGGAAGAGTAAAGCACCCTAAAAAATACAAATATTTTCTTAAAGAGTCATTATCAACAAACTTCAAACAAAGGTTAATTTGTTTAAAGGGGTTAATTTGTATGGATGTCCTTCCTACCTTCATCAATTGGGAAGTACACAACATTCTCTTGCATATTCTGTCTGAGAAGCATGTTATTGGTGGTTCAAAATACAAGGCTCATTTTCAAAAAATCAAAATTTACCTACAAAACATTTGGAATTGGTAACAGGTACAAAACTAAAAAGGATTTTGGTTTTGCTAACTAGACTAATATGGTTACATCGTAAACTAGTGTTCAGAGTAGCAATTAAATATGCTCAAAGATTTTTGAGTTGATGGTTTATAGGTCATGGTCTTGGTTAGTCTTTAATCACAATAGAAGGATCTTTTGGCTATATCAGTAAGAAAAATTCTTTATTCTTTATTCCGCTTATCTGGGACTACATAGAGTTTTTGCTTATTCATGTAGTTTGGAGGCTTTCCATGCTCTATTGTTTCTTATGCTTTTTATTTTGCTTTGCATCCTTCCTTTGTCATATTTCTTATATGACCTTGGTCCTTTCTTGTTATTTGTTTTTTGTTTAAATATAATTTATGTCACAAATTTTTTCAATTTTAGATATTGTGTCTCGTATTTTAAAATTATGACATTATGCTTTCAAATTTTTAAAATGTATGAATTAATGTCCCTATCGTGAATTGTTGACGAATTGATTATTAATTGTAAGTGTATTGACCATCAAATATAAGAAATTAGGTGACGTGATACATAATTATTGTTTAATAAAAGAGTTAATTTAATATTTTAAGATTTAAATAAATATTAGTGGATAAAAGAATGAGTATATAATACTCATGTAAACCCTAAAATGTTAAATAATCCTTTATTAAACAATAATTGTGTTTCACGTCACCTAATTTCTTACTGGTAACGGTCAACACACTTACAATTAACAATCAACTTAACAATATCACAGAAGGATTACTAATTCATACATTTTTAAAATCTAGGGATATAATGTCACAGCGGGGACACAATATCTAAAATTGAAAAAATTTAAAGACATGTATTTAAACCAAATTTTTTATATATATTTTGATTTCCCTTTCAAAAGGAAAACATATATAGCTACAAAAAATCTTAATAGGGGTGAGTTTTCATTTAAAAAATATTCAAACAACTGGGGTAGCAGAGACTATTTCCATTCCTAAAGAAAGGTGGTGCAGGCTGCCATATATTGAAAACGAGTGAAATCTAGAAGTAGTAAAATGCTGTAGAATATTGACAAAATGGTAATCGTGACATAGGAAAGGATCGGCCAGTCAAAAAATGGAAACAGGCACGACCCGGTGCAAGTGCTTTGGGCATGTTTGAGTGTTCTTCAAAATCACTTTTAAAAGAAAAAATAAAAGGTAAAAATTAGAACAGTTTTTTTTATATAATATGTTATTTTTTACAAACTAATTTTTAAAAATGTCATATTTTTAAATTATATAAAAAAATTTATATTAATTAAATTAACATTAAAAATTTTTATATCTTTTAAAAAATTTATAAAACATTTTTTGACTTTTTTTAATTAATATTTTTTCTTTAATGTACTTTTAGAAAAACCTGTAAAAACATGCCGGATAGTGTGTTAAAACAGAGAATACAAACCCATGTACATGTTATTCACGTGTAAGTGCATATATATTCAAATTTAGGTACCTTCTGGACTACAAAGTTGAAAATTTGGATTTCATTAAATTATTCTGAATCCCAACTCCTAAAATACACTACTACGTATTAAGTCTTAAAACTCTTCCATCTTTTAGGTTGGACTTTCATTTTATGGTTAAGTCTTTAATTCAATTTATAGATGACTTTTTTTTATTGTCCAAATATAAGCGCTAATTATTAAAGTTTAAGTCTCCATACATTAAATGAGTAAACTGAATAATAACAAATGAGTGAAACGGTCAAAATGAAAATAACTATATAAAGTTTAAGCCTCCATACATTTTTATCCTTAAGGATGGCAATACTAGTAACAAATGAGTCTCACATTGGATAACTTATTTTTCCTGATGTGATATTTAAACCTTGAGACCTTTTAATTTAATATGGTTTTTTGGATTTAATTGTCCTCTTAGGCTTAAGTTTTAATAAAATAGTAAATACAATTTACTATTAAAGAGTCACCTATTTCACATATATGAACTTTTAATGATTTATTATTTGAAGTTAGTTAATAAAATAAATATGATTTTATTTTTAATTGTTATAATCAGAGTAGTTATTTATAGAACTTTTAAATTATGAAAATATTTAAACTTGACAATAGCATATATAAATCTATTTAGCCGTCAAAATTTACGTGACATATGACATCATAAAACTTATTTGCCTACCTTTTTTTTAAACACTTGCATATTAATTATCTATTGTCATGTCTTATATCTTGGAATGATTTTTAAACAATAATAAATTCTTATGTATCAAATCATGTTGAAATTAATTTAAAACATTTCAAATTTTATTGGTTTAAAATTTAAATATATCACATCATGGAATTTTTAATTCATGATAATTATATTTAATATTTTAATCATTAAAAATATTTTTTTAACCCAGGATTTACTTTTAGTTATGCTTCTCCAGTTGTCATAACAAAAATTGTTGACAGAGAGTGAACTACTACTTCTGAACTTTAATCCTCTCAATCTTCAATTTCACATATGATACAATCAAATACACTAGAACTTGTAAACGAACAACGTTAATGTAAAAAATAAATTAATTTTAGGGACTAAAAAAATAATTTTAAATTTCAAAGATCAAAAGTGATTTTTAGTGAAATTTTAGATGAAGAAAACGTAAGTCTAAAATGTATTTGATATATTTCAAATTATGAATTACACATGCTATTAACATAAATACGAAATCATGTAGTTTTTTAAGTTAATTTAAAAGCAAAAAATTAAAATATTATATATATCACCTCTGTTTTCAAATTAATTTTATTTTTAATGTGACTAAATCCTGGGCAAGTGTGATTACGGTATATTTAATCAGCAAAAATTAATAATTTATTTCTTATTATCAAATTATGAAGTTTTTAAAATTAATTTAAAAATGAAACATTTTAAAATTTTAAATAATAAATATAGATATGTCCAACGAGCAAAATTTGTATATAGCGTATAAAATTCATTGTATACTAATAAATGTAATCTTTTGTTACAAAAAGGAAAATTAATTTTACTAAATTTGTAACTAAATTTTTTTATTCAATGTTGCTAAATTATACTTTTTAATATAGATACTTAATTTGGAAATGTAAAAACTAATGAGCATAAAATGACGGGAATATGATTTAAGTATTTTTCGTAATAAATTTATTTTTATTTTACATTAAAATTTTCAAATCAAATTATCTTTATAAGGTTTTGATTAGTATATATATAATAATACCATGATTTCTATAAGTGGATCTAAGTTATAGGTGTATTCATAAAGGTTTAGTTTCTTGCCTGACAAGTAGATGCGATCGACTACCTATTCTAAAGAACCTGGTCAAGTGTAGGATTATTCAAAGTGAAGCTGCCTTGTGTTGGATATGTAACGCAGTGCCTGAATTAAGTCATCACTTATTTTTGTTTTTCTAATTGCTGAAAAAGTCTAGGTTGAGCTATGCACCTGATGGGGAATCTCAACCACACTTCACAATAATAACCGAGGTCATGGTCTACAATTCTCAGGTCTAATCAACAGTAATAAATAAATCAGTACGGAAAGTCTGGTCTTTTATTTGGTATGCAACCATTTGGCACCTTTGGAACTCAAAATGAGGTAATATTTAAGACAAAACCTCTTGATATGCATGCTTCAGCTCAATTGAGTTCATGGGAATGGAGTGGGGCAACGAAGTTAACTTGTCACAATTTTGTTGAATGGTTTATGAACCCATCTTTTGGTGATACGGGGACAGGTGTTTCATTATTCTGTTAATATCTTGTGAGGAGTAGAGATGCCCTTCTAAGGTAAGCATTTTTTATTTCTTTTAATCTTTGGATGACTGTTGGCTGATATTTCTTGCGTTCTCCTATCTTATTGAATAAAGTTTCTTGGCTTATAAAAAAGTAATAATACCATGATATTTTGATTAGTTTGTTAATTTTGATTTTGATAATCATTTTAATATACTATTTTTTAATATAAAGATAATTATTTTTTTATAAGTCAAACAAATTTTATTAAACTCTTGGCTATCCACAAGTACCAAGAGGTTTCTCTAAAGTTCAAACAAATTACCAAGTAAAATAAGGAACAACAAACTAAGTATCTATGCATAATACATGGTTCATAACCCATTCTACATATGAATGTGATGTTAAGTTAGCTATATTGATCCGTCCATTTTCAAGAACTCAATTGTATCGATTGAATAATAACATTCACCTCATGAGATTGACCCATAAATACAAATCCAAATGTATCAAATACCTACAAACCAAATAAAATTCCATTCATGCTTAAACTTTTTAGAACCTCTGACCAAACCCATGGAACTAAAAGCAGTGACTTCAAAACTAATTGTGTAAGGTTATGTTTATCCCCCAACCAAGCACGTAGTTTAGGCCAAACCTGATTAACCAATACACAATCCACGAACAAATATTATGTTGTTTCTGATAGGGCAATGCAAAAAACACACTTATCCTTATCTTATTGAATAATCCTTTTCCTTTGTAGATAGTTTATTGTTGGCAACCTATTTGCATTTAATTGCTAACCTAAACATTGCACATTTGGAAGAATCCTTTACGTCCATATTATAGTATACATGTCACCTTCTAATAAGGTAGACCATGTGATAGAGCTTTATAAGCATAATTTGCAGAGTAAAGACTGGACCATTTGCAATCTAAAGTCATCTGTCTGAGAACCCCTTTAATTAACTCATCGATTCTAACTCCTATGTTAAAACCGCAAGCTTTCCTCCTCCTAAGCAAACAACCTCTGTCGCCAACACCACTTCCAATTATGCCTATCCCTCGTTAACTCTTTGACTGTAATGTTTTTGTGTACAACCAACTCAAAAAATCTACCATGGTCATCACATAAGTATGTATCCCCCAACCATATATCCTTCTAGAATTGAACTTCACCGTCAGTTTTCAACTCTCTTCCAACATTTGTAGACCATTAACTGTAACACCCCTAGAAATACTAATATAAATATTAGCAATCATTATTCTATCTTGTCATTTCAATTGCAATTGATACTCAAAATATTTAAATTTTGAAAAAGTTAAGAAAAACATACACTAAACATTTCGTCTAGTGAGTTGTGTAGCCAAATGAGGAACTAGGACATCTCCCCAACAACAAGTGTTGTCCAATGACAAGTGTCACCTAACAAAAAGTCTAAGATATAGTGTTCCAAAGAAGGAATCCCGCTCAGTGAGATGTGTCACTAGTTGAAAAACTGTGAAAAAGACTTGACAAAGTAAACTTTGCGTTAAGTTAGACCTATTATTGGGTGCAAAGCCATAAATTTGCCTTACACAAGCAATTTTTTGCTGGGTGAGAGGTGTCATCCATCAAGACTCTGCAGAATCACAAAACTTCAGTTGTGTAATTCTCTGATATTCAAGGATACTAGAGAACTAGTTCCAAACCACTAACTTAGACATTAACATGTTAGAGAGCTAACCATTTACATACTTATTTACATAGATAACTTTCATTGTATTTTCTCTATGACTATGCATTCACATCATTTTTTACAACTCATAATTCAAAATATAACTTCAACACAATCAAAATTTATAACCTAAGATATACAAAAGTCATATGACATCAAAACAAACTCAGATCAAACTCCAAGACCATCCTGAGTCTCTTCAAATTTGGAGGTCATTGCCTCTCTGACTCAACACTGTCATTTGCTTCCGTGTAAAGCATGATCATCATAATCATACATCAAACACAAACAAGAAAAAGGTAAGCTTATAATACCATAAATCAAATTAAATATGAAAAGAAGATAATTCGGCATCAACCTTCATTTCATAGTATTATCAAATAAGCAATCACACTTGTGTTCCCTTTGAACATGAGTCACCAAAATAACATAATCATATGATAGAAAACTTTTCAAAAAATCCATTGAATTTGGATACTAGGTGCCTAATGAATTTTTTCAATTGGAGTATGCATCCCTTTGACTCGTCTGACAACCAATTGAAGTCTAGGTATACCCATATTGTTGGAGTGCAAGTGTGAGTTGAAGTCCCACATTGGTAAGAAATTGGGAAGTTGAGTAATATATAAGGTTTTGGGTTGAAGGTGGTGTCATATTCTCTTATATATGGGTTTGTGTCCCATGGCTATACCTCTCCCGTATTTAACTCCCTTGGTCTGTCCCAACGCAAATCAAGATCAAAACACAATTCCTTCACAATCAAAATATAACATATCATTGGCAATTTCTCACATATTAACAAAACACAAACAACACATTCAAAGCTCAAAACACTATTCAAAACCTCAATCACTCACATGCAATTTTTAATCAACCCATCAAATCAAAGTTTTCCTACATTGAAAACAAGGATTTAGTTTCCCTTAACTATTTTTTCTTTAGTTAAAATAAAGAGAGAAAAGAACTCAACTGTAAAAATCACTCAAAACCTATAAAAATTTCAAAAAACCAAAGAGAACATAAGAAATTGATATTTTAAGGATGATTTTCCATAAATGGAGATGATTGAACCACAAAGAGAAGAAAATAGCTAAATAAAGTAGAACCAAGGTTATCCACTAGGATCAACTATAAAAATATGGAGAAATAAGAAACTTCCTTAAAGTCCACTAAGAATTCGGTAAGCATGCAATAAGAGAGAAAAGTGGAGGAAAAGGAAAGTGAGGGTAAGTGGTGAAGAGAAAGGAGAAGAAGAAAGAAGAAGGGAGAAATGAAGAAGGAAAAAAGGTTGAGGGAATATTTATTATGCTCACATTTTCTCACTAAACTTACACACTTCACTCATTAATCACAATTCACTTAAACTTTCATAATTGAATAAACAACTTAGTCACAATAAAACATAGATATTTTAATTAATATTTCAATCAATTTTTCCATAATTATATTATCAATTATACTTAAATTAAATTTAATTTTCTCTTTTTAATTATTTCACACACTTATAATAGATAATAAAAACAAGACCTTACATTACCTTTGCCCTTGTCATACCAACTCAATTGTGTTTAACTTTATCCACCATCTCGAATGTCATCTTCCTTGTACTTCTTGAGTCCTATCTAACTTTATATATATTTTGACTTCAAAATTCTAAATTATTTTATTAGGTTCTACAATGAGTTACATTAAATGCAACAAACAATTATAGAAGATATTGTATTGTTAAAACTCCTTTGTTTGTAAGAACAAATTAATGTCATCCACCTAATAATCTTTATAAGAACATTAATTCCAAGTTTAAAAATTCAATGATACATTAAATGCAACGAACAATTACCTTTCTACAAAAGTTTTTAAAATTATTAATTTAAATTAACTATTTTTTACTCTAAATTATCAAATTTTTTTATATATACAAATTATAATTTTATCATCTAACTTTGATAATTTTTACTCTAAATATAAATTTTTTACTTTAGTATGAATATTTAGAACATGCTAGTTAACACATTCTTTTAAATGCACATATTGTAATTAATTGAAATCTATTTAAAAACATAAATTTATATGGGTCTAACTTGTTATTAAATGTTTCTCCTTTTATTTATTTATTTATTTATATATATATATATATATATATATTATTTTTAAATAAATTTCAATTAATAAAAGAGAGTATTGCCACCACTTTTTAGTTGTTAATATTTGAACCCAACTTTAATTATATCATAAGAAATAAAAGATTGTATTTTAAATTTTAAGTGAGTAATAATTATAAAATTTCAAATTTTTAAATTCTTGTATTATCTTTAATTATTTTAATGAGTGATTAATAATTACATATTTTAAGCTGTAAAAAAATATTATATGTTTTGAAAAGAAACGCACAAAAAAAAAATCTTCCATAGAGAGTAATATAATATGAATTAAAACAATATAAAAAATTTAATATTTTAATGGGGCATGAAAAGATAATAGAATGACAACCAAATTTAAGCCTGAGTACAAATGAAAAAGAGAAGGAAAAAAAAAACGTTATTGGATATAAAATTTAATTTATTTTAATGAAAGATTTCCCTCAATGTAATATTGTAATAATTAGTGGATTACAGCAACAAAATTCACATAAATCAAAGTTATATTTAAATTTTTATTGTTAATATAGTTGATATTAATTGATCTAGTGTAATGGTAACTAAAGTGTGCTTTTTCCACTTACGAGTGGAAGTTCAATTTTGATTAAATCAGAATAACTTATTTTTATATATAGGCAAATAATGATGAATTCCATCACAAATAATATAGAAGAGAAAAGAAATATTGGAAAAATTATTACAATTCCATGAACATATATAATAATACACAACATAATGGTTAAAAAAAAGAGCATACAGGAACTAACCATAAAAGAGCAAACGAATTTGTGGGTAGAAAAAACATAAATCAAAATATTGAGGAAACAATGAAATGAATTTAAATATTAAAAAAGCATATATATAGTGTCAATTTAAATGAAGAATTAAAGGAAAAAAGTTATATGATTAATCTAAAGATGAGAAATTAGAGGAAAAATAATGTATTAAAAAAAGACTCAGCCTAAATAACCAAGTTCTCAACTACAAGAGCCATTTTCATAAGAATGATAATTAGAAGAATATTTCTTAATTACAAGAGTCTTTCTTCACAAAAACAATCATTTGAAGAATACATTAGTTCTACATGCATGGTTAAAGTGAATTACTCATAAAGAAGTGATTGTTCCTTTAAAATACGTATTCTTTAAAAAATAATTGAAAATAAATTATACCGTCAAAGTAAATAATCACAAAAAGTCTTCTATCATAATTAATAGAAACCCATAAAAGATACTCTATAAACCTAAAATGGGTGATGCTATGAGTAGATAATGCAAAATTGTCTTCTACAAGCATATAAACATTGTTTAAAATACCAATTATATATAAATTAAAAAGAGAGAGAGATTGATATTATGTTTTACGAATTGATACATATCTAATTATAAAAGAATTATTATAATTATAAGAAAGCATTTTGTAAAATCTAATAAATTAATTATCATATTATATAAAAATCAATGATCATGAGATTTTGTCTTACGGTTTGCTAACACACATTCTTAGCCTGTATTTAGACTGAGTTATGGTTATAATTAATTATTATCTAAAAGCACACCAACGGGACTATTCGATACTACTGTAATCTAATCATAAAAATCATATGTATTATTGTTATTTTATTAACAACAATCATAATTTTTGGGTTTAATTACTTGCTTGTTGTATCTGTATAAGAGTGTATTTTGTTAAGATTGAACTCATGTTCTTCTACAATATAATGTGTGTGTTTTTATAAGCAGACCTATGGTATGGTACCAATTGAGCGTGCTACATGATCCATTGGATTAAAAAAATGTACGGCTAGGAACACAGTCTCTAACACACTATCATTCACTAGAATTTGTTGAAAACTCCAAAATTAGAAAAAATTATCATTTAATAACAAATGATATCTCTATAAGTTAGTGTTTTTTAATAAATTTCAATCAATCAAAGAGACCATGTTCATAAGACTTCGCTATATCATGTCTCTAGCATTTGTCTCAGGTTAATAACGTGTGTTATCTTATTATAATTAGCTTATAGATGTATATATTTTTTAGTTAAAAAGAAAATAAAATATGTAATGACATTTTAATAAAAGAAATATTACCAAAATAAAATACATCTTCATAAAAATAAAAGAAAATTAATGTAATGTTTTTAATATTATGTGACTTATTTTATATATTAGTACTTAAATTTTCTTTTACAAATCTAATTGATTTTTTATTTAATTACATGTATTTTCTATAAGAGACAATCATGTTTAAGTCTGGTGAGACTATTATAAACAATAAATTCTTCATATGAATATTTAATGTAATTGCATAATCAAGACTCAAACTCGATACTAGCCATAAGCTAGAACCATGTGTCAAATGATTCATGTGCTTGGTGATAAAATACAATTAGTTCGATTATAATATTGACCTTTCTTTTTGCCATAAAAGAGGTACAATGAGCTCGATGAAATGGGTGTATTTAGATTAATATATATAACATGTCAAATAAATTCTAATATAATTAATATTACTACCTATCAATTAAAACCATTTCCAATACAAAATTAAACTCAGAATATTAAAGTTTCCAAATAATAACCCAATTCATACACTGTATTGCTCGCGTATTGGACTATTGATGTGTTTTCTACACTACTTCTGGTAAGTGCACCAGTCATATTGCAATATCTGATATAAATCAGGTTGTTTCCTTAGTTAGGGATTTGGAAGATAATTTAAAATTTAAAAGACACAATGATTAAATTGAGTTGAGAAAAATAGATAATGCAAAAATTATGTTTAGTGATTTTTAATTAATATTTAAAAAAAATCAAGAACTTGATTTAATTTATCATACATGTAATTACTAACTATTGTCTAAATTCATTTATCTAGTTTTGAAATTGTTAATGATTTCTCTATCTTAATTCCTCAGCAATAAAGAATTAAATTATTGAAATTTCCCCCAATTTCTTAGCAAAAATAATCTTAATAATTTGATTAATACATAACAATTCTTTTATTAGACATGCAAATTCTACCTTATTCCTAAGAATAGTCACTATGTGATGAACTTCCTGGTTCTTTAATTTCAAGATAATCTTCCCATATAAGAAATTAAACCACATTCTGAGTTTATCAGATAGATAATAAGCATTAAACATAAGGAAGAATCAAAATAGATAAATAAAACTTAAATAAAAGTGAAAGTAGATTACAGATATTGATCAGTGCCTCAACTCCTGATAATATTTCTTAGCTACATCTCCTTATAAAGTATTTACAAAGCTTAAGAGAGGTTAGAAGAAGTGGGCGAAAAAAGAGAAATAAAGTTTGATGTTTTGGAATGAATGCTCTCCGTACTTTGCTTCTCTATTTATAGCATTCGTCAAGGTACCTTCACTCACTGAAAGTTCTATCCCTCAACGAGTTTAGAAGTTGCCTGAGTTTCGCTCAGTGAAGGTTTTGTCGCTTAGCGAATGTAGCAGCCACCAGATTTTCGGTAAGCAAATACAATTTCGCTTAACAAAAATCCTCTTTTAAAAATATAGTTTAAACAATTCCGTTGAAAGGATTTGAATCTCCTAAGCGAATTCTTGGCAGCAAACATATATTTTTATTTTTTTGTCCATTACTTCATGTTTCCTCCAAAATAAGATCCAATATTTTCATCTACACAATAAAACAAGGGCTAAATACACAAATCTATCACTCTTTTAAAAATACTTATTTATCAATTATTTTTATAATAATGTTGGGTTATAAAATATTTCCTTTAATTTCTAGTCAAATAAGTATCATAAAGATATATATATAAAATGGACACTTATCACAACCTCCAACTTAGATATTTGTTTGTCCCTAGAAAAAATCTAAAATTAAATAAAAACAAACTATCTAACTATAAAGATAAACATATGGTGAAAGAAAACACAATCATGATTTTTGGGATAATCATTTTTGAATTTTTATCCTTATGTACATCATAAGCTCATAAAAAAGTAAAGAAAAAAATTACACAAATGGTATTCATAATCAAAGCAAACTCATGAAACACAAGGTATCTTCTCAAGAAATTCCAATCACAATTCTTTGTTTTTCAACCAAGAACACTAATATTCACTCTAATTGTTAAAATTTCAATATGTACAAAGGTGAGCGTTTCTCTCAAACCAAACATTGAATCACACAAAATCAACTTTGTTATGTGTCTTCATTCAAGTCTTATTCATATAATTAACATGGATCACTAAGGACTTTAAAGGTTATAATGGTGTTGGGCTTCAAAGAATTGTGGTTTTTCTAGAAAACAAATGCCTACTTATGTAAGAGGGCAATTTTATTTAAAATGAGTATTTCAAATTTCTAATAATATTTCTTGCTTTCCCCTTTTTATTTACAAATGAATTCTTCTTTGGTTGATAGATATATTCATATATATATATATATATATATATATATATAGATATATTCATATATATATATATATATATATATATATATATATTATATTTCGTAGAGGAATTTTCTTTAGTTACATTTCTTTTTTCAAAATTCACATTTTTTTAATTCATGACAACCTTAAATTGAAAAAATCCCAACTTGTATGAAACCATATTTTCAAATGAAAATTTACTCTCTTACCTA
This sequence comes from Psophocarpus tetragonolobus, assembly GCA_037954015.1. Lineage (NCBI taxonomy): Eukaryota > Viridiplantae > Streptophyta > Magnoliopsida > Fabales > Fabaceae > Psophocarpus > Psophocarpus tetragonolobus. The sequence continues at coordinate 41,430,301 of CM075688.1, read as the reverse complement.
GTAGATATGAGAGAATTTCATTGTTTTTCTTTTCTAGCTCAGAGTTTCTTTTTGTCAATAAAAAAAAAATTCATTTGGCTAATAGCATAATTTAAGGTTGACTTTATTTATTTGGCTACTAGCATAATTTTACAATAAAATTGTCTTGATCCTTTCCATGTATCATACATTGTTGGACTTTCAAGAGACTCAAATAAAATCAATTGTATAAACAGGGATGACTCTCAACTAATCTAACTATTTAAGGTTCACTCACTCACACAGCTTAGGTTAATGTTCTTGATTTCAAACAATTTCATGTTCATTTCATTCCTATTGAATTTTTAAAGTGTGCAAAATCTAATATTATGATAAAAACCACTTATATATTTTCAAAATATCAAAGGTTTTTAGAGCAAGTGATATACATAATTCAAAAATTTCATTCTCTGGTTAATCCAAACTAAGTTTCCACATAACTCAAGAAAGAATTTTTCAAAGTAATCCAAAAACAATCTGGATGTCATCAAGGTATGCCAGATTCAAATTACCATCCACAGAAATTTCACCAATGAAGCATTATCCAAACATGTTCAAAACAAATTAAATTATGAAAGCAAGATAAAGTAAACAAAATGTTGAATTAAAGTTAAAAACCAAATTGAAACTAAAACTAAATTTAAAGAAATTAAAAGTCACTTCCTTTCTTGTCATTTTCATCTCCATCTTCCTTTTCAGTTTCCTTTTCCTCCTCCTCTTTACTTTCCTTTTCATCTCCCTGCTCTTGTTCTTCTTAGTGCCCATTGTCAGTTTCCCGCTAAGTTAATCTCTCCTACAAAACAGAAATGTCTTTACTCTCTCTTGCAAAACAAAAATGTCCCCAGGCCACATGACATATTGGACAAATTTTTCTATTGAAGGCCATGGAAACAAGTCATCCTATAAAAGGAATCATTCAATGAAGTATAAGCCTTGTGATTAGTTGCCATTTGCTGCCTTAAGTGTGTGAAAGCCCTTTGATTTTGCTACTCTAGTTGTGTGAAGCGAGATTCCATAAAATTATGGAGAGAAGCAATATTTGTACAAGGTTGGGATGGAGGTTGTGGTTCAAGTTATGATTTAGGTCCTTGAAGATTATCCAATGGATTGAGGCAGCAAGCCTTGATGTTTTTATTAGAATGTGGGGGAATCTAAACACCTTGATATTTGCAGACCCCAATAATAAGTGTAGGGAATCCTAGTGGCTTCACTACACCCTGAGAAGATGGTTGAGATGTAACAAATTTTTGCATCTCATTTGTAATTACTGTAGCCACATCTACATTCAGCTTCTTCATAATGCACCAAATCATATTTTCTCTTTTCATATTTATATATGAGATGTGAGTGATGGGGATCACATTTAAGAGGATGGAGTTTGTCCAAATTTGTGTCAAGGTTTTCAAATTTGCTATTTTTATCACTATAGGAAGCTTACTCTAACGTCAACTTTAATGCATGCCCGTGTGCATAAAGAGTCATGTTAACATGTATTGGATCAAACTATTGCCTTATTGTCATTCTCTCATAAGTATCAAATCCATCTTCATCCAATGCAGAGGATGCCTCTTGATATTCATGCATTGTGTCGCTGTCATACTTCACTGACATGCTTATGACCCAAGAGCATAGGACTACTTCAGTGTTTCTTGAAGGGAAGGCATTTACATAAAATTCCTTCACAATGTCTTCATTATACTTTTCTTAGGCTCTATTAATTTAGTCTACTTTCTCCTTCTTAGGTTTTCATGAGAATTTGCATCATCACAATGTAGTAATTCAATCAAACCAGATCATTATCATAATCTCAAAATTCTCATAAATTTTCAGAATTATAATTGGTTGAATTAGGTTTTTAATCGAGTCTCTAGCCTCTTGCAATTCAAATCGATCAATTTGAATCGATCCCTAACCAATTTGTATCAAACCCAATCACAATTCCACACAAATTGGAGAGGAAAAAAGATCAATAGAATGCAAGAAAAAAGGAAGCACAAAGGTCAAAATTCATACCTTATTCATGCAATCGCATTGGAGACCTCAAATTGATTCAGAATTTAGCCTTGGAGATCTCTATAGAAGTGTGCGTCAGAAAGGAGAAGAAAGTGGAGAGAAAAACCTAACTTGCAAGAGAAGAAAACTCTAATCTGAATTCTCAAAATTAAAAAAGACAAAAAGTTGTTATGAGAAGTTTTTATAAATGCCTCTGTAAACTTCTCAAGGAAGCTAACTAAAAGTCCAAATAAATTGGGCTAAGGCCTAAATGCAATTTTCCTAAAAGAGATAACAAAAATAAAACTAAAAAATACAAATAGAAAAATTACGAAAATACAAAAATACAAAAATCCTAGCCCGATGCAAAGTTCACTCCAATGAAGTCCACTAACCTGCAAAATAAAGAAAAAAATGAAAATGCCCAAACATGACCCAATTTTGAAAATGAATTAATATAGAAAATTAACAGACAATTACAAAGCTAAAGGAACTAAAAAGGATGTAAAATGTGGGAAATAAAACACTCTATCACTTCTATATTTATAACATTCGTCAGGGTACGTTCTCTCAGCAAAGGTTATGTCGCTTAGTGAGTTTAGCAGTCGCCTAGGTTTTACTCAGCGAAGGCTTTGTCGCTTAGCAAATGTAGCAGCTACCAGGGTTTCTCTGAACAAATACAATTTTTCTCAACAAAAATCCTCTTTTAAAAATACACTTTCTTGGACAAATCTGTTAAATAGATTTGAATCTGCCGAGTGAATTCTTGATAGTACACATAAATTTTTATTTTTCTGTCTATTGCTTAGCTTCCTCCAAAATAAGATCCAATTTCTTTATCTACATAATAAGTTAAGGTTAAATGCACAAATCTACCACTCTTTTAAAAACAAACTTATTTATAAATCATTTTTATAATAAAGTTGGTTATAAAACATTTCCTTCAATTTTTGGTTAGATAAGTGTCATAAAGATATAGATTTTTATATAAAATGTACACTTATCAACTATGTTATCCAACTAAGAACTATGACATCTCGCTTAGTGACACATGTGGCCTAGCGAGAGGTCTCAGGTGTGAAGTTCCAATTAAGGGACCCTACTTAGTAAGAGGTGTTGCTAGGCTAAAAGTCCCATGAAAATCCTGGCAGAGCGTACTTTGTGTTGGGCGAGACATCTTGTTGGGCACAAAACCCAGGAATTGCTTCATTGTAGCTATCTTGCACCAAGCGAGAACTGTTGCCTAGCAAGACTCTGCAAAATTAGAAAACATACACCAACTGAAAAATCTAATAGATAAAACATAGCAAAGAAAAAGTGACCATTACACCACTTTAGATACTTTAACCTATTTCTTACCGGCCCAATTTATATTATATAATCATACATTTACATAATCAAAATGATAAAGTCATTACATACTCTTACTATATACATATTTATCAAAAGATCATAATATTATCAAAAGCTTCCAAATCATATAAACTTCCAAGTCCAAGTCTAAAATTCTTCAATCCATAGCACATTGCCTTTCAGCAACATCACAACTATCTTCTCTTGTGACCAAAGCGCGATCATCACAATCATACAGAAAACACATACAAGCGAGAGTAAGCTCATAAACTAGGAAAATCTACACAATTATGAAAACAACATCATTTTACAATCACAATCATTTATCATAATATCAATAATCACACAATTACACTCATGTTCCCCCTAAACATGAGCAATCAACAATATAATTTGACATTTTCTAGAAAACTCATTGAATTCAAATACTCAACAACCTATCTGACTTCCCCCACATTGATATTTGGCGTCTACTTGACCTATTATGATAATTAGTTAAAGTCTAGGCATACTCATATGATACCCAACTATTGTTATCTGGCATTCTCTTGACCCAAATCTAACAACCAGTAGCTATCTGAGTACATCCTTTAGGTACACATTCATCGTGATTCAACCTTGGTACCTATATTTTATCGTTGTTACTCGACGTTAATACTAGGATTGCAATGGCCACTATGTATCCCTAATTCAATGTACCACAATCAATACTTTTTTACCTTCTCATAATAGTTCATTAATCATCATGTCAACCAATCACCATTTTTAGAACATTCATAAATTCAACAGATCATTTATATTTCAAAGTAGCTCAAATCACAATTCAAACACAATTTCTTGACATTTAATATAAAACAAATCATTCACAAACTTCACACCACATATTCCAGCTCAAAACAATTATCAAAATCCCAATGATGCACATGCAAATACATCTACATCATTAAATTAAAGTTCTCCTGAATTAAAACAAATATCGAACTTACCTTACCTATTTCTCCCTTAAAACTTGAATTTGTAGAATTAGGAGAAATTAACAGTAGGAATCACTCAAGACCTATAAAAAATCCCAAAACATAAAAGGAATATAATAAATGGGGATTTTAAAGGGAAATTCCTTTCAATGATAATGATTGAACCAAAAACAAACGGAAAAAGATTCAAAAAATTAGGATCAGACCTGCCTATATGATCAACACTAGAAATTAGAAGCAAAAGAAGAGATTTCGTTGAATTCCACTGGCCAAAAGGACCACACACAAAAGAGAGAAGATTTGGGGTAAAGAGTGTTGAGTTTATTTTACTACTTTACTCTTCGCAAGTGTACAAGCCGTTTGTAGTATTTGATGAATATTAGGTTGTCTACTCAGGGAATTGACATATATCTTAAATATTAAGTATTCTAAGTTAAACTTTGTAAAATTCATGAAAAGTGTGAAGCAATATAATATGAGAAAAAGTATAGAAAGATTAAAGTAAACAATAGTATAATCTAAGCAAAATATTCAATGGAGATAGAAGTTGAGATCTCGATTTCTTGTTCAACTATTCATAAACTTAATAATTAAATCTTTGGTTAATCTCAAATCTCTTTTTCCCACAAAAAATATTCAAACATTGATTCATTGATGAGAGAACCTTGACTATAATAATAAAATCATTGATTCCTTGACTCAAAAGATTAAAATATTTAGATAATCAATTAAGGGAAAGACAAAAGACGCATAAACACTATTTTATTCCTAAATCCAATGTTCATACGATGTTTTTCTCAAATCCTTTTCTCAAAATCCTTTTTCAATTCATTTAAGAAGAATAAATTAAGTTAAAGGTTGACCAGACAAAAAAACATAAAAATAGAGAAGAACACAAAATGAGGAATATAATCTTCAATTACGATTAAAAGTTTAGAAAATAGTTGAGAGTACACCGATCTATCAATCGAGGAAGATTTAGCTACTCATTTCCATGAGCATCTTACAAAAGCAAGAAAATACAGAAGATTGAAGAAGAAATTAGAAAGATGATTGTGTCTCTACTTCCACTTCGACATTTTTTTTTCGTACGGATCTATTTTCTCTCTCATGGTTTCTTTCTTTTTGTCTATTGTCTAACTGATAGCTTCCTTCTCACTTAAGTTTTTTTAATTTCATTGGTAATAAGGAAGTGCTCACCCAACGATGTGTCTCGCCTAATGAGAGTGTTAAAATTTTATGATCCCAAGGTGAAGCTCATTAGGTGACACATCTCACCTAGCGACAACCTTGGAATTTTCCTTCCAGGTTGGATATTCTCTCGCTGAGCACGAATGCTCATTGAGTGACGGTAGATTGTGCTATGTTCTATAACTGGGTGACTCCTTTCGTTAGCACAAATTAGCTTATGCCCAGGAATTCTTCAAGCTTTTCGCTAGGCAACACATCTCACCTAACGCCATTAACTCTTTAACAACAATTTCTCTGTTTTGCCTAGCAACACCTCTCATTAGGCAACCACGCCATGTATGTTGTAGTGGCTCTGGGAAGCACTAGCAAATGTTCTCTTATCTTCTTGACTTTTTCCAAAATTGGTGTAAAACCTATCAAAATTCATCAAATTAGTTATACTATAACATAAATAAAGTATATATATATATATATATATATATATATATATATATATGGGAGGGGATCCACTTACTCTAAGAGTAAGTTTATGAGACTTACTCTCAATCCTAACCCTTCATTTTCATGAAATCTATTGGTTAAGATTAATTACTTATAACGGTCATTATATTTTAAGAAAATAGATTGTAAGGATTGAGAGTAAGTCTTTTAAACTTACTCTTGGAGTAAGTTGATCCCTTCCCATATATATATATATATATATATATATATATATATAACTAAAATGAGTTCAAAACTAAGGAAAAGTTGAGAGAATAAAGATAATTGATGGACTTTTATCAATGAAATAATCTTAAATCCAACAATTATCAATGAGAGAGATGAGAGAAAGAGACGTGGTAGAGAGAAAGGGAAAGAAAGAAAGTGAGGGAGAGAGAGAAAAGTGAAAGAAGAAAAAAGAAAAAGAACCAGAATTGTGTTTAGTAATTCTGATTTTCTAACAGTAATTTCCTCACAACTTAATTTCCATTATATTTCGAATAAAAAATTTTATATATATATATATATATATATATATATATATCCCCTTGCACTAAACTAAACTCCATTTTCAATATTATAAATAACACACACATTGACACACATCCATTTTCACAATTATAAATCACGCACACGCACACACACGAACACGCACGTAAACACACACACTAAAGAGTTAGTTTTATGCTTGTTAGTTAGTTCTTAGAGCATTCTTTTGGGTCCTTTAGCTCCACGTAAAGTTAAAGAGTTTTTATAATTTTTTATTTTAATGGTAAAACTTAGAGTTTAATTTCTATGTATTGACAAGGTAAAACTAGTAAAAGAGTTTTACACTTACGTTCAATTACAATCCTTCATTTATATGACTTCTAAGGTATTAATTGACAAAATCAACAAATTTACCCACTTACGAAGGGTTGTAATTAAATGATAATGTAAAAAGTTTTACACTAGTGGCGGTATATAATTATTTTTCTCTAAAACTTATTTGAGTTTTAAACTTATTTTTTAATTGTCTCATAATAGTGCACATTTTAAATGAATAATTCTTCTTTTACTTGGTGTTTGTGATGAAATTCATTTTAATAAAAAAATATTTAAATTCAACAATTATTTCTAACTCTAAAAACCAAACAAATTTATATTTATTTGAGAAACTTTTAGAATACAAGGGTGTACGCGTGTCTGAATTCTTTTTAATCAAGTTGGTTGTAATTAATAAAACCCAAAAACATGAATGTTGACTTAGAAGGCTTCAAATTTGATGAAAACATGATTTTGTACATTCAAGTTCAAATTAGATGAAATATGATGTAAATTCTCAAAGAAAAACCTCAAAGTTTTACTTCTAATGGAAGCAATAAATGCAGAAACGTAAAAAAAGAAAACATCAAAGTTCTAATCTTAATAAAGCAATAAATGCATGAATGTAAAGGAATAACAATAAAGGCAATTTGCAGAATGGACTGTCTTCAAAGTGTTAAGAATATATATGACAATTTTCATTCACTCGTTACCATGTCTAGATGTCTTAAGTTTACAAGATTTTATGTGAATGTTTCAACCCCTAATTTGGTATGAGTGAAGGGTATATATAAGTATTTTTACAATGGATTCTTGTCCTAACTTTTAAAAAGAAAATAAAATTTTATTCCCAACAAAAAAATAAACTTATATAACTCCTAGTAACTAACCCTGTGGATAGTAACTTTCATATTTTGACTTCTAACTTTTATCCATTGACCCGTTTTGACTTTCGATATCTCTCCAACATGCCTTTTGCAAAATGAATTGCCTCCTCGAGCATCTTTCTTCTTGACCATCCTCAATAAGTCATATTGCTCGAGACTCTTTGGTTTAGTGTCCTTATCTTGGATAATAGATATGATATTGAGGAGTCTCCTTTTAGCCATTTGACTCAAGCAAACATCCATTTTGTCCTTCATTCTCAAGATCGAGCTTAGACTTGGTGAAACTTGTTGGCTGCAACCTTTGACCCTGAGAAACTTCCTTCACTCTCCCTTTGTGTATGTCTTTCTTTGATGTTTGATACTTTTTCATGTCATTTTATAAAGGATAATTCCCTTTATTTAACTTGTTATAGTATCTCAAAACACATAATAAATATGAATAAAAAATTTCATATTTATTTAAAATTAACATCTCACCCCAACATTTGGGAAACTAGTATTCTTTTACAATAGGGGTTATTATGAAAAAAAATAATAATTTATAATTAAGAGTCATTGGAATACCTCTACTAAAATTGTTCTAATGTAATGCATAATGATTTATTAAAAACTAAGTAAATATTATTTTTTATGAGGATGAATAAATAACAATATTTATAAAGCTGTTCTTAAAACTATAATTTTCTTTTAAAACAATTCTTTTGATTATTTTATTAAAAGTGAAGAGTGAAGACTTTTCAATCTCCACTTAGAAGAAAAATAAAAAGAAAAAAAGGAAATCATTCTCTGAAGAAGCTACCTCTTTAACCTTTTTCATCTTTTTGAATTTTTTAAATAACGTATAATGGGTAAAGGGGGACACCAACTTGGGGTGAGTTGAAATGATTTGATTGGTAATGTGATTTGAGTTCATAATTTGAGAACGTGCAATTAGGGTGGTTGAAGATCTATTGGGAAATTATGAGGGTCCATCAACAGGGTACATGGCACTTGTTATTTATCCCTAAATTGACGCTTCAACAAAAATGTCACTGCTGTTAAATAATCGAGGTAAATGGAAGATAGAATATTCCTTTCATGCGATTTGAGTTATAATAAATATTATACGGTTGTCTAGTCATCCAGTTATTATTGTTCCTCTCATGAGCCTTATGAATTGCATTAAATACAGTTCCTTCCACCATTAAACACAGTACCAAGCAAATAAAAAAGTGGCATGCCACGCCCTCTTCTCCGCTACCAAAATTCTTCTCTACGTATAGAATTGGAACTTGTAAGAGTATTTTTCGTCTTATTCATCTCTTTCAAAAATATATTCAAAGATCAACCGTTCCCTTTTGACCAGGTTTATGACATATGCAAGAAATACAATTCCACCTTCTAATTATTTACTTCATACCCAAATCTATCATCACTTTTTCCAAACATCATTTTATACGCATTTTATGGGTATTTATAAATAAATATTTTCAATAGTAAATGAAATATCCACATAAATGAGGTGAAGAATTATTCACAAAAATTAATAGGGATGGAAGGTTAATAATATGTATTATTTGGACTTGAATTTAGTTTTTGGTCTTTTTATTTAATTCGTAAATAAATTTAGGGGTTGATTCACTTGATTTTTTTTTTAATTTTTAAAAAAATAGTTTTGAAAAATAGTTTCTAAGAATTATTTTCTAAAAGAAGATAAAAAAATTGTTTAGTTAATATTATTTTAAAGCTTTGAAAAATACTAACCAAATAATTTTTTTAGTTTTTAACTACTAAAATACTTAAAAACAATTTTATAAAACTATAGTTAAACAAACACTTCATTTTTTTTATTTTAAAATATAAATAGTTAGTTATTCTATTTTAAAAAATCTATTATTTTGTCCAATATTCAATTATATATATATATATATATATTATTTTGGTTCAATTGAAGTTTAAATGTTCTTTAAAGTTACCTTTAAAAAATTATTTTATTAACCAAAATATAAGAAATAAAAAAATAAACATAGACATAATTGAGGAGTGGACCGTATGAATTTTTTAAAATAGAAAACTAAATATTTCCATTTCAAGGTAACCAAAATAGCATATTTGACAAAATAAGAGGACCAAATAGTTTTTAAGCCAATTGTTTTAATATAATTTTGAGTTATGATTATATTTGAACAATTTAAGTTTTTGTATCGATATTTTTTATATTATGTTTGAATTATTAAAGGGAATATTTTAATGCTTTTAATGCTATATTTGAATTATTAAAGTTTATATTTGAATTATTTAAGAGTGAATTTTCGATCTAGTTATAGTAAATTTTTTAACTGCTAATTTTTATTGATTTATTAACTTTATAATAATTAAAGAATAGGTACAAGTGTGAATATAGATATATATAATAGTGGACCTTGGTGTAATCTAGCAAATGCACCCTCTGAATTTAAAAAAAAAAAACATATAATATTGTTATTTTTGCGTATTATCTTTGTAATTTGTGTCCCGTTGATTTTAATTTTTAATTAAAGTTATCAATTTAAAAAAAATCATTTTTACGTTTCGTTCATTTTAAGTTTATTGGATTTTTTAATTTTATTTTAGAGGATAAATTATATCCAAACCTACCCATTATCTATTACTAGTTAATAATGCCAATTACAAAATAGTAAAACATGAATTTATTACACTTAGACTCTTCACATTCTCTTTATTATAATCCCTTTCATAAGTCTCTTAATTATTTTTAAAATACATTAAAGTGACTATACTAGTTAAAAAACACATTATACCAAATTTTCTTAAAAAAGGGTTACTAAAGGTTAAAAAATGGAAATATGAGGTAAAAATTAAAAAAAAAAAAACTACAGAAAGTATTAATATAATATGCTAAAAAATATAGTGACACAAATGAAAAGAAAGAAAAACAAATGGCAGATTTCTTTCTTTCTCAAGTAATAGGTTATTCAAACTTGAAAGACATTAACAATAATTTCCCCTTTTGGTGGGTCAGTTTTGACTGGAGCAAGGTGGGGACCATTCCCACAATTATTCTATATTATTAGTTGTGATAAGGTCTGTTTCTTGGACCTCTGTATGTGGGTGTTCTTTCCTGTTTTTTCCAACTAAGATTGCACTTTTGCTCTTTCTCTTTCTCCACTGTCTTGTCTGTCAGGCAGAAACTGCAGGCTTAAATAAACTTCCTCACACTCCACTCTTCTTTTCTGTTCTGTGTCCATTTTGGAATGTTAGTCCCCAACTTTTATAAATTTTCCTTTACCCCATCACTTGCAACTCATAATGGTCCATTTCTCAGTCCTCTCCCACTTACTCACACTGGCACAACACCACTTTCTAGTTTCTACCTCTTGTCATTAACTTCTGCTGTCTCAAGGCTTTAGTAGCCAAAGCAGAAAAAAAAGTATCCTACTTTCTGACACCATCTTTATGGCATTAGTGTTTTAGTTAGTGCCTCAAAATGCTTGTCTTGTATTGGCCACACCTAAAGCCCCAACCTTTAAGCTACCCAACATCATATCTCCAGAACAACCCACTTTGATTTTCTGTCACTTTGTTGAATACACTGTGTTCCATTTTAGTAATTACCAACTGTTTTCTACTTCTTTCTTTAGTCTTTGGAATAATCTTCAGTTTCTTTCCATGAACGAAGCCCAAATTGAAATTACCATTCCTCACTTGTTCAGATGCCCCATCAGTTTGGACTTGTTCGAAGATCCTGTTACTTTGTGCACAGGCCAAACCTATGACAGATCAAGCATAGAGAAATGGTTTTCTTCAGGAAATCTCACATGCCCTGTTACAATGCAGAAGCTTCATGATCCATCCATTGTTCCCAACCACACTCTTCGCCACTTGATCGATCAGTGGCTCCAACTTGGTCCCCAATCTGGTAACTCCACAACTATTGATTATTTGGCTGCACTTAAGCACACCCTCGAATCGCCGGAATTGGAAAATAAGCTTCAGGCACTTGAGAAAATTAGAGTTCTCTCTGATGAGTATTGCTCCTTCAGAAAATCTTGCTTCCACCAACTGAGTTTCTTGCCCCTACTTTTGGAACTAGTTTTTGGGACTCAGCTCTCAAAATGTCACATGGACTTCACTGAGCTAGCGCTTTCTTGCATTCTAAAACTGTTGCCACTAGTGAGTTTGGAGCCTCTAAATATGATCAAAGATGAGTCTAAGTTAGCAACGTTTTTGCTATTATTTGAAAAGGGAACTAGCTCGGTTAAGACTAGTCTTTGTTGTCTTATAGATTCGACAGCAGCACCACAAACAGAACAGGTATGTCACATGCTTGGACACTCCAATAAACTAGTGCATGAGATTGTTGTACTTGCTCGCCAAGATTGTGAGGTTTCTAAGGCTGCAATTAAAGCCATGTTAGCATTATGTTCCTTGCAATCTAACAGAGAGAATTTAGTGAAGGCAGGAGCAATTGATGGGGTCATAACATACATTTCAGGTTGTGAAACAAGGCAGAAGAACTTGGCTCCATTGGCAATGGTAATAATAAAAAGACTTTTGGAGCTGGAGAGTGCTAAAGAGGCTTTGGTGAATCACCCAAATGGAATTGAAACTTTGGTGAAGATGGTTTTCAGGGTGTGTAATCAAGAGTGTAGTGAGAGTGCAGTTGGGATACTTGCAATTGTTTGTCGTGATTTTGGGCGCGCAAGAGAGGAAGCAATTGGGGCTGGAGTTTTGACTCAGTTGCTCTTTCTTCTACAGAGTCAGTGTGGCACCAAAACTAAAACAAAGGCAAGAATGCTGCTCAAGTTGCTAAGATCAAAGTGGATTGAGGATCCAAAACAAGTGTAGATTGTGAAATGTGAATAATAATGTTAATAATATTCAGTATTTCATGACTCTGGCGGGTCTTCTTTTCTATGTGCATTATTTGTACTCATATACTTTGTAATCTTCGAATATCATCAGGAAATTTAAAACTAAGTTTTGGCCTCATTATTATTAACTATTGTATTCACTAGTGAAAATATCTTGTAGGTACGTTTGATTGCAATCTACCAACCTTACATTTGATTTGATGGAGATGATGAAAGAGTTCTAGCTAGATCTGAAGTGCTAATTAACAGCTTATGCCTTATTGGCCTAAAATGTTATCTTGTTCACATGAACTTTATAGAGAAGAAAAATTCTGATGACGGACAATTTTACCTTTTACTCGAATGAAATGATGCTCCAAAGATATAACATCTAACCCCAAAATTCAGGATAAAAGAGAGTGAACATCATGTACATGATTAGTTCTTCAGTGCAAAATCCTGCAAGTGTATGCAATTGTGTACCATACGACTCCATTCTCAATGATGCGATGCTTGGCCTAGTTTGGTGGAATTGATTCTGAAGAGTGTAGACAACACCTTGGTGTGAAAGTACATTTACCACAGTAATTATCCTTTGGACATATCTTAACTTGTTTTTTTGTCTACCATTACAACTTTACAATTGTGTTTTGTTAGAACAGTTTTTTGGAATCAAGAATATTTATAATATAAAAAGATTACTTACAATCTAAAAAAAAGGATTAGTTACAATGTAATTTTTTGTCGAGATGTGTTTGTCCTTAATGTGGCGGAATGGACATGTCATACTGTCATACAAATTTGAGTTTCGTTAGCTTTCTTAATTTCAAAAGTAATTAGTTTTACGTATACAAATTATACTTATGATTGTCAGGTGATTTTTTGACATCGATTTAAAAGTTGAAAAAAGGAAAATTAGGATTAATAAATGTATACACGAAATACATAATAATTGTCTTGATTAATAGCTAATAATTATAGATAACAAATAATTTTAAATTTAAATATTTCTTAATACATAATTTATTATTTAAAATAGTTATTTACAGTAAAAAAACACCTCAAAGCATGAAATCACCCAGGTCAAATTAAAATTGCAGACATCTCAGCTAGCCGTCAATTCAAGAAAAAGAGCACAACATATTATAAATAATAATTACTTTTAACATAAATAAAAAAATACATGTCAGCCCTGAGTTATTGAGATATTAAAATAATAGATACCTATACGACTATATGATTAGATATATAAGATAAATTCAAAGTAGTTGTATGACAAAGTAATTAGACTACATAATCGAGGAAATTGTCATGATAATCACGTTAAAAAAATTACGTTTGATTTGACTAGAATAGAGTCACTTTCTTGACTATATTGGTGCAAAGTATGATATTATATAAGCTGCAAAAGGAAAGAGGGGAAGGGGTGAGATTAATTTGATAAAATGGATGGTCACGAGAGCCCACTTTCCCAATTCTCTGACAAACTGAATATAACCAAGGACCAGCTCAAACACGCAAGTTACATCATCTAAGTTGGTAAAAAAATGACGTTTTAACTTAATCTGGTAATTCATATATGTGAAAGGCAAATGAAAATGAGGCATTCAAATCAATTAAGTGAAAGTGTGGGGTATAGTTAGATCATATATATATATATATATATATATATATATATATATATATATATATATATATAGTGGCGATGTCTCTTTCACCCATGATGCATCCATTTCTACGGTCTCTTAACCCTATTGGAGACACTTTATCTGAGAAACAAAATGGAGTCACATCCCCATGATCCGAGGCACGTAGAGGGTCATGATGCACCTTTTGATTTTAAGTTGAACGAATTAAGGGCACCAACTAAAATGATTTCAAAGGACAAATTCCCTTTCCACCTTTTATTTTGCCCTTTGTTTATGATCTTTTGGCTTTTCTTTCTTATTTTTTTCCCCCATCAAAATTCGATTCCATGTTCTACCCTTATAGTGATTTAACCCAACATAAGAACTACTTTTTCCAAGCAGGCAGGTAAGATACATAGATATATGCATATTGACCAAAAAAGAGAAAAAAAGAAGAAGAAAGATATATATGTGCATGAGTAGTGACTAGTGAGTGGTGATTGCCCACCTTAGGAAGAGTCTAGTGCATCTTTTGGACAAAGAATGAGAAGCACATGTCCTTGACCGAACCAAAGAAAATTAGTATGTTGTGGCAATTGACAAACAACTTTGTGATGGCTTCTCTTTCTGTGAATATAATTGTAAAACAACACATATGGGCAACAGCATCAATGTCGACTTGTATAGCTGCCAATTGATGGGACTTGGGTTCAATGGAATCTCCCTATCCCCTTGTCCTGTCCTTATAAATGGTACAGAGAAAAGGCCCAAAGAGTTAGGAGATATTGATTGTACTTACTCCCAACTTTATCAGATTTCTAAACAATTCCATCGGTATAAATTTGGGTATTGGATCTTCTAAAGTTCAGTTTAACATTACATTGGAAGCAAATACCAGATCTCCACCCAATGGAAACTGCTTTTTTAAAGTAATTTTTTTTTACTTTTATTTTTTAGTGACGCATTTTTTTCTTTATTTTATGAGTTTTTCCCAGCCGTGTAAAAGTTTTTCATTTATCAACTAACTTTTCAAGGTTCAGATCTGTACTATTAAAAAATTGAGTACAGAGATAATGATCCATATATCTGTGTTTACTAGTTAGTAGACTCTGCTCGGAGACACTGGATATCTTGTGAGGGAATTGGTTTGAGTGGGAGAATTAGCTCATGTTTGGATTAGTTTTTTTTTTTTCCTTCCAAAAATTTACTTTCAAACTTCAAAGTATGATTTGCAAAGCAACCCATTCTTTTTTTGCGGCGTTTAACTGAACGGTGCTACAAATATGCACTTCAAATTAGTGTGTACTTAAATTATAGTTAGAAAATTAAGTTAAGTTGAACATAACTGAAATTTTTTAAAAGAAAAAAACCTCCTAGTATCTTATTCAGCCTAAATTTTTATGATTTTTTACTTTTAACAGAATGGAAAAAATAAAAGTCAAACGTTAAGATTATGCATTTAATCAAATACCATCTATAGTTATTGTATAAAAAATTACTCTTATATTCTTTCTTTCGGAAAGTTATTGTATAATACTTGTTATAAAATTATATTATAATTGGATTGGCAATTTATTTCACATTCATCATATCTGTCACATGAGACATCAACAAAATAATCAAGTGGCTTATCAAACGATAGAGTAGGAGGTGCAAATAAATTACGATGAAAGAAATACATAATATCTTTAAATTTATTATTTTAATTTGAGTCGTTATTTTTATGTGTGGGTTCATGGGTTCGTGTGTGTGTATGGGTGTATTATGCGCGTGTATGTGTCCATGTTGTAACAACCCAAGAAATCTAATATAATACTACCAATTATTATTCTACCAAGTCTAATTTCAATATTAAATTACACTCCATATATTAAAATTTAGAAGATTTAACATAGGTAAAATCCTAAACTTCTTATCCAGCAAGCAATGTCGCCTAATGAGGAATCTGTATTAGAATATTTCATTCTCACTCAGCAAGATGTGTCGTTGAGTGAAAAACTACAAATTTAGCTGCTAGAAAAAACTTTGCATTGAGGAAGACTTATCGTTGTGTGCAAAACCATAAAATTGTCGACATAAACAACTTTGCGTTGGGCAAAAATTCTCACCTAACGAGACTCTACAAAATACAAACTAATTTTTGCATAACATATACACAATCATTATTTACAAAAACACCCAATATTCAATCTCGATGCTAAGACCTTAACATACATAATTCACAATTCAAAACACACTATAAGATCCTATTATCATTATACTTTTACAAAATCAAGTAACAAATCATATGACATACTTTTCCTACATACATATGCACCAAAACTCAAAGGATTTCTAAAGGATCAAAACAATGCATCGTTAACTTCCCAGCCAAATCCCAATCTCCTTCATTCTAGCTTATCCTGCCTCACCATTGTTAATTGTTCCCATGTTAAACATAATCATGACAAACATACATAAAACACACACAATGTAAGGGTAAACTTACAACAATAAGGAACCAAATGATTGTAAATACATCACAGCTAATAACAACTTCCAATCAATCAACTTATCAAATAGTCAAACACACTTATATTTCCCTTGAACATAAGCAATCAGAACTACATAATCATATGACATGACGCTTTCCGAAACATCCATCAAGTTCGGATACTAAAGGAGCCTAATGACTTATCTCAACTGTTGTCTAGTATCTACCTAACCCATATGACAAATCAATTGACATCTAGTTATACTCATTTGGAAATTCTCAACTATTGTTTAGCATCTACCTAACCCATATGACAATCATCTGTTGTTTGAGTATATCTCCTAGATATTGTCTCGTCCCCATCAACCTTAGTACCAAAATAACAAAGATCTTAGCTATATCACTAACTTAACATACCACATGCATATAAATCAAGGCTAAGTTACCCAACTGTAACAGTCCACATCCAACAATCCATTATAACATCAAATCCAAACATAAATCATATTAATCACAGAGAACACACAATTCCATTGAACACTCAAATCAAGATCCAAACATCAATTATTCACCATTAATCATATCAATACAACTTTAATCATATTTTCCTAAATTAAAACCAAGGTCGAGCTTTCCTTACCTATTTCTCCTTTAAGTTGATGGATGGAGAAAAAAGAACCTAAAGATCACCCTTAAAGTAGCTCAATTCCTCAATTAAAGAAATTCCTCAAACCTAGCAAGCCCCCTCCCCAAATCAAAGAGAAACTAAGAAATTGGATGCATGCAAGGAGAAAAGGATAAAGATAGAGAAAATGGAGAATAATGAGAATGAAGAAGATTGGATAACAAGAAGAAAGAAGAAATGAGAAGAAAAGGGAAGAAATGTAAATAACTAAGGGTGTATTTAGTTATTGACTTTAACACCTATACATTGTTAGTGTAAAAGAGTTTTACACTGACAGTTAATCACAATCCTTCATTTACATGACTTTTAAAGTATTAATTAATAAAGTCAACAAACTTATCATACATAAAAAGTTGTGATTAACTATCAGTCTAAGACATTTTACACTAACAGTGTATAAATGTTTTTCTCTTAGTTATTTCAATTTTACTATATGCACCCCGTTCTTCCAAACATATTTTTCATAAAATCAATCCAACTACCTCAATCCAAAAGAATATCTATTTACTCACCTCTCACCTTACTAAATTCACACACCTATATTCCATTATTTATAAATCACTTAAATCCAATGACATTCATAATTAGATAAACACATTTATCATAATAAAACATAGATATAAATATTTCAACCAAATATTCCATAATTGCTTTTTTAATTACACTTAAATTAAATTTAGTTTCCCTTTTTAATTATTTCACCCACTTATAGCTTCTAAATAAAAAATAGAACCTTACACATGTGTGTATTTATGTCAATGTTTACGTGTTTGTGTTTCTATTTGTGTTTTTATGTCTTGATTTGTTTTTTTGTCTATATTTGTATCTGTGTGTATGTGTTTTTGTGCCTCTGTTTATGTGTGTTCGTATATTTGTGTGTGGGTGAGCTTATGTCTATATTTTAACAGACTCCAATTTGTCAAGCCCATATCTGCCTTGCATAGTCCACAGGTTAAATGAGCTAGTCCGCATTAAAAAAAATATAACTTAAAAATTTTCTCTAATAATTTTTAATATAATTAATTATTCTTTTACCGTTTTTAATTTGGGTTCGTTAAAAGTTATGTTAATGATCTAATATCTTTTTTTATTTTAATATTGTCAATATTTCTAAATTAATATACAATAAAAAAATATTTAAAAATTTAAATGCATATTATTTTTTAAAATAATGTGTGGTATGCAGACTAGGTTCGCTTAGTCCATGGGTTAAATGAACTAGTTCACAACCGCAAAAAAAACTATATAACTTAAAATTTTTTTATATAATTAATTACTCTTTTACAATTTTTAATTTGGAATTTTTTAAAAAGCTATCTTAATGATCTAATATAATTTTTATTTTAATATTTTCAATATTTCTAAACTAATTATATACAATAAAAGGTATTTAAAAAGTTAAATGTATATTCTTTTTAAATAATGTGGGACCTACGAACTTGGTTCGCTTAACCTGTAGATTGGGTCCACTTAGCTTAAGAGCTAAACGAACTAGACTAAAAAATTCACATTTTAAATAGATTCAAAAAATTGAGTTTGCATATCATGCAAATTATGAGTTAAATGGGTAGTCTGTGGGTTCAAACCCATTGACCCGACTCTACCCAAAGTCAAACTTAGTTAACTTGCATTGTAAATAACTTTGTGTATAATATAAATTTGACCAATCTAATCATTAAATTTTAAGATGTTATTGTATTAATCACATTTGACAAATTTAACATAATTTGAAAATTTCTATATATGTTGTTTATTAATGAATATTTGCACATTTTTAAATATCATATTATACATTAAAATTAAGTGATGTGATGAACTATCAAACAATTTTGAAATTGTATAAAATTTGGTATAATTGATCTAATTAATAAAAATATGAAATTCAATTGTTGGATTAGTCAATTTTTTATTCTACATAGAGTTGTTGAAGGTGTAGTTTGACTAGGTTTAATATCTAATGTTAAAATATCCTAACTTCTAACTATAAATTTTTTACAATTAGGTTGCTAATTTACTCATTCTAAAAATTAAATGAATGTAAGTTAGCAAGTGTTTATAGGGATTGCTAACTTACACCCACTTATTTTGTTAAAAGGAAGTAGTGTTAGCAAGCTATAACTACACATTTCTTTAAAGAGAAAAATACTTATACACAGTCAGTGTTACACTGACAATTAATCACAACTCTTTAGGTATGATAAGTTTATTATTTTTATCAATTAATACTTTAAAAGTCATACAAACGAAGAGTTGTGATTAACTGTCAATGTAAAACTCTTTTACACTTATCAGTATATAGGTGTTAAACTTCTTTAAATAACCTAAAAGTAAGTTGCCAACAAACTCCTTCTTAAAAACAAGCTATAACCACACATTGCTAACTTATATTTTCATACAGTGACTAAGGTATCTTTCTTCTTATTTTTATTTTAAATATTTTTTTAAATATCTTAAAGATACATTTCATATTTGATATACCCCACAATAAAATACTTAAAGTATAGTTTTTTTTTTTACGTTTTTTGTTTTCATTTTCAGAAAAAAAAAGTAATGGAAATATATTTGATTATAATTTCAAAAAAACAACTAAAAACAAAAAAGAGAAAAAAAAATATTTTCAATATTTTCAAAAGTTAACACCAAGTGAAAACTTAATAATAATATTATAATTATATAAAAAAATAATATATAAATATTTTTTAAACTATATATATATTAATTTATAATATTTTTGTTAAAATTAATTAAATTTAACAATATTATTTTTTAAAAATAGACAATATCTAGTAAAAACAAACATATTTTTTTAATGTTGAAAGCTTAAAAATGAAAACAGTTTTAAAAAAAAAAAAAAATAAAAGCAAAAAACATTTTCAAAAAACCAAACTTCACATAATATATTTTCGTTCTCATTTTCTCAAAACCTTCTGAAATCCACTGCTTAGTTCTTTACACCTGCTTTCTTCAAATTGAAATCCTTAATTTCCTATATTCCAAAATTGTTGTATTGTGGGAGATTGTAAGTGTCCCACTTGCGTTGTATATGTGTGCTGTAAAGTAAGTCGGAGTTCAACCCATTTCCACTTCTACTCCCCATCTAAGATATATTAGATTAGATTGTATATGCATAAATTCAAGTGTATATAAATTATAATTCGTTAAATAATACAATTTCACATGGCTTTGGAACCTAACGATTTTGGTCCACAGTTTCGGCGCAGAAAGTAACTAATCCGAAGCTGTGTTTTTTAGGTGAAAAACTGCAGCAGTCCAACACAGCACTCACACCCACACCCACAGACTTTGATCCATAAAATTATTATTATAATAATTCACTAGTTAAAAAATAATAAATATTTATATTTGTGATTGCAAGATGATTTTTACGAAAAATAAAGAATAAATTAGGAACAGAATTATGTGCTAGCAATGATGTAACTATAATTATAGGTAAATTATAATATTTTTAAAATTCTTTTATTATTAAAAATTACTTTATATATAAACATTTAAATATATTATTTTTTTTGCCAAAAAAATTTAAATATATATTAAATTTATTTATTAATACAAATATATTTCAAAAGTATTGTATATTAATAATATGTTTAACTAAAGGTGCGTCACTATTTTAATAATTGTAAAACTGTTTAGCTATAAATTAAAGTTACGGTGTTGTCCACACGTATATATCTCGAGGAACAGCTAAAGAAAGATGATTTTAAACAAAAATTAAAACGCCATCAATATTTATTAAAGAAAATATTAGAAAATTTAAAAAAAATAATAAAAAAGTTAACAAATTAAATTTAAAGTTCAAGTATCCATTAACGGTAAAGAAGATACCAACACTTTACGATGTTTATTATAAAGGTGGATTACCTTTAATTAATTAAGCAAATTATTTATCTTTTCAAATATTTATCTTATCCTAAAATAACAAAAATAAAATAATACAAACTTTATTATGACCATAATTATTATTATTAGAAAAATATTGCTTATTAAAAAATTGTTATCATTATTAACCATATTTTACTATTATATTTTAGAAAAGAGATTATTATTATTTATTTAACTTGACAGAAGTGGTCTTCTATTCTTATGTTATCTCCAGTGCAATGGAGAATTAGAGTTTACATAATTCTTCCTATGTACTCATGTTAGCTCGATATAGGAGTGGTCTCCTGACATGTTTTATTTTTAATCATACTTTATTAAGTTTAAGACTTCTGAATTGTCACAGATCATACGTTCTAAAATTTAAAATATTGACAAGAGTGTTGGAACATTTTTATCGTTTTAGATTATTTTTATCTTTTTAGAAATATAATTTTGACTGGTAACTTATTTTTTGGATATGAGATTTAAGATAAAAAACTATCATAACTTATGCCTTAAAATTTTAAGATTAAAAAGATGTCATATTTAATTAATCATTTTATCTGTATTAAAAATTATTAAATGGTAAAAAAAGAAATTTAAGATTGTATGTTTTTATTATAAATTAATTTTAGAAAGAAAACTAATTACCCATTAGGAATATAATTAAAGGGAGAAATTTAAATATATCAAACTGTAATAATTTGTATACTAAAAATTTCAAAAGTTAAAAAAAAATATGTCTAATTTAATTAACCTTGTTTTTCCTTTTACAATAACTTTATATTTTGTGAATGATTTTAAATCATTTTTCTAAATATGGTTAATTAGAAACATAATTTTGACTAACATTTTTACTTTTTTATAGGCAAGATTTAAGACAATAAGTTGTCACAATTTATGTCTTAAAATCTGAGATTAAAAATACGTCACATCTAATTGATCATTTTTATCTCTATTAATTTTATTTTATTTTTTATAATAATTTTATCTTAATTAAAAAGTATGTCTAATTTCAATTACTTTATTTATATATATATATATATATATTTGTCTTACAAAAGCTTCATTATTTGCCTTTATTTCAAATTCGAATGATGGCATGAATTGTATTACAGTGTACTTATAAAATTTTACAAAATATCTAATGCTAAATTAAATTTATACTTCGGCCATTTTTTTCTAATATTTGCTTCTAAACACTAAATGCATAATGAAAAATGAACATAAGAATGAATTTGCTTTAATGGAATTGAAAAGCACATTAGGATTATTATTGAAAATATATGAAAAAATGAAAAGTTTCATGTATTGAAATATGCATTTACATATAGGCATTCAATGGAAATTCAAACAATAACAAACTAATCACTTAAAATTTTAAATAAATAAAAAAAAAAGAGTATCAAAGAGGGAATAAATCCACACCTTAACTATGAAGAAAAAACAATCAGCATCTTAAGAAAAGGACAAGAACCAAACCCTTGAAGCTCGAGGATTTTGAGGCTTCCCACAACAAAGGCAACGACTTGATATCATTATAAGGACTTGATTGTCCAGAGAAGTAGAAAAGGACTAAAAGCAAGGCTAGTTTATATATCTTATTCACACACAATAATCGTAGCTGTTCATTTCCTTGAACATGGATTGTTAAAATTGTGGGTGTATGCCAATGTGAATGTGAGAGGTGAATGAGCAAAAGTTGTATGATGGTGGAAGAAGATGAGAGAAAGCGTTCCTCTGTGACGAGCAAAGAGAACCTCCCTGGGTTGTGAATTCATGAACCAAAAAATGAGAGAAGTCCCCCCTCAATATGTGCATCGCCTTTTTATTTCTAGAGTCTGAGAGAGACAAAATGAAAAGAAAAAAAAAAGTGAATCTCCTCTCATTGACCTCAATCATGTTTTCAAATTGAGTATCTAAAGAAAATCTACTTGACAACATTGCATCAAATGAAAGAGATAATATTATTTTGCTCACAGCATGACAATATAGTTGGCCTAACAAAAGCCTGGTTCTAAGAGACACATCACACAAGTAGTGTGCGCTAGTGCCATCTAAAAAAATCATATATTTTTATTTTTATTTTTCTTATTCAAGTTCATGACAATTTCTTTTCAAAATAGCTCAAGTGATCTTCTAAAATGCAAGGTTTTTTTTTTATTTAATTTTTGCTTTGTTCATTGATCCAGACAAAATTAAGTGATAACAAGTGTCAAGATGTTTTTTATTTTAAATAAAACACAAATCACTCTTTGTCGTCCTGTAAAAGTGGACTAATTATTTTAGTTTTTTTATAATAAATAATTTTTTTTCCCCTTTTTACAAGGAGATTAGGAGGGTCAATAAGTAAAAAGCAAAAACTAACACCACAGTAGTACTGGCAAGCCTATACAAAGAAGCTCTTATGTATAAAAGGATATGTGGTACGTATCTTTCATTATTGAAATGCTTATATTCTATTTAATAATAATTTACAAGCTTTCGGTCATTCGGTGGCGACAAGAGGGATAATATGATGGGCATAGTGGAGAAAAGCCACCCATAGTATAATCAATTAACCTCTTGATAATAAGTAATAAGTAATTTTATCAATTTCAAATAGCCAGGTTTTAAAACAAAATCACAACACATTATTCGTATTAATAAATTAATGGATATTGTTGTATGGCATAGACAATTTTTTCATAGGAATTACTGAATAAGTTTCCGCATTCATATAATATTTTTTCTTTCATTCTTAAAAGACAGATTTGATGTGTGAGCTGTGTAGAGAGGTTTACACTTATTCGATATTTATTATTAAGGAGTTCTAAGTAGCAAAACCAACGTAGAGATATCTAGATCAATTAACACATAATTGTTCTAGTTTAGTTTTAAAAGTCTCAAGTTAAAGTCTGTCTTTTTAAAATAAATATATAGGAGAATATTTTATATAAAATTTTAATATATGGATTAAAATTAGAATGTTTCAAAACTTATACATACTCATCATTTTAAGATAAATAAATAAATTTTAGAGGAGAGTCACGCAAAATATATATTGATTTAGTTGTATACAACATATGACACATAAATTTAAGATATTAAAGTCATTGCAGAGGGAGTTGTCCTGCAAGATGAAGTTCCCGATAGATGAGTTTGAGTTATGGAAAACTCAAGTCAATGTCTCAGCAAAAATTTCTTTTTCTAGTCTGGCAACTAGACATGGATAGGCTACCAATTAGGCACAATTTAGTCTGGCGAAGAATTATTCATCCTAGAAATGCGACTTGTGGATTGTGTGGCCAAAGTTTGAAACAGGGGTTTTATTTTTTTTCCAGTGCACTTTGGTGTATCATGTTTGACAGTAATTGTGTTATTGGTGGAGAATCTCTTTGGCTTTTCCTTTAGAGGTTACAGTCATTGTAGTCAATTCATGGGTCTCGTTGATGGTTTTAGAAGTGAAAACAAACATAATCTTTTGTGTGGTTCGCAAACATTTATCACTTATGGAAATTGCGTAACGAGTCAATATATCTTCAAAAATCAGAGGGTAAATGTTGATCAAATTGTACATAGCATCCAACTAAATTCCTAGGTCTGATGTCATTGTTCCAAACTAACATATCATTCTTACACAGAGTGGGTGATGAATCCATATTTTTGTTTGACATGATTTTTAGTTTTGTCAACTACTGTATTCGGTCCTTGTATTTGTTTAGAAGACATTTTTTATACTTTCACTTTATTTATAAAATTGTTTGACTTATAAAAAAAATTGTAGAGGGATTTCATTGGTCAAATAAATATATATGCACTTATGAATAATTAATATAATCTGTAATATTGTTTATAAAATTAGTGTTGGGATCAATTTAATAAAATAAATCTTTACAAAAATAAATATATCAATCTTCCAATCTCTACTTTTAATTTATTTTTGTTTATTATTTTCATTTTTAAAGAAAATATATTTAAAGTTGAGCAATGTGTATTTGAGAGTTCATTTGCTTTAAATTATTGTCATCCTAATGTTTGACATGATCATAACCGTATGACATTATGGGTCAGTTTGCTAGTTTTTTATTAAAAAAATAATAACTAATATCATACAAAAATATCTAAAGATTATAACAAATGACATTATTAAAATTTACACATTTGATTTGCTAATTAACATTTATAACTTGAACTTTTTTTTTCTGGTTCCAAATTGCACTATTTACTAGATACGGCCATCCTAAAAATCAAGTTAGGATGAGATCAGACATGATTGTCTAAGCGTTATATACAAATTTGAATTAGTTTCCATAACCTGGTATCCATAATACTTGCTCATCTATTTATGAAATTAAATGTGATTTAATGATAAAAAATAAAATCCAAAAAGAAAAAAAAAATCTGATAGCCATTGTCATCATATTATATATAATATAACATTCTAGGCAAATCCGGAACATTCATTTTTGTAAGCTTCAGCAGATGCTATAAATAAATCAATAAACTAATGTTAGAACTTTGATTCTGAAAATGGATTGAACGCCCTTAGCTAGAGATCTATATATATGCAATTTGTTTCGAGTGAAATTGTTAGCCTCTTGATATCAGCAACAACTAGTTGTGGCATTAGACTGGGATGGCTTGTCCTTAAAAATGTTCTTTTTAATGCCCTTGGAGCCCTCGGCTAAGAGGCTAGGTGTATCCAAAATCTGGGAGTGCACATAAACCAATAAAAAAATTAACAGTATATTAACATATTGATCATCACGATTCATAAATTGTAATTCGTTTCCAATTAGTGTCCCACACTTCCATGTACCCATTTTTCCTTAGGTATCAACTTGTGTTTCTTTAGAAGTAGGAGATATATCAGATTACTTTCACATGTTTAGGCAACATAATTTCTCTATTAAACATATCTTCCTTTCAGAATTATATGCATATCAAGTAAACTGATTGGATTAATATGAAAGGTAAAGAAGTAAATTACATGTTCATTGAATCTTTGCTTCAGTAGCAACGACTAAAAGGAAGGTCACATTATTTGACGTAGCATGTTTGGTTAAACAAAATCGCAAGCCCTTAAAATTGGCCATGCATGATACAATAGTCATGAATGGCTCCATTTACTCACTTAATAGGCCGATATATGCTCTTGCTTGAGAGTAATATGGTTACTGCATAAGGAATATTGTATGCATTGTATCAACTATGAAGCAAAGCTATGCTAGCTAGAAAATAGGCATGTCTAGTACAAGTCACTCAACATACCTTCAAAACAAGTTCTTCAAAGCATTGTTGTACGTTAATGCGAGTTTTAGCACTGCATTCAATAAATAGGCAACCATATTCCCTAGCAAAGTCTATTCCCTCTTTCTTAGATACAACTCTTTCATACTCCTGAAAAACAAATGTTACATTGGATGGACTGCATGAAAAAAATCAATAATGATGATAAGTTCTAATTCCATAAATCCAAGATTTTGAATATTATTTAGGGATGACAAAAATATCTATATTCGGAGGTATCACTGAAAATCTGTTTCGATTTTGACAGGGATTACCCAATGTATGAAACGGGTAAGGATATGTGATTACCTGCGTCATACCTGCCCGTTATAATTTTAATAATTATATAATAAGTTTAAACTTATATATTTAATTAAAATTTTAATTTTTAAACTTTAATTTATAATTTCTTGTTATTAATTTTTCTTTATATGTTTTTTAAATTATAAAAAATAATTTAACAGATACCCACAGGTATACCTAAATTCAAAAATATCGAATGGAGACGGGGATGGAGAGGATCAAACTGACACCATCTCCGCCCCATTACCATCCCTATTTATACCAAGGGACCAAAATGAAAATTACTTCTACCAATAATAGCCTATAAAGGAGGACTCAACTTAGTTCAAGATTTATTTATCTAAATACATATCAAAATTATACAAATAAACCTTCTCTTTATCTTTTATAAAACTGAATAAATGCATAAAAAATCCTCCTAGCATAGTAAAGAAAACAAAAAACAAAAGTAATCAAGGCTAGGAAGTAGGAAGCTAGAACAATAAGAAGTCAAAGACTCGAAACACAAAAAACAAATAAATGAATGAAACCAACAAAAGACAAGAAGATTGAGCCAAAGCAATTCTTTAATCCCTAATTACATCTATAATTGAAAACCAAAAATATGCATATAAAGTTAAAAAGTTAAGTATACATAAAAATAAATTGACAAAAATGATATGATTATGCATATGTTATGGTCTCAAACAGCAATTTATAGTGGCTAATCCTAAGAATATTTTATTTTCTTGGTGAATTGATCGTAAGAATATAATGGGATGACTACTATTCTAGATATTTATATATAGATTAAATAAGTTATAAGCTATTTTGTGGGAGAGAAATCTAAGCTTTGTACCGACCCTTTTTCAAAAAGCGACCACATAGCATGTTCAACATGTTTCGATGATGTAAAGAACATTTGTTTCAAGTTATGCTATTATATTCTCAAGAATCTCATTTTTAAGAATAATAAAAATAAAAATATTATGTCTGGGTAAATTTAAAATTATGTTTAGTTATTTTTTATAGAGTTTAACACTTATACATTATAAGTGTAAAAGAGTTTTATGCTAACAGTTACTTATAATTTTTCGTTGATATTACTTTTAATCTATTAGTTGATAAAGTCATACAAACTTCACATATATAAAAAGTTATAATTAAATATTAGTGTAAAAAAACTTTTCACACTAACGGTGTATAAATGTTTTTCTTTTTTATATTCCTTGAAATGTTTTTAAATTTTAAAATAATATAAATAAAAAAAGAAAAAATAGAAATTATGTATGTATTATAAATAACTTTCAATATTTCGATGGGAATATAATTTTCCTACTCCTTTACCATGGAATAAAAGCTAGAAAAATAAGAATTTAGAACATTTCTAGAAATAAAAGATGTTAAGAAATTAAACCTCAAAACTTTTAACAAACATGAAAATTTTATATTCTCATATTTGCATAATGATATTTTAATCTATGAAACAAATTCTCCCTACAAAACACATAAAACATGTAATTGCAAGACATACCATTATCCTGCAATTGGTAGTTAAAAGAGAAGAAACATAATATACTTAAACCCTAAATTGCTATTATACACCTAATAAGAGAAAGACACATCAAACCATCTCCAAATCCCTCAAGGCAAAATAAATTCGTATTCCATAGTTCCGTAAATAACTCCCCATCTCCAACCAAGTATTCCAACTCTATTCTGCAGTTGTGATAAAATTTTTCATTTACATTTTAATATAGTTTCTAAAGTATTTATATCATTAATTATTTGGTTGATTGTTTTATACTACGTGAAAATTTATTTATTTATACTACTACTGGTGCAATAACTCGTGATTCGTATAAAAATGTCTATAGGAAAGAATAATTTTAAGCTACATAAAAATTCATGTATGTATAAATATATTTTAAATATTTAAAAAATTTAATTAGTATATACTGTTAATGTAAAAAACTTTTACACCGATTTTCAATCATGATTTTTCATTTATGTAACTTTTAGAATATTAATAACTAAAGTCAATAAGATTTACTATAAAAGAAAAATTATGATTAAATATTAGTATAAAAATTTTTCCACAAATAGTATATATTAATTAAACTCATATAATATTTATTCATACTTCTATTTTGGTGGCAATCGCAGCCACTAATTTCGTTGTGGTATCTGAAAACGAACAGCGAGTCAAAACTATGTAGTGGCCAAAGGTGAAATTGGAAAGATCTTCCACACAACTATAACGCCACCACCATGGTCCGTTATTGATAACTGTAATTAAAAACTTTGGTAAACGAAGATACCTGGTCCACTTTGTTTCCAACTAGCATCTTGATGCATTCAGGATTAGTTGAATAAAGTTCTATTTCGTTCGCCCATATTTCAGAGAGATTCGTAAACGTTTCTCTTCGTGTTACATCATAAACTGCATCAGTTTGGGAAACAAAATGCAGTTAATCCTAAACCATAACTTCAATAATATATATCTCATGGGCTCTGTTTCATTATTTTCAAATCCACCAATGTAATGCATCTAATACATCTTATATCCAAAACCAACTCGTTTAGACCATCATAACATAGCAAATCACATATTCTACTAGATTGCTTAGGATGAAAATTTTGGATTCCCACCAATTAAAAAATGTATGTTATTTAACTGAGTTATGTAAGAGATAAAAAAAATTATAAAAAGAAATCATCAAATAACTTACGTTTCTTAACGAGAGATGAAACACAAATCGAAAAAAGAGGATTTTCATGAGATTAGGTAACAGTATAAAGTCACAAGTTAACTTTCATTACAGCTTATCTCTGTCATCCTACAAAATATTATAACAAATCCATTCTAGGTTCTCATGCAAATTCAAAACATTTCACCCAATTAATAAACGAACAAAAGTTAGATGCAATTTCTTAGATGATGTTATACTGTTTTCCAATAAAAAATAGAATTCATCTAGATAATGTACATAATTCTTTAGTGCAAAACTCTAATTCTAATTGGAAAATGACACAAGCAACATATATAGAACTGTATTTAAGTTTTCTCCTAAACAAAGAAGTGAAACTCACTCATAACGATCCCTTGTGCACCTCGGTAGTAAGAACTTGTCAATGTTCTGAATCTCTCTTGACCAGCTACATAATTACATCACATAATGTCCATACTTAGGACTACTAAGCAAGGTTTGAAGTAACAAACATCCTATAAAGTGGAACATCAATAAATAAATAAGCATAGGAGAACACCTGTGTCCCAAATGGCAAGCTTCAACTTTTTACCCTCCATCGCCAAATATTTGACCTTAAAATCGACACCTACATTGAGACATCAAACAATACATAAAAGAAGGAAACTCAAAATCAGCGTGTTTTTGTTTACAAATAATCAGACAACATTATGCATAAACAAGAACACTAGTGATATTAATTCCAGACTGAATAGCAAACTGTATAACACTAACAATGTTGATTAAAAAACAAAGGCACATGAGCTATGGAAATGTATAAAAAAGAACGAACCGATTGTGGGAGAAAGATCTT
This sequence comes from Psophocarpus tetragonolobus, assembly GCA_037954015.1. NCBI lineage: Eukaryota > Viridiplantae > Streptophyta > Magnoliopsida > Fabales > Fabaceae > Psophocarpus > Psophocarpus tetragonolobus. Next base: position 41,399,985 of record CM075688.1, on the reverse strand, counting down.
CAAAGGAATCTGAGGTGAAAGAAAGGAGGAGACTGCTTTTGCCAACACCTGAGTCCCCAATCATCAACAACTTAAACAAATATTCGAATTCCGGGGTTGAACTTGAATCCATAGCAATAAACTGATTCAATAATAAAATAACAATTTAAAACAAATAATCAAATGTCATTGTATGTTACAAATCCTATGTCCAACAGAATCTATTCTAAAACTCATTTGATTGATAAGAAAATGTGCATTGGCATGAAAATAAAGTGATTGAAAGAGGAAAAAGTTTGCATGCCTAAGAATTAAGAGAATCAAATCCTAGAGGAACTGGTAGCAGAGGAAAGTCAGAATAAAATATCAACAAAGAAAATAAAACGGAACTGTGTCCGAATTACCTGGTCATCATTCCACTTTTTTCTTTAATTATTTCTTCTCCTTCAGGATCTGAATTATTTCTAATCATTATTGTTAGATTTCATTTTATCCCATCACCCTTTCTTGCATTGACAAATATAACAAAAGTTAAAATGATAATCAATAAAAAAATTATTCAAATAAAATGGAAAGACTTAGCAAAAAATAAAAAATTATAATTTTTGGAAAGATAGTTTAAAAGTTTCTACATTTTGATTCAATTATTAGCTATATTGTAGAACACCATAAAATTTAAACTCAAAGTGCACTTAACTTTAAGGATAAAAATTAGATAATAACACATTGTTACTCGTACATTGAAAACTAACTTGCATAAACGGATAAGTGCACTTAGGCAATAAACTAATTAATTAATAACACATTGTTAATTATGATGTATTTTCTCTATGTAGTGATTTCTCACTCACGCTAATGATTCGACGCATACTGAACTATTTTATAGAATATTTTGGGGAAAAAATCCAATAATCTAACATTTTCTAATTATACATTGTTAGTAAAAATTGAGCGTAGTATAACCATATAAAAACGACTATTATTTATAAAAATAAAACTGAAAATGTAGACTTGTGTTTGATAATAAAATGTAAATAATTTTTAAAAAGATAAAAGAATCCACTCATACATAAAAACGAAGGTGACACTAGTTTACCTAAATTCTACCTAGTTATTTTTCCTTATCTGACCCTTGCTAGGTCCATTAGTCCATCATATATTCATAAATTTCACGGAGATCGGCACCTTATGAAAATGTTTAGTGGTACATTTGGGTTGGGCAAGTTTCTCAATTTTCCTTCTCTAAAATATCTAATTATCATTAACTTAATACTGGTTAATATTAGACTTGGGCATGAAATAACGAACTACATTCAATTTCAATTGAAAAATGATATATTTACATTCATATGCTATTTTACACTTAATAAGAGAAAGAAAAAAGAAAAAAGTATAAATATGATAGAATCTATGATATCATAGGATGAGAGAGATAAAAAAAATGTGTTTATAAGATGTATAAATTAAATAAGTATATATATATATATATATATATATATATATATATATATATATATATATATATATATAATCCAGTTTGAACCTTTGGGTAGGCTCTGCAGGATCAACAACAATAGTTGCACGGAGTACGGTAGAATTCCCCGGTATGGTCATTTGGAAAGTCCCTCTGAGGACGACTCCCATACAATTCTTGCAAGAGCTAGAGAAGTATCTACGGGTAAAGCACCATATCCATATAGCTATTTTCCACCTAAGCTCCGCCATCCATTCCAAGTTTAGAACCTAGGGAATAATCTCCCAATCAAACAGCTGACGAAGGAGATGAGCGAAATAGGGAATCTACTGGATAGGGTTCCATTAGCGGAGACTCTTGGAACAGCTGGAGTAAGATATATACATATAATCACTCTTTTTAGCTACACGATACTTGGCTTGGGTAGGTAGGTTTGCTTGTAATAAAAAGTAGCATTTTCTGGGCTTAGTTAAAACTAATAAAAAGCTACTTTGGTACTTAGTGGGTTTATTAAGCTTTCTTTCTGCTATTGCTATTTACAGCCACATTTTCATTTTTCATGCTTCCTTTGAAGGAGCCCTTAGATGTACATTTCAACCTGGTTGTCGCTGCCTAAGATGGGATTTCAATGTGGTTGATGCAGAGTCCTTTGCAAAGGAAACCATTTAATTTAACTACATGATGTTGGAGGCTTCTTTTGCAAACCCTTGGGCACCTTCATGATGTCGTAACTCAAACTCAAAAGCGAAGACAACAATAAAAGAAAAAGAAGGATTTGGAAAATGTAGGTGCCAAAAGCAAAGATAGTGTAGAAATTGAAAAGGAGTTGTTGAAAAAAAAGTAGAAATATGAAAAATTGCGTAATTTGAAATAACATCGTCTAAAATTTGAATTCTCACCTATCATTTTAATTTTTTTTAAAATTCTCATTTTGCCCCTAAACCTAATTCTCTCTCCTTAAATACCCTTTCCCAACCCTTTTTCTCCCATGCGTCATCCTTCTTCATCTATTTTTTCTCCTGCCTAAACTAAGTTCCCATCTCCCCCTTCTTACTTCTTCTTTTTGTTTCGTGAAGCTCCTCCCCTACTCCATTTGGTAGCTTCCTCTTCGTGAAGTTTTTTCTTATTTGATGTTGTCTTCAAATCTTTTCACTCTTCAAGAGGCCTCTTCGGAGAGTAAAAAAATTGATAAACAATTTTTTTAAAATTTTATACATAAAGTTATTATTAATTATTTTTAGTTTAAAAAGACTAAAATTGTTTTAGATTTATACAGAAAATTATTATTAAAGGTGTAATTTTTTAGTGTTGCTAATTTTTTAATTTATTATTTAAGATGTTTTAAGTAAAAAAATATTATTTTTTTTATTTGTTAATATTGTTTACAACACTTTTACAGATATGTCTAGGATACATGGAGTTGTCTACGATTTTGATGTTGCTAGTCATGAACATGTACGTCCGACTGTCTCTACACGTAGAAGCGGATGCTGATACAACATCATGCAATTGAAAACCAACTAGTTGTGCACAAAGTACCTGTGACATTGGGTTTTCCAAAAGGACCGGAAGATACTACTCTTTTGCAAGTGCCATCTGGAATGGCAAAGTAAGTATATTATGTTTAATTTTTTTTGTATAATAATTACATTGATAATGTATTACATGTAGTATATTAATTATGTTTTTAGTATAATATTATGTTTAGTATATTAATTTATATAATTAATTACATGTTTCATATAGTTTTTTAATTAATTATTTGGTTAGTATAGTTAATTATGTAACAGTATTCTATATATCCTATTTCCATGATCAATTTTTTTTAACTTATTATTGGTTACAAGGAAATAATTTATTTTCTTAATTAGTTTTTATCTCATTCCAATATATAATCATTTTTCTTTAGTTATTTATTTAACCTAAGCGAAAAAAAGAATTCATAAACAAAACCATATTTATATATATACATAAGTCATATTTTCAAGATTATGTATTTCTATTTCATATAAAAAGATAGAGAAGATTTTATTTATGTACAAATCTCGCCTTTACTTTTTCCCTATGTTATAAAAACCGGACCAATCAGTTCACCCAAAGAACTGGTGAACTTGGTATGGTAACCTGTAGAACAAAAAACTAGTAGTAAAACCAGAAAATCGGTGAAAACCAATGGTTTAACCGATTTGTATTTTTAAAAAATCAATAAAAATGGGGTTTAACTCAACAATATGAAGGTGTATTTAGTAAAATTACTTTTATCATTATATAATTACAACTTTAATACTTTTTTTCTTTTATAATCTTAATTATTATAGTACATTAATAATAAAAAAATATTTTATTAAGACCAGTTCAACCGCTAGTTCAATAACTTTTGAACTAATGAACCGTAAACCAGTGCTTTCACAGATTCGATCACCGGTCCGGTTTTAAAAACATAGCTTTCTCCCACTACTATATTCACATGATCGGTGGAAAAATATTCATTAATGGATTTGTGTAATTAGTAGGCAGAAAGTACAATGTGACAACCAAAGGTCCTTCAATTACTAAGGTCCTCCCTGATCATTGACAAATACTAAAGTGGAAACGTCAATCCCCCTAAACATGACTGAGTTTTCAATCACATTAGTATTCAATTTCATGCTTGGAAGCATTGCTAAAATAACTGTGAAGAAAGAGTTTGGGTAGTTAGGTACGTCTATCTTTTTAAATTCGCATTTTCATATATATATATATATATATATATATATATATATTGAGAGAAAAATAAAAGAGTGAGAACAACTATCATGTAAATAATTTAAATAATAACAATTAAATAATAGAAGAAATATATATATATATATATATATATATATGTATTGATATACAACTATTTATATAAAAAAATGATAATATATATTAAGAGAAAAATGACAATAACAATTAAATAACTATTTATAATAATTCATATATTTCACCTTAAATATTTACTAAAGGATACAATGATATTTCACCTTATTAAATAATTATAACTAAAAGTAACATAACATAATAAATAAAGTGAGGTTAGGAACACCCTATAAATAATTATAACTAAAAATAACATAAAATAAACATCTATAATATTTAAAAGTGATAAATGTCTCCTCTCTTACCTTAACAATTGGAGCAATACAATAGTTATAATTTTTTTTAAAATAGTAACTTATTCAACGTTACTCACTCTCAGCTTCTTTCACTTTTCAATCTTACTCACATTTTAACCTCTCTTATAGATTTTCACAATTCCAATCTGCCATAATTACTACTACATGACTTAGTTTATTTTCCTTAGATATAGATAAGTGTAGTTGGTAAAAGATTAGACTTATCCTTTGTTGGTTTTTTTTCTCTTGTTTTAAGAACATAATGTGTTTACATTTTTTTTTATTTATATAACAAACTTTTTTATATATATCTTTATTTATATTTAGAAACTTAAATTAAAAATTGGAATTCTAAAAATTATCATTCAATAAAAATTTATCATCCCTTTTATAATAACCTAACAATTATTTATAAAAAAATAAACACTTCAACTTAAGTATAAAAAAAATTATATCTTATACTATATATTTAATATGTACTTTGAAAGTATTTATCTGTTGTATTCACTTATACAATATATTCTATAAACTTCAATGTTAAATTTTTACATTTAATAATAATAATGAAATATTCTACTAAAAATTTAAAACATAATAGTTGTATATTTTAAAATATTTCAATTGAAAATTTAGGATAATCTGATAATATAATTAGATTTTATTTGAATTCATTCAATTTACTAAAATTTTAAAATTATATAATTCAATATTTTATTAAAACTCTGACAATATTACAAATTGCATGTAGTATATTAATGTATTTAATTAATTATATTTTTAGTAATAGTAATTTAATTTATTATTTTTTTAGTGTAGTCAGTCAATTATTTTTTTAGTATAGTTATTTAATTATTATTTTTAGTATAGTTATTTGATTAGTTAATTATGTGTCTGGTAGTTTATTCATTTTTTGTAGGTTCGTGCTAACCTTAAATACATATCACACGGACAGAAATTGCGATTAAATAGAGAGTCTCACTCTGAAATTAAAGACTCTATTATGGATTGTGGGTTATTCCCTTAATTAGTTGTATAGATGCAAGAAAATGTCTAGTTTCCATCTACCTATCGAGAAGACGACCATCACACTTAATGATGTGTCCTATTTTACTGCCTTTGTGGAGAGATGATATTGTTTGTGCCTTTGTGGAGAGATGATACAAGAAAATGTCTAGTTTCCATCTACCTATCGAGAAGACGACCATCACACTTAATGATGTGTCCTATTTACTGCATCTACATGTGATGGGTTTGTTTTACACCTATGAATACATGAACATGGACATGGTCGTTCCCATTCTGATGGACCTACAGGGTGTATCACTACAGGAAGCCTTTGACGAGTTATCGCTTGTAGATGCAGGTAAGTACATTTGTCTTTACTAAGGGACAGGTATCAAGCAAGATGTGCAAGTAGCATGGAAGCAGGCCGCTCGAGCATATCTATTGCACTTTGTTGGGTGCACGATATTTGCAGACAAGAGTGTTGGAACCAAAGGAACTACATTAAAGTTTGATGAGGTTTTGGTTTTCTTTTCTCTCTTGTTTTTGCTCTTAAATCAATTTTATGGTACCAAACACGTTTATAGGTATGATACTTATATTGTGTATTTTAGATAGGCTTGAGAATGTGTTTGGGATTGTTTTGGATAGATTACATAGGCTGGGTTGTGCTGGAAAAGCTTTAAAAATGGATTACTTGCAAGATTTCTTAGAATCGGAATTGATGCTCTATGTGGTAATCGATTACCTGATTTCAGTAATCGATTACTCCCGAGAACAAGCACTTCGGACTATTTTTGTGCAAGATATAAGGTAATCAAGTGGGTAATCGATTACCTTGCATCAAAACTTATATAAAAGCATTTTGAAAATAGATTTTACAACTTTTGATCAATTCCAATCAAGTGCTTGCTTCTCTTGTATGATTTCTAAGAATTCTCTCCAAGATTCATACCCATTTTTTATGGTTTGAAGGTGCTCCATTTTCAAGATTCAAGGAAGAGACTCTATTGAGTTCTAATATTTCCATTTGGGTATTCTTCACTTCAAGTGATACTGTTCTATACCCTTTCTTTTTGTTTTTGTACAAGGTTAGCAATCTCTTGAGGTGTTCTTGAGATTGTTGGGAAATTTTGCAATGGGGTGTTGCAAGTGAGGCGTTGTGAGTGGCGAGGTGTCACGGTGTAACAAACTCTTGAGGGATGCAAAAGGAAGCCTCTTCTTTTGTAGTTTAAATCTTTCCAAGAGTAAAATTTGTATGTGTGGTGTGCATATACTGAGATTTTAGTGGAAAATAGATTAGCAGAAGGCTAAGTCTGTAAATTGGATGTAGGTCAGTTAGACTAAACGAGTATAAATCATTGTGCAAATTCTCTCTTCCTTATACTCTTTAATTTCAGTCTTTATTGAATTCTTGGAGCACTAACAACTGGGTTTTTGCAACTGTAATTGGTTTGTTAAGTTTTCTTGCTGCGGATTGTATTCTTGTTAATCATATGCTTGAGTTAGAATTTGGGTTTTGACCTATATTTTTGTGGGTTTGATTTTTATTCTTTCTATCCTTTCCTTTTGATTCTGAATCACTTGAAAGATAATTCTTGCTAACTTTCTCTTCTATTTCATTTGAAATCATTTTTTAAGGAATTGAATTGATTGGAGCTTTGCCTTAAGGGTTGAATTCTTGAAAATCTATTTTTGTAAAATAAGGTAGATTTTGAAAATTTAAAAAAAGGGTCTGTTTTTTAAAATACTTTGATACTATTGAATAGAAAAGTTTTGAAAAATAATTTGGTGAATCTATTCAACCATCCTTTCTAGATTCTCCCCTGAGACCAACAAAGAGTCACACTCATGTTTGTGTAACATATCTGTAATTGTTCGATGACCTTGAGCAGGTGACTAACTATTCTTGGGGTGTGACTACATTGCCACATTTGTATCACCATCTTGATAATACAAGCTACAATATAACTAGACAATGTGTGTTACACGACTTTGATTCAAGTTAGAACTTTTCACAAAATTCGGTTATGTTTATTAAATTTCTCATCCATACGTGTAACCTTTAAAAATTTTAACTTAAAAAATGTAATTAAAAAATAAATTACAAATTTTAAAAAAATTAAAACAATGAAAAAAATACATAAATGTAAAAATAAAACACATAATAAAATGAAATAAAATATAAATTAACTAAATTTTTTTATTAATTTTACTTTTGAAATTCATGATTTAAAAGAATATACATAAATAAAAAATAAATTTTAAAAAATTCAAAAATATGATTAATTTTTTTCTTAATTTTTTTTAATTTATTTGTATATGTAGATATGTTTTTCTAAAGTATGATTTTACAAACAATTCAAGTTAATTTATATTTCATTTTATTCTTTATGAGTTTTATTTTTATATTATGTATTCTTTATGTTATTTTAAACTTTTTAAGTGCTTTGTAATATAATTTTTAATTTAAAGTTTTTAAATTAAGATTTTTAAACCAAATATTTCAAATTATTTTTAATTTATTTGGTAAAAAATATTTAACTTAGAAAATATAAATTGAAAAATAAATTACAAGACATTTCAAAAAATTAAAACAATGAAAAAAGATACGCAAAGTACAAATAAAACACATAAGAAAATTTAAAAAGATTTTAAAAATAAAAAATGGAAAAGATAAAAATTTTAAAACTTTTTAAAGTTAATTTGAATTTCATTTTTTATTTTTTATGTGTTTTTATTTTTATATTGTGTATCTTTTCCATTATTATAAATTTTTTAAATGCTTTGTAATTTATTTTCAGTTTAAAATTATTAAATTAATATTTTTAAACCTAATATTTTAAATTATTTTAAATTTATTTAACTAAAAGGAGTTTAAATATTAAACTTAACAAATATAAATTGAAAAATAAATTACAAAATATTTTCAAAAAATAAAAATGATGAAAAATGTAAAAATAAAACACATAATAAAATAAAATAAAATAAATATAAATTAACTAAAAAAATTGTATTTCATTTTTTATGTGTTTTGTTTTTCTGGTGTACATGGATGTTCCCTCACGAGTGACACCACATCATATTCTCTCTCCTACATGGATGTTCTTGTTACTTCTTATTTGAATTTGAATTTTAGAAGTGTCATGTCACTTTTCTCCAAAATTCAAATTCAAACTAGAGGGAACATAGATCCTAAATTCTAGGGACTTATTTGGTTTTTTCTTCTTTTTTCTACTTGGCCTTAACTTGGATGTCTAAGTCCAAACCTCCCCCTATAAATCACCCTTTCACGCACTCTTGTAAGATTCTTAGCTTATTTTATACAAATTAGACTTTGTGAGACTCTTGAGAGTGTCTTTTTCTCTCAAACCTTTGTTGGTCCCAAAGGGGAATCTAGAAGGGGAGGTTGAATAGATTCACCAAATTATTTTTCAACAATTTCTATTCAATAGTATCAGAGTATTTTCAACAACGACCCCTTTTTGAAATTTTCAAAATCACCTTCTTTTGTAAAATTGGGTTTTCAAGAATTCAACCCTTAAGGCAAAGCACCAATTAAATCAATTACTCTAATGATGATTTCAAACAAAGTGGCTAAGAAACTTAGCAAGAATGTTTAATCAAATAGTTCAGAATCAAAAGAGAGCAGTAGAAAGAGTAAAAATCGAACCACCAAAATATGGGTTAAAACCCAAATTTAAAGTCAAGTAATTATATATCAAGATTTAGATCAGCTGCAAGAATTCAATAAAGACTAAATTTAAAGAGTATAAGAAGAGAGAATTTGCACAGTGATTTATACTGGTTTAATCCAACTGACCTACATCCAATTTACATACTTAGCCTTCTGCTAATCTACTTTCCACTAAAATCTTAATACATGCACACCACACATACAAATTTTAACCCCAGAAAGATTTAAATCACACAATAGGAGGCTTCCTCTTGCACACTACAAGATTTTGCTACACCATGATACCCTGCCACTCACAACGCCTCACTTCCAACACCCCGCTGCAAGATTTTCCCACAATCTCAAGAAAACTTCAAGAGATTGTAAACCTAGTGCAAAAACACAGATAAGGTACAGAATAATATCACCTGATGTGAAGGATACCCAAAAAAGAAAGATTAGAACTCAATGGAGTCTCTTCCTTGAATCTTGAATTAGAAGCACTTTCAAACCATAAAAAATTGGTATGAATATTGGAGAGAATTCTTAGAAATCATATGTGAGAAGCAAACACTTGATTGGGCTGTTCAAAAGTTGTTAAATTTGTTTTCAAAATGCTTTTATATCAGTTTTTATGCAGGGTAATCAATTACCCACTTGATTACCTGATATCCTGCACAAAACTGGACCAAAGTGCTTGTTCTCGAGAGTAATCGATTACTGAAATTAGGTAATCGATTACCACAGAGAGCATCAATTATAGTTCTAAAAGTTCTTGCAGGGTAATCGATTATATTTTTAGGTAATCGATTACCTTACCTAAAAGTCCATTTTTGAAGCTTTTCCAGCACAACCCAGCCTATGTAATCTATCCAAAACTATCTAAAACATATTCTCAAGCCTATCTAAAACACACAATACAAGTACTGCATCTATAAATGTGTTTGGTACCATAAAATTGATTTAAGAGCAAAAACAAAAAGAGAAAAGCAAAACCAAAACTCCACAAGTCTTCAATGAGTTCCTTTGGTTCCAACAATCTTCCCTTTTTTGGTTTTGATGAGGCAAACCACTCTTCGAGCCTCTCTTAGGTTGAGCTTCATTCTTCTTGTACCACAATTCTTTGCTCTTGAATCAAAGCTTGAAAAATGTAGGAATGACTTCACCAAGTCTTCTCCCCATGGCTTCACCATATCTTCTACAAAGCTTATACAAGTCTTCTCCCCTTTTTGGCACTTCAAACAAAAAAAGGTGAAATAGAAAAGATGCATATAATAAAAGTGATATGTTAAGGATAAAGAAATAGCTAGGAAAGCAAGTTCCACAAGGAAGAAACTTCAACTAGTGCAATGCATAGTCTGCATTCAACATATTCTGCAGAATTATGTAGAAAAAATGCTGCATAATGAACCAATAAACCAGAGAAAACTGCAAAAATTTGAACTTTCATGAACCTGCAAAAATAGGATATGAAGCTTCCTCTGTTCCTTATCAAATAGGGTTCAAGTTAGCTTAAATAAAATTTGCAAGTAGTAAATTAATACAACAATCAGCCAATACACAAGTTCAGACCCAGGAATTAAGCTTTCATTAATGATATGAATGATATTACATTGAAGCATAGAAATTAAGAGTACAAGATTAATCAAGGTACCAACATAGATTCTGAATTCTGAAAAGAAACATGTAAAAGGCTGAGAGAACGAATAAACATAAAGACAAGTGCAAGGAAGATAAGATGAAAGACAAGACACAAAAGATGCAATTCCTAAGATGCCTAAGCCTAAAATGAAGATGCACAGACACGTCCTAATTCTATGGACCGGGGAAGGGAACATCCAACAAATCCAACCTCTCCAAGATTGATTACAAGGAGTCTTTTATCTCCAGAAACTCCCTCACTTATGAAGCACGTAATTCCCCCATTTGCTTTAGGATCATGTCTTTAAAAGGAGTCAGCACCTTTGGTTCCACTGAGTCATCTTCATCCTCAGCTTCAAGTTCTTCCTTTGTTAGCCATCCTTCATCGGTTTTAATAAACTTCATCATCTTCAGAGCACGGTCTTTGACAAAGTGAACATCTCTTGGAAACTCCCTTGCTTTATTAAAGGTGTCCACACCAAATTTATCCAAGGCTTTAGAAATGAAGACTATATAAGGACATTTATACTCATCTAGACGATGATTTTTCAGCATGTTGTCCTTGATGACATTTACCCAGTTGACCTTGATGTTGTTCTTAATGGCACACATTAAGATCATGTCTTCTTCTAAAATTTGAGCATGATTGCTCCCACATGCAGCCAGTATTCGAGCAATGGAGTAGTGCAACAGTTTGTCATCAACCTTCATTCCTCCAGTATTAAACACAATCTTCTTTTTCAAATCTCTTCTTCCACTTCTACCTGATTCCCAATCATCAGGTTTGACTAGCATAGATTTAAAGACCTTCATCTTCCTATAATTAACCCCATTCTATTTGAGGTCGTCCACGTTAGCACTTATTCCAACATTAGCAACCCCTCCAATAGTCAAAAACATCTCCTCAGTCAAAACAATCTTCTTCCTTTTCACCTCAGAAACCAAATTCCCATAATCATCTAGCCTTAGATTAGGATAGAAGATCCTGACTAGATTAGGTAAAAATTTCCTTTGAGTTGAGAGAATTTTGACAACCCTTGGAACTCTAGGTCATCATGGAAGTTGAATCCATTCTCAGTAAGCCAGGAAAAGATACACTTCCCTACTCACATAGCTTCTGTTGAAGTGGTCCTATTGTTCTTGGGATGAGAACCACTCGTGATAGTATTCTCTAGTTTTGCTGGAGAGCCTTGTGCAGGAGGTTTTGGGGTAGAAGGCTTCCTAGGAGTGAGCTTAGGCTAAAATTCCCTTCTTGTGGCAGTGTGTTTCACCCTCTTCTTTTGACTAGAGCTCTCTTCTTCCATGGTTAGGATTTTGATGGAGCAGATTCGAGATTGAGAGGATAGAAATTGAAGGATTAAGGTGATTTAGGTTTTTGTAGAACCCTAGTTTCTTGAGGAATTTTTGCACTTGAAACTTCTCTTGGAATCAATTTGGAAATTTTGGAATGAATTGGATTAGCGCCCTTTTGTATTTTGAACTCAGAATTGAAAAACTGATGCAACTAATCGATTACTGCTTTTGGGTAATCGATTACCATGAGGTCTGGGACTAATTTTGAAAAATCCAGCCTCTGGGATAATTGATTACCTGTAGTGGTAATCGATTACTACAGAACAAAAACTCTTGTACATGCAAATTATGCAATCTCATTCCGTTTTATCAAAATGCAATGCTTCTAATGCATTAATAATCATCAAATGTCATCAATTTTCAACCAATTCATGCAAGGACTTATAAGTCCATTCAGTCCAAACAATTTATGCATTCTAGGATCAATCAAACATAATCAAAGTTATAGTTCATGAGCACTTACTATGTCAAGCTCTCTTCTGAGCTTGTAAACCGTTTCCCTTTGCAGTGGTTTTATGAATATATCAGCTGTCTGGAACTCCGTTTCTATGTATTGGACTTCCCAGTCTCCTTTTTCTACATAATCTCTCAAGAAGTGATGACAAATCTCTATATGCTTTGTCTTTGAGTGAAGTATAGGATTCTTTGTCATATTTATTGTACTTGTGTTGTCACACTTGAGAGGTATTTCATTGATTGTGATGCCAAAACCTTCAAGTTGTTGCCTCAGCCATAAGGATTGGGCACAACAACTTCTAGCAGCTATGTATTCTGCCTCAGCAGTTGATAGGGCCACACAGGCTTGCTTTTTGCTTGTTCAAGATACTAAACTATTTCCAAATAAGTGACAAGTTCCACTCGTACTTTTCCTGTCCAACTTGCAACTTGCAAAGTCTGGGTCATAAAAGCCAATTAAGAAAGAATTTGTACCTTTGGGATACCACAATCCCACATCAAGTGTTGCTTTGAGGTACTTCATGATCCTTTTTACTGTTGTCATGTGTCCTTCTTTTGGTGCAGCCTGATACCTAGCACACAGACAAACACTGAACATAATGTCAGGTTTACTAGCATTTGAATATAGTAGCGAACCTATCATTCCTATGTATTTGGACACTTCTATTGGATGTCCTTTCAAGTCAGCATTTAGGTAGCAGTTAGTTCCCATTGGAATATTGGAGGCTTTGCACTCTTCCATGTCAAATTTCTTGAGTAGCTCGTTTGTATATTTGGTTTGATGAAGGAAGATTCCTATCTTCATTTGCTTTACAGGAAGAAATTCAGTTCCCTCATCATGGACATTGTTCAAAAACATAAATAAGGGTACAAAACAACACCACCTGATGTGAAGAATATCCAAACGAAAAGATTAAAACTCAATAGAGTCTTTTTCTTGAATCTTGAAATTAAAGCACTTTCAAACCATAAAAAATGGGTATGAATCTTAGAGAGAATTCTTAGAAATCGTATGAGAGAAGCAAACACTTGATTGGATTGATCAAAAGTTGTAAAATCTATTTTCAAAATTCTTTTATATCAGTTTTGAAGCAGGGTAATTGATTACCCACATGATTACCTAATATCCTGCACAAAACTGGTCCAAAGTGTTTGTTCTCGGAGGTAATCGATTACCACAGAGAGCATCAATTCCTGTTTTCAAAAATTCTCGTAGGGTAATCGATTACCATTTTTAGGTAATCGATTACCTTACTTAAAAATCTATTTTTGAAGATTTTCCAGCATAACCCAACCTATAAAATCTATCCAAAACCATCCCAAACATATTCTTAAGCCTATCTAAAACACATAATACAAGTACCACACCTATAAACGTGTTTGGTACCATAAAATTGATTTAAGAGCAAAAGCAAAAGAGAAAAGCAAAATCAAAACTTCACCAAACCTCAATGAAGTTCCTTTGGTTCCAAACTCTTGACATTTCTTTAAAGTTTTCTTTATATTTTTTGACCATGGAGTTTCAATTTAGAATATATATATATATATATATATATATATATATAATGGTTATAAGAGTATATGTAAATCATTTAAAGTGAAATTGTTATGATATAAAGTTTGCAAAACATTCTTTGTATGTTCATCTTGAAATCAAGAAATATTTCACTAAAATCAACCTTTGTCCTAAAGAAGATTGATAGTTGAAAATGTATTTGAAAAGTTTTAATATTGTGAAAAATCCAATAGAGATTTTATAAGATAACATAATGCATGGAAATTTAATTGGACTTAAAATGGTACAGAAAAAAAATCTTTATTTTTAAAAGAGATAATGTATGTAGCCCCATGTTTTAGGGTATTACAGAATGCATAAGCTTGCATTGCATGATCGTCATTAGCATGAACGAATTTATGTGTGTAGATGTATAATCTTTGTCATGCATGTGAAATAAATTTATATGTTTATTTGTTGCACTTTAGTTAACTATTCATTCTCTTTATAAGTGCTTTAGCACGCATGAGACATATTCTCACCCCATTGCTACTTGTTGTTGCATTTTGTTTGGGTTAAACATCACTTTCAGGTGAGCAAGATCTTGACATATCATGGGTGATGAAGCTCCGGCTTTTCTTTATCTTTTTTTGTTGAACTGCTCTGATTAGGTGTGACATTGGGCTAGAGAGGATTAGTTAATACTTTTTCACATGTATTCAAATTATTTAAAGTTTCATTATGAGCTTTATTAATTGAGAATCTCGCAAAAGAAATTTTTAAAGCCTAACGTGTTTACTTATATGTCTACATTTTGTTATATCGTAGTTTTGGAAAATAAGTATATATTGCATTATGTGAATCCTTTTACTTAAGTGTCAAGTCTAGTATTTAAATAAAAAAAATTCTATATTATTTTGTAATTAAACAATAAAGATTTTTGGGGTAGAAAGGCATCACTTGAATGGTAGGTATTATGCAGCAGAGGTTCTGGAATTCTCCAGAGTCTCGCTGGGTAGCATGTTTCGCCTAGCGAAAAGTTAGCTCTATTAAGAAATTTAAAGACTTTGCACCCAACAAGGTGTCTCACCCAGCACAAACTTTCCCTTATCAAGAATTTCATTAGGTTTTCGCTCAGTGGCGTATCTTGCTGAGCGAAGTTACTTCACTAGAATAGTTTAATTCAAGTATCTCGTTGGGAAATCGTTGTCACTAAGCGAGGTACTCTTGTTCCTCATTAAGTCACTTTACTCGCTCAGTGAGAGTGTGCAGTACATAAATGGTTATTATTTGTTCAATTTCAATATTTTGAGTACCAAATTATATTGGAAATTATTTTAATTATGAGTAACAATATAGAATGTATTAGGAATTTCTAGATGTTACAAAAAGCACCTAAGGGATGTACTTAGATATCAACTAGGTGTCAAATGGGTCAAGTAGACGCCAAACAACAATGAGAATCAAATGAGTATGCTTAGACTTCAACTGGTTATTAAATGGGTCAGGTGGATGCTAGATACCAGTTTAGGGAAGTCAAATAGGCCACCAAGTATCCGAATTTAATGAGTTTTTAAAAAAACGTCAAGTCCTGTGGTTATGTGATTTGATTGCTTATGTCCATGTGAAACATAAGTGTGTGCGTTTGCGTGTGATTGTTTGATAATTGTATTGGTGTGAGAATTTTATTAATTAAAAAGTGTTTATTTTTAATTAAATTATTATTTAATAAGCTTACCTTTGCATTGTGTGTGTTTTATGTATGACTATGATGATCATGTTTAACACAAAAGCAGCGATCAGTGGCAATAACTAGTTGTTATGGAAGTTTTGTTGTTTTGATGTAATTATATATATGGATCCCTGCTTAGTATTTTGGTAACCTGAATATGTGGTTATGTAACTAAAGATATAACATTCTAATGTATTATGGACTTATGGATTATGGATGGTAATGTGTATGTATGTGCATTGAAAATCTAGGTTTTTGCATGTTAGAATGACTGAGAAATTATGCAGTTAGTGTTTTGGCAGTTTGTATAATCTTGTTGGGCGACAGGTCTTGCCCATCGCAAAGTTGCTTCTATCAATAAGTTTTGTGACTTTGCACCAGTGACATGTCTCGCTTAGCACAAAGCTCACTCTACTAGAAATTTTATGGGGTTTTTCGTTCAACAACACATCTCGCTAAACGAAGTTCCTTCACTGGAATACTACATCTCAAACTTCTCGCCAGGCGAGATGTTCTAATTCCTCGCTAGGCAACATGGCTCATTGGATGAGAGGTTCAATATGTGTTTTTCTTAACTCTTTTAAAATTTTAAGATTTTGAGTATAGTTTACATTAGAAATGAACTTAGAAGATGGTGAACAATATTATTTGTATTAGATTTTCTTAAGATGTTACCAGATAAATGACATAAAATAAAATAAAAATACTTGGTAAAAAATAGATAAAAAATACAAATAAGAAGAGAGAAATAAGTGAAAATATGTAAGAAATAATATAATATTATATTAAAATATTATGATTTAAAAATTAATATATTTATAAACTAAAAATAATAAAATTATATAAGATATGATCATTTATTTTTTTTAATATTAAAATTTATTAATAATAAAATAATATTTTTATTAAAAAATCAAAATATTATAATATTTATAAACATTTTAAAAGAATCCAAAAATTTATTGAAAAAACAGTCCACTTTGCATAGGTATCTTCTAAGTTGAGGTGTAACATGTGTTGTGTCACGGTATCAAGCAAAAGGTAGATACAAGCACATGTCACATCATCCCGTGATAAGCGCGCGCTTCCACCTCTGCTCATGTGCCAGCTTTTCAGTCACCGTGTCAACCACTAATTTTTATGCATTTATCGTTTAAAACATTTAATTCATTTTATTAAGTACTTTACTTATTTAAATAAATAGAGTATGTATTTTACGTTTTTAAATAATGAAATTTTTATATTTTCTTAATTGATATATTTAAGTTATTAATTAATAAATATTTATAGTTTCATAATTATATATTTTGGTATTTATTTATATCAGCATCTTAACTCGTCGAACAATAAATTTTATAAATTAATATTAAATGTATATAAATATTTAACTTATTTAAACTTTGATAGACATTATATTATAAGTTAATATAAAATAATTTTAATGAATAAATTATGAGAATTTAAATTTTATAAAAATTATTAATATTAAAAGTTAATCTATTTGACGTGTCTTTAACAAAGCTCACACGTAGAGCTGTCAATCTAGGCGACCCAACTCGGTCTGTGCTGTCGAACTTTTCAAACTAAATGAGCTAGGCCGATCCATATTTTGTACGGAGATTTTCATTTCACACTTACTCATTTCTCATTTAACACCTACTCACCTAAATAACTTTTGAAAAACTCAAAAATACCCTTTAACTTAATTATCTATCATAACACCTATCATAGTAAATTAATCTTATCTCTTTGAACATCTACTCTAATAAATTAATCACACTCACTCACATTTCAAAATAAAATAACTTATTCTATGAAATAAGCTTTTCAAATAAGAAAATTAATTAAAAAATTTATTTAACTATTTACATTATTTTTATAAAATTTTATATTTTAATAATATAATTTATTTAGAACATAATTTTTTAAAATTTTATATTTTAATATATAAAATTTATTAAAAAACCTTCTCTTAAATTTTTTTCTTCTTCGACGATACACAACCGGAGAAGTAAAAAAAATTACAAATTACTCTGGTTACTTTGAATCTAATTATATGAGGTTAATTCCTCTAATTACTTTGAGTCTAATTCCTCTAACTACAATCTTCGTCATCCTCATTACTCTAATTACTTGATGTCTAATTATATGACATTAATTACCCTAATTACTTTGACGTTAATTACTCTAATTACTATTACTTTGAGTCTAATTACATGACGTTAATGACTCTAATTATTTTGATTTTAATTACTCTAATTACATGATATTAATTACTATAATTACTTTGAGTCTAATTACATTGATGTTAATTATTCTAATTATTATTATTATTATTATTATTATTATTACACTATATTAATTACTCTAATTATTATTATTATTTCTGTTATAATTAAATTGAGATAAACAATATTTATGAGTAATTTAATTTAGACTAATAACATTTATGAGTAATATTTTTTTTTTGTTTTTTTCCTCTCCGGCTGTGCAACAAAATTTGCAAATTTTATAAATATTGTAATATGTTATAAGAGTAATATTATTGTTATTCGCAAAGTTTATAAATATTGTAATATATTATTTTTTTTGGTTATTTATAATATAAATTGTTAACATTTATGAGTAATTTATTTTTTTGTTATAATTAAATTGAGATTAATAACATTTATGATTATTAAATTTTTTTCCAAGTTTTTTCTTCTCCAGCGATGCAAAAAAAATTGTAAATTTTTTTACTTTCCGGTGTTACACTACCGGAGAGTAAAAAATAAAGGGCATAATGATACTTTTACCACTAGTAGGTGAAAAATGAAAAATGAGTAGATGTTAAATAAAAAACCCTTTTGTACGGGTCACATACAATCTAGTCCTATATTAGACCAACGGGTCAAAATAGGTCTTTTTTTAAAAAAAATCAAAATTCCAATTTTTATAAAAAATAAAATTTATTTTATAATACAAGTTCAAATCAATTCAAACAACATGCTAAATTAATAAAAAACACATAATAAATAAATATAAAATAACATAAAAATATATTTATGTGTATAATTTAATTTAGTGTATATTTTAGAACAACATAATTTTTATTTTTTAAAAATATATTATTAAATAAATATCAAACATACTTTTTATATATATATATATATATATATATATATATATATATATATATTAACAATATGAATAAATTCACTGCAAACATATTTTTATATGTAATTTATGTATATTTTTTATTTAATATATTTTTAATAATATATTATATACATTATTAATATATATTTTTAAAATTTATATATTTATAACGGTCCAAGTTCATTTACATAATTAAGTCAAATAGATCAAAATAAAAAAATTCACTTCTATTTAAATCTTCTATTTTAAAATTCAATCTAACCCATTTTAACACAAATTGACCCATCAAATCAAATTTATTTTGACAGTTGTACTTAAACATGGGGGCAAGCTTAGTTCTATTCTCAATGATCAAGATGAAGTTTTAATAGCATCAGACTTCTCTCCTGGGCAATTAAAACGGCATTGCTTCGACTACTTTCTTTCTATATGTTAAACTCGCTTTTACGTGTCTTTCTACGTTAAAATAAATTCTATCTTTTTATTTATATTTTTTATTGTTACAAAAAATCATATTTTTTATTAAATTAATTTATGATTATTAAAATATTTTTTTATAATAACCAAAATAATTCATAAAAATTTAATAATTATTTTATATTTTAATTAATCAATTTAGTAATTAAGCAAAAATATAGTTAATTTTTTTATAAAATAATACTAAATTATATTAATATTTTCTATAAAATAATATATTGATAAATATTTATGTTACATATTATATATAGATCAAACTATCACTTTATTTTTAAATTATTATATAATATATAATATATTATATAATACATAGTACATAGTACGTAATACGTAATATATAATATAAATATTTATCAATATATTATTTTATAAGAAATATTAATATAATTTAATATTATTTTATAAAATATTTAACAATATTTTTGCATATTAATAAATTTATTAATTAAAATATAAAATAATTATAAAATTTTTATGCATTATTTTGGTCTATTATAAAAAAATATTTTAAGTAATCATAAATTAATTTAATAAAAAATATAAAATTTTGGTTAGAATAAAAAAATATAAATGAAAGGATAGAATTTATTTTTACGTAGAAGGACGTTAAAAACGAGTTTAGCATATAGAAAGAAGTTGGTCGAAGCGATGCGCATGACAGGTGCGCACAGGAGAGAAGTCACATCAGGATCGGAGGGTCTGAGCATAGCTGTGTCATCTGAAGGACAAAGTTGTTTTCGACGTGGTATTGGGTTCGCATGGTGCTAACTAATGATGTCAACCTTATGTTTGTGATTTTCTGACTTATACTTGTTTAAGCTAAAAATTACGAAAACAGGAGTAGTAAACTTAATATTTATGAAAATAGTGTAGTATGATTTGCCAGATAGAGAAATTTTAAATTATTTAGCGGTTTCACGTAGATATTGGAAGGTGTTATTTTTATTAATATGTTATAAGTGTGTGAATTAATTAAAAATAAAAATTAAATTTAATTTAAATATGATTAATAAATTAATTTTGAAATAATTAGTTGTGATATTTATATTTATGTTTATGTTTTATTTTGATGAAATTGATTGGATTTATGTGATTTTAAATAATGGAATTACATAGAGTAATGGTTAGTTAGGTGGAGAATGAGTATAGTAGATTTTTTTTTAATTGAGATTGTTGGGTTAATTTTATAGGAATTTGTTTAGAAAAATCTATTTAGAGAAAAGGGATTATGATTAGCAAAGTTGAATTATTAAACACACCCCAAGTCCTATTACATTTCCTTTTCTTCATTCTTCTTCTTTTTCAATTTTCTTCATTCTTCTTCTTCTTCAATTTTCTTCATTCTTCTTCAAGCACCTTTCTCTGCCTCCACTCCTTCCATTTCTTTTAATCTTAAGTGCAGATCCTAGTGGGTAAGTTTGATTATATTTCCTTGAGCCATTTTCCTTCTCTTTAAGGTCCACACATGTTTGTGGAAGATAATTTACTTTGAAATCCTAATTTCTTTGATTATCTCTTATTTTGGAGATTTTGTTAGGTTTTGAGATATTTGTTCAATTAAGCTATTTTGAGAGTACTTTTTAGGTTCTTTTCTTCTCAATGTTCAGCTGAAAGGAGAAATAGGTAAGAAAAACTCCACCTTTGATTTTAGTTTATGAAAATTTGATGATATGTGAAGTTGATTGGTTTTGAGTTATTGAACTTTTAATCTTGAATTAAGTGGTAAAAAAAATTGGGTGTTTTGTGTAATTGTGATAAAGTATATATCTTTGGAATGATGATTTGAGTTGTTTGTTCTTTGTAAATGTGTTGAGATATTTGTATGATGCATGTTGAGTTGATGAGTATGATGGAATGTGGTGTGGCATGTTACAAAGAGGTAATAGAGCCTACTTTGTGGTGCATTGAGTTAGGGATACTGCTAAGGTCTTTGTGATCCTGGTGCTTAGGTTGAGTAGGGTGAGAATGCATCGAAAGGATATACTCAGATAGCAACTGAGTGTCAGTTGTAACATCGTAAGATTCTAATATTATTCATACTAATAATTCAATTAATTTCTCATACAATTGAGGTTTCAAAAACAAAAATATAAAATTTCCATTATATTGCATTCAATACTAAAGCATACATGACAATTCATTTTCAAATCTGAATGTTAATTGATTACCCTATTTAGATAATCGATTACCTTCAGATTTGGTCTCTTAATTGCAAGCTTTGTGGAATAATTGATTACTTGATTATGTTAATTGATTAAAACAAAGAACATGAAACTGATTACCAAGGTCTGTTACTTAATTAAAACCATTTTGAAACTGATTTTTTCAAGAGAGAATGAAGGGAATTTAGGTTGTCAAAAGAGAGAAAACAAGTTTACAAAAAAAAGAAACCTTTTGAAATCAAGAAAAACCAAGAAAATTAATGTATTGAGATTCAAGATTTGTTGATTGGAGGAGAAAAGATTGTAGAACTGTGTTTATACTTTTGGGTATTCATCCATAATAGTTGATATTGTTCTTTACCTATCTTTTTTGTGTTTTTTGTACATGTTTGGATAATCTCTTGATGAGTTCTTGAGGTTATTATGGAAATCTTGCAACTAAGTGTTGTAAGTGAGGCATTGTGAGTGAAGAGGTGTCATGGTATAGCAAACTCTTAGGCAGTGTAAGGAGAAACCTCTATTTTTATGTTGTTTTGATCTTTATGTGAAAAATTTGTATGTGTGGTGTGCATGTATCTTGGTTTTTTGTGGAAAGCATATTAGCAGAAGGCTAAGTATGGAACTAGATGTAGGTTAGATTGACTGAACCAGTTAAAACAATTTGCAAATTCTCTCTATCTTTTAACTCTTTATGTTTGATTGAAAAGATAGTTTGAAAGAATTGTGTTAGCTTTTTTTATGTAGTGGAACTAAATCTTTACACTGAAATAAAATTGATCTTTGTGTATTATAAATGTGAATTTTGTTAATAACAAAATAGTATTGAATTTAATTGTTTTAAGTTGAATCTTGAAATTGTGTATCATTACATATTGATCTTGCTATTAAAGAAAGCTAAATGTTTGTATTGGAAAAATTGAATATTGGTTAAGTGTGTATTTGAAAGTCATAGTTGAAGGAATTATTATTAGTTTAGCATGGTGTTTGAAATTTTAGAAAAAAGTTGACTCTTAAACATTGTTTCAAGTTTATTTGAAATTGTTTTTGGAAATTTCTTTAATGGTGATTTTTGAAAAAGAAATTTGTGAAAATATTTTCTGGAATCTATTCAATCCCTCCCCTTTCTAGATTCCCCCTACGAGCAAAATTATTTATTTTAGTTTTATTTTAAATCTTATTACTCTCCATCATAAATTAATTATGATAAATTTTGGTTTACAAAATTTTGATTGATAAAAACTATTAGCCTTGGAATCATTAATAACTACCTTATATTCTTATATGTGTGTATTATATTTTATTCAATAGATTATTAATTATATGTTGAATGTTCATGGTAAATATATATATATATATATATATATATATATATATATCTTATAAAATATTCAAATTATTTTGTATAAAGTTTAGTTATGATAAGTTCATAGTAAATATGATATTTCTCAAAACATTTTAAATTTATAAAAGATAATTTAATTATGCTATTTGGATGTAGTCTAATACCATCTTTCACATAATAAAATATGTCCTCTGGTATTAAAAATGAATAAATTTTATATCTATAGTTCCATTACTATTAATTATTATCCTTAAGATGAGAAATTAATTCATATATTTATTATAACATTTTAATTCTTTGAGATTGATTCATAAAATATTCTATAAATGATGATTGAAATATAAGTACTATATACTTTTGTAAGTTCATAGTAGATACTATGAGGTGAAAGGCAGAGATCGAGTTGGGTCCTAAGATGGTTTTAAGCCAGGTAGATAAATATTCAAGGCGAACCATGTTCTCATTTGAGCTAGGACTATCATCAAGTAGATGAATGTTCAGGGTAGACAATGTTGACACTTGGGCTAGGATATTCATCAGCCTAAAACCTTCCATAACTGTTTAGCATCCTCAAGATTGTGTGGTGTATATCTTTCTCAAGCTGAAAAAGTGTCCATTTATATTTGTGATGGACAGGTAATTTGATTGGCAGGTAGCCAAAATATTGTTATTGACAGATAGTTAGAATTGTGTTGCCGGCAGATGACATGATTTCTCAAGAAAATTATTATACCAAACTAGGGAAAGATATAAGACTATCAATTACTTCCTAACGGATCCTTTATGATTGGGGTGAATTATCATGAATTAGTTATGGATCCATACATTGAGTCAAGTAGGATTGAGTTCAAACATTGAGACAAGTCAGATTGAGTCTATATATTGAGTCAAGTAAGATTGAGTCGTAGGTTAAACCTTAGGTCCTTATTGTTTGTTAATTTTATTAAGATTAACATTGATGATTTATAAAAATCTCACTCTTTTCATGTATTTCTTTTCATATATGTTTGTTGTACGAATAGAATATGGACTTGATCAGTAGACTATGTTGAAAGATTTAGAGGATTTTCTCTTAATATGTTGAATTTATAAACAAGTTACTCTCGATGTTCAAGGAATTTTAGATTCGTAAAGAGTTCATTACTCTAATTTAGGACTTTTAATGGATAGCTATAACAACTATTGTATTTATAATTTTTAAATGAAGTTTGTAATAAATTATATTTTGACTCATAATGTTTACCAGAATTTCACATTTTTATAAATACTTTTAGTTAAGAATTAATGTCGTTAGAATTCCTGATTTCTCCAGTCATATTGTGTATTTACCTTTGAGAATCCAAAATCAACTGATGTTTCAATAGTTTTCAATTTTCATAATCATAATCAATTGATTTTCAATATTTGAAAGAATCATGATTTTTTTAAAAGGGTGGTTGATTTTTGAAACAAAATTTTAAATTACTATAAAGCTATTTTTGAAAAAATTAAAAGAATCTATTCAGCCGCTTCTAGATTTTCTAGGTGGGACTAACAAATTTCATATTTCATTCTATTAAATAAATTTAGAAATTATATTAACAATCATTTACAATTTTACATATACCAAAAAAAAATAACAAAATGTAACACTCCAACCAATCATATATTCATCATAAATTCAGAGAGTCAAACAAAAATCGAACATAAACTCAGCTAGCTCAAACAAAATTCAACATAAATTCAACCAGCTCAACACAATTCTTCGAATTGAACCAGCAACACAATTCAGCATAAAGCATAAAGTAATAGAAACAGGCCAAAATTCCTTCGATAACTTTTAAAAGCACCGAAAATAAATGAAAGGAAAATAAAATAGTTCAGAACTAGCTTGCTTTGCACCTTATTTTAAAACAGTTCAGGACTGAGAATTCAGTTTTAAGAATTCAACCAAAGCACCAACAACCCAGAAATTGAGAAACCAGTAAACAAAGTTAATTAACCAATTGTGGAACAAGAAGCACATGCATAATCATCAATTTCATCAGTAAACAGTAAACCATCTATAAAGAATATGCATATTAACCAATAACAGCCAAAACAAAGTTAATTAACTAAGAGGATGCCTATTAAGGAAGAAAGTTGAAGAACATGCATGACTCATCAATTTCACTAGTAAATAGTAAACAACCTATGAAGAAGATTCTTATCAACCAATAAAGATCCAAAGCATCAACAAAGTTAATTAACTAAGAAGATGCCTATTAAGAAGTAAATTATGGCAGTAAATGAATGACTCGTCAATTTCACACTGACTTTGGATTTTGGTATGATTTTTGGTTCTTGCATGCGTTAATTATTTTAGTTCCAACTTTTACTTTTAATTACATTGATTTCATTCACACTAGTTTCAATAATTCAGCAAACAAATCTATGAAAATATCACACTAATTTCATTATATTTTCTAGCCTTGCCCTTGCTTTCTACTTTCAAAGATTCCAAAATAATTGAAAAAAAAAATAAAATGAGGACAAAGGGAATATTTTGTAATTAAATTTAAAAATAAGAAAGTCAAACAATGAAAGTCTAACTCTAATCGGAATTTGATGCTTCCGAGTTTTAGTGATGCTAACAATCCAAACTAGTATTTAGAGAAAGTAAAGTAGATTTAGGATTTACTATAGATATTGTTTGTGGTGAAATTCGTATCTTATAAACTAAATATTTAAAATCAACAAACTATAACTTTTGATTCTAAAAACCAAATAAATTTATATTTATTTGAGGAATTTTTAAAATAGAAGATAGTATGTGTATGTGAATTCTTTTTTGTTAAATTGATTGTAATTAATGAAGCTCCAAAACATGAAATGTTGACTTCGGAGGCATAAAAGTTGATGAAAATATGATTGTGTTCATTTAAGTTCAGATTAAAAGAGAAGTAATCCCAAACAGGATGTACTTAATGTTGTTCACGAAAAGATTGTTTCAAAAGCAATTAAATGTGCAATGAAAGTAAATGAAATGCGATGTAAATTCTCAAAGAAAAACCTCAAAATTCTACTTCTAATGAAAGCAATAAATGTAGAAACGTAAACCTCAAAAGAAAAACCTCAAAGTTCTAATCCTATTAAAGCAATAAAGACATGAATGTAAAGGAAGAACATTGGCATCGGCATAATATGCTCCTTTATGAAATTGATAATATCAATTTGGTCGACCTTTTTTAGTGGGATTGCTTCAATTCATTTAGTGAAATAATCAATCCCTACTAAGATGTACTATTTCCTCGAGATGAAGGTGGATGTATTTCCCTAATTAGGTTGAAAGCCCAACCTCTGAAGGGCCATGGTTTAGTTATTGCGTGGAATTCCCTGGATGGGGCATGTTGTTTGGGACCATGTTTTGGGCACTCTTCGCAATCTTTTAGCATCGAGGGCCAATAAACTCCTCACCTTAGCAATACCCATTTCATTTTTTTTCCATCTTGATGAGACCCACAAATTCCTTCATGCACTTCAGCTAATATTATGTATGTTTTTGTTCTTCCAAACAACAGAGAAGAGTTCCATCAAAATTTTATTTATAAAGTTCTTCTCCCATTAGTATGTAACTTAAGGCCTAATATTTTATCTTTCTGCTTGTTTCCTTGTTTGAATCTTTGAAATAGTCCACCAAACTCTTATGCCAATCTTCATCTGAGATCTCATCTAGCATCAGGATTTCAAGTTCATCTTTCATTTTATTTCTAACCTCAATCAATCATTTGAAACTCTCAGGGGACATTTTGTACCCTAATGCTGCTTGAGTCAATGAATTTGCTTCTTCATTTTCTTGCCTAGGAACATATTCGAGATAAACTTCTTCGAATTCTTCTAATAAGAGCAAGGCTCGAGAAAAATATTTCAGCAAATTACTACTAATGCATTTATATTATCAATTTAGTTGCTTTATTATTATTTGTGAAGCCCCTCAAATTATCACCTTTTTCACTTTTAAACTTATTAACGTCTTCAAGGTGGTTATTAAAGCTTTATATTCTGCTTCATGGTTTGAACATTTTGGATGAATTTCGAACAAGATCTTTGTAAGGATATTTTCAAGAGATATTATTACTACCGCTATTCCAGTTTTACTAGTAGTTCGAGATCCATCAAAATAGCAAACCCATGGCTTGATCTCAATCCAATACTAGGGAGCAGAATCATTTGAATGTTCTATCAGAAAATTCACCATTGATTGGCCTTTAATAGACCTCAGGAGCTCATACCTCAGTGAAAATTTAGTTAAATCCAAAGCCTATTTTCCAACTCGATTATGCATTATTGAACAAGAGAGCATGAATTTCATTATTTTATTCTTAAAAAGAACAATTACATCATAATATATTACATAATATTTGAGCGTAGGACATGAATAATATAAACAAAGACAATATTTCCAAAAAGGGTGTATCTAGTTTCTGCATCTTTAAGAATGTGACTAAGGTAATAAATGGTCATCTCATTCCCATCACCATCCTCTTGCACCAACATGCTTGTAATAGTGCTTTTAGACACAGAAATATACCACTTCAACTCTTTTCCCCGTGTTGGAGGTACCAACATAAGCGGGTTGGACAAGTTTTCCTTTATTTGGTCGAAAGCCTCTTGATGTTGTTCTTCACTCAAAAATTTTGAATTCCTCTTGATTCTGAGCAAAGACGAGGAGATCTGGATTTTTCCTGAGAGATTCAAAATAAATCTTCTTAGAAAATTTATTTTTCTGATTAGAGATTGGAGCTATTTTTTATTCTTCGGAGGGACAATCTCCATTATGGCCTTAGCCTTATTTTTGTTAATCTCAATACCTTTGTTATGGATAATAAATCCCAAAAATTCACCTGCATTCACACCAAAAACATGTTTTAATGGGTTCATAATGTTTCCTCATTCTTTTGAATGACAATCTTATTCTCAAGGTGGTTAATCCATTTTTTTTATTTAACCATAATATCATTTATCTATACTTGGATAAAATCCTCAATGTAATCATGAAATATTAAGTTCATTGCTTGCTAGTATATGGCCCCAACATTTTTTAGGCCAAATGGCATTACAACCTACTCATATGTTCCCAATGCTCCCAAGCATCTAAATGGCGTTTCAAAAACACCCAGTGTAACCATCAAGCAAACTTAACATTTCATCTTTTGATGTCGAATCTAGAAATATATCATCCACAAGCATAACATATTATCTTTAGGGGTGATAGAGTTAAGATCCCTAAAGTCTATACTTACTCAAATTTCACTAGTTTTCTTAACAACTGGCACTATGTTAAACAACAATTCAATCTTGTTGTCCTGATGAACTTATCCTTAAATAGCCATTTGATCTCCTCTTTAATCTTGCTGATGATTTCTGGGGTGAACCTTCAAGGAGCTTGTTTGACAGGTTTCCTTCCTTTGATTATGGACAACTTTTTCTTGACCAAACTCTTCTCCAGCCTTGACATCTCATCATATTCCTAAGCAAAGTAATCTTTATTCTGACGTAGGAATTCGATGATTTTCCTTTTCAAACGTTTTTCCAAGTGTTTGCTAAGATAAGTCACTTGAAGTTTTTATTTACATCCTAAATTTATCTCTTCCAAAGGATTTTATGCCTTGAGTTTTTTATGTTTGGAGGACATGAAGTTTTCAAACCTTAAAAGGGCATCATCATAAATGCCAACAAGTAGGCCTTTTTCGTTTTTTCCTTCAAAAATTTCTTGTTGACCTTCATCCTCAACAATTTCTTGTACATCAAAACTTTGATTTTTTATCCTTGCCTCGATCGCAGTAGCTAAATTTGAATTTTATTTTTTGACGGCCTTTAGGGTCGTTGTATGCTTACCCCCTCCAACAATCACAATAGTTTCCAGTTTCTTTATATCACCCTTGACCCTTGCTTGGATCGAGGTCTTTTCCTCTTGCTTTACTTCGACCAAGGTAGCCATTTTCTTCTTGTCTTCAGCTATGTAGGTCGAAACTTGAGCTAAATAGCTCAAGTAAGGATCTGTTGTATTCATTTTGGATCGATGGCAGAACCATTTTCAACCTTATTATTACTGAAGTAGAACCTCACCTGCAGGTTTCACTTGAATATTAAAGGAGTTGTTCTGTCATTGAAGTCGTCCATATTCTCTATAAGGAAAAGAGTGTTGACTATCAGCGCCTTCGTTGGCTCTTCTATCATGGATACATAAGCCTCATAAGTGGTTTGATCTACCTTGACCATTTCTAGTTTTCCTTCATAATTCCAAAGAAGATTTTCTGATGAACAAATAAAGGTATTGCCCCCACACCATGTATGCATTCTCGACCCAACAACACATTAAAGCTAACATTAGAAGGAACTACCACAAATATGGTCAGTCAGTGTGAACTTCCAACTATAAATTCTAACGCAATCACCCCCATATGAGTCTGAAGACCTTCCCCTGAAGCCATAAAATCTTATATTATATGGCACTAGGTCCCTCACTATTTTGCCAAATCTTTTTAACATTGACCCTAATAAGATGTTAATAGCAGCTCCATCATCGACCAACACCCTATTGATCTTTTGTCCTCTGATGATAACAGTTAGGATCAAGGATTTAAGATGGCCTAATTTTTCATATGAGAGTCTACTGAAAGAAGCAACGTTGCAGGCAGGGTGACACATGACACTAAAGTGACCCATATGGCCCGATCTTCAACTATCGGGTTCTCATAATACTTTTTCCTTTCATTGTCTGTTGCTCTTGTGACTCTTGAATTTGATATTCAAATTTCGGAGGAAGAATCGAAACAACTCCTATAATGTCTCCCCAAAAGTCATCAAAGCTTGAATCGAGACAATCCTCTATCTCCAGATGATCTGCTTTTGTCCACCTCTGGAATGTTCCTCTAAATGTTAACTTGGTTTTGAATTCTCCCTATTTCCCATTACTTCTCCCTCTGAAATCTTCTAAACTGGTTTTTGGTTATGTCCCTCAACCACTTGGTTAAGACCCTTCTTGTATCAAATTAGTATGAAAAACTCCCTTGTCTTTTAAGGGACGGGTTACTACTTCCACCCTTATGCCAAGTGTACGGTCGAGGAGTTCCTTCTCTCACCCATTGGTTTGGAGGCATTCTAGCATTGGGGTTGAAAGTCGATAAGTTGTCTTTGTAAAATCTCACAACATTCCGTGTCTAGCGAAACTTCTTTCCCTGCTTTCGAGCATCTTAATTGCTACCTTGCTTTTCTCCTACATTTTGGCCTTAGTCATCTTTTCCTCTATACTCAGACTTCTCAAATTATTTGGCCGTCTTTCTATCAAACAGGGCACTGCATCTTGGGCACATAGTCACTTCTGCATCATCTTCCTTTTTTCGCTCTAGAAAGATTGACAATGTCTCTTTGGTTTTATGGAAAATCTCTTCCACCTCTGCCTCATAAAAGTTGAAGGTCTCTTGGATTACTTCCTCCGAAACAGCCACGCGAGCATGCTATGGGTCGATGTCCTCAGTAACATTGACCATACATATTTGTACTGGTTCAACATAGGATTTTGGCTCTCGAACAAACAAAAATCTACTTTCATTTCTTTCTCTTCAAACTTCAACCTTCCATCATCCAAATCATCTTGAATCATGTCCCTAAAAAACATGCAATTATTAGTCCAATGCCCATACAGATTATGATTCTTACAATATTTTCTACCCTTTCTTTGTTTGGCAGATGGTAATTTATGATCATATTTTAGGAGAATTTTCCTATCTTTTAGTAAAATATAAAAAATTATATTTGCTTTAGTGACATCAAATGTATATGTTCTTTTGGATAATCTATCTTTAGTTTCTCCATGTTTCAAGAGTTGACAAGTATAAGGAGGTCCTGGTTTCATTTCTGCTATATTAACATCTCCTTCCCCCTAACTTTCAATATCAGATTCTCGATCTCGATCGCCTACATAGAGGTCGACATATGTCACCTTTTCTTTCTTGAAAAACTTCTTATATTTCCTATTTCTTTCTTTCTTGAACTTGAGTTGTTCAACAATTCTTTCTTTTTCGGCCAACTATACCATATCCCTAATTGGTTAATTAACTAACTTTTTTCTAATATGAAATTCAAGGCCTGTTGTAGACATTTTAGTTAATTCATATTATGGGACTTGTGTGTGGCATCTAGTCTTAGTTTTCCTAAATCAATTCAAGTAATCATCTATACTTTCAAAATGGTATCTCTTCATGCTCATTAAATTGACTAGACTCACCCTAGTTTCACCTCTAAAGAATTGCTCGTGAAAAGCCCTTTCCAACTACCCCTAAGTATATATCAAATCTAGGGGAAAGGTTGTAAACCATGTAAAAACATTCTAAGTTAAGGAACTTGGAAAATATTTCATCTTCAAATTTTTGTTTGCCCCTTATATCCCCACACTCAATTAAGTATCAAGCAATGTGTTCCACTGTTGACTCTCCTATTATTTCTCTTGAGAACTTAATAAACTTAGGAATCTTATGTCTGGATCTCAATTTGGAGAATTACATCTAAGAATGCAAATTAAAGGTGGTTATTGGCTCCTGCATCTATCCCAAATCGATTTAGGGCTAATTCGACCACTTGGTCTATTAAGTGTAAGTGTTGATTTCCAACTACTTTTCTTACATATCCTACATTATCAACCCTAACTTGGGGCATCCAACTTGGCATTCCCCATGGATACCGAGCGTTGGGTGATGCTCCCACTGTAGGGATAACCATTTGGTTAAACAGCCAAACCCCTTCTGTTGGTGTCACTAAGAAAGGAGGAATGTTATCAAACTGACTGTATATTGCTCCAAAGGGGGTTGATTTCACTAATCACAACGTCATTAAAAGAAGGGGTTGTATTGGCGCCATTTTGGAAGGTTTCATCCCTTATAGGTTGAGTTTGGGCAAAACTTAGTGAATTTCTACCCCAGTTTCACCCTGCACATTAATCTTTGGGGTGTGATTTTCATCACTACTTTTAACGTTCTTGGCATTCTCTTATCAAGATTGCCTTTAATCATTCTGGGCATTTTGCTCATGATAACCCTACCACTCCTAAGTCTCATTCATGGTTTGAATTCTGAAAATCAACATGTAATGGAAAAACCTTTGTATTTTCTAGGTCTCACTCGACGTGTCAATTTGTTTATAGTGATATTCATTTATGATAAAATAAATATTTAAAATTTAACAAATTATGACTTCTGACTCTAAAAGCCAAACAAATTTGTATTTATTTGAGGACTTTTAGAATACAAGGGTGTGCGTGTGTGTGAATTCTTTTTGGTCAAATTGGTTATAATTAATGAAGCCCCAAAACATGAAATTTTAACTTAGGAGGCATGAAAGTTGATGAAAACATGATTTTATTCATTTAACTTCACATTAAAAGAGAAGTAATCCAGAACAGGATGTACTCAATGTTGTTCACGAAAAGATTGTTTCAAAAGCAATTAAATGTGCAATGAAAGTAAATAAAATGTGATGTAAATCCTCAAATAAAAACCTCAAAATTCTACTTCTAATGA
The DNA here is from genome assembly GCA_037954015.1 of Psophocarpus tetragonolobus. Lineage (NCBI taxonomy): Eukaryota > Viridiplantae > Streptophyta > Magnoliopsida > Fabales > Fabaceae > Psophocarpus > Psophocarpus tetragonolobus. Next base: position 41,367,388 of record CM075688.1, on the reverse strand, counting down.
AAGCAATAAATGTAGAAACGTAAATCTCAAAAGAAAAACCTCAAAGTTATAATCTTATTAAAGCAATAAATGAATGAATATAAAGGAAGAACAATAAAGGAATTTTGCAGAATGAACTGCCCTCAAAGTGGTTAAGTGTATACATCTTAATCCCTTCACTCGTTACCATGCTTAGGTGTCTTGAGTTTACAAGATTTTATGAAAATTTTCTAACCTTGATTTTGGTATGAGTGAAGGATATTTATAAGAAATTCTACAATGAACATTGTCCTTGAATTTTTTAAAGAAAATAGTATTTTATTCCTAAGGAAATAAACTTCCAAAAACTTCCTAACTTTTAGTAACTACCCTAATGAACGATAACTTCCCATCCTTGACTTTTAGCCCATAGTCGTTCACTTGCTGACTCTCGATTTCTTCATAGTCTTGCATATTCACAAACATCATTGCTTTTTGAGAATGCCTCGATCTTCAAATCTCGATCTCTCTTTCCTAAATCATATTGCTCGAGCCTCTTGATTTTAGTGTCCTAACCTCAAGCGGAATTTGACTTAAGAGAATTCCTCAGTTGTTGATTTGAGTAGACAACCTCTTGGTCTCGCTTCTCGAGATCGAGCCTTCACCCAATAATCACATTTTACAACCTTTCAATCTTTGAGATTCTTCCCTTTATTTCCTATTTAAATGTTGTCTCCTTTGATCTCAATGTACTTAGTATTCCATGTCATCATTAAACATTATTTTCCTTAGCCTAATATTGTACTATCTCGAGATATGTATAAATATGGACAGAAAATCCCATATTCCCTAAAAATTATTCTCTTCACCCCAACAAATATGTAGCGGTGTTGATTTGTTGGATTGCTCCGTCATCGGAGTTGGGTTGTTGGAGATACTCAGTTTATCACTTGGAAGTGGAAAGAAAAATTTCAATGAGAGAAAGAAGGTCTCACCATGAAAAGTAAAAAATTAGATGAAAATGAAGACATAACTAGCTAGCCTTACATTCGTGTGTAGTTGGAGATAGAGCCTATGGAGTGTGGAGGCTAGGGTTTGTTGAAAAAGAGAGGGACTGAAGATGAAGATGAAGACGAGAATGATAAAAAAATTAGGACAAGACCGTGAAAGTGATGGAGCTAAGTTGTATGGTGTGGTGCTTATGAGTTAGATTGATTAGTCGAGTGAGTGCATGATTAAGACAGTGAGAAACTGAGACAATGAGACTTAAGGGGTAGCTGAGGGCTAGGACGCAGAAAGATTCGTAAGGTTGTGAGTGAAGACATGAGCTTTGTGAATGTTAAGTGAGTGAAAGTGAGTTGTGTTGGGAGACCAAGATGTGAGTGAGAGTGAAGTGGTCCACTAGATCAAGAATGGGATATTCACTAGTGTTTAGTGGGTTAATGGTGTATGTTAATGAATGTATAGGGGTGGATTCTCGACCTACCCAGGTCAAACCCATATAGGTGAATAGATCTGGTTCTAAGAGGACTGAGTCCTTTATAGACCATATTTTTTTCATTTTACTTGTTATTTTGGCCTGACTTAGGTTGAACATGTGCTAGGTTGGGTTGATCCATAGGTTTGGTCTCGTTTTGATAGCTTTATTGGTAAGTTTGTTACATTATCAATTAGTTCCTTAAAAATCATAAAAATAGTGGATTGTGAATGAATAACAATATAAGATATTTACACTGATGCATGACCATTAAACTCTTTATAATTAACTAAGAAAATCATATCACAACCATTTTAGGAATGTGTTTAGTTTGTCATTTTAGCTAGCTGAAAGTTAAAAAACTAGTTGAAATAATTTAATGTTCGTTTGGATGGAAAAAAGCTAAGAGCTACGAGCTTTTTAAAAAAACCTACATTAAGTAGTTTTTTCAAAAGATATCTTATTTTTAGCTGTTATTTGATTTTCTTTTACAGCTTTATGCTATTTATTTAATGTATTTTCCCCCACTAATTAATTCTCTCTCCTCACATTATCTAACCCATCTCTCTTTCATTAATATAATTATTGTAATTTATAATTTAAATATATAATTATAGAAAATTATAATTTAAAATGTATATATTTAATTATAGAAAATTATAATTTAAATATGTAATTATAGAAATTTATAATTTAAATATATAATTATAATAATTTAAATATGTAATAATTTATATTATTAAAATATGTTATAATTATTTAAAATACTTCATTATTGATATAATGATTAATAATATCCTTATTTGTCATTCTATTATTTTGAGCTAGTTGATTAGATAGTTTTATCAAACACTTAGAACTAATTTTCCACTTTCAATTAGTTTTGTCAAACACACTAGGTAATCATATTTTTGTTTTTAAAATAAATTTCAAAATTAAAAAAAAAAACCTAATAACCACCTTAGTGAGGCCTAAATACATAATGTTATGAATTTAATTTTAATATATTGAAATTATATAATGTTATATTTACAATAAATCTTGAATAATTTTAAATATAATTTTTAAAACAAAAATATTATAAAACTCAACAAATCCAATATACGACATTTAGTATTACTAAAAGTTATTTTTGTTGGTTTAATTACTTATTTAGTTTATAAAATATTTTATATTATTTGTTATATACATACAATTTAAAACATCTTTTAGTCATTAAGAAAAAGATTAAAATAAAATAAAACGATATGTTTGAGACTAAAAAAATTTATCTAAAAAAGAGACTAATAAAACAAATAATATATGTCCAGGTTAAAACGAGATAATATTAAGTATAAATTTAATAAAAATTTGTTTGGTGAGTAGTGATAGATCTAGGACTCAGGAGACAACAGATCGGTAAGAATTAAAAAATTGAAAAAGAAAAGAAAAATATATAAGAGAAGCAAAATTAAAGAAAAATATTAATTAAGACAGAGAGGTGTATATAAATGATAAAAATAAAATTATTATCTTAAGTTGATTGTTTTAGAAGTTTTTTTTTTTTATATTTAAGCAAAGTATTTCGCATTTTATAGTAATATTTTTGTTTGAAAAAATACAGGTTGTAGTTTTTTCTTTAAAATACAAATGTTCACAATTTTTTTTTAATTTTAAACATTATGCTCTTGTATTTTGAAATTGTAACATTATGTTTCAATTTTTAAAATGTGTAATTTGATATCCTTTTCTGAAATGATCATGTTTAAGAACTTAAGTAACATGACATATAATTATTATTGTTTAATAAAATTATTTATTTTAACATTTTAGGGTTTATTAAATTAACCATTTTATTAAATAGTAATTGTTTATAATGTCACAAGTAAAGAGACAATGTCTAAAATTAAATAGAAAAATTAACAACATCACTTATATTTAAGTTTTGATTTTTATGAAGGAAATAGAGGTAGCGATGAGTAGGGTAGCAAAAATATTCGTGTCAGCAGATACTAGTTGATTAAATAAGTGAAAATACTCGCATGGGTACCCGTCACCCGCGTATATGAGTTTTTTTCTATCTGCTCCCTAACAACGATATGAGTATGATAGTATCCATGCTACCTGATACCCATTAAATTAAAATACTACACATATTTAGTTTAAAAAAGATAATATTTTTGTCAAATGAATCAACTTAAAATATTAATTGTCAAATTTTATTTTTATAAAAAAATGAATAATTTATAGAATTAGTTTTTATAAAAATGTTAGTAATGAAAATCTTTTACATTGTCAGTGTATACCTCTCTATGAGTTTAATTAGTATACACCGTCAATGTAAAAATCTTTAGATTGATATTCAATCACAACCCCTTCGTAGTAATTTTTTTGTTGATTTTAATAATTGGTACTTTAAAAGTCACATAAATAAAAGTTATTATTAAATATGAGTGTAAAAATATTTTATATTGACAATGTATCCTAATTAAACTTATATATATTATATTATCTATTTTTAGATCATTAATATTGTAGAACTTATTAATATAATTTTATTTTTTTAAATTTAAAAAAAGATAAATTATTTATTTGATAAAAATTAAAAAAAATAATATTTTTTAAAAATATTAATGAGTATAGCGGGTAGTGATGAATACTTATCGATACTTGGCGTACCCTTTGGCACCCCTAATAATGAGAAACGAACGAGAAAGAGCGTATTTGATAGGCAGTAAGAAGTAACGAGAATGGTGCGTGACGGTTGGAAAATGATTTCCGAGTGGCAATTGGCACAGTGGACATTGGACAAAACAAACCAAAACCTCTGATGGAACGAAAGACTAACCTCTGAATTCCCCCAACTGGGCCCCACCCTACCGTTTTTTATAATTTAATATTAATTTCCCATGTTTCTTACATTAAGCCCGTCCCTTCCAATGGTGTTAAACGCGCTGACCGATATGCAAATAGTAGTGCAACACGCATTTGGTTCCACCTTCACGTCAACGTATCACAACACACCCTCTCTTTTCCTAACGAAAACCCAACCAGCCCCTGTTTCATTCATATTTCATTGCCCACGTTGGATTCGATGGAATCGGAGAAAACAGCCTTTCGGGCCGTGGTCCTAGGAGCCTCTACCCGAGCCTCCTGGGCCCTCCTCTCCATGCTCATCACCCTCGTCACCTTTATCTCCCTCCACCTTTCCCCCAGGCCCGTCTGGCTCCTCTTCGGCCCGTACCCGGCTCCCGATCCCACAACCACCTGTTCTTCCTTCTTCCGCCATCTTCCGCCCAGGAAGCTCGTCATGTCCATCGAGGATTTCGGCGGCGTTGGCGACGGCATCACGTCCAATACTGACTCTTTTCGCAGGGCCATTCGCTACATGCACCGTTTCCAGCACCGCGGTGGGGCCCAGTTGGATATCCCCTCTGGTACCTGGCTCACCGGCAGTTTCAATCTCACCAGCAATTTCACGCTTTTTCTTCACCACGGTGCCGTCATTCTCGCCTCCCAGGTCCTAACTTTTCTTTTCTCTCTCTTTCACCTTTTCTTTCGGTTTTTTTTTCTTTTATTACTCTTCCTCTTAATTATTTCATTTCAATATAAAAAATTCGAAGGATACTCTTAAATAAATACAAATTCCAAGCAAATAATAATTTAAATTAATTTTTCTTGTACCTTGTATTGAACACTAGTTAGCATTTCTTTAAAATTTGATGATGATAATAACCGGCTAGGTTGACGGAGGAGTATGCGGTGCTTGGGCTCCGCATGTGTGTCTTTTTATTTATTGAGAAGAACATTAGAATAAATAACGTCCTCTTAAAAGTCATCTTTATTTTTATCGGAATTTTGTTGTTTTTCTTCAGAAAAGAGGTGAGAAATTGCTTTTTGACTTGTGTCGCGACAAACGGTACAATTAGCAACCACGTGGTACCGACTACCACCGACCAAATCATGCTGTTTAATAACTTTCTCTTTTATTGTTAATCTGTATGTTTGATGTTAATTATGGTTATCACAATTTTCTGAAACTATGGTTTTGTTTATTAATTTAAATTTTGATTCACAGGACCCTAAAGAATGGCCTATAATTGAGGCATTGCCATCTTATGGAAGAGGGAGAGAGAGATTGGGAGGAAGACATATTAGCCTTATTCATGGAAATGGAATTAGCAATGTTGTCATTACAGGTAAAAGATTAGAGCTTTGTCCTTTCTTCAATTCATTAGATGCAACAACAAATTAATCCAGGAAAGTGAATAAAAGAAACTCCCTCCTGTAATGAAGAATGTTAGCAAAGTAGATTATAGGGGCGAAATGTCAATTTGGATTAGTTATGTAGTAAGTCTGTGGGACTCCACAGACTATATTGATCCAGACAAAAAATTAGTTACATATTTAAACTGCCATTCTATAAATTTCAACGGGGTTAGTGATTTTACTAGCAACTAGCAAGGAAAAAGACAAGAGATTATATAGTTCAAGTTTGCAATTCTTGTACATTCCCGTTAAATAATTGAATATGCGGTTCCACATATGTTTGGCTTTGGCAGGCATTTTATTGGCTATCTGATTTTGTAGGACAAAATGGTACAGTTGATGGTCAAGGAAAGATGTGGTGGGAACTTTGGTGGAACAGAACATTGGAGCACACAAGAGGGCACCTCCTTGAACTGATAAACTCTGATAATGTTCTCATAACTAATCTCACCTTTCGAAATTCCCCTTTTTGGACCATCCATCCTGTTTACTGCAGGTTTGATCCTTTTGGCTATTTTCTCTTCTACGAGTATGTTTATGTTTTTTTCTTCTTCTTTTTTTTTTTTTTTGGGGTGAATTGTTTGTTTTTTACACATCTTTAAAAAAGATTCCTTAAAATATTAAAATCTAACTAAATACACTTACTCAAAAATAACATTATTGATTATAACATATAAGTCAAGACTCACAAATGGCATCATAAGGTTTAAAATGTAGCTAACGCTCTTTTACGAGGACTAGTATTTTTTCAGCCCCTGTCGATTGCAACAATTTATTCTGTCTTAAACGCTTTAATGTAATAAGATCTCGTTTAATAAGTACTTCATTAAACTATTTAACTAACCAACACATCCTTAGTTGTTTTTGGGGGTTATTAACCCATCATTTAGTTCAATTTGTTTGAAGTCTTCTTGTATGGTGCACAATTATATCCTATCTAGTTATTGTTGTTGGATACGTGTAAGGAACTTGGCTGAGTTAGTAATTGTATGCTTTTATCTTTTGTGACCACAAACTGATGAGATTGAATCAACTGCCGTGTTTTGTTTCAGTAATGTTGTGATCAAAGGGATGACCATCTTGGCTCCTCTTAATGCCCCGAATACTGATGGCATAGACCCAGGTTTGTCTTATTCCTTCGTTTCTATTTTATTCCAAGCTTGGCTGTGTTCAACTGGTAGATGCAAATTATCGCATTATAGTGTCTTACTAATGAATTTCCTTTCTGATGATACAGACTCAAGTACAAATGTATGTATAGAAGATAACTACATAGAAAGTGGGGATGATCTTGTGGCCATTAAGAGTGGTTGGGATCAATATGGAATCGCCCTGGCCCATCCGAGCACAAATATTATAGTGAGGAGAATATCAGGCACTACCCCAACTTGTTCTGGAGTAGGCATAGGTAGTGAAATGTCTGGCGGAATTTCAAATATAATAATTGAGGATTTGCATGTGTGGGATTCTGCAGCTGGTGTTCGCATAAAATCTGACAAAGGAAGAGGAGGCTATATATCCAATGTTACCATAAGTGACATAAGAATGGAGAGAGTCAAGATACCCATTAGGTTCAGTAGAGGTTCTAATGACCACCCTGATGATGGGTGGGATCCAAAAGCTGTTCCTAGATTCAAAGATATTTTAATCAGTAATGTGGTCAGTTTAAATTCAACAAAAGCCCCGGTTTTGGAAGGTGTAGAGGGGTCATCATTTGAAGGCTTATGTTTCAAAAATATTACCCTACATGGGGTAGCCTCGTCTAAGAGATGGCGATGTGAATTTGTCTCTGGTTTTGCCAGCGAGGTTTTCCCTGTTCCATGTATTGAGTTGCGGAACAATAGCTGTTCATCCTGGTGTTCAACTTCTTGATTTACCATGTGCGCAAATCCTGGATTGTTCCAATTTCCAACAATGGAAAAAGAAGGCTTTTAACTTGCCCACCTTATGATCTGATTAAGCAGTTTTGAGTCTTGCTTAGTAGGTTATTTTTGTGAGGCACAAAAAATTGAGCTGGACTGGATTGGGTTTTGCAGCCTGAATTAAGATCACAATTCTTCCTAATATGGTTGGCACGGACATATACCTGATGAGTTAGGTTTTGTGATTGGAACGTGCAGAGTCTTATTTGATTGATAATGTGCTCCCTCTCGCATTCGTTGGTGGCTATAGAACGTGGCCTTGGCTTGCTTAGTGGTGAATCAAGTGATTCCCTCATTCTTTTGTTGTACTCAACAATGATTTTTTAAAATTATTTGTTGCCGTGTGTAGGCAGTACTCTTTTTTTTGTTTTTACTGTCGTAGAGGCATTATTACTTTATTCTTAGTAGAGAGCCCAAAGTTGAACACAGAGAAGAGTGAATGTAGAAAACAATTTTGAAACAAATCGGGTCTTTCATTTTCTTTTTCTAACATGGAAATGTTGATGTGGAAATCATTGCTTTTACTACATATCGTACGTTGTATGATTGTGATAGGTATCGATACTATACTGGACCTGCTATTAAAGGGCATGAAAAAGGCCAAGAAATTATTCATGACATTTTGAATTAAATTTTTTATATTTATCTTCTGAAACTTTATAGATAAAATTTATTATAAATTATTAATTTTGGTGGATTTTATTTAATATTAAATATTGTATCCCTTGTGTCCAATGTCGACTGACTTCACTTATTAGTCACTTTGTGTTTCACTTAGACTTGTGACTCTAAGGCTGTGAATGTCCAACGATGACCAACCTCCCCGTCCCTTAGGATAAGGTCCTCTTATATCAACGAACCATCTAAAGGATAATATTGCCCGTACCTACTGGTCGTGGAATTATTCCATAACAACCTCCCCCATTGTGTATTATCCTCGTAATATTTGTCTTGTGCTATCTTTGCACTTTTATCCCTATCTATGACATATATCTGAAATCCCAACCACCCAATCATATGCAGATGAGGGAATTTCAAGCTCCTTGAATACTCACTCTCCAAAATACCTATAAACACACTTTGTACCCCTTATGCCCAATGCCAACTGACCCCACTTATTAGCCACTTCATGTTTCACTAAGCACTTGTGACTCTGGGGTTGTGTACCCCTTATGTCCAACGCCGACGACCGCACTTATTAGTCACTTCGTGCTTCATTAAGCATTTGTGGCTTTGGGCTGTGTACCCCTTGTGCCTAATGTTGATCGACCTCCCTGTCCCTTAGGATAAGGTCCCTTTATACCAACCGACCATCTAAAGGATAAGATCATCCATTCCTACTGGCCGTGGGATTATTCCTTAACAACCTCTCTCATTGTGTATTATCCTCTCGTAATCTTCGTCATGCGCTATCTTCACATTTTTATCCATATCTATGACATATATCTAGAATCTCAACCACCTAATAATACGAAGATGAGAGAATCTCAAGCCCTCTAGGATACCCACTCTCTAAAATACCTATAAATACACCCCTTACACCCTCGAAAGGGTAACCAATATTCCTCCTTAAACTTGATGCACTCAGTCTAGGTATACTCTAACTAGAGTGCACTTAGATTCGATAACGTTTGGCGCCTACCATAGGGCCCTAGTAGAAACATAACATGCGCCCCTATCGTTCGAACCCTCCCATCCCATGGAATGGTAGGAGCAACGTCCTCTTGCCTTCCCACTGATGGCGACAAGGAACATCTCACCATGAAACAAATATTGCAAGAGCTAACAAAGTTAAGAAGAAAAAATTATGAAGTCACCGCCTGAGTTGATGCAGCAGAGGTCGAACTATAAGCCCAGGCTACCGACCTATAAAGGTTCGAGGGACCACACACAAGCAAAGCACCTAGGGATTTCCAACTCTTTTAAGCTAACATCCTCGATGCCTTAATCCCCTCACAATACCTTGTCCCTAAGATGGAAGCCTACGAGGGGAACTCTGACCTTGAGCAACACTTGAAGAACTTTTGACCCTAAATGATGATCAACGATGGAAGGGACCCCATTCATTGCAAAATGTTCATGGGAACCCTCAAAGGTGTCGCCCTAGACTGGTTCAGCGCGCTTCCCAACTCCTTCATACACAACTTTGAAGACTTCACCCACTTGTTCATCCAGCAATACTCTGCCAACAAGCAATGACCCCCCTGCAAAAGATGACTTGCTCAACATAAGCCAACGACACAATGAGTCCTTGAAGGGGTTCATGACATAGTTCAATAATGTGATCATCTGAATCCCGAACCTAAGCGAGGAGATGGCAATTGCAACATTCAGTAATGGATTACGGTTGGGGCCTTTTGTCGAGTCCTTACTTCGTCGAAAACCTGCTTAACTGGTTGACATCTGAATCAAGACCCTATGTGAAATAGAGGCTAATGAAGCTATGTAGTGCAAACAAAAATTTGAACAGCGGTGCCAACGTTGTTGGGATATTTAAAGATGGGCCTCAAGTACTCTTTTTCCCACAAGGTTTTTTAACGAGCCCAGACCGCCACCATTCAATAAAAATTCAATATTAAAAAATGAAACCTACAAGCAACAAATGAGGCATAAGAGGCCTTTAATAAAGTCTTGCCAATCTACAAGTGACGAATGAGGCATAAGAGGCCTTTAGTAAGGTCTTGCCAATCTACAAGCAACAAATGGGGCATAAAAGACTTTTAGTAAGGTTCTACCGATCTACAAACAATGAATGAGGCATAAAAAGCCTTTAATAGGGTCATGTCGATCTATAAATGATGAATGAAGCGTAAGAGGCCCTTAATAAGGTCCCACCAATCTACAAGCAATGAATGAGACATAAGAAGCCCTTAGCAGGGTCCCTCCGATCAACAAACGATGAATGAGCCACCAGTTTGATCACAACAAACAAGCGACTGTAGTCAACCCCTTACCAACGAGGAATGAGCCACATCGAAACCATGAAGGGCAACCCCTTGCCAACGAGCGATGATAGTCGACCATCTCATTTGAATTAACGATATCCGATTGTCTAAAAAAAGTAACAAACCATCCCATATGAATTAAATTAAATAAAACAACTAAGTTACCTATTCTAATAAGACGTGAAGCAACTAATAAAGTAATGATAGTCGATCGGATCATAAAAAGTGACAAACTATCTCGTTCGAATTAAATTCACAAATACAACTAATAAAGCAACGATAGTCAACCGTCTCATAAAAGTGAATAACCGTCCCGCACGAATTAAATTAACAAAAACAATTAAGTCACCCATTCTAATAAGGCATGAAGCAACTAATAAAAAAAAATGGTAGCTGACCGTCCCATAAAAGCTACCAAACTGCTCCCACCTAACCACCAGCAACACGTCATTTCAACTGACCACTAAAAACCCCTAAACTTTCGCAACAAGTCACCCACGACATCACGTGGTGTCGACGACCCCACTTATTAGCCATTTTGTGCTTCACTAAGCACTCATGACTCCTGGGTTGTGTACCCCTTATTCCTAACACCAATCGACCCCACTTATTAACGACTTAGTGCTTCACTAAGCACTTGTAACTCTAGGGCTTTGTACCTCCTTGTGTGCAATGCCTACCAACCCATTTATTAGCCACTTTGTGCTTTACTAAGCACTTCTGACTCTGGGTTTGTGTGCCAACTGACCCCACTTATTAGTCACTTCATGCTTCACTAAGCACTTGTGACTTTAGGGCTGTGTAACCCGTGTGCCCAATGCTGACTTACCATTTAAAAGATAAGATCGCCCATACTTGCCGGCTGTTGGATTATTCCGTAACAACCTCCTCCATTGTGCATTATCCTTCCATAATCTTCGACATGTGCTATCTTTACACTTTTATCTGCATCAATGACATATATATGGAATCTCAGCCACCCAATTATGCGAAGATGAGGGAATCTCGAGTCCCTAGGATACCCACTCTCCATAATACCTATAAATACACCCCATACACCATTGAAAGGAATAACCAATATTCACTCCTTAAACTTGAAGCTCTCAGTCTAGGTATACTCTCACTAGAGTGCACTTTGTACCTCTTGTGCCCAACGCCAACCAACTCTACTTATTTGCCATTTTGTGCCTCACTAAGCACTTATGACTCTGGGACTGTGTATCCCTTGTGCCTAATGCCGACTGACCTCACTTATTAGCCACTTTGTGCTTCACTAAGCATTTACGACTTCGATATTGTGTACCATTTGTGCCCAACACTGACCGACCTCCTCGTCCCTTGGATAAGGCCCTCTTATACCAACTGACCATCTAAAGGATAAGATTGCACATGCCCGTCGGTCGTGGAATTATTTTGTAACAACCTCCCCCATTGTGTATTATCTTCCTGTAATCTTCGCCTTATACTATCTTTGCACTTTTATCCATATCAATGACATATATCTACAACCCAACCACTCAATCATAAGAAGATGAGGGAATCCCGAGCCCCCCAAATACCCACTTTCCAAAATACCTATAAATACACCATGTGCACCCTTGAAAGGAGTAACCATCTCTCTTTAAACTTGATGCTCTCGGTCTAGGTATACTCTCACTAGAATGCACTTAGATTCGAGAACAAATATCTATTTTTTAAATTGATAATTTTTAATAAATTCTCTTCCTTATTAATATTAAAGTGATTCAATTTGTATCGGATGGGATAAGGCAAGGGATTAGCATATAAAGTCAGGAAAATGTTGTATTATTATTCAGGATTTATGTGTACAGATATTCAATTGTATATATAAATATTTATACTTGGTAAATAATGTTCTTATGACGGTATATGATTTACTTGTGAGTGGTAGTGTGGTGACCGTAGCCATGATAGGATGAATTGCCAGTCATTTTTAGGGTACCAGCGGGGTTGACGGTTGAATGAGCATGCCAGATTCATTTTTTTCTAATTTTTAGTGGACTTTCTAAGTTCATCGTCATACTTACAGACATTGTACATAGCATCTTTAGCTTAGATTCTTTTTAGAAAAATGATAAATCGTACGAATAAAATACTGCACGCATTGCTCAAAATTGGAATTGAGGAAAGTTTTATTGCAGGTAAACTTTTATTTTTCACCCACCATATATTCTAATTTTACACTAATTGGTTAGAAGCTGTTTTGTAGTTTTGTATTTTTTATATTCGCCCCAAATAGCAAACTCATTCTTTTAGCGGCTATATCGTAATTGTTTGTAAAACATCTCAAATTTTGGAAAATAATTAGTGTTTAAAATAAACATAATTCAAACACGAAGCTTATCTATTCTATAAAAAATACATTCTAGTTTTTTTTTTCTTTTTTAATTTAGAAAGAAATTGAACTCGATATAAAATAAGATTACAATAATTCATATATACAATTAAAATAAACTTCCTTAATAAAATTATATTCTAGTTTGTCATAATTGTTTAGTGATCATAGGAAAAAAATGTGCTTTTAATCCTATGTTTTTTGTCGAACTTTTTTTTTTTTACTGTTTTTAATATCTCCATGAATTTAGATTAAGTTGTGAAACTGAACCTAGATTCATTTATTTTGATAATGAAGAATTTAATCTTTAAATTTTAAAAATATATCAATTTAATATTTTTCTTTATATAAATTTATTATGTTTTTTAAAGTTAAGAAAAACTAAATTCATATAATTTTTTAAAACTTAAAACATGATAATTAAGTTCATTGATGACATGATACCATGAGAGAGAGAGGAGGGTGGGTAGAGATAAGGAGATAAGTAGGATGTGGAATGACAACGTATGCTTAAAAGGGTTCTGCAAATGATCTAACATCGTTTTATTTCTTGTATTTTCTTGACTCTTATAATGAGAAGGCAATGCAGAAGGTTTTCAGCAGGTGGGGGGAGGTGGGTGAGATCTTCATAGGAAGGCGTAGAAGGAAAGATGGGGTTTGTTTTGAGTTTGTGCGGTTCTTTGGAGTAAAGAATGTTAGGCTAATGGAGAAAGAACTTGATCAAATACATATTGACAAGCTTAAATTGGGTGTTAATTTGCCCTTGTTTCAACCTAGTTAATCTGGAAAGCTCGCAACATGGGAAATCTTCAGCCCAATGTGTTGAATCATCCAGCTCAAAGGAAAGAGTGGCCAAAATACTCCTTTACTATCAAACCAAACCCAAGCATTGTCAAAAGCAGTGTCGTCGACAGTCACGACAATCACTAGAAGGCATCATCTGTGTGGAATGTTGGGGAGTCCAACTTGGAATGGCTCATCTGTTGTGATGTTGGCCACTTTAGAGACCTGAAACACCTTTCTTATGTTTAGGAAGGTTTCTATATGCAAGGAATGGTAACGGTTAAGGTGAAGCCTCTAGGTGAAGAGGTGGTGTTATTGTCTGGGTTAGTGTTGATCTTGAAGATATTCAGGTGTCAAATGATGAATAGTGGAATGAAATGTTCATCTCTATACAAAGTTGTGACTTGTTTATTCTTCCCAGTCGTCGTCTTGTTTGGTTAAGGTGTCGTGGATTGCCGCTTAACTACTGGAATTTGGATGGTTTCACAATAATTGTTCATTAAGAAGGATCCTTGGTTGCAGTTCCAAAAGGGACGTTATCTTTTAAAAATTTAGAATTTGCAAGAATTATTGCCAAAACGGCTTCAATGGAATTTATAGGTTGGAAAAAATGTATCACGATTAATGGGATGTTAGTGTCAATTTCGGTGGAGGAAGAACAATTTTCTGTACATGGCCTAGTTGTGTCTGAAAGTATACAACGTCTAGATAAGGACATAACGCCTGTTGATGAGGATTATGCCAGTTGTAATCTATCTAAATAGGAAGGGGTCTTAGAGGATTGGTCTGAAAATGAGCTTGAGGATACACTCGCTCGGTTGGTGAAAAGTAGCAGTATATCATTAGAGACTGCAGGTGAAGAGGTGTGGTTCGGTGATGTGAACTAAGAATCTAAAACGTCCAAAAAAAATTGTGTTTATATCTTATTCTCAAGGTTGTGAAGTTAGTGGCCTGGGAATGCAACGATTAAATAACTATAATCAATGCTAGGAATTGGAAAAGGCTTTGGAGGTGTCAAATGTGCTCACTAAATTTAGGGACTTCGACCTTGAAATTTTGAGAAGCACAAGATGGTTACAAATAGTAGGCATTGTACTAATGGCCAAAACAAGCTTATGGCAATTGGCCCCTTTAGTCAGGTGCTATGTCAAGTAATATTGGGGGTGCAACAAGGATCCTCTTTGGCCCATCCTGCAAGTGTTGATAGGGGAATTGGAGACCAGATTTAAGGTGTTGAATCGGGCTCAAATGCAGCTATGGCCACGGCAATGGTCCATTGAACGCACAGGAACATTCTGTGAACTCTAACATGCAAAGTATTCCCAAGGGTGCAGGCTGCATGCAACATGCTATAATACCTTCACAATCTGATACGGTGGTGCTTAAAGAGGTGAATTCTATGGACCTTACAAAAAGCGTAAACCATATAGGGCAATCCAATTCCCCTATTCGCCCAGCTCAAGTAATTAACGAGGTAGGACCTATTCCCCCAACTCAAGTAATTATTGATGTAGGTTGTGCATCAAGTAACCAGCTGGTGGGTGAAGAGTTAAATTCTCAAGCTAAATCAATGGTCACGTTATTGTGCAACCCCGAGGCAGGCATAACTTCCTTCCCTCTAGTGATAGGGCAAGGTATTTCACATGGGCCACTGTGTAAGTTTGTCCACATTAAATCTATGTCAAGCATCTAAATTTAAGAATCATCTAGAAGTCATGCTAGATAATGAATCATGCCTTGCGCTTGATATTTTGGGTCTTGCTATTTCTCTCACTCCCGTAAACAGCCATCCAATTATTGGCAGCAAATTTATTTCATTCCCAGTAGCTTGGGGATCAATTAAGACTATTGGGAAAAAAAAGGAAGGACATTGAAGAAAGAAGGGGCTAGAAAAAGGAAAAATTTTAAGAATAAGGAGGTTGTATTAAATTCATCTAATTCCGGTAATGAATTTCAGGATGTCCCCGTAACTGATGCGGTCGGGATATACATCCTAGGTGATGGAATTCCTTGTGCAGAGTTAGAAAGGTTGGGTGAAGGAGTAAGAGGCAAATTTCAACAAGAAGGGTATGTGAAGCTCAACATTTGTGGGACTTGCCAAAGAGCATGGGTGCATCAAATACTATTGATGAAGGGGTAATTTTCCAGAGGATAGTAGAGATGGAGGTTTGTGATAGGAACATGACCACTCATAATGGCTTAATTTGTTAAGTGGGAATGTCAATTAACATGTTGAATATCTTGTCATACAATATTAGGGGTAAAAGGAGGAGAGAGAAATAGAGGTTCGTTAGGTAGGCGGTTTCGAAGAACGATATTCTCTCTATTTTTATTCAAGACACTGAGGTTCAACAGATAGATAGGAAAATTTGTTGTGTGATGTAGGGGGATTCCATTATGGAATGGAAAGTTGTGTCAGCAAACAACTAGTCAGGTCGGTTGCTATGCGAATGGAATGTAGAGTAATTCATTGTATTTGAGTATTTTCAAGGAGTGGGGTTTGTTGGGGTGAAAGGAAAATATAACTCGGAGTCATTTGATAAAAATAGTGTCAATATTTATACTCCATGCACTTCATTCGAAAAACAAGAACTATAAAGGACTTTAGTGGAGTATAAACATCAGTTTCAAGATTGTAGGTGGTGTTTAGCTGGGGATTTTAATGCTGTCAGATTTTCAGATGAAAGAATGGGGGAAAATGGAGAGATTGGGGCATGTCAACTTGGAATTAATGATTTCTAAGAATTTATTCAAAGTATGGAATTAACATGAGTTCCATTCCTAAGACACCGTTTCACATGGTTTAGTGCAAGAGGTAAAGAATGAAGTGTGTTAGACAAATTCTTAGTCGCTCGGGAGTGGTTGGAAACGACCCCTGATAACTTTTAATTGAATTAAATAGGGATTATTCAGACCATTTTCCTATAATGTTAAAGCAGTCAAATTTCAATTGGGGGATAAAACCATTAAAACTCATCAATGGATAGTTAGATTGTGTTGTTTCTCTAAATTCATCACTCAATCTTATTGCAAAATAGAAGTGGAAGGGTGGGGAGCTTATGTTTTAAAAGAAAAACTAGAAGCTCTTAGAGTAGAGATAAGAAAAATGGAGTAAAGAAAATATTGACAAGGTGGAGGTGAAGATTTAAGAGTTGAAGGAAACATTGTTGGTTTTGATAGGAAAGCTGAGGAACGAGTTCTGAGTGACGAGGAGATCAGATCATGGATGGAGGTATTGTTGTGATTGACAAAATCATTGCGAAGGTATTGGCTCCCAGGATCCAAGGGTTGATACCCAATATAATAAGAAACCTAGACTACATTCATTAAAGGAAGACAACTATTGGATAGTGTGGCCATAGAAAATAAAACTATTCAGTAGGCAAAAACAACATAAGAAATCGTTACTGATTTTTAAAGTAGAGTTTGAGAAGGCTTACAATATAGTAAGTTGGCTTTTCTTGTTCTATATGCTTAAGCGTTTTGGGTTTGGGGATCAATGAGTTAGTTGGATTATTCATGGCTATCTCCAATCATTGTTTGTCTCAATTCTAGTAAATGGAAGCACTATACTGGAATTACAAATGCAAAGAGGCTTAAGACAAGGAAATCCAATAGCTCCATTCTTATTTCTAATTGTAGCTAAAGGACTTGGGGGTCTCATTTAGAAAGCACTTCAGGCAAATCTTTTGTCTAGACTTAAGATAGGTAGCAGGGAATTCAGGTGGTTTCCCAAGAGTATGCAAATGATACCATATTCATGGTGATTCTAAAAGTTCAAAATATTTCTTCTCTTAAGAGTGTTCTTAGGTGTTATGAAATGGCTTTGAGTTTAAAAATTAATTTCCACAAGAGCAACTTCGAGGCTATAGGAGTGAATAATGAGGTGTTGAGGTCCTTTGCAAGGATTCTCAACTTCAAGGTAATGCAATTGTCATCTTCTTATCTGGGGGTTCCAGTGGGTCAAATGTGAGAAATGAGAAAATTTGGAAACCGATTCTCGACAAATAAAAGCAAAGTTAACATCTTGGAAACAAAAAAAAAACTTTAGGAGGGTGGATTTGCTTAATCAAATCTATCCTTTCTTCTATTCCTTTTTACTTTTGTCTTTTTACAAGATCCTAAAGAAGGTAGCTTTTTTCCATTCGGAACATGCAAAGCTAATTTCTCTAGGGTGGATCGGATGATCACAACAAAGTTGCATGGATCAAATAGGAGCTTGTTTGTAGAGAGAAAAGGCAAGGTGGCTTGGGAATCAAAGATGTCATGGTCTTTAATAAAGTCTTTCTTGGTAAGTGGCGTTAGAGAATACTTCATGGTGAGAATTCTCTTTGGGTCAAAATATTTCAAGCAAGGTACAAGGATCACATCAGAAGTAAACTAGTATTATTGAGGCAATGTATAAGGGGGTCTCAGTGGTGGTTGATATCTTTAAGGTAATGTCTGATGAGGGAGTGGGAGATTGGTTTTTAGGTAATGTAAAACCTTTAGTAAGAAACAATCATTATTCAAATTTGGGAAGGGGATGTGGGATGAGTTAGAAGGGCTAAAATCATTATTTTCTAGATTGTATGCATTATCTAATGAGAAAGAATCTCTTTTATGTAAGGTTGGGGTTGGAATGAGGAAAGGTGGGAATGGTGGTTCAGTTGGAGGAAAGAACTATTTAGTTGGGAAGAATGGTAGGTTAGGCAGCTGGAAAAGGTTCTAGATGGGGTACAATTACAACGTGATGTGAAATATGGCTGGAAATGGATAGGAAATGCAGGAAATAGTGCATTTTTTGTAAGAGAAGCCTATTGCTTAGTTTGTGGGGAGTCCCATGACTTTGATTCACAATTCTTTAACAGGTTATAGAAGTCCAAGGTGTCATCCAAAGTCTCAATATTTGTGATGTGACCATGCCTAGCCAAGGACCTATCACTAGGGTCATGGCTAGAAGGATTGAAGAAGACCTAGCCCTTGCAGACAAAGGAAGACTTCACCTCCTATGGAGAGTGAAGATATTAGGCTAGGGACTTTAGTTAATAAAATGTAATTTTCCTTTATTTTAATTTTGAGGAGCATTAAGAATTTAATTTGGGACATGTATTTAGTCCATTTTTTTATTTTTAGGAGGTGTCTTAGAAATTTAGAGGGTGGATTTAGCTTTTTGGGTCTTTATGAAGGAAATAAGGGGTAGCCTTGATATCTACACCCATCTTTTCCTACATAAACCCCCTAAGCTAATAAGAAGAAATCTTGGCCCTTGGTTTAAGAAACTTGGGCACCAAATTTGATGATCTAAGGAAGGAATTGTTTCTCAATCCTCCTCCCTTAGATCTCTCCTTTTAATCCTAGCCCTTCTTTTTTAGGTTATCTTGTTCAAGAGGTTAGCTACCTCTATAAATAGGAGCTCCTCCCTCACTTGTATTTTTTACACTTGAATTTAAATTTAATCCTAGAGACCATATTGGTTGTGAGGTTCTTACCTTTGAGTGTCCCTCTTTCTCCTTTGTGAGAGCTTCTAAGAGTTATCAAGGACCCCTCCCTTGTGGCATCTCCCTTTTGCCTTATCAAACTTAGTATTTGTGGCGTCTCACCCCATTCATTTTCTCTCCATAAATCAATTTCCCTTCCAAGTGACGTTAGAAAGGATCCTTTGGGCACGTGATCATCAAAGATCACATCAATTTGTTTTGAAGGTAGTTCAAAATAGGATCCCTACTAAGGTTGAATTAGGAAAATGGAATATTGTTTTGTCAACTAATGCTTCCTACCCTGTATGTCACAATGTGTTGGAATTAGTGACACATTTGTTGTTTACGTATGAGTCATGTATCAAGTTTGGATGAAATGCTACCATTGGTTGGGTTACCTAGGTGTTTTGCCCTTAAACTATCAATCTCATTTATGGCAACATCTAGGTTTTATGAAAGTCAAAGGGAAAGAGCATAAGGAAATTCTCAGCATAATTTAGCTGGCTACTATGTGAGATATTTGGTTGGCTAGAAATGCTTTCATGTTTCAGAACGCACACTTTAATGTAGAACAAGTTTGACAGTTGACTTTACAAAGATCTTGGTTATGGGTTCAAGCTCTATATAAAAATATGTTCGTTTCTTTCTATGACTAGTTCATTCAGCCTGAGTATTGCTTCACTAAATTTAGAAAGAGGTAACTTTCCACTAAAGAGCTAGAGTGGTTTCTGTGCTTATTGTGTATGGGGAAAATGCAAAATTTGGGGTGTATTCTCTAGTTTGGGCTCTACTTTAGTGTGTTTGGGGGGAAATGCAAAATTTCCACTATACATCTAGATAGGATTCTGTGTTTACTGTGTAAGGAGAGAATTGCAAAATCTGGGATTTATCTTCTGGTTTAGGTTATGTTTTATTGTGTAAGGGGGGAATTTCAAAATTTGTGGTTCAATCTATGTTGATTCTGTACTATGCAAATATTGTCATGTTATTCCTTGTAACATGGTGGTATATTGTTCTTGCTAAATAAAAATTTGTCTTCTTTATAAAAAATGTTCATCGATATAAAAGGATAAGGCCTAGATTAAGTTTAACTGAAATTATATAAACTAAAAAATATTTTTTTTCCTTAATCCAGGTCCTTTTTAATAATTATATTCTTAAATTATCAAGTCCTAACATCAAATAAAATAACTTATCCTATTCTAGAAATTTTATTCACCTTATACAAAGGTGAAATTCTTTAAAAACTAAAATAAAAAATAAATTGAAAAACACAAATTATTTTTCTGTATTTATAATAATTAAAAGCATATTTTACCTTTAACACTAACATAAATCAAATTTAATGTTAGAAATCGTCATTATATCTTAAATAAAACGAAAATAGTAAAATTAAAAAAAAAGCCAAAATTTACTATTTTCATGTTTTATTTAAAAATAAAAAACTGATATATTTTCTTGTAATATAATATTTAATTTTTTTTTATAAGCCATATAATATTTAAATGTGTGAACATTGACGGATGAGAAATTTTATTATTTAGTATTCTTTGTACATCTTAATAAAATAAAATAAAATAAGTATAGTGGGGGAAAATTACTCACTCTTATTTTTATTATAAGATTCAATTAAACAATTCATTAATTGAAATTGATTAATTTAATTTAAAATATTAAATTTAGTTTATGATTTGTTGTACTTTATAACCTTAATTTTTATAAATTTATAACTTAATCCTAATTTTTAAATTAAGATATTTTAACCTTTAACTTTTAAAATTTCACAATTGATATTTAAATTGAGAAAAAGTTATAAATTTTTTGTATCAATTGATACTTAAACACAGTTAGCGTCATATCCATTTGAGTATCAATTAGTAAATTTTAAAAATTTGAAAGTCAAAATGTCTTAATTTGAAAGTTAGAGAGTTATAAAAGTTAAAAGTTATACAATGTAATTAAGCCTTTATTTTAAATTAGTAATTTTTTAAGTCTTGACATATTACATTTTCCTTACATGGAATAGATCGAGCTATACTACTATGTCACGATTTGACTATGACTTGACTCACGTAGATCTCCGTCACGAGATAATTGATGTTCCAACTAGGCCAACAATCTCCTCCTTAACAATTGTCTTGTTGGAAGTCAAACTTGTCATCTTAGCTCTAATACCAATGGTTGAATCAAATGTTTATCATTAAGCCAAACGTTGTAGCTAATAGTCAATGCACCACTCTTTATATTTAACTATAGCAACCCAAACACTACAATTTGACTGTAACTTGGCTCACCTAGACCTCTGCCACAAAATAATTGATGTCACTACTAAGTGGTTCCAGATCATACAAATACTTGTAAAAATATTTGCAAGTGGGATGGATAATTTTCTAGAAATATTGTAAAAAAAAGTCTATTAATAAATTTTATATAATTTTACTAAATTGCCATCAATATTTTTATAATTAAATTTGGTTTCAATCTTTATATTCTTCCTAATCTTTCATAATGTCTATTAAATAATCTTTATAACTGTCATCCCTAATTGAAAATGAAGTTAAAAATTCATATATTTCATTCTTACATATATAACAATAGTGTGGATGTGTGCCAGAAAAGAAAGTGTATTAGGATTCTCTCTCATCAATGTGCTATCTAAAACACTTTTTAAAATATTTTAAAATAATTTAAAGTGTTATATAAAATAATTTAAGGATCCAAAACAAAATAAAAAATTATTTGAAACTCAACATAAAGCAAAAAATTTTATTTGAAATATATATATATTTAAGCATTGTTTTAATATAGATTATATTAGTACATTCAAAAAACAAAGGAACCCTGTTTAGTCCATTAATTATTAAAAAATAATAATTTATATAGAGTCATTTCACGATTCAACAAACTTCTCTAATGATGCACTCCCTTGATCTATTCAACCAAGGTTCCTTCCTCTAAGAAGATGGAGAGGCTAGAAATGGGGGAGGATTGACGCCAATTTCTAGGAGAAAGTTAACTAAAAAATTTTATGATATTTGCCACAAGGAAGAGGTCCCTTGATAAAAGCTTTAAGAAAAAGAATCCTCAAGAGAGAGGTTTCTCAAAAGTGACACTCAAGAATAATAACTCGATGGAGTCTTACTTCATTCAATTAAGTGTAATTTGTACAAGGGAGACTAAGCGTATTTATAGCCCAAAGAGAGAGCAAGACATTCAAAACTAGGCAATATGGGACTTGGGCCTAATTAGGATTAAGAGCACTAATCCCTCTTAGGCCCACTAAAAGTGGTGCCTAACCTTAAGCCATGGGAGTGGCACGACCTAATCAAGGGGATGTGGAAAGAGATTCACACTCATTTAGGTTATTAGGCCTTCTACTCCTCTCACCTCCCTTCCTAAGCTAATTACACCCTAACTCTAAAAACTAGCATAAATGGCAGAAATTCATGGCCCAAAAGGGAACTAAAAGCTAATTAATATTTATAAGAGGAAAACTAAGGACTAGGGCGTAAAATATTTATCTCCATCATGAGCTGGGTCTTGATGAGTCTTTTCTGGCCAAGTCCTCTTCAATCCTCCTAGTCATTGCCCTAGTGAGAGGGCCCTTAGTAAGTAGGATTGCATTATCTAATAACTTCATTGTTGATGTTATATTCACCAATACCCGTTGAAATTTTCAACATAAGGAGATCACATGGCAAACAATGTATGATGCAATGATAATGAACTTTTTTTCTAGTGTTAAATAATTTTTTGGTATCTATAAATAAAATTATTTTGGTTTTAGTACCTAATCTTTATTAATATTTTGATTTGGTACTTGAAAAATTTTTATTTTTTAAAAATGTACCTACCATAAAAATGACATCAATGTTACAATTTTAAATGATGTGGACTTGATGATGACACTTCTTTTGACCATGTTATTTGTTAACAAAAGATACTTAATGACATGTATCAAATTGAAACATTAAAAAATGTTAGGTACTAAAATAAAAAAATTGAAAATTTTGGTACTAAAATAAAATTGGACAATTTTACCGATACTAAAAATATATTTAAACCTTTAAAATATAATAAGAATAAAAAAGTAATTAACTTTAAAATTTTTTCCATTCCCTTATAAACTAAACAAGAAGATTCTTTTTTCTCCTCTTCTTTATTGAACCAAATATGGTATGTAACTAAAATTCATCTCTTCTTCTCCCTTCCTGTGAATTGAACCAAATATAGCTTTAAAGTTAATACCCACATGAGTATGAAATCAAGTATAAATATTTTGTTTTAAATATGTATATGAGGACGAGAATGGACCCTTACACATTGTCATCCTTAACAGTAATGAGTTAAAAGAATACAATTTCTCAAAGTCTCTATATCAAAAGATAAATTATTTATTTTTTTGGAAAACCAAAAAGTGTTTTATTCAATCAATAGAATATCACCTAACAATCACAAGAAATGATGATGGGATGATAGTATATAAGCAAATAACAATAGTGCCCCCAAAGACTATATTATGAATTGTTAAAACATATAATAACAACCAATTAATACCAGTTAGTACAAGCTAACTCTCTTATAAGTGCTACTAATTTTATAAAAAATTATATTTTTATGATAATTATGTGACAAAAAATTAAAGGAAACATTTTATATAACCCAATTTTATTATAAAAATATTTGATAAATAATTTTATTTTGAAAAGAGTAATAGATTTGTGCATTAACCCTTGATTTATTGGGTAGTTGAAGAAATTGGATCTCATTTTGGAGCAAACATCAACTAATGGACTAGAAGCAGTCACTAAAAAAGCTAAATTCGTTGAGCCACAAGGAGTATCAAACTTCAAATTTCGCTTAGTGAGTCATTTTTTGCTAAGCGAAGGCCCAAAAAATAGTTGAAAATTATTGAACTCGTCAAGCAAACTAACCTTCGCTCAGTGAAACCTTGGCAGTTGTTGTCTTCACTAAGTGATGAACTCTTCATTGGGTGAATTTTCCTAGGCGAAGGCTATAAATAGGAGTGCGAGTAGGAGAAAAAAACATCCCACAATCATCCCATATTCTAACTTCTTTAGTCTTCTCTTTTCTTCTTCTTCCCCCATTTATTCTTATCCTTGTAAATACTCCATGGTGGGATGTAGCTAAGCAATATTATCAGGGGATGAGACACTGATCAATACTTTGTAATTTACTTTTACTTTTATTTGAGTTTCATTTGTTTGTTTTGAATCTTCCTTATGTTTAATGTTCATTATTTGTTTGATCAACTTATGGCATGATATATTTAATTTCTGATATTGGAAGATTTTCATTAAATTAAAGAATCAGGAAGTTCATCATATAGTGACTACATTTAAGAATAAGGTAGGATCTAAATGTTTGATTTGATAATTGTTTTTTGCTGATCAAATTATTGTAATCATTCTTGCTAAGGAATTAGGAGAAACTTCAATAATTTAGTTCTCTATTGCTAAGGAATTAGGATAGAGAAACATTTAACAATTCCAGAATTAAATGAATAAACTTATGTAATAATTATTAATTACAAGCATTGTGAAGTAAATCAAACTCCCGATCATCTTGCATGATTATCAATATTTATTAAAAATATAATTTATGTTCTGACTCAATTTATTTATTTAGTTTTCTTTGTTTCAATATAATATCTTGCAAAAGGTTTTTATAAAGGAAAGATTGAAATTCTAAATTATCTTCCAAACCCCTCAGGAGACAAACTGATCTTATTAGTTCTATACTACAATACGACTGGTGCAATTACCAGAAGTAGAGTAGTTCATTAAAACTCTCATTAATTTTTTGGCACTGTTATCGGGGACTTGCATCAAGATATTAAGAAAATTTCAATTTTTCCTTTGTTTAAGCTTGTGTATATATTGTATATTCAATTTTATTTCAACTTTGAAGTTATCTTTTGTACATTTTAAAGCTAACTTCTCTAGCAGTAACAGTTGCTACTCATTGCTACTCTAGTTCTCTGTGTTTCTAATAATTGATAGGTGAAAAAAAAAAAGCAAGGAACAAACACTAGAGCCAGAAAAGCAAGCTAGTAAAATAATTGTTTCAACCTAACCCAATAATCCAAATCACTCCAACATGGTTGAGGAAAAGATAACATTATACAACCGTTGGAATGGGTGTAGAAGCCAAATGAAGGCAGAACTTCAACAACACTTAATGATGCAACAAATGTGTTCACAACAGAAAAGAGCTATCACCTCACCACAACCTTGCCAGCCATTGTACCAGTACCACACTCCAGAACCATGGTGCCAAGATTAACCACAACCATGGTATCAAATTGGTACATCTAGACTTGAAGAAACTCTCCAAGAATTCATGCAACACTCATTATCAATTCAATAGGAAAAAGAAACTTCATATAGATTTCCGCTTAAATCACCTCCACAATCGTGGTATCAAGACATGATTGTCGATTTGGATAACATTGTTCAATATTACAGTGAAATGGATGTTCAAACACTGTATGAAAATCAAATTTCAGGTTAAAGGAAACGCTTGAAAAATACATTGAACCATAGTTGTCTTAGCAAGAGTCTCAACAAGCTTCCTTGCAAAGGATTACTACACAGTGCATCCAATTGGTTGAGAAATACAAAGGTAAAAAATCAAGCACATTTGGTTACCTGTCAATCAAGCCTTGAAAAACAAGGCAACATGGTCATCACTCAAGGTACAACTGAAATTGAAGTTTTGTATGAACCACTCTGTGAGGAAAATGAAAAATATGAGAGTTTGAGATAAACAGACATTGAGAGTAAAGAAAAAGTGAAAAAAGAATAAGAGAGTGGAGAAAAAGAAGATAACTTGAGTGAGAGCTTGTGTGAAAAGAATAAGGTGATTGAAGAAAAAGAAAATGAATGTGAGAAAATAAGAGAAGAAAAAGAAAGAGAATTCAAAGGTAAACTAGTTGAAATAGACAAAGAATACAACATGATTGTTGAAATAGGTTCACCAAAATTCAAAGATATCAAAATTGTGTCTACCCTAAGCCATATCAACACTATGCTCATGGATGAAACAAAGTCTTTAGATAAATAAAATCTCCATGCTCATAATGAAGATCAGGTATTAATGTCCCTGGTTTTTCAAGAAATTCATCCACTAGGAGACATTGGACATATTGAAGAATTTTTGGAGAAAGAATGTAAAGAAAACAAAGTGGAGCTACATGAAGATAAGGTACCTCTCATGAATTTTTATCTAACTCTTGTTGTTGAATAGACAAAATCTATAGAAAATAATTCTTGGAAAATAGCATCACATGTGCAAAGGAGACTTAGAATCAAGCCAAGAAGGCTTAAATAGTTAATTCATTTCAATGAATTCATGGAGAAGATGTTCAAGAAAGGAAACTCTTGGCTTGGCTCTCTCAAATCCAGGTGGAGGCCAAAATTGTCTCTAGCAAACAAGGATTCATCTAGACAAATCATTTGAAGGAATCTTGAGGTCTGAGGTACATCAAGCTCGTGACATAAAACAAGCGCTTGCTGGGAAGCAACCCAACATTTTTTTTTGTTTATTTTAACTTTATTTTTGTGTATAGTTTGTACTTTAGTTTGGAAAATGAGGAATCATCACTGCCTCATTTTCACTCAGCGGATTGAATTTCGTAAGCCAATTTAAAATAGAGTTAAAAAGAGGTAAACTCTAGAGTAAATTCACTTAATGGATCGAAATCTGCTCAGCGGAGTAACACTCACTTAACGGATTGTTTGAAAGAAAAAAAAAAGGAATATGGAACTGCAGTCAATTCGTCTAGCAAATTTAAATCTGTTTAGAGAATTGGTCATTTTTCTGTACCTAATTGATTTTTAAAAATTGTTTCAATCAGTTTCATATCACTCATTTCCAACCAAAAACAATTTCTCTCAAATTTCTTCAATCTTAAGGCACTTTATAATTTTTAAAGTCTCATGAATCATTTTTCCTCTTTTTCATTGTCTTCTCAAAAAGTTAAACTGACATGTTCCCATGTCCTCTTCAAAGCAATTTCTTCAATATATTATTTGGCATGGGTCAATCCTATTTTGCAGGAGGAATGGCACAACAAGGATGAAAATTGCAATTTTGAACTGTGATTTGACTAAGTCAATGATGAAAACTGACCCACTAAGATAAATATTTGTAAAACAAACCCATTTATGTGATATTTTTTAAAAAGTACCCAATTTAGTCAATCACCCCAATACTCTCTACTTAAAAAGCATGCTAAATCTTGTTTATGCATAACACCTCTAACAAATATTGAGAGAAAGTGCACTCCCAAAGAAAATATGGAAAGTAGTTCCAATTCAGATCTACGTAATCAGCATAATATCTTCTCCACATTATAGGTCATTTCCAATAGGAATATTTTACAAGTTTCTTAAGTTCATTGGAGACAGGTTTACGTGACAAAGTAAGTTTCTTAAAAATAATATAGTATCTTTATTTGTTTCAGAAATATGATAACAAAATTTTACATAAATATTTAAAGTTGACATGACATTGTAAATAAAAAAATTAATATTAATTAAGATACTCAAAATAAATATCTTAAATTTTAACCAGAGATGTCTGACTAATTATTAAACTAAGAAATGATTTTCAATTTATGGACAATTTTGTGAAAAAATTATTTAAAAAAATAAATACTTTAGACTATATTTTATCTTATAATTAAAAAACGAAGTTATCCACCTTCAATTTCAACGTTATAATGGGATTATTATGGTTTTCTAGTATGATTATTTTCAATCATGGCAACATTATGGTTTTCAACTATGATTATTTTCAATGGCGTAGGAACCGTGTATATACCACGGGTTTGATCTCCTGCAACAATCACAATCTTATTCTGTATAAGACGACGCAATTACTATAAAAAGAAACATGACCTAAAAATTTGCAGCTTAATCTATTTTGAATTCTACCATTTTAAACTTATGAATTAATAAATAAATTCATACAAAACCCATCACAATCTGCTGCTGTCATACTAGTGAATCCCAACTAGTTTTAGCTGACCCATTAGATCAGATAATGTTTCTTTCAAGCAATGCATCACACTGGCTAAGCCAGCAGTGAACTCCAAGAATGTCATAACTTGTTTCTCTAGCAACCCCAAAAAAAGTCATTTGACAAAGATTTCTTACATCAATACCTTACACATGTTGATATGTTATATAATGTTGAAGAAGACTAAAGAAAATTGACTAAGCGAAAAACCAGTTCAAGATGAAGATAAAATCCCATTTTTCCTTCTTGCTGGTGATTTTCATAGCCATTATCCGTACAAACGTTTCTTTAGCAGAATGTGATAATGTGAAGGACTATTGCCCTACAATAGCACCCGAAAAGCAGGCCATATTCATCAATGGCCTACCCTGCGAGAACCCAGATAACACAATAGCCCATGATTTCAAGAGCATGGAATTAAGCAAGCCTGGTTCCAGAGACGATTTTGGTTCATTGGTTAAAATTGTTACTGCTTCCAAGTTTACTGGGCTCAACACTCTTGGCCTCTCAATTGGAAGAAGTGACATAGAAGTGGATGGGATGGTGAATCTCCACAATCACCCAAGAGCCACTGAGATGATATATGTAAGTGAAGGTACGCTGGCGGCTGCGTTTCTCAACACCCAAAACCAACTCTTCCAAAAGATTCTGAAACCCGGTGATGTGTTTGTGATCCCCAAGGGCTTGTTTCACTTCTTCCTTAATCGTGGTGCACAAGTTGCAACTGTGTTCTCCGTTTTCAACAGCCAAAATCCCGGGCTGGGCTCCCTCTCTTCCCTTCCCTCTCACACATTGGAATCGCTTGACAACATAAAGAAGAAGCTTAACTCACTCTCTCACTCAGAACTTGTTGGCGTTAACGACTTAACTTCGGCTGTGTTGGATATCATCTATGGTTAACCATTACTTCAGACTTTGTGTTGGTTGCACATTACCACTCTTTATGAGTTTGCGGCTTGTGGGCAATGAAATAAGTACCACAATTGCATTTCACTTTTTTAGTTTCTAGTTTTATGACAATATATATGCAAGGTGCTTTAACCAGGCCACAGCATGAATTACATGCTCAAGGGTCAGGATTTTAGTAAAACCTAGCTAGCTAATTGCGAAAGGATTAACCATCATAAGCCTATCTATGTTCACAGCAGTTTCATCGGGGATATTTTCAATGCCATTGAATTGTTTCTTTGCGGTTAAGTTGTTGTAACCTGACTTCTTTTGCTTAGTCAATACACAATAGTATTGTTTTCCATCACTGTTGCTCTGATCATCAGCTATATGATTAGATGTACACTTTGGGAACAAGGCATTAAAGGAGAAAAGAAAGAAATAAACAACATTAAGAAGTATTTGTTTTGGTGCATTTGTAAACCTTACATAAACTTGCTTATATAACAAAGTGAAGAACACCATCTCACAATACTAAGCAATGTGAGACTAAAAATCAAACTACAAAACTTAATCAAACTACAAAACCAACAATTCTCTCACTTGGATTTTGATTATCACTTATTGTAGTTGCCTTCATCATTAATCATTCTTGAAGGCCAGTTGAGACACTGCAAAGCCTCAACTTCTCTATTGTGACAATCTTTGTCAACATATCCGCTAGGTTCTTACTTCCTAATATCTTCTTCAACATTAGTACTTCATTCTCAAGTAGAGATCTGATGAAGTAATAACGGAGATCAATATGCTTCGTTCTAGAGTGAAATGTTGAATTCTTAGTCAGATGTATTGCACTCTGACTATCACTGTGCAAAACACTCTTTTCCTGGATGAATCCCAACTCTGTTAACAATCCTTGAAGTCATATCAATTCTTTGCTAGCTTATGTTACTGCTACATACTCAGACTCTGTAGTGGATAGAGCAACGATCTTTTGTATCTGTGACATCCAAATAACAGTTGTAGTTCCAACAGTAAATATGTAGTCAATGGTACTTCTTCGATGATCAATTTCTCCAGCAAAGTCTGCATCTACGTAGCCTTGTACTTTTAATTCACCTTTACTAAAGCACAAACACTTCTCAAAATCCCCTAGTATAGTGCCTCGTAGATATCTCAAAATTCATTTCACAGCTTCCCAGTGAGCTTTACCTGGATTTGACATAAACCTGCTTACAACTCCCACTGCATAACCAATGTCTGGTCTTGTGCATACCATCGCGTACATCAGACTTTCAATGGCTGAAGCATATGGAATTTTAGCCATTAATTCTTTTTCTTCTTCCGTCTTAGGAGATTGGTCTTTTGATAGACGAAAATGAGTAGCCAAAGGTATGCTAACTGGTTTGGCATTGACCATGTTGAATCTTTGCAAAACACAGTTGATGTACTCTGTCTAAGATAACTGCAAGGTTCCCTTTTGCTTATCTCGCATGTTTTGCATTCCTAGGATCTTCTTTGCTAGTCCTAAATCTTTTATGTCAAATTCTTTTGACAACTGCTGCTTCAAGTTTCTGATCTCACTCATATCTGAACCTGCTACTAATGTATCATCGACATAAAGTAGCAAAATGATATAACTGGAGTTGTACCTCTTGAAAAAATAACAATGGTCAGCATTGCACTTCTTAAAACCTTCCTTGTGCATGAAGCTCTCAAACTTCTTATACCACTGTCTTGGAGCTTGTTTCAGACCATACAAGCTCTTCTTTAATCTGCACACCATATTTTCTTTTCCTTTCTCTAAGAAACCTTCACGTTGATGCATGTAGATTTCTTCATCCAAATCTCCGTGAAGAAACAGTCTTCACATCCAATTGCTCTAAGTAGAGTTCTTCACTGGCAACAATACCTAACACGGATCTGATAGTATTGAGCTTCACAACTGGAGCAAATATCTCAGTGTAATCCACTCATTCCTTTTGTTGGAATCCTTTTACAACTAGTCGAGCTTTATATCTTTTGGAGCCATTGTGTTCCTCCTTCACCCGATACACCCATTTGTTGTGAGGTGCCTTCTATCCCATAGGCTAGTTCCCATGTTTGATTTGAGATTAAAGACTTCATTTCATCTTTCATGGCAAGCTCCCACTTGCTCGCATCTGTGCTTTGACATGCTTCTGAATAGTTTTCAGGCTTTCCTCCATCTGTTAACAACATGTAGTTCATGTATCTCCTGTTAGGCACAGGAACTCGAGAAGACCTTCTTAATTCAGGAGTTGAAGTAAATTGTTGCTCTCTGCCTGATTCAATTACTTCCTCTGATTGAGAACTCTCAACTGGTGGACTTTCTACAGCATCATCCACCTCTACATAAGTTGGCTCACTCGGTTTTGAGTTGCTGGCACTTGTATTATGCTTATCGTTGTACATGACTCCTTCGTTGAAGATCACGTCTCTACTGCGAATCATCTTTTTGTTTTCATCATCCCACGGACGGTAGCCAAACTCATCTTCACTATAACCGATGAAAGTGCACCTTTTTTATTTGGGATCAAGTTTGTTCCTTCCTTGATCGCTAATGTGCACATAAGCTGTACACCCAAAAACTCTAAGATGTGAGAGTTTTACTTCTTTTCCGCTCCATACCTTTTCTGGTATTTTATGTTGTAATGATACTGATGGACCTCGGTTGATCAAGTAAACTGCTGTATTGATTGCTTCTGCCCAGAATTGCTTCGATAGGCCTGACTGCACACACATGCTTCTGGCTCTTTCAGTTAACATTCGATTCATACGCTCTGCTACACCATTGTGTTGAGGTGTATCTGGCACGGTTCTCTCCATTCTGATTCCGTGCTCATAGCAAAACTTCTTGAATCTGGTGTCTACGTATTCACCACCATTGTCGGATATGAGCTTTTTAATCTTCAATCTTATCTCATTTTCTACCATAGCTTTCCAAATCTTGAAAGCTTCAAATACTTCCGACTTGTGTTTCAGAAAGTAAACTCATACCTTTCTGGAGTGATCATCAATAAAAGTTACGAAGTATTGTTTTCCACCAATGGAAGGAACAGTCGTTGGTCCCCAAACGTCAGCTTTCAGCTTTCAGACAGTCGTTGCTCAAGCCTCTCTTTCTTTTAGGTTTTTCTACTTGTCTAAAAGCTGACTCTCTTCTGCTTTCCAAGTATACAGTCTTCACACATGTCAATTTCTACTGACTGAAGACCTGATAATTTTCCTTTTGAGTGCATGACCTTCATCCCTTTCTCACTCATATGACCAAGTCTTTGGTGCCATAGATTGGGACTTTCATTTGTTGCAACTGCAATCAAATGACATGCTCCTGCTGTCTTGTAAAGAGTACCACTCTTTTTGCCTCGAGCAATTGTCATCGCACCCTTTGAAATCTTCCAATCATCACCGTGAAAGATTGTCGTGTAGCCTTCACTAGCTAACTGGCCCACTGAGATTAAGTTCTTAGTCAGGTTGGGAATATGTCTGACATTTTTCAATTCCCATATAGACCTGTTTAACTTAATCTTTATTGCATCTTTACCTACAATCTCACATAACTGCTCATTACCAAGGTAAACCTTACCAAGTTTTTCAGGAACATAATTCTCAAATAGTTCCGTTTGTGAGGTAGCGTGAAAAGATGCTCTAGAGTCTAATACCCAAGACTCTTCTTTATCTTCAAGAGAGCATATCAAAACCTCAACTGAACTTAACTGGGTTGTAACAATGTTTAGTTCATTGAGATTATGTGTCACCGAAGCACCTTCAGACATCCGCAGATTGAACAATCGCCTCATCAAGTGAACTTTGTTTAAGGCTGATGGTTTCTCGTACATGTTGGAAAGAGCCTTCATGAGACCTGCTGTCGTCCTTTCTTTTGCAATGTTGAAAGCAACATTATGAGATAACGTTAGTCTAATGGCTCCAAGGGCTTGTCTATCAAGGAGACTCCGATCTTCCTCCTTCATACCCTCTGACTTCTTTCCTATGAATGGTTGATACATATTCTTCTGGACTGAGATCCCCAAGAACAAGAGAAAAAATCTTTTTTGATATGGAAGATTAGACACAATTGCAGCCACAGAGCATACTAAGAAAATTTACTCTAACCAAATTTTTTCTAATGCGGAAGATCAAACACTGCTGCAATTACAGAGCATACTAAGAAATGGACTTTGATACCACTTGTTGGGAACATGGCACTAAAAGAGAGAAGAGAGAAATAAACAACACTAAGAAGTATTTGTTTTGGTGCATTTGTAAACCTTACATGAGCTTGCTTATATAGCAAAGTGAAGAACACCATCTCACAATACTAAGTAATGTGGGACTAAAAATCAAACTACAAAACTAACACACTCAAACTTCTATCTATATAAAGATTACAACTTAATTGAAATTTATAATACATCAAGAATTCGTCTAGATGAACGTACATAACGTCCTGACCATAGAACTAGGTTGAAAACCACTACCACTCTTCACCAAAAAAATTAAAAAGTTGAAAACCAATCGAGTTCTCAGTTTTACAGAAACACAACATGATCTATAGATATCTGATTTTTGCAGTACTCATATTTATTATTTTTCTTTATTTATCTTCCTACCATATCATATATCCAAGAATATATTTTCTATAAAAAGAAGGAGAATGAAAGTGGATTTGAACCACGGAAATTTTTCTCTAAAATTGCACTAAAATGACGAAATGTTAGAGAATATTTTTTAATTTTCAAACTAAGATTTTGTTCGATAAAAAAGAATGAAAAAAATATGAAAACGAATTAAAGTGCAAGATAAGAAAAGAGAATATTAAGTTATTTAAGTTGTTTTGTCTGAGAGACGAGACTATATATGAACGAAAAGAAAATTTTAAATTAAAAAGTAACGGATAAATAATAAATTTAAAAATAAAAAATAAATCAAATACCATATTACCATCTTATGTGTATAAACGGTTAGAACCTATTATACCAAGCGACCATTTATTATATCACTATAATAAAGTAAAAATAGATTCATAATAAAATAAAATAAAATAAAATAGATCATTTTGGACTCAAACCAAAAATAACACTATACACAAAACTGCATGAAAATAGCATCAGCACTGGCCTCAGCATAAATTGCCTAACTATACTTGAAAGAGAAACACGAGGTTTAGAGGAAAGGGGTTGCATTTCAGGGTCAATTTTGACAATATGATGTTCTTCTCACTTCGGTCCTTACTTTTATCTCTTTTTCATCTTATTTTTGGATAAAAGTAATCAATCACGAAGTCTAAATAAATTTCAAATCTTTTACTTATAAATAACTCTTACATACCAAACAATCCAATCATTGTTTTTTTTTTTTATCCTCATGTAGAAATGGAAGATAAGAATTTCTAATTATAACAACTCATATATGACTCAATCAACTAAGTTAAACCTTAACATAAATGTTATTGCTTGAATTGCATTATTTTTCTCTCTATATTAAATTTTAACCTCTTCTAATAAATTAATTAATTAATGGAATTTTTTTATGAGCTGAGTTCTACTCTATAATATTTCTATTAAAATATGAGCGTCCTAGAATAGATTTTAGGGTCGAAATACGTCTGACTATGTCTTTACGGTGTTATAAATTTACTTTGGCAAGAAAATATCAAGAGGTCGTTGTAGTATAGTGGTAAGTATTTCCGCCTGTCACGCGGACGACCCGGGTTCGATCCCCGGCAACGGCGTTTTTCTTTTATCAAGTCTTGTTTTATTTGCCTATAGGACTAAGGGTTTCAATCTACCCATAGATTTCAATTTTATTTTTTGAACCCTCATATTTAAATTACTTTTTAATTCATGTTTATTATCCTTCCCTATCTTTTTTAAATAGTATTTTTATCTTCATCAACCTTTTTTTTCTAGTTATTTTTAAGTTTTTTTCTTAAATAAATTTGTGGTAAACAAGAAAGATTGAGTGTTATATTATAATTTCCTTATGTTAACAAAAATAAGGGGTATTTTTATGGAAAATTATGGATGGTCTCATTTATGGTATCAATCAATAAACATGGAATATATAATTAATTAATTAGTTTATTTTATAAATTATGTTAATTAAATAATTTATATTATATCATAATAGTTGAGATCATGAATGACATAGTGGTTCAGAACTAACTAATAATAGAGTTTATGGGTTTTCAATCACTCAAAAGACTAGTTAAAATGTTTTAAACTACCATGTAAACATATAACACAAAAGAGCTAAATGAAGTTAGAAAGTAGTATTTTTAGAATAATATAAATGCATATTTCAAAAAGTATTTTTCAAACTTTATAAGGTACCTAAGGCAACAATATCCTTTTTATTTTCTCAATATTTGAGAATAGGATCATAGCTTGTAAACCTTTTGAGTGTCTTGTTGAGAATAAAGATGTGACAAAAATGAAGTTTGTGGTGGAGGAAAAGGAGGTGCTTAACATAAAGAAGGATTATTTAGGTAGAGGAAGTAACAAAGGAAAAACCATCCTTGTAAAATTTGAGTTGTGCGAGTGAAAATAAATTGTGGAAGAGAGATGTGTATTGTTGTATCAAGGGTTTTAGAAAGAGTGAGAAAGAAGGAAAAAAATGAAAAAATTGTAAACTAAAAAGGGTGCATTCTTAAAAAAAGATATTTAAAATAAATAATTAAAAAATATATTTAAATATGTAATATAATAAGATAAAAAAATATATCATTAAAGGAAAATATAATTAACATGAGTCACATTTTATTCATTTTGTTATAATCATATTCTTTTTGGTAATTAAAATATTGAACTGTAAAGAAATGATAACATGGATGAAGTGTAATGGCAAACACTCGTTGAAGTAATCTAATGAAGATTTAAAAAAAAAATATTATTTTATGATAAAAATAAAGAAACTACAATAAAGAGTATTCTTGCATGGTTGGAGTTTTTTTTTTTTAATAACCAAACAAAATTGCACTAAGGTAAGGTAAAGCACAATGAGACATATTCTTCAATTAAAACATAATTTTCAACTATGAAAAGTAATACAAAACAAAGAATATCATTGAAGAGATTAGAAATAGTGAGAATTTGAAAAGAAAAGTGATAAAATTGTAACTCTATATTATAAAAAAGTGAGAAATTTACATTAGAATGGAAAGCGGTGGATAGTTTACTCTCCTCAATTAAATTTATCATTATTGACTTGCAAATAACAAATTTAATTTTAAGATGAGAGGGAGAAAAAGTGAAAGACAAAATTGGTGCCTCTTCGATAATCACAACCAAAAGGTAACTAATTTTCTATTACATAATTTCCTACAAATTATAAATACCTAGAAAATATTAGAGTAGTGATTCTTAAAAAGTAATTACAAGGATTATAGAGTGCGGGAAATTGATTTAAAAAGATGCAAAGAATTGTAGAAAGTGTAAAGAGAAGAGAAGCCTTGGAGAGGGAGAGATTAGTTGACACAAAATAAGTGAAAAAACAAACTTACTTATATGTTATGGTGGGGAGCATAACGTGGGGGTTAGATTGTATAGTTAGAAGATAAAATTGCATCCCAATGCAGCAATTATCACTTATCACCTAAATTTCTGCATCATAATGTGTATACCAAATCAAGTATTCCTTTTATATATTGTTATAGATATATCTTTTATATATTATAAATCTTATTCAAACCAAACTATATAATATATATAGAGAGTTTAATTAGTATTGATTGTTGGTGTAAAAGAGATCTTCACGTCAGCATTCAATTATAATTTTTCAAATAATAACGAGTAAAGTCAACAAATTTACTATAAAGGGTTGTAATTAAATGTTAGTATAAAAATTTTTACGCTATCAGTGTATACCAATTAAACTCATATATGTATATCTAGTTTGATATTATAAGGACCAATAAAAAAAATCTAGTTTGATGACTTTGATCTTTTAAACACCTCCGCAAAGCAAGTAGCATGGTTGTCCAACTAAGAAAAAAGTGACAGTAGAAAAATTATCATGAGTTTAAATGATGATCATTGCATTATACTGTATATGCACTATGCTTGTTAACATGTATAAATGCTTTTGATTAGATTAACATGGACACACTGCAATAAGAAAAGTTTGTTCTTCAAAGAGCATTGATGATAAATTGATAATTATTAGAACAAAAAAAAAGGCCAAAGTAAAGACATAATTAGAAATATTGTGATCCTTGCTAAAGAAACATTGAAATCTACAGCAAGATAAACTGTAAATTGGGAATATCCGTATCTTGCAATTTTCTCCCCAAGATGGCACTAACTATAATAGTTATATGTTAAAGACTTAAAGCGCGTCATGGTCCACTAATATTGCCAATTGTCATGAATCATGATGGTTAGAAGAACTTCCCCCTCCAAGAAAGTCTATGAAGGAAACACCCTTTTGCTTGATATTAATAGGTTCAGGTTGTTCTTGCACATTGGTACTCAACTTGCATATGGACCTATCACGTGGATGCTTACCTCTTTCCCTACTTTTGTTTGAGTCCACAGTTCTGTGGTGATAACTATAGTTTGAAATTTTGTGTGGAAGGGGAACAACCCTGCCAACAGTAGGAAGTCCTGGGGCAGTGAAACTATGGTAACTTCCAAGAATAGAATAACCAACAGAGGCAGAACTATGAGAAGGAAAATGGTCCAAATCAAACAATGGTTTCTCTCTGACACTGGAAGACACACTTGAGTTTTTGTGAGCCTTCCTAAACACAGGGGAAACATTAAAACTTGATGTGATGGTTGAAGATCCACTGAATGAATTCCAAGGAATTGGTTTTGGTGAGGTATAGGTACCAAATATTCCCTTGTTTTTATAGTTTTGCAAAAAGTTAATTCTAGAATTGTGACCAAATGTGTCACCAAACAGTGCCAGACGCTCCCTCTTCCTTCTGGCCGTTAATACATGGAAGTGATTCTTGACAGCATTGTCTGTTTTTCCAGGGAAGAATCTAGCTATTGCAGCCCATTTGTTTCCCTTCAATTTGTGAAGTGCTAGGAGCCTTTCTTCATCGTCATCAGTGAATGGCTTTTTAATGATGTTTGGGTCTAGTTGATTGTACCACCTCAATCTACAACTTTTTCCTATGGAAAAAAAAAAAAAAAAAAGAAAGAAAGAAAAAGTAATGAAGGAACAATTTCACCCCAAATGAACAAAACATTTCGTACAAAAATATTTGAAGTTATGCAAACAAAGATAAAAAGGCAAGACTTCAATAAAAATATTGTCACGAAAATTAAAAAGACCTGATCTTCCTCCCAGATGTTCTGAAATATAGTTCCAGTTTTGGGGACCATATAGCTTCACTAGCTGCTTAAGTCTCTCATCTTCAGAAGGTCTCCAATGTCCCCTACTGCAACCCTTTTTACTCCTACCACTGCTGCTGCTAGCTCTTTCCATCTTATAAAATATAGCCAATTCAGTAGTAGGAGACAATAAGTAAGACCCCAAATTTGGATTTGTGAGTCTAATTATGTATCGAAGAGGTGAAAAATACTGAATCTCATTATACTCTTAATACATCCATTAATTTTCTTCTTTTAGTTAATTGTACAAATTATGAATAAATTTTAAATATTTATCTTTTTATTTCTTTCCTATTAGCAACTTGATTGTGGAAATTGAATTTATAAAGCTTTTTTTTTGCTTTTATTCGAAAAGATGAATAATGGAGACCACTTGATGGTGAAATCAAAGTGCTCACTAGAATTGGTAGTTTGTATTTTAGCTCCTGATTACTGTAGAAAAAAAAAGTGTCTCAGAAATACCAGCCTTGATTAAAGCCTTAATCAATCTTTTAAAATAATTGTTTACTTATTTTAACATGAAATTTGACTTACTACAAATTCAGCAATGTAGTTCTATGTTAACAACAAACAAAACAAATAAATAAATAAACAAAAATGAGATAAAATAAAACTAATTAATTATTAATGCAATGGGACTTGAGAATTTAATTTCACCCCTAAAAGTATGTTGTTATTGTTTTTTACAGAAACCTATAGATAACAAGAGATTAATTAATGTCAGTTTTATTTTACTGTATAAGATAAATCTTGAGGAATAAATCTTAGTAATTTATCATTGCTGTAAAATTGATTTGATTAAACCATCAACTTATTTACAACTAATTGATTTTGTGGTATTTGAACATTTTTTTAGCAAAAAAGAAAATAAAAAATTAGGCTTAGGATCGAAATGGTAAACAAGAAAAAATCAAATTTGGTTTGAAGAGTGAGCCAATTGGCTGAAAATGGATCGGGGTACATATAAAGAATGACTTGAAGAAAAATTGATACCACAAACCAAATCAAACAAAAAAAAGAACAGAAGACATATAAGATGAAATAGATAACAGTGAAATAAGAGGACAACGCCCTCTTTAGGCACAGAAATTTCTAGCAAGGGGGTACTTGGAACAAAAAACTGATACATGGTTCAAAGCTTGGGAAATGTAGGATCTAACAGAAGGTTGGTTTTCCCTTTTTCCCATTCCTACTCATCATCCTTTGAACATGCTTTCACTTGTTTTATTTCATCACATTACCATTATATTGTAACAACAAAATGATCATTAACTTAATGCAAATGATATATGAGCACTCACGGAAAGAAAAGAAGGAGCTGCAACATAATTTTTACAACAAGCAGAATAGACTAAGAAAATAATAATACCAGCTATTGTAGTAGTGTTCCTTGTTGCTTCTTAATGCTCTCTTCCTCCGCTTCTTATCTTTCACAATTTCTTCCTTCTCCTAACACTATTTTGCTAATCACTCTCCTCCTACTCTATATAGACAAAATTAGTGGCTGGTTCAATGCATTAACGTTTGGATCAATTCAATAATCTTACAAAGTGAGTTAAACTAACTGCTGAAGCTAACTTAGATATAGTATGTTCCTAACTGATTGAGATTTCATGCCCCCACAATATCAAAGCCTTGGTCTTCCAATTATAAACTTAACTTAATACTACGGTACATACCCTTTAATTTTTCAAATTTCCATTAATAACATACCACCGCCACGAGGTTGTCCACTAGTGACCATTGCCAATTTACCATACAGTGCTTTGTGATTTGTGGGTGATTAGGGATCAATCTTGCTCTATTTTGGGCTACAAATCAGATTTGCTTCTTCGTATTTGAAACTCTAATTAAACTTATTTTGGTTCCGCGTATGATGTAGAAAATTACTGGCTGTCTTTGTCATTACTTGATCATTTTGAATAAAATAACAAAGCTTGTTTCTGTTTTGAATAAAATAAATGAGATTAATATTTTGAGAATGTGACCCCACTTACTCTGAGGATGAAATTCTTTTTGTTCCATTGATGTTTTCAACTTGCTCAACGTTTGCACTTGTAAAATCACAGATGGAAGTAGTTAAAAAACTTCATCTTACTGTACCGATGTGCGTAAATTTGGCGTATCAAATAACTGCGCTTTGTAAATGATTTTCTATAAGTGTTTTTTACTGAAGAAATTATTTTGTAAGCAATATTTATTAATAATAAATTATAGATCCGAAAAGAAAAAAAAACTTTACATGAAAAATGAGAGTTTTCTGTTGGGTCTAACCCCTTCAGCAAATTCCATTTGGGTCAAGAACTCCTCAGGTCAATATTTTCGAAAGGTCAGTTTCCTTT
This sequence comes from Psophocarpus tetragonolobus, assembly GCA_037954015.1. Taxonomy (NCBI): domain Eukaryota; kingdom Viridiplantae; phylum Streptophyta; class Magnoliopsida; order Fabales; family Fabaceae; genus Psophocarpus; species Psophocarpus tetragonolobus. The sequence continues at coordinate 41,326,606 of CM075688.1, read as the reverse complement.
TAGGATTCTTCAAGTAGCCTCATATTTTGCTTCCAGGATCAAGAAAACACAGTGCCATGTACCAACAATATATCATGGATTGTTACTTAGCTAATGTAAAAACCACCTTATTGGTTAGATGGAAGAAATCGTCCATGACTCATTTAACATTTTGATCTAGATAGTTGTTAAGAATGACCGCATTGTTGTGTATTTTAGTAAAAGTCAAAATGGGGGGAAATGTATAATTTGTAAAGATTAAACTTATCCTTTTAAGCAAATATATTTTTTTAAAGGACAAAGTAAACTTATCCTTTTAAGCAAATATAATAATTTAAGGATAAATATCTCTCCAATTCAAAATTTTCATTTAAAATTAATTGCGATTAAGTAAAGTTGTTCAATACATATATAAGCTACACTAAAGAATTGAGGCATGCAATGCGGAACTTCCTGACACCCAAAATGCAATGCTTGTAACATAAGACCAAGGTGTTTTCTTCTTTAACATACCGGCAAATCTTGCATAAATAAGATAATAGAAGAGAGTCACAAAATGCAGTAGAGACACCAAGATTTATATCCTCTTCCAAAAGATTGGTTTTATGTATGATAAAATTGAGTAGTAGTTGAATGAGAGAATATAGGTGCATTAAGAAAGCAGGGGAAATAAGAGTAATTGTAAAAGAGGTGGGAGGGAACAGAACTAGCTCCAGCCTGTCAAGCCTAACCTATCAGCAAGATTGTACATAACCAATTGATCCCAAACAGGACCAAAGAGGCGTTCCCCTCCAATGGCAAATGTTAGAGCCCAAGAACACAGAAGTGTGGAAAATACTGCAAACCCAACTGCGGATCCAGCAACATCTGCCCAAAGATGTGAACAATAACAGGAAATAAGGTTAAAGAGAGAAAGAAATTACTTAAAGAGCAGCTAGCATATTTATTGATAATGATTAGAAAATAGAAAAAGGAAAAAGGGAGAGGTAACGATACAGGGGCGAATGCGAGGGAAGGAGTTGGAGTGGCGAAGGACGGGCCAGAAGTAGAAACAATTCACGGCCCAAAGGAGAGGGAGAAGGGCGAAGCCCAACTTGTAGAACCGCCGTGCGTAGCTCACCGATTCTTCCTCCGACAGGCCCAATGGGCCGTCGATCGTCGGCCACACCGGCATCGATGACGGTAACGAATTCCGATTATGGTTAGGGTTAGGGTTAGGGTTCTGAGGGTGCGACTCCATCTATGCGATTGCGATGAGTGAAGAAAGAGTGAGTAATAGGCGTGGAAAAGGAGCGTTGAGCAGAGTAGAGTGGAGTGCCTTTGATCCTCTTCTGCGGGAAGGAGGAGGAAGGGCGGAGCTTCTCTACATCTCTCCTGCACAAATCCTCATCTTACATTTGTAATTGTAATAATAGACTTTAAAATTAATACATCAGAAAAAACACTTCCATACGTAAAAAATTTAGCTTGTTTTTGCTCTTTTACACTTAAAATAAATATACTAATTAAATTCTTAAAATAATAAAAGATTTTTTTAATTAAATCATAAAGTTTTTTATTTTACTTATAAATATAAATGTAAAACAGTAAAAGTGATAAAAGATAAAAATAAATAAGACATAAATATGTTAGAAATAAAGAGAAGCTTTATAGAATTTTTTTTAGCTAATTGACCTAAATGTATCTATTTTTTAGAAAATTATTTAAGTGAGTCTGTTTTACAAAATATTATTAGGATGGGTATATTTTTGAGTTTGACTTCATAAAACCACAACTCACAATTGCGGTCTAAGTGTCACGTTAGTTGCGTGCTTACATGACCTCCACGGTAGCAAAAATTACTCAACAAAATGCAAGTTGCAGTTGTGGGTCTGACCAGCATCCATTCTCTGTCAGTGGTTACAGACCAGCACACATATCTACATCAACTAAATCGCAACTAGCACTTGTGGTTTACCTATTTTTATTTATTTTTTCCGCCTCTAAAACAAACCAATACATGTGTGAGACAGTTTTCTAGAAAGGTAAAACTGCAAGTCAGACTTGCGTGTTATCTGGACATTGACCAGCTCCCCCTTTTAACCAATTAACATTCACATGTGGATGTTTAGACACTCAAAACCACAATTAAGACTTGCGGTTTACTTGTTGCCTTTTTTTTTCGCTACAGTATGGTGCACCTCTTTTAACCAATAGACATTAAGGTGTGAATTTTTAGGCATGCAAAACCACAATTAAGACTTGCGGTTTGCTTGTTGCCTTTTTTTTTCGCTGCAATATGGTGCACCTCTCTCATGTCCAATAAAATGTTACTGAGTATATAAACTGCAGATATGAATTGTCGTTTAGATTCCACCATATATATACCTTTGTTGTACATGGCAAAAAACAATATACTATTACTAATTTTTACTTTATTGTGATACTGTCACTTTGTTTAATTTTGTTACTTTTTAAATTTTTTTAAAGTTTTATGCCTTTGAACAACAAAATGATGTTCAAGTAATAGAATTGTATGTTGAGAGATAGCTAGTTGGTATTAGTTCAGACACTCTAGTAGACATTAGAGTAATGAATTCTGACATAGTTGAAGTAGATGATGATCATGTTATTGCTGAATCATGTGGTAAGATAAATATGATGAGGAAAATGATATTCCAATTGATAATAATTCATCTGATACTGATGACGATGAAAGTCGTAATATTCAACTACTTTGGTAAGAAATGTCCAACAAGGTATGTTTAATAATAATTATTATTTTTTTAAGAATAACAAATTTAATTTGTTGAAGAAGAGATACATGAATAACATTATTGTTACAGTTGTAAGGCAACGTCCACCTTGGACTGAAGCAACTCATTATACATACATTAATTGGTTGAATCCCCTGATCAAGAAGATATTTTAGGCCAGTAGTTGCATAATTCATGGAATGTTAGAGATGCATTGTACAAAGGTCTAGAGTTTGAGACCAAAGAAGATCTAAAAAATGCATTGATACAATTTTCAATAAGAACACATCAAACATATCATGTTGTGGAGTCAAAAAGTTCAAAATACATTATCAAATGTCCCAATTATCATGATGGGTGCCCGTTCTATATAAGGGAAAATTTGTCTCAAAAAATAGCAAATTGGATAGTTACTCAATGAAGTGGAGATCATGTATGTCTCAATCTAGCATTGTCATAAGACCATAAAAAATTAAACTCAAATTTAATCAGTAATTTGATATCAAGTTTGCTTATTTGTCCATATATAGGGTAAATTTTACATCAGTAAATTATGATTTGTAATTAAGTTACTGATTTTTTTTTAAGGAATGGTTGGTTCAGACCCATCTTTAAGAATTAATCTGATTCAGGAGAAAATTTCTAGTCAATATGGATTCAAAATATCATACAGGAAAGCGTGGTAAGCAAGAAAAAAAGTAATTGTATGTGTTTATGGGGACTGGAATGAATCGTTCGTCAATCTTCTTACATTTCTTAAATTCATTCAAACTAAATCGCTAGGTTTTTTTTATCAAATATGTCATGATGATCTTGTTGTTGGCAATCGGGTTTACCATCAATACTAGCAGTTTCAAATAGTGTTTTGGACATTCAAGCAGTGCGTTGATGTCTTTAACTACTGCAAGTTATTGATACAGGTTGATGGAACACATTTATACGAAAAATATCATGGAACATTGTTAATCGCAACCACACAAGATGGAAATAGCAATGTATTACCTTTTGCATTTGTTGTGGTTGAAAGTGAAAATTCGTTGTCGTCGTCTTGGTTCCTATCCCACATAGTCGCATGTGACACAAAAACAAGGAATTTATCTAATTTATGATCAGCATATTAGATTAAGTCTGCTGTGCAAAATAAGGCATTAGGATAGCAACCACCATACACTTATCATAAGTATAGCATACGCCATATTGCCACTAATTACGACACTGGATTTTAAAAAATATGACACAGAAAAAAAATGTTGATAAAATTAGGTATGTTTTCTTTTTACATGCATGACTCATTTGTTTTCAAAATTATTTTTATTATTTGAAAATGACTGTATTTTTTTAGCTTACACTCCATGCAAGCATATATTTGACCAAAATTTTGAAAAATTTTATCAAGAAAGTACAGAAGTAGTTAGTTGGATAAATGACATATCGAACTAATCTGTCTGAGTGCATTGACAAAGTGTTAAAAGATTGAAAGAATATTCCCATCAGTGCATTGGTAAGGTCGACGTATAGTAAATGTGTTGCATATTTTATTGAAAGAGGATCCCAAGCTAGGTCCTAATTGGAAGCTGGAAAGGTGTATTGTGCTAAGTTAATTCAAACAGTACGTAAAATTCAACAGGATGTTTGTTCCTATATAGTCTGTCAATATAATATTGAAACAACTAGAATTGAAGTCGAAGATGCTTTTAATCAGTGACTCAACATGGAGGACAAAAGTAGGTAGTTAACTTGAATGACAAATACTACCTATGTGGGCAATTTCAAGCTTTACATTACCCTTGTTCACATGTAATAGTTGTGTGCGGAGCAATTAGTTTAAATTATTATCAAGTTCTTGATACAGTATACACCAACGACTTCATCATACATAATGAAGAAAGTTGGACTCTTATTGCAGTTATTCTGCTATTTGTGAAAAAGAACGTCCGAAGTCAACAAAGATAAGAAATGAAATGGATTTCACTAAGTCACTGATGTGGACAAAAGGATCATAATCAGAGAAATTGGCCTTTGCACGTTAATGTATGATGCTCTTAACCAACTGATGCTGATATGTAGTTACCTTAAATGTTAATGTGTCTTTCGGTGTTTCAAAATTAGGCAACAAAATAAATATTGATGTTACATAAAAATAAATTTTTAAACTCATTTAAAGTTAAATCAACTTTTTGTATTGATAATTATTGTTCTTAATTTTACTTAAATTTTTAAATTCAGTTAAACTTAACTGAATTTACTTAAGTTGATGTTGCTTAACTGAATTTCCTTAAGTTCTTAAATTGCAGTTTGTGTTTTTATTATCTTTTCAAATTTTAAATTCTTTTTTAAAGTTTTACGTTACACTTTTCAATTTTGTTATATCTTTAAATCTTTTATAATAAGTTTATTATCTTTTTACATTTGAAAATTTTATTATCATTTTACATTTTTAAAAATTTAAAAATTTTTAAAGTTTTATGTTACACTTTTCAGTATCTGTTATATTTTAAATTTTTATTATCTTTTTATATTTTTAAATTTTTTTTAAAAGTTCAATTTGTAAAATTTTAAGTTATAGTTTTTTTAAACTTAAGTTCAATTTTTACTGATACACTTTTTTTAAACTTAAGTTCAATTTTTAAATTTTAAGTTCAATTTTTAAAGTTTTACGTTACAGTTTTGAATTTTTTGATATTTTAAAATATTTTATAAAAAATTTATTATTTTTTTTAATTTAAATTTTCAACTTTTCAATAACTGTTATATTTTAAAATCTTTTTATTTTTTTTTAATTTTAATTAGTTTTCAATTTTTTTATATTTTTAAATATTTTTTAAAAATTTTATAATCTCTTTATATTTTTAAAAATTTTAGAATTTTTAAACTTTTACGTTACAGTTTTCAAGGTATATCGAACTATGGTCCATTCATGTCATTGCTCTTCCTGTGCGTGCAGTGATCCAAATATTTCTTAAAACATATGGCCTTAGGGCATGCCAACACTGTATAGTGTATGACTTTGGTGAGATAGTCTTTCATGTATCTGAGACGGATAATAATAACTAGCGAACATATTTCCATTGAACTGTGTCGATGTATAATAAATGTTTTCTTGACGTTCAGGCAAATTAGGAATAAGGTCAACTTCTGGCTTAACCACATCCCTCCGTCTAGTGAGACCACGACTTTCACAGTATAATTGTTTAACTTCAAAATTTGGAACAACTACCTGAGGCATACTTTCAGGTGTTGGCATTACCGCTCTCGTGATTCGATCTTCATCTTCCAATAAGACCATTATTTTATCAACATATGGGATTAAATCATCTACTGACCACTTGTTTCTTCTCTCCAGAGACACCATATATGATAATGTCTCTCAAATTTCACCCTACAATAAAAAACATAATTAGAATAAAAGACATTAAAATATTACCGCAAAAATTAAAAAACAAATTGAATAAGTAGTATAAAAAAATTTACCAACAACGATGTTTGTGCATTTCTTGGGTGGATAAACATTTTTGTTTTGGCACGATACCAACCACTATACCCAGAGTTGAATGTTAGGTCTCCAACCTGAGTTCCAGTTTCTTTGACCCTAAATTGGTCTTGGTTGTTCCACATTGTAATGTCAGGTTACAACAACACAATCCAATTATATGCACCTTTTCCTAACATAGTTAACCCATGTAAATTTTTGGGTTGCAAAGGAGGACAGGATATGGGTTGCCTCATCCCAAATTGCCGCATTACTCTGTTTGGTTGATGTCATTCACAAATATTGAAGTAAAGTAATGGCACAATGCATTTCCACATATCGACCCCTTCTATGCAGATCGGGAGTAATTGTGCCAAAACTTCGTTTGGGTATGACATCCAAAGCACCTGCATAACATAACAAGTAGTTAATATGTAAAATAATTAAAAACTAATGAGATATATTTTCTTACATCATTTTGCTTCATCGTATCGAGTAGTCGACGATGATGTTTTAAATCATCACTAATCCCAATGTGTCAGTTTCCCCATCGTAACCACATATCAAAATTATATAATTACTATTAAATATTAAATAACTAATTTATGAATAATGTTATAAAATATAACTTATATTATACTCAATAAAAAAATTACTTTGACCCAACGGGTTTGTTTGGTTTGTATGGGGGTGTTATAGTTGGTGCAACTTTTGGGAATCTCTCCATGCCCATATTTGTATTAATGGGTATAAACTACCCATGAATTTTATTTTGTAATTTGTTGTCACGCATAGTTCTCTATATAAAAAACTAAGTACAGCATAATGGTTTGGGACCCCAATTTAACTCATCCTCTTGTAACATGATCGAGTAGTGATCTGATACACTACGATGTAATCCCCATTGCTTTAGCATCCCCCACTTTTGTAAAAAACTTTTCCAATAAGAGGAACTGATCGAATCCGCTCATCTTTTTCCCATCACTTCGATACCAAGTATACTTCCTTCCCCCTATAGGTATGTCTAGCAAATCACCTTCTTGAATAAACTTGTTAAATAGATTAATGTCCCTCTCCCTTTGGCTACATGAAATCCCTTTTTGCGTTCCTCTTTACTTGTCATTGAATTGAAGTCTCCCATGATGCACCAACAATTCTCCCTTCTCGCCTCCTTATACTCTAAGATCTACTCCCAACAACTTTGTTTTTCGCTAATGTCACATGGAGCGTAAAGATTTACCATAACCATAATAGTGGCTTTGCCTTTCCATTTCCCTACTACACCAATAAATGAGTTGCCTTCAAAGTTTTGTTCCAAAACAATTAGAGACACATCCCACATCACCAATAAACCTCCTGAGCTTCTACTTGACAATTTCCACACACCTTATATCATTGTTTCCCCATAAAAACTCACACAGCGATGAATCAACCTTTTCTAGTTTTATTTCTTGAATGTTCACCATTCCAAGTGTTTTCTCTCTAATAAGTGTTTGTTTGGCAATAGTTTTAACTGTTTTCAATATTTTAGTATTTAAAAACTAAAAAACTCATCTGTTACTGTTTTCTTCCAACAGTTTCTGAAAACAGTTTTCGTTTTTTAGTTTTTAAAAACTAAAAAATAGGAACAGTTATAAGTAGTTTTGCTTTTCAGTTTTCTATTTCATTTTGAAAACTCAAAATACAATAAGAATATGTTGTTTCTTGATTTTTATTAATGGAATTTTAGTAAATATGGACAAGTTTTTCCATTTTTACATTTTCAAAATTGTTTTCAAATAACACAACCAAACAAGTTTTTTTCTCTTCTTCCTAAAAACAGTTTTTGAAAACTCTTTTCAAAAACTAAAAAACAAAACCAAACCAATCAAGCCCTAAGTTTTTTTACTCCCCACTTCTTCACCCTTCCTCCCAACCCCCTAATATTAAGAGTAATAACTTTCATGGATCACCAATGTTGTTCCCCTTTCTCCTCTGCTCCTATTTCTAGCTTCCATCTGTGTCAATCGTTGAACTGCCTGAACTTCATTATCACAACGGACCCCAAACTTCTTCCCTATTTCCCATACCTCCATTTCCACCTCCTCAACTACATTCGCTTACCCACCGGTGTCACATCCACCTCCGCAACACCTAAATTTTCACCTTTCGCCACCCCTATTTTCCTTTTCCCTCCCTCTGCGCTCCCTCTCTCCCTCTCTCCCTCTTCTGGCTACAGGCTTATTCATCCATCCCCTACACCAATCCCTTCTTAGCATAATCCACCTTTACATCGACCAAACCTCTCTCAGCTACCCCCCACCTCCTTCTCTTTCAAAATTTTCTTTCATGTTTGATACATCATATACTGACTTCTGAGGTTGCAACTCATGCTCAACGTGTGCCATCTGTTCACATATTGTTTTCATGTTTCTAGTCTGTGCGAACTGCTCACGCGAAACTCTTTGGGCTTCTTTCACCTTGCCACTCACATCTTTTTTATGCAAGAAAGAACCCCATGCAATTCTTGGCTTTGACATTGTGGTCCCATGCCCATCTCCTGCCCCTTTGCTTTCACATGATTCTCCTTCACTAATCCTTTATGGGCTTCAATCAGGGTGTCTTGCACGCAGGTAATGTTTTGCGATTGATTCACAATAGGCAAGTCTCCTTTCATCTCCCTCCCCTGCCTAACTTCCCCTTACTCATACTCACTCAGCGAGCCATGCTCCTTTTGATTTTATATCAGTTCATCACTCCAATCCGATTGCGATAGGCATGGCCAAGTCTGTGTAATAGCCTTCTCTGACGGAGACAACCACCTTGTTTTGCTCAAAGCTACACTTGCGCTCATGCCACCTAATGTCGCTGCTAAGCACAACGGTTGTTGATTCTTGACACCTCCCTTTCCTTCATAACCCATATAAATATGCTTCCTACATGAGTCGTCGTGAACTAGAACCAAAGCTTCCAAAAGGCACCCATCTTGGTAGTCAACCGCATCGAGCTCATACCCGTTGTTATCAAATTGAACCACCAGATCAGTTGGGCCCATTCTATTACTAATAGCACCTCCCCATTCAATTCACCTTTAGATAGCCCTGACAGTTCATTCCACAAAACAAGTTGCCTTTTGTCCAAATTGGGCTCATTTGTCTCCATCACCTCCCAACTAATCCAATCAGCCACACCCCTAACTGGGCCAATTTACCAAAGCAAAGGCCCATCACCCACCTTACTATACTCACCCCTCAACACATAGTCCCGTACCAGATCTTATACATATGCCACCTTGGACCAACTGTGCACTAATTCTGGGAACAAATCTTCCACTCCAACAGCCTCAGCATTAAAACTCGTTTGATCTCCCAATCTTGGAAAAAAGTGAGAATTTACCTCATTTAGGGGGTCGTTACTTCCACTTGGAAATGCAAATTGGTGATTAGTTGTTTTCTCAATCTGAATTTTGAAAGAAGAATCTAACATCAACTCTTCTTGTTCCTCTCACCGTCGGAGCCACCATTCCGAGTCCTGTTCTGAAGAAGTAGCTGCCCTCAACCCCATCATATAATCCTTAATAGCATTTTCCTTTCCCACCGGATTGAATAGCTCCTCGACCAACCAAATAGCAAAAATCAACTCACTAATTCTCACTTTCTTAACAACGTTAATCAAACTCCATTCCTTAGTGCTAATTAGGATTCTTGCTACATCTAACCTAGTATGTTGTTTTGTTGCTGCGTCCACAGAAATGAACGAACCTAGGCTAGCTACAAGAGATTGAAAGAAATCACAATTCCACCCATGTAGCTACACTCCTTGACATCTCAGCCATACAAATCGTTCTTTCGCCACCTCCATTCAAATTGTTGTTTTATTAACTCCCTCACAACTTCCCCTGGGTGGGTTTGGAACCACCTTTAACGAGCAACACCCCTTGATACATAAAATCTCTTTAAGATTAGGGATTAATTTTCAGTCTAAAACTCGACCAACAAAGCAACCCTTCAAATCATCCATCTTGTACCTTTCCACAGAAAAAGATAAGCCCTTCCAATGATAAATTGGACACAGGTGACTGGATCACTAATTGGCCTCCAAACATTATTTTGGACATATTGATTATCTACTCCCTTTGACTGAAACCCAACAATTTTATCATCACCGCTATAATGCACATCAACACCGATCTTCTTCTGTGGAATGTGAGGCTTTTTAATCGGACCTTCATCCCTACTAAAACGTAAAACATTCATCCTCAATTCATATGTCCCAATCCAGATAACATCCAAATCCAAAACGATGTCCAAACCGATCTCTCTTCACTGGAATTACTACCTTCCTTACTTGACCCGAGTTCTCGAAAGCTTTTCTCATGGCTTCTTCCCCAAAATTCTCTGAAATTTTGTGAAAAAGAATGATGCTTGAATTCATGTAATTGTATTGTCACTGTCATTGATAAATCTGCCTGCTTTCATCCTTCTCGATCTTACTGTAGTCTATTCCTCCAACGTCTCCATGGCCACTGTCTCTCTTTCATTTTTTTTAAGAGTTAATAAAATTCATTCGTAATAAAATTCATTTATAGTATTTAATATAACTAAAAAAAGTTTAATTTATAATTGATACAGTTGTTGAACAATTAAGATAAGGTAGTTATGTAAAAAATTTAGTTTATCAATTTTGAATTTTCAAGTTCTTTAAAGAAAAAAAATCTTAAGTGTGAAATTAGATGTAGAGATTAATATAAACCAAAAGAATGTAATCACAGCAAAAATTGAAATAATTTTAATTAAAATAATTACTAATGAATTAATTTAAAACTATTATGTGATGCAAATGTATTTAATCAATTAATTTTAATATATCTTAGTATATATTATAGAGTAAAGTTGCATTATAATATATACGTTAATAAATACAACTATGTATAACTTTATTTATTTTCATTTTTAATTTTGATATTTTTATTTAATTACAATTTTTAATAATTCATTATTTATTTGTCAAATATTTATTTTTCATAAATTTTTTTTATAATATATCTATTATAACAATTAAAAAAGAAGGAATAAAAGAAAATTTTAAAAAATAAAAATAAAAATAAGAAAGAAAAACATAAAAATAAAATTAATAATAAAATAACATAAGAAGAAAAGAAAAAATTAAAAAAAAAATTAAATCAATTAAAACAATTTAATTTAACAAGTTTTTATTAAAATAATTTAAAATTAATTTGTAATATATAAAAATGTACTTAATAAATTAATTTTAACATATTAATAAATATATTAAAAAATAAAAATAAAAAGGAAAATAAAAAAATTAGAAGGTGTAAATAGAAAATGGGCGGAGTGTCAAATTTGACAAAAATGTAATAAAATTATAAAATAATAATTTATATATATATATATATATAAAATATTTAAACCGCCTAAATAGTTCTTTTATATATACACACATGTATATATGTGTCACGACCCAAATTCATGGTCATAATCGGCACTCTAACATCCTTAATTTTGGCAAGCCTAACATGAATATATCAAAACGTAACAAACACATTTTCAAATTTAACATATTGTTAAGATTCTAAAAAAATTTCGACAGAGTCTCCTCTATATTTTGAGCATCCCAAAAAATTTACAAAAAAGACCTGCTAACAATATAAGGCACCATCCAAAGTTTCCAACATCACAATATAATGCCTAAACATAAACCCCATAACTAGACTACCTATAGCTGCTTAAGAATCTGAATGAAAAACAATAGAAATGAGGTAAGTCACAAAGACTTAGTGAGGGCCTGACAACCACCATGAACGAGAAAGGAAACATACTAATGCATGAATTGTTCTATAAAAACATTTCTCAATATAAAACTTATTAAATCACCAAGTTCACTAAATCCCACAACCACAGTTAACTTATAGCAAATATAAAAATGTTACATTTAGCATATTCAAACAATTACATATTTAGCATATTCAAACCATGGAATCACTCATGATAGAACCAAGAGGCAACTCCATCTCGTTGATAGCCCTCTACTCCAAGAGTGACCTCTTTCTTGGGATGACTCCATCTAACGAATAACTCTCTCTTCTCGGAATCTTATCACGTCTCAATATCACATCATGGGGGAAGCTTCATCTAGTTGATAGTCATCTCCATAAAGTGACAGCTCCATCTAATGGATAGCCCTCTCCACCCGAAATTATTAAACTAGGTGCACGTAGGTCGTTATTATTTACTAACAACATACGGGGTTCTAACATGGATCCTCATAATATAATTACCAAATTTATTCTATTCATTCCAAAATAAATCTCCAATTTCATCAAACATAATCAATTTAAATTATAAGGTGCTCAACCTTTAAAGTAAATTTTTATAGAGAATAAAATCAAATAAAGAGTATGTTTCCCAAACCTATTAAGTAGACGACATTAAAATATAATCAGATAAATAAATTAAAGAAATAATTATAAAACTATTAAAATAGGCCACAGTGGCCGTTAAACCACTCACAACTATGGAGAGTCAACCAAACTGCTCCCTAACAACTTCAAGAGTACTATATGAGGTAGAAATCAACAAATCTAAGCATCAACGAAGAGTTCCAACATTTATAAATTTGTTTAAAGCTCTACCTATTTATGGGTAACCATAAAAATCCCCAAGACTAGTGCTCCACACCCTAAACATAATTCTACTGGAAGCTAGCATTTGCAAATAACCTATTCTTTAGGTTACGAGTTATGAGTTTATCTTAAAGAGTCAAAACGAGCAACCTTTACTGTGTGGGTACTTCTCTTCTTCCTCATAGCACTATCCCTAACACCAAAAGTTACCAAACTTAGTTCTGAAAAGAAAAAAAGAACAAGTAGAAGTTTTGGGTTTCATTACCTTTCACTAGGTAAGAGATTTGAGAGTAAATGGAACCCCCCAAAGGATTGAGAAAGAAAGGAAGTGAAGATGAAGAAGAATGGGAGAGGACAAATGAAGGAGAGAAAGGAGAATGGAGGAAGAAAGACAGGAGTAGAGGTTAAGAGAGGGAGAATGGGTGTTTCAATGTGTATATGAATATATATGTGTAGATTTTAATTATTATGCACTGACAATGTAAAAGTTTTACATTGGCATTTAATTACAACTCTTTATTTATATAATTTTTAAGATATTAATTAGTAAAATCAATAAACTTACCATAAATAAAAAGTTATGATTGAATGTGAGTATAAAACTTTTTGTACATTGAAAGTACAGTGAGGAAGGATCTACTTACTCTAAGAGTAAGTTTAAAGGAGTTACTTTTCATTCTTACCATTCATTTTCTTAAAATCTAATGGTTAAGATTAGTTGAAGAAAATGAATGGTTGGAAGAAGAGTAAGTATTTGTTTGGTAACAATTTTTAAAATATTTTTCAGTTGTATAGTATTTAAAAACTAAAAAACCTGTTTAATTAGTATTTTCTCAAAATAGTTTTTGAAAAAAGTTTTTGTTTTTTATTTTTTAAAAAATAAAAAAGTGGAAAACTATATATATAGAGAGAGAGGATTATCTATCTATCTATCTATCTGTCTATCTATCTATCTATCTATCTATCTATCTATCTATCTATCTATCTATCTACATATATATATATATATATATATATATATATATATATATATATATATATATATATATATATATATATATATATATATATATATATATATATAGTGAAAGTGTGTATATACACACACGTATTTCAGATTAAAAGGATCAAATTTATATTTTAATCATTACATTTAAGTGATATACTACTTAATAGATATAATATTTAATATTATTTAACGAAAATATTTATTTATATATTTATAAAAATACTACATTAAATATTTACATTTATATATATATTTGTATAAATATTACATTAAACTAAAAATCTCAGAACAATTAGCATTACCCTCTCGCTCAAAAATGCAAGATCTTCAATGAGAATTTTCATATCAAACAAATCATAATGTGATGATACATGGGAATAATGAAGTCACATGATACAAAATTAGTGGCAAATTTTCCTCCAAGCAGCCCCTTTCTCAAAATATCCAAATGCTCGGAAACCAAAAACTGTCCCTCGGAGAAGGACTCATGAACCATCCCCAAAGTTGGATATGTAAAGGGTGGGAGAGTCAGTTTAGTTGCTTCCATCTTTTGGCAAACACCACAAAGACTTGGACTGAATGTCCAACTTAACCCAGAAATCAAATTCCTTAGATGGGAAGAATTCCTTCCAGTACAATTGTTAATTGTCAGTAGGCATTTACTGTTCTTCAGGACTGAGATCTGATTTTGGCTCTAGCAAAAAACACTCCTGCCAGAAGACCTACAAATTGCATTGCTACATTCAGTGATGAAACAAAATGTAATACAAACCAGTGCTAATGCATTTTGTAATAATAATAATAATAATAATAATAATAATAATAATAATAATGATGATGATGATGGTGATCATGGTGAAAGTACCACCTTCAGTTCAGTTAATTTAAAGAACTAACCAAAGAAAATGCTTGCAGAGTTCTCCAAACTAGTAGGAACTTTGAAGAGAAGGATGCCAGCAATAGAAAGTGGTATCTTGTTCAGTGAGCCTACAAGACTGCAAATGGAAAACTAGTAGTTAGATATGTCTAAACAAATTAACATACTGGCATTTTTCTGATATAGCAATGCATTAAAGCCTAAAATCTAGTTCTTATAAAAATATTTTTTCCAACAATAATTCATAGCTGAATTATATAACCAAGGTGAATGCATCTTTAAGTAGTCATCTAAAAAAAACCAGGGAGGCAAGACTCGTTTGCTTCAAATGAGATCCTGTCAATGCTAGGTCATGGACACTAAACCAATAAAAATTCTAATCAAAGCAAAAATACACAGTTATGGGACACCTTTTTTTTTTGTAGACAAATGTTAGTTGTTAGTCGAAGGATTCAAACACACGACCTCTCCTTCTCCCACCTCACCAACTTACTACCAGACTAAACTTATAACTCTTGGGACACACATTGTTCATGACATCAGTCCTATTTATGAAGTCCAATTTCAAAAGAAACTGCTCGGAATTGTGACTATAATTTAATTTACTGCATTTAGGAGCAGAAGATAAAAGGTGGACATGGATTTTCTCTCTTTTGCAGGAGTGAGAAAAATTGGTTATCTCACCTGTAAGTTGTAGCTCCTGTCTGATGAAGAAACCACATGGATGTGAAGCTGATTGCTAGACCCAAAAATCCACTAAAGGTCATCACCAACCAAAAGCTAGGCAATCTCAGAAGTGGCCTGTAAATTGAAATATGTAACATTAAATTAAATAAATATTAGAAAAAGAAAGACATAATGAGTAAGCTTTTTACTTGTTCCGTCGACATAACCTAAACAATTTAAGACGTACAAAACACATTGCTTGAGACTCTAGATCAGTGTGTGTATAAAGAAAAACAATGGCAAAAATTAAATTGGAATGTTTTCTGTATGATACATTTTCGGAAAAAACTTAGATACAATTCCTTAGTTATTGTTTATATTGTTTTCCAATCAGAATTTGAGTTTCACCTTTGTAATCTGCATAATTAATGCAAACCTCTATTACACAAATTATTAAGTTAAACTACATTTTGATTAAAGAACAGTACAAACAACACCTAGAGTACTATATATAAGTTTTGTCTTGCATTTTAACCTATGAGATCATATGACCTTATAGAAAATGAAGTATGCCAAGCTTATAATATTGAGGCCAATGACAAAAATATAGGGAAAAACTCACGTTCTTAAGAGATAATCCACCTCATTGAAAACAACAATCAAGAAAATTCCCAAAGGTAAAGAAAGGGTGTTGTTCAACAAGACCATTGAAAACTCATTTAAATTTCCAGATTTTGTAACTTGCTTTGCTGTATCCATGACCCTTCGGAGCGTCAGCTGCAGCAATAAAATAAAACGACCAATTAATCAGAAAACTTGACTAAAAGCCAAATTCAGTGCTATCTACATACGCACATTATACCATGGTGTATTGTCCTTTAATCCTATTAAACCAAAACCAAACTAAACCTCCTCCTCGAATAAGTGAAGTCATTGAGTAACATGATTATAGAACACCCCCCTCCCCCCCCCAAGCAATTGACATGTCAAACTAAAATGCATTGAGCCTGTTCTCACCAGGAAAAAGTGATGAATAATTTGTCTTTATGTTGGATAGTTTGATTGGTTAAACTCACTTCACTTCACCCACCATGAACTATATCAATTCATATAATTTTTTTTCATTTAATTTTATTTGGTCTCTCAACCAAGTCTAAGCCACAACCTACAACAGAGACAGATCGAGAACCCTAGGGAATAAGGATATACTTAAGCCTATAACCATAGTAACAACATAGACGAGGAGATAATATTAATATCTATGGCATGCGCTCATATCATTGTTGAAACAGATAGAAGTATTAAATTGGGCTGAAAGAGTAAAACATAAGAACATCACAATGTGATAGAAACCTGATCTTATTACATAGAATAGGAAAAACCTCCCCTAACTACAACACTGCTGAACTTATGAAGTGTTAGACCTAAAGCCCAAAGCCCCCAATTCTCTCACAAATGACAATATGCTCTCCTTTCCTCTCCTCTCTTCTCTTCTATACATGTGATATACCCTTCACTGATTGTAGCTAACTATCTAACCGCAGATTGTAACCAACTATACTAATTAATAAGTTACCCAACACGATGATCATAAACAAAAAGTAATAGACTTTAGCAAGACATTAACATGATTTGAATTTATGCATATACTATGATGTTGGATTAATATCAAATTATCAATATTGATGCCCCAACTCTAAAGTCAAGGACTAAAAGTTATACATGCAAAACAGCACTGAAAGCAACTTATTGTGAAGTTACATCTTGTAGTATTTTGTTGAAATTTCACTTGAAAAATATCCAGGCAGAGTAATAGAAAAGGTAATCAAAGTGAAATTGAAATTAAAAAAGAATGAAACTATTGTACCAATGAAGCTAAATATCACGAAACATTAATACTCACAGAATATGATGCAGTTAAGAAACAGTTTAGTGTCTGCCAAGCATAGCCAACTGCACTAAAAGAGAGATCAGTGATCCCTCCAGTTATTGCAGAAATGATCTGCAAGAGAAAAGGGTAACAATTTCAGGATGTTATATACAAAAGCTTTTTATATTCCGTAAAGCAACCATCCCACTGATGCATAGTTGCAAGACAGTCTTAGCAATAGACAACTACATGAAATCCAACAAAATAAAAGATGTTATAGTAAGTATGAAACCAAAACAGACAAGCCACCCAGTAACAAATGCATCGCTAGCAGCACGATAGACCCCTGCAAACTAATCCCCATATTAGCTCTGACAGTCCAGCAGCTACATTTTACAGAATTCGACATATAATTTTGGGTAAGCCTGGCTACCATCTTAAAACACCAATCCCACTCCAGACATAGTTTATTTTCCTTTACATGTAGGACTCATCGAGTAGTACTTGGCAATGTATGAATATTTTGGCTTTAATTAGACAAGTAAGATCTTCCCCATAGTGACTACATTTGACAACAATAATAAAACAGTACGTCTGCAAGAGTAATGGTTGTAAAAGGTACAAGAAAAATAATGGGATTGCAAGATTCATATGTCTAGCTCATCAACATACCATTAGAAACAGAGCTGCCCAGACCCTGCCATCGTGGTGCTTCTTGAACAAGTACATTTCACCAAGGGCAGTTATAACATTAGTAACATTCTTCAGGACTGTCACCATGGCTACATTAATGTATTTCAAACTGCACATAATACAAATGGATAAGTAAAATAATGCAAGCAAGCAAGAGAGACTAAACTAACAAACTGCTCTTTTGTAATTTGTCCATATATTGACATTCATAATGTTTAACAGTATGAAAAAGTTTTGCACAAAAAATACAAAAAACATAAATCAAACAATTCTTGTGATTTCTGTCAAGCTTTTCCTTTATATTTAATTTTTAACCAATACATAAACACCCTTATTTTTTGTACTTGATTTCGTGCAAATATTTCTAGAACATGTATTTCTCTATTGACAGTGACACTGATACAGATAATAAATGTCAAGATCACACATTTGACAATAAAAGGTTCCCACAAGTTTACAACTCCATGCTCCCCAAATAAGAATAGTACTTCCCTGAATATCAGCATAATGTTTCCATTTCATGATACACCAGATTACTCATAAATTTAATCTTTCCAAGCACATTCAGCGAGTGCAATTTTTATTTTTGAAAAATGAATGTAGTTTCATACTGAGCACTCGACAACAATTAAAAAAGTTACACTACACATAATACATGAGAAGAGATTAGCAACGACAGAACTAGAAGCAGATGATGAAACATGGATGGTAAAAAACCAGTCACAAAGCCTCTGCCACAAACATCCCCTTTGGTAAGCCAATCGATATATTGTATCGAAAGAGTTCAAATACATAATAATAGCCACAAAGTTGAAGACTGCATACCTAAACATGCTTGTGACGAGCATTCCAACAAAGATAACATTGACAGGCAACCAGACCCTAATCAATCTCCATGTCAGCGGCTCAGTTGAAATTAAACCCAGAAGGCTCAACACAGAAACAATAACAACTGAAATGAAATTCTGCATCCACACAAGTGTCAGAATCAATGCAGCTCAAGCAACTTCCCCATCATTATACTAAAACTAAGCACAGAAGGGTAAAAGATTCCAAGGAAAGCAATAAATCAAATACCTGGTACAACATCAAGGATATCCCAGCATTAAAATCATAGCTGGAAAGTACAAACTTGTTAATCAATATCATGCTACATGAGGAAAAGCAATATGCAAGTCCAGACAACAAGGCCTGGTTGTGGACTTTAACCACCCTTCCATTTCTAGGAGTTCTTTCTTTGTCTTTGTCCAACTTTGCATTTTCCACGTCAACTAGTTCTCCATTGGGAGAAGAAGGCTTCATTTTCATGTGATCCAGTTAAGGCCTAAGTTGAATTGACACACAGAACAAAGAAAAGAGCACCAAACTAGAGTTCCACGGCGTTCAAGCTATGGAGCTCAGGATCGACAAGACATGAGGAAAGGAAAAACCTTTTTCACAAACCCGGATATGTTTATGATCGACGAGAAAAACCCATCAAGAGTCACCACTGTGATATTTCTATGAACGAGAATTGGAAATAAAAAGGAGACAAAGAAGGAATGATGAAATTCAGGGATTAGATGACTCAGAAATCAGAATCGGTGTTGATGCACGGAGACAACAAAGGAGCGTTCGGAATTTTGAAAGTGGAAACTTCGTTGCGTTTGAAGAAGGAAGCTACCAACTTTTGTGGATTTTTCTTTATGTTTTGTCCTTTCGCAGTTCACACGAACCGTGGTCCGTTGGTGCCAAAGTTCATTGGCTTCGTGATTCCTTTGAATTAAATGTTCAAAAGTCTTCTTTACCTTCTTTTTCTTCTTTCAATGATGTAAGTACATTTCTTTCCCAATTTCCAGTGTTCATCATAGGCCCTAGATTAATATAAATCATTGGCCCTAAATTGATATGGTAAGCTTAAAATTATGATCATCATTGAAAAAGAAATCTGAGTTTAGCCCATCATGGGGCTAAATTAATTTTAATTATTTTAAGAAACAAATATTGAATTATTTATATTTTTAAGATAATATTTATTTTATAGAAGATACTTCATTTTTATTATATGTTTTGCTTCGTTATTATCATTTTTCTTTTGACCTTCTAATTAAAAAGACCATTTCAGGGGACAATTGTAGGGGGGAAATCAATGGAAGGAAAATCATCTATTGTATATTTATTCATTAACAATCACGTCAGAAAACTATTCAACTCGTTGTGGTTGGCCTATAGCATGCATGGTATGGTTAGTTATGTACCAATGAAGAAAATGAGATGTGCCGAAAAACAACAATGCGTAGGTTAGTTGCCATTTGAGAATTGTAAGATGTTTGACCCCAAATCGAGGCCAAAGTATGAGCAAGTATCCACTAACTTTTAGTGGCCGTGTAAACGCAAACCAGATCATCAAAGTGCTTTAATGTTAGTGGAATTTTCCTAATGTTTCTCACTTTCTGTTACGCTTCAACTAAAACTAAAAGTCGTCAGCATTAGTCTCATTAACTATGTGATATTAATATGGCAACCTTTCAATAGTAGCAGCCGGCACATGAGACAAATCAGCCCCTTAAGATATATAATAAAATAATAATCCAGCAGGTTGTTAGCAAAAATGTTGGGCTAGATGGCATGATGACCAGTTTGACACTGACAGAATAAGGAAATACTAAATACTGAACCATTGGTTAACTTAAATGCCTTATTCATCAACTTATTAAATGTCATGATTATAGAACTAAATTGCGTTGGGAACTCCAGTTGATAAACTTCAAGGTATTTCCAAGAATTGACGAGAAGTAAATGACTTGAATGGAACAACAGATAAAACACACGAATTCAGAAACTGTGTAGTCACGCCAGTCAACCCCGAATATATCTTCAAATTTTTATGAAGATCGAATAAGCCACGCTACAATGATTGCTTAGGTTCCCATTTCATAATTACAGCAAATCTGATTTACAAACACCCCCCTTTTTATAACATCGATCCATATTTAAGATTTGAAAATATTCACTAGTATCACATATCTAACACTATTTTAAATATAATTTTTATTATTAACGGAAATTTATTGAAAATCTCAATTTGATAAATACCTCTTCTTATTTAACGAACTTAAATCTTAATTTTATAATTTCCAATAAATTTTAACTAATAGACTAAAAAAAAATTAGAAAGTATTGTTGATTCACAATAAATACACTTGCACTCCTCAAGATTTCAGTAACTCTTCAGTATTATATACAAGAATTAATTATCCCTTCTGTATCTTGTACTGTTTGGATGGAAGAATTTGAGCCACAGAAGGGGGAGAAAAATTTGTATTTCAAATAATAATTTTCCTTATTTGAGAATTTTTTAAAGGAGAAAAATAGAATGATATACTATTCTGTAACATTTCTAATCGCGTGAATTTAGTTTCAATGCCTAACGGGGAACAATCTCAAACAAAAAATACTTGTTTAAGAATTAATCTGGTTAATATAGGCGGATTGCCTGGATTCAATGAAACTCCTAATGCTAGCGGCATCTCCATGCATGACAACTTTCCCATCCTCCATGTAGATGGCACCATCTGCATAGTGTAGTTCTTCCAAACGATGGGTGACCCATAAGGCTGTAACTTCAGTAGAGGTATCCACTGAGTTCCTAACAGCTTTGATAACCCCAACCTTAAATGTAAAGTGCAAAACATCTATCAGAAAGTGTTGGTCATACATCAAAACTTTCACAAGTACTAATAAATAGATTCAAACATACACACAAAAGTGAAGCCATGTTAACAGCATGTTCAGACTTCAGAATTTGAAAGCCTGCATATTCATATGTAAGAAAGCTAAAATAGACACTGCTCCATTGGCCTGGTTCTTGGTCAGCAGAATATGCTGGATGCAGATAAAAGGCATACGACCATACGTAAAGAAATGATATAAAGAAAGAAGTGACTATCTCTAGTATTTTTTAGATGGTGAAAGTCCCTTGTTCCCACCTATTTCAGGCTCTCAATCCTCGAGATTTTTTCAATAAATATGACATGAAATAGTATATAACATCATAATTCATGGATTACCTGGTCAGTTTCATCTAAGAATGTTGTGAGCTCATCCAACAACAGAACTTTACAAGCTTCTGCAAGAGCACCAGCAATTGCAACCCTCTGCTTCTGACCACCACTCAGAGTTTGGACAGATCTCTGAATATTGCAACAAAAGGAAAGTTCATGTATTGTATAATTCACACATTTGTTTGAGTGATCAAGGTTGTTGTCCCTAATACCTTCATGTAGTCAGACAAACCTACAGCATGCAAAGCTCTAGACACCCTAGATCTGACTTCATCATTGGTAAAATTGATCTTACCTAGACCAAATGCAACATCAGCATCTACAGTAGGCATTACCACCTGCACCAAATATAAGGCTTCCACACTTGACAGTCTGATTATATAAATTAAATGGGTTCAGGATTTAAAATTTCAGTAGATCTTTTTTAGTATTATAGATTGAAAATAAAATATGGTCTTTTACTATCATATGTTGTGAATATTTTTATATCACAAAAGCTGTATCTGCAAAGATGATGATATTCAAATGGAGATTACATTGAAGTGTATTTTAGAAAGTATATAAAATTACAAATTCATAAGAGAGCACTATACCAAATTGCCAATAGAATTCCTGTTATTGATTAGGGGGTAGAGAACAAAGAAACCGAGCAAATTGACCTTGCTTTCATAATTCATATGAAGGAAAACTTTAGAAGGAAAATATGGAGATCTGACAATGGAATGCACTAAACGAAAAAGACTTTCTTTCCCCCTTTCAGTACTTTTGAGTTTTTATTCTAGAAATTGGAAAGAGGAGATCATACATAAGGTTGAGCATACTTCTCAGCTCTCTCCACATAAGAATCTGCAAACTTAAAATGCAGTTTGATGTGGTAGAATTGGAGTTCACCCCCCACCCCCTCCCCAAATAAGTCACTCAGTAGAGGCTCCTTGTATTTATTGAGACTTAATTTGTTGAGGTAACATCATTAACTTTTGCCTAAATATTTCTTAAAAATATCTACAGTCTATGAAAACTAATTAGCATTTTAACAAGAAAAGCAGGATGGAAAACCAAAGCATCATTTATTACCCATTGAGATGCAAAGGAAAAAGAAGGCATGCTTCTATAGAGCAAACAACTAAAGAAAATCAAGCAACAACAATAAAATCTTAAATCCAAATGCCAGGATACTACTAGTACTCAGGATCAGGACAGTGGCAATGACAATAGGAACTATGGAAACAGTAACATTCATTCTGCGATATGGAGTGTCATCTGGCAAAAAGATAACTAAGGTATATGAAAAAGTTGGAAAATGCCTCAAGGCGTGTTTATCCGAAAAGAGAGGAAAAAAAATAGTCAGCAGGCAGGTTAACTGCAGGTTGCACTGTTCATCAGAAAGAAGATAACATAAAAAAAATATCATATTTTACCAAATACTTGCAACATATTACACATGAAGTGAGCAAACAACAAAGCAATAGTAGCAAGGTAACTGAAGAAAAAAAACAGTGAAATTACTTTTCTCCTCTCTCTCAGAGTGGCTATCAACTTGATGGTTTCTGTACCCCCCAGCCCCTGGCTGAGTGAACAATAACAAAGCTCTCGCCCCTGCCTGAGCTTCACTAGCTCACCCTTTTAGTCCTGGGCCTTCAAAGCCACTGGCCAAACGCCAGCACTGCTACCCCAACCACCGCTTGGTATTGCGGAAACAACAGAAGTGCAAACCAACAAAAGGAATACCGGCCCCAAAAAATAAAAAGGAATCCCAGATATCTCACCCACCACCAGATTTGCCGGGCTTCCTGCAAACCAACCTTCATATCCGGAACAGAGAAGAACCCCAAGAACACTATAAAAAAGGACCCAGGGTAAAGCTCAGAGGACAAGACACTTGAATGCTTCCACTCAAGTCATCCTTGGACCTACAGGAACGACTTGGGTACCTGAACTGTTTCCATCTTTGAATTTGTATGATCCAAAAACAATTTTTAGCTTACATTTTCATTCTCACAGAAAACAAGTCTAATGATTTTCCCTTTAAAATATAGACCCAAAAGATTTAACCATTATTAATGCCTGTTTTAGGTTTTAACAATGACTGACCCATGTCCAAGTGGTGGTTAATTACCATCATCCAAGACTTATAAGCATATCAAATGTAAAGACTTCAAGCAAGTAAGTACATATTTCCATACACTGTTACTTTGCAGGTTTAAAGACTCAAGATTTGAACGGCAGACTCCTCCTCATCTCAGAAGAAGGCAAACTGAGTCTATGTCTAATTGTCTACTACCGTTTAGGCTTAGCTAAATCAATACTATAAAGAAAGACAGCATTGAACCAAGTAGAAGCACATAAAAATAATATTTGAGGGAGAAAATAAAAACCTGATGATCTGGGTTTTGAAAAACGAAACTTTTAGGCTCATTCACGTACACTGTTCCTGAAGTTGGAGTCAACAGACCAGCTAAAATCTGTACACCATGCCCAAGGTTAGATTACAAGATAGAATGCACTACAACACAATAACCATTGTTTCTGAATTCTGAAAATAGTATACCTTCAAGAGGGTAGATTTTCCACACCCATTGGGTCCAAGAAGCATCCAAAACTGCCCGCAAGGAATGCGAATTGAGCAATCCCTAAGAACCGGTGCATCCTGCGTTTGCCTTGTCGTGAACGAGAATTTCAGATTACGCCCTTCAATTGCAAAATTTTGCGCCTTATTGCTCCTGAAAATATCAAGGGGGGAATATTCACGGCTTCAACCAAAACTGTTCGAGAAAATGCCCAATTGAAAAGTGAAACAAAAAAAGACAATTACAGGAACTAATAGAACCTAGTGGCAGTGGCCGTGGTAGTGGGAACTGTGACATAAACAGGAGCAAGCACACGTTCGGGGAAGCGAGTGAGACAAAGGAGATTCATAGCATTCCCTCTTCCCTCTCATAGATTGTTCTTCCTACGCGACCGTTTTAATGTTGAGATGAAATTCCTAAGCTGGTCCAAACTTTTCATAGATTGACACTTGAGTCCTCTTCGTAATGACGTGGCACGCTCTGATTGGTCATGCTTTTGTCCCACACGTCCATCCTCTTATCTCTGGTATATGTAAAACGTTACGGGTTATGGGAGACACGTGGCACTGTGTTTCTCTTCATGGCGTTCTCTGCTACTCTATCCTACGCCTCCTTTCCTTGCCTTCCTCGCTTCATGCAAACTTTGAGAACAACAAGTGTTCATTTCCCATTGATCCGTGCAGCACAAAGTGGTGAAGCTGAGACCCCAGAGAGTAAGAGTGAAGGGTCATCTAAGGCCAAGTCTTCAGGTGCTGCCCCTAAGACTACTAAAAAACCCGTCTATTCCTGTGAGTTAAACTAATCATACAACCAACTAGTGTTTCTTTGGGTCTAAGAGCCTCTTTAATTAGTTTTTTTTTTTTTTGGGCAGTGAAGAAAGGTCAGATTGTGAGAGTGGACAAGGAGAAATATCTCAATAGCATCAATGTAAGAAGAGCAATGACTTCTCATATTATCGGTTTAGTTTCAATTGTGTGAACACTAACGTCTCCAAGTTTATTAATGTTTCAGTATCTTTCTGTCGGACACCCCCCTTATTACAAAGGATTAGACTATATTTATGAAGACCGTGGTGAGGTAAATAGCAAAAGAGTGTCCTACTAGTTTTGTATGTGGCATCTATGTTCTATGTCATCACAGTTTATCTAACTCGGTATGGAACGCTTCTAGGTCCTGGATATGCGTATATTTGAAACAGGAGAGCATGCACTGGTAAGTAACTTACATCTATCTCATCATTCATAGAATAGGGAATATTTTAAAAAATAATAATAAGGCTGTTCAATGTTCTGATAAATAGGAGACAACTGCACGAATCAATCAAAACTCACTCTCGTTTTAAAAGCCAATGTTTTTCTGTACATCAAGCAAAGTTAAGATCACATCGTTAGCAATGACATATGTGCAGAAACATCATCATTGAAATTATGAAAAAATTGCTAATGCTGCAACTTAATGTCTTGTTCTAACCAGAACTCCCTATTAATGGATAGATTGCGTGGGTAGGAGTCCCCACTGCACCTGCTTGGCTTCCAACGTACATGCTTATCAAGGTACAATTTAACTTGTTCCAATTGCAGCTATTATTTATTTACTGATTAAGCTTCTTGTAGAATCGGCTTAATCAAAAGATTAATCAAGCTGAGCCAGTATTTGGCCAAGAGCTTGTTTTGACCGAGCTTTGACTTTTTTGTGACTTTTTTTTTTGTATCTAACAAACTAAGCTATGATTCTGCTAGGTAGTAGTTGGTTTCCTTTGAAATCTAACGTAAATTGGCCATTTCTTTGTAAATATAACAGTATAACACTTATTTCTTTTCATTTTAGCTGTTTGTTAAAGTGCAAAGTTACCTCTCACTCTTTCTTTTTCCCTTGCAGTCAGAGAAGCTCGACTATGAGAGGCTATGACCTACAGTTGGGGACAGGCCTATGCTAAATAGATACGTGATACTACGTTTAAGAGAGTAAATTCAAGAAGCTTGGTTTGTAACACCGTCTGAGATTCTACCCTATCTTCAGTGCAGACTGCTTCATAGTTTTTTATGTGTATTTATGCACCCTATTCTTAATTTTAAATAAATATAAATGGTAATTTGAATCGAGAAAACATTTTTGCTTGTTTTGGTTTTCATTTTTACTTTTTACTTACAAAAAATATCAATTAGTTTGGAAAATATGAGAAACAAAATGAAAACAATGAAGCATTTTTACAATTTAAATCAAACAGCTCCCAAGATTAAAACCTCAGATACACTGCAAGAGCAATCAATCATCTGCAACTTGAGATATGAGAACCAATATCAATATGCAAGTCCACTTCATTTGCAGAAGTAAAATTAACCGGTAAAACAGAATGTTTTAGTATTGGTTATGTTGCGGCAGTACAATGTATTTCCATGTCAGAAAAGTAGAACGAATCTCTTCAGTAAGGTGTATGCTGTGTAATGTAGCTGTTCACCACATCTATGACTGAAAAGGTTGCCGCCTGACTTCAGGTGCTCCTTGTCAGATGACAACTTCGCAATAATTCATGAGTAAAACTTTAGAAATAATGTTTGCATTGCTATAATACAATAAACAATATGAGGTATCCCACTTTATATTTCCTCCTTATGAAGCATCCTTCGATGGATCTCCTATTCAAAAGAAGAATGTTTATGACGGTACAGTAACAGATTTGGCAACACTTGTACAATCCTGCGGCAGACTCTTCCCCCTTCCACCTTGCTGCTTCCTGTCGAACCCTACTGTAACATAGATGACGGTTTGAAAAAGAGCAAGGAAAAAAATCTTGTAAAATCTTAAGAATTACTAATGCTGGATATCTCCAAGCATGGATAACCAAAGATAATCAAAGAAAAGCAAAATTAATAATTAATTCCTCTCTTGGAACGTTTATGGGAATTCATAAGATCCGCTAAGGAGGGTAGAGGTTTAGGTATAGGCGCATTGATTGTCCTGTACAACTTTCTAACACTATCACTCAAGTATGAAGATCCAATATTTAGATAAGAGGTACTCTTATGAACTCTTGTGTCCTCCTGAACCTGAGATTGCCGATACTTGTCCACTCCTTCACTTCAGCATCCTCCACATATTTTGAGAATTCTTGTTGTGCATCACTTGAAACAGTTCGGGAAAAGACATGAAAAGGCAATGTATTACATCCTCCTGGTGAAAAGCCACCATCTTGGAGAGCGAACCTTGCTCTTCCAAATAACGTGTGTCAGGAATGATGGAAGAGGAATGATCTTTATGGGCGTGTCTCAGGAAATAGTGCCTCTTTTGAGGAACAACAACTACACGTGTCTCACAACACAAACAACATTAGCCTTGGGCACTTCGATCGGCATCGTAAACGCGATTCTCCGCCACCGCCGTTTAATGGATCAACAATTGCGTTCCGATTTATGTATCTCACAACACAAACAACATTAGCCTCTCTTCCAACCCGGACCCTTCCCGCCGAAGCTGAATCTTCACAGTCAAAATCAACGAATTTTAATGTAAAAATTTTAACAAACTTATTTATTACGTAGTAGAACGGTTTGAAACTAGATTACCATTATAATCATAAGATAAAAGAATTTATATCTCCTAATACATAAACAAATAATAATTCAAAAAGAACAGAAAGATCTTAAATTAATATGAAAAACATTAAAGAAGAGACTTTACGTGAAGTAACGCTGAAATCCAAACTCCTGCTCCTAATAAAGCTAAACAGAGTCACCAAAATATCGCATGCATAAAAGCTAATCACACTGAATAAAAGAAATATATTAAGATGAACTGGTAATGACTGTCACATTTTCACTATAAATACCAGTTAGGAGATACGTGACTTGAGCATTCTCTATCTTACTCATTCCATTCACTACTGACTTGAGTATTAAAGTCCTTTTCCATAAGTTCTCACTCCGTATTTGTTTATGAAGGCACTAGGATATATTTTGAAAAGCTCGTCTAGAATATTTCGAAGAGTTTCTAGCGAATCATACTCAGGTACTTCTCACTAAGAACAATATTATTTCTTCTTAAAAAATTAAGATTAAAATTTTATTATTTATCATAAATCTTTTTCTGTTACAATGCTTCATTATTTTATATTTTTTTTCTGTTACAATGATTTTAATTTTTATACAACTAAAATTTATAAAAAAAATAATTCTTTAATATTATATTATAATTATATTTATAATTATAATTTATAATAAATAAATATTCTTAATGTATAATTATATTCTAAATTTACAACAAATAATTTATATTATGATATAAGACTATTTTATTTATGAATTTAATTAGTATGCATTGTTAGTGTAACAAATTTTACATTGGTATTTAATCATAGTTTTATTTAAAATAACATTAAATTTAATTAAAAAATCAATATAAAATGGATAAATTGAAATAATTAAATGATTAAGACATAAAAATATAAAATAAATGTAATTTAAGATTGTTGATAAAAAAATTGGATTGGTCACTACACCAAATTAATTTTAAAATAAAATTAAGAAATGTATTTGAAAGGAATTAAAAAATAAATTAAGTACCTTATACATACTATTAGTATTAGACGTGACTGATCAAAAGCGACAAAAAATTATATATGTTTAGTAATAAATTAAGAATTTAATTGGTATACACCGTCAGTGTAAAGATTCAATTATGACTTTTCATTTATGTGACTTTTAAAGTAGTAAGGAGTAAAATTAATAAATCTACCATGAATGAAGGGTTGTGATTGGATATCAGTATAAAAATCTTACATTATACTGACAGTGTATATCAATTAAACTCATAAATTAATTAGTATGTACTATGATGGTCAATCAAAACTCTTGATGTATTTAATTTTTTAACTATTAATTGGTACCGTCAATAGACTTACCATAAATGAAGAATTGTGATTAAGTGTTAATGTAAAATTTTTTACACTAACAATACATACTAATTAATCTCTTTAAAATATAAGATTAAAATTATTAGAGTTTAATTGATATACAGTGATAGTCTAAAAGAATTTTACTGTTAATCACACTTATTCATTTATATGACTTTTAAAGATTAATTGGTAAAATTAATAAATTTACCATAAATGAAGAGTGATTAAATGACGGTGTAAAACTTTTTACGCTAAAAGTGTATTCTAACTAAACTCATTTTATTATTAGTTCAATCAAAATACATGTTATTTTATATTATTATTTTAATAAAATTTATCATAATTTTTATGTGCTAAAGTTAAAGTGTATAAAATTTAATTTTTTAACTTTAGAGGCTAATATTTCTAATTATTAATTATGATTTTGTATTTGTATCATGGACTTGGCATTTGTAATTTATTCGCATTGTAATTTTGAGAGTCAACTTAAAAATTTTTTTTACAAGTTAAATGTTAGTAATTAATATATTAGTTTTTATTAATAAAAATATTTGAACCTTTCTTTTACATGTGGAACCTCTGCCTCCATATGTCTCCATTTTTACCACAAAGAATTAACTTAAAAGTTAGGTGTATATATAGTTAGCAGCTTAAGTTGAGTTGAATAGAGTTAGTGTAAAAACAACTTTTTATAACTTTTAATTCAACTCATATTTTAGTAAATGTGAAAAAATAATACTAAATATGCAAAATCAAATTGAGGTTGAAAGTTAGGTATTTCGTAGTAGAACGTTGTTATCATTATTTATGATGCATCAACTACTGTTAACGTTTGTCAAAGTGACTAATAAGAGTGTTGGGCTTGTGTGAGTGAGCTCGGACCTTGCGAACTTAATCAAGTGCACCAATCTCTTCTTGCTCCAAATATTTTCTTTCTGCATCCTCTTTAATTTTCGGATCGGTTACACTTCACATTCCAGCAGATTGATAGATCTGAAAGGGGGAAAAATATTTTTGAAAGGTGATAGAAAAAAAAATTGGCTGAGAAGATGAAAATAAAAAGGATCAAAATAGATGAAAAATAATATTAAATTTTATGTTTTTGAAAAAGATAGAAATATAGAGATAAATATAAAACAATATGGTGAAACTCATTATTTTAATTTTTCTTGCTCCCAAATTCTCCTGAACCACACAACAGCCACTTATTTTCACAGCTTTTCTTTTGCTTCCAGCTTCTGTCAAAACTCAAAACACAGCCTAAATGAAATTCATTAAGTTGTTGGCTAAAGCTATTACATTATGCATTCTTTGAAACTTAAAGGAAGTATTCCTTGATTTTATGGGGTGCAAAAAGAAACATTTCATTTGTCACCCTGCCATAATGAACTTCAAAAAAACTTATTTTGCACTTTAGTAAAATGCTTTTTTAGATTATTTTGAAATTAATATTGAATCAAAGCATATTAGGAAACCTTGATTTAGATTATCTTTTTTCTTTTTTATCTGAAAATTAAGATGCAGTCAGTGGAACATTATCACTTACTTCACTCTCTTGATTTTTAGGTTTGTAAATTTGACTTACTAGTTCTTTCCTTGGTTTCTAAACTAGGGAATTCTTGTATCCTTGAGAAGTTCTACATACATTATACGTTCCAAACTATAATTCAACTTGATGTTTTAAATAATTTATTAATGGAGTCTTTTAAATAAGAATTCTTTATATTTTGAAAAAAAAATTTACTCACTTTAAGAAACAAATTTTTAAATAATCAAACTGAAGAAGCTATGGGAAATCTACCACATGGAAGCTAGCTTGCGACAGGAAAGGGCGTCCCAACTGAAGAAGCTATAAAGCTTGAGTAAGGGCTTCATAGTTTTGATTCATAATGTAAATGGAGTGGAAGGTGTTATCATGTTGGAACCATGTTCTTCCCGATGCAGTTTTGGATTTACTACTTAATTTTGGTGCAAACAACTCTTATTAACATCGGGTTTGGGGATCTTGCTCCCTCCTTTATTTGTAATGCTCTACGAGTTCATCTGAGTGGAATAAAAATTTATAGACTATTAAGTATCTATAGTTCAAAAACAAAAAAAGTCAATTTAATTTCATAACATGAAGATGAGGAGTGTTTCTCTCAATATATCTCTTAGTTGGATATTCATTCACTTTTCAATCATGATGATAATATTTACTTATAAGCAGAAGTATTGACTTATTAACTTCCAAACATTTAAGAACATGAGACACTAGGTTCATTATTTCATTTTAAAATTTGTAACAAGTGAAGTTTGATAAAATCCTCAAGGCAAATCATATTCTAAAATAGATTATTATTTCAGTTAGTTAAAAGCTGAAAAACTAATTGAAGTGATTTCAACTTCATTACTTAAAAGAACTCCTATTTTTCGCTACAGGTGATTTTCTTTTATAATTTTTTTCTTTATTATATAATGTTCCTCATTAAGTCAATGGCGTCACCCTAGCTCATTGAGTGTTCTACCTCAAGCCATTGATATCATACACTCAACTGAAATAGATTTCGTGGAAAATCAGTTATATTCGATCTTGGTTGGCCTTTCACCCCTAACCACAAGTCATCCTCGTATTTTGCCACATACGTGGGTTCAGTCCTCCAAGGCATGTTCTTCTAGATGGTACAACCTCTCTCTTCTTCCCTTTTCTGTCATCCATTAATGTAATTATAGTCATTTATAATTTAATAAATAATTATAGGAAATTATAATTTAAATATGTAATTGTATAAATTTATAATTTAAATATATAATTATAAAAATTTATAATTTAAATATATAATCAATTTATATTATTAAAACTTTCATTTAGTTTCATTAAATACTTACCTTAGTTTTTTACCTTTTCCACTTTTTTTGTCACACACACCATAAAATAAACGTTTAGTGAAAAAATATATTTTACTTCCTAAAAATAGTCCTTTTCAAAGTTTAGAAATCTTTGTTTTGATTTTTGAATTGTAGTTTCTGTTTTCAAAAATATAAAATATTTGATTTAATATTATAAAAAATTATAAAATATTTTACGTATGTAATTTATTTATTTATTTATTTATATATATATATATATATATTGTAACAATTTTAACATTGTTGTTGTGTTTTACTTAGTTTTAGTTTTTGAAAGTGCTTAAAATAATTTTTGTATTCTATTTCTCAACTAATTTTTAAAAATGCTTTCTAAAAAAATAATTTTAAACTATAAGCAAACATATTTTCAGAATTTTATTTTCAGTAAAAAAAAATACTCAACAAATACAACCTGAGATGCGGAGGAAGAAAAGTATGTGTGCCATACCAGGACCTAATTTGACAATGAGTCATATGATGAGTCACGAGAGCCGAAAAGTCAGATTTGGTGATAAAATAGTGAGCTTTGCTTGCATAATATAAAATTAATGTATTATTTAATACTTTTAATATTAACCAAGCAAATTGCATGGACGATTTCTAGGGACGAGAATAAAAATACATAACTGTCCATGCCATATGTGCTAATGAAATTCAACTCTTGGCAAATAGACTGACTTATGAGTTGTTTGTTGCAAGAAATAATCCGAGCATAATGAGTAACGTGAAAATTGCTTGCAACTAATATATTTTGGACATTCAGGACTGCCTGTTCTTTCAACTTTCAAGCCCGTCATCGTGGCTATGGTTTGGAACCAAGTTCCAGACGATGCACGAATCATTCTCAAGTAAAAATACATCATTTAGAATAGAGGAAGAGTGTGTATGAAAAATTACTCTTTTTTCTCCTGCCAAGAACTAACAATATACAGCATAAACGTTACTACAAACAGTAAACATCTTGCATTTACAGTAATCAATAAATTGTTACAAGCAGCACGGTGACCCCGGCTCGATGCCTGCATCGAAAGCTCCTATACCTCACTTGAACCGTACGCGGTCTAGAGTTTGTGCTCTAAAGAGTGCAGATTGAAGTTCAACCACAGACCACAAGGCATATCGGGGAAACCAAAAGATTTAAGATGTATTTACAATCAGCAACTCAAATGAGTCTTCTTGGGGATCCACCGGGCGTGTGGGCTTTGTAAAAAGATGTTTCATGAAAGGGATCAAGAGTAAATGTGGCATTTGATCTCACTGGATATGAGGGGAGGGTATTTTGTCCCATTAATGTGTAAGATGGGTGAGGAGGAGAAAGGAAACAGCTATTGTGTGCTGGCCCGTACTGTCGCAATGGACTTGAACAGGGAGATACTGGTAAAGATGTGATCATTCTTGGGTTTTCTCTGAACAACGAAGTTACAATAGCAAGTCAGTCCACAAAACATAAAATTGATTTAACACGTACATACAGACACAAAACCATGCCTTAATTAGAGAAGGTGTGATTTTAACCTTGGACTCTTTACTGCTCGTGAAGTTACAGAAATTGGTTTTGTTGCATAATCGCCATCGAATGAAGTTATACTTGTTCTGCTGGAATGATCTAAAACTGGCTGCAAAGCGGTCCACGCAATGAGAGAAAGTTAGCGCCAGCCCAACATTTGCAAAAGAAAATTGATTTCCAGATATTTCGCAACGAGTATGTTCATTAGAACCATGACTTCAAATGAACCAATAGTTTCTGAGTTTCGTTTCATGTTGTTTTAATCTAGGATTGTTTGACAGCAACATATATACTACTTCTATTATCAGTTGTCGCCCCAAACTATGCTATGATCACACGTTAATCTGTTCTCCAACTTCAATTTCTCTTGAATTTTTGACATATAAACTTCACCAGTATAATGTGTGTGGCATTGCAACAATGATCTAAGTCAAAACAAGATGATCAAATTCCACAATCAATAGTAAAAGTATAGCCCTACATAGCCACCACCAACAAATTACAGACAATCATCTCCTTTTTTTCTTCCTTTCCTGATTGTAACATAGTATCAGTGTAACAACTTACATCATATAATGTCAATTGCACCTAGTGAGTGCAGAAACCACTTCATCCATATGGTAACCACATATTTACTACATATTATTTTAAACTTGATAATACTAAACATATAGAGTTGCGCTACATAATACACAGAGCACAAAAAAAAACCTAAACTAACCTGGACATAAAATCCTGACATACTTTTGTTGTAGCACCTATACACAAACAATCTAGTATGTTGATATTTTATTAATAGGTTCCATTACCACATGTTATCCAGTATTTGATAACCACAAATGATGAAATCACACAAATATCAATTATCATGTCAATTGCATCATGTTAATCATATGATAATGGAACCCAGTTTATAATGATCATGTCACAGTATGTAGGAACAAGCATGTGAGCAATATTACTTCAGAAAGAAAATAAATAGGCATTGAATACTATACCGGCGGCGTCCGACTTCCATCAAATATGCGGGGTAAAGCATCCCTGGTTATTCTGACGTTTGTAGCTTTTGTTGCTGATTGATCTCGAATAAAGGGATGATCTAGTAATTTCTGTGCTGTTGGACGGGCTGATGGATCTCTTTGCAAACATTGCTGAATGAAATTCTTTGCCTCGCTTGAGAGATGATCAGGAATTTCAGGCATATCTCTGCTGTTACCAATTTTGAATATTGCAGCTACCTGTTGATACAGGAATTAAAAAACAATATTGGCAATCCATACTCTTTAAATAGGCTCATAACAAACACAAACAAATGCATGTTCTAAATATCCAAAATCGCACCCCTTCATATTGACTCCAAGGAGGTTTTGATGTTGCCATTTCAAGAATTGTGCATCCCAAGCTCCATATATCAACAGCAAGACTATAGCCATTTGTATTCATTACAACCTAAGAAAGAAAACATCCAGATACATTACAACTTACAGTGGAAAAGAGAAAGTGTGCTAGTTTAAAAAAGATTACAAACTGTGAAAAGAAGGGGAAAATACTTTACCTCTGGTGCCATCCAGTATGGACTCCCTTTGAAAGAAAGCATAGAGGAAGAAGCATTTATCTGTTTAAGAACAATCATAATTCAGGGTTGATCTCAACCATAAATCAGAAAACAAGCAAAAAAGAAAATTATAGATTTTGAAACCAAGTTCATTCACAAAGGTCCCTGTTACATGCTTATGCGATATACCTTTAAATTAAAAAAGACAGAACAAACATGAGAATGTGCTGATAACCAGATGCTTTCTAGCTCTCATTCTCTACATGGGGTTGCAAAGTGAGAAATCATGTGCATCAAGAAAGTAAAGGAAAATGTCGATATGGATAGAACAGAAAATTTTATGCTAGGTAGGGCAAAAGAAAGACTTTTAAGTATCCAGTCTCGATAAATTTTATATTTTGTGTATTGGCTAAGTTATTCTACTGGAAACAATAACTTTTCAGATGAGCCAAAAGCTATTTGTTATTTAAATTGTACATATATTAAACTTACATGTTTAGCCATTCCAAAGTCTGCCAGCTTGATTTCACCATTAGGATCAACTAGTATGTTAGCTCCTTTGATATCCCTGTGAAAACAAAAACTTATCAATACTTTGAAAAAGAGTCAAGATGCAAGCATTATGTATTATAAATAGATTTTTGTGTAACCATTAACCCAATTACCTATGTACTGTATTTCTCCCATGAAGATAGTAAAGTCCAGAGACAATCTGCCTGGTATAATTTTGAATAACAGGCTCCGTGAAGGACCCATATTCCTGAAGTAATTTATGAATAGAACCACCAGAGACATATTCCAAATACACAGAAAGTGTTTCTTCTCCCTGCAAACATGGCACATATGTATCTATAAAAGGATCTCATTCATCAATTTTTTCTTCTTTCTCTATGTGCAGAGACAGATATTATTTGTATATATACATGATTCAAAATATTTTCACCATACCAAATCACTTCCATAGTATTGAACAATGTTTGGATGTGAAAGTTGACTGAGCAAATTGATCTCCTGCAATCAAATGAAGAACATGGTACAAATTAAATTATGATCAGATATATCAAAACAAAATCCAATGCAACATTATTGAATGCTTAAGGCATGAGGCATAAATCTTTTAAAATAATAGAATTACCTGATTAAGTTGTTTGAGGCACTCTTTAGATGTTTGGTCATCACAGACAACCCTGACTTCTTTTATTGCACACAAATGTCCACTATCACTATCAAAGTTGCAACACAAGCATTTTAGAGATGTAGAACAAACATAGGAAGCAGAATATTTATAGTTTCAGTAACCTGTCCACAATATGGATATTTGGACAGAGTACACAATCTGAAATAAGAATGATGATATCATTCTGTAAACACAGTTGTACTTCAATGCCACTTTTTTTTCCATTACAAATAACAGAAGACACTGCAATAATTACTTTGCAACCTAACTATTTGCTTATACATTACAACCACCAGATAGTAAATACAACCACATAACAAATACCACAAGTTTCAGCATTTAATTCTAGGAGTAAAAATTATACATGACATAAAGTTGTTGCAGCCATAACCCAAAATAAAATAGAAAGTAAATTTCCTCACTGAAAAATAAAAACAACCCAAAAATACCTATGGAATCCCAGGTAAACATGCCCAAATGTTCCCCGTCCTAGAAGCTTTCCTTTCTTCCACTTGGAAAGGTTTCCAGTAGTGTGTTCTGTTATTCCATTTGCTCTTGTGTTAGAAAGACAAGAACTAGTAGGAGAACCCGGAGGAAGAGGCAATGGATGAGATTCACACTTTCCATCTTCTTGCCTGCCTGTAGGGGAGTCAAGACTCAACACATTAAACTTGTGATGAAGAGGTGATGTTGGGCTGGTGGGCCCTCTTGACCCAGGACCTGGGCTTTTAGACCTCCCACTGAACTTCATGTCACCTTGCCCTCTAGAATAAAGAAACAGCATTGATTAGTTCAGCAGCTGATTGGAGAAAACAAACTGAACTTCATGTCACCTTTCCCTTAAACTATCAAGGCTAAAACGAATGTAGATTGCAAGCTACAGCCTCTCATATTTTAGAATTACAAGTTTACAACCACATAGTTATAGAAAAACATTTATTACCCGCCAAGATTTAGATCTTCATTTCCCCCAAATAGATTTTAAAAACACAATTCAGACTTCAAAAACTCAATTTAGAGAATGGATAATAAAAAATGGGTCAAATCTTGAATTATACTAGAAAAAGAGTCCTGAAGAACCACTTATAAAAAATTGTTCAAAAACAGAAACGAACACGTATCTGAAGAGAGTGTTAAGAAAAATAAGGAGAGAATGGCAATAAGGCATGAGCAGAGGGAGGGAGAGAGAGATCCCATGTTTGCTATTAAAGGAAAGGAAAGGAAAGTTGAAGGCAAGAAAAGGGAGAAAGGGAACAGAAGTGTACGAAAAAAGTGTTGAAAAAAGGTAGTAACAAGGTCGAGATACATTTGCGATGGCAAGTGTAAACAAAAGAAAAAAGAAAATAAGAAATCCCATAAATCAAGTATGTGGACAATGATGTTGTAATAGAGAGAGAAAAGGAGAGACGAGAGTGAGAGGCACCGGAGGGAGTAAAAGTATTAAAACCCACCCTCTCGAAAGATCAAATTAAGTTGAGTGGAAGTAGAAAATTGACAAACCCGAACACCTAAGTTAAGAGGAATAAATAAAAATTAGGGTAAATTGAATTGGAAATATTGTTTTGATGAGAATTGAAAAAGGGGGAAAGTGAAGTAAGAAAGGAACCTGGTGGCATTAATCGGGGGGTGATCATCGAAGGAGCCGGTGGAGCTGACGCTGGAGCCACCGGAAACGGAGGCAGATCCGGCGAAAACGAGGGTTTGGTCGTTGCTGAAGCTCTGAGTGGAGGAGACGGAGGGGCGAGGCAAGGGGAGGCGGCGGGCGTCGGGGGTGGCGCGAGGGGAATTCCTGACGACGTCGTCGAAGCTCTTGCTGGGCTTATTGGGCCTTCCCTTCTTGGAGGCGATGAAGTTGAAGGCGCCGCCATGGGGCTGTTCTTGCTCCTTGCTCTTGCTGGACTTCTTACCCCACCAAGTGGGCATATTCCAAATTGGACTGAGCACAATTGGGTTTGGTGTGGTGTGAATTGAATTGAAGCAGGGGTGAGACTGCTTAGGTTTTGTTTCAGTTGGGAGTTGCGACTCGAGAGAGGAAGATACCAAGAAAGAGGATTAGGAAGCAAAATAAAAGAAAAAGGGCACAGTGAACAACAGCTAAGAATGAGAAAGAGAGAGAGAGAGAGAGAGAGAGTTGGAAGGGACGGCAGACGGTGGTTGGATAACTGACGTGGCAATTTCTTAGAAGGACATTTGTGGGGCCCACACTCCCAATCTATAACTCTCTCTCTTCTCCTACGTGTCACTCTCTGTAACGTGTAACGTGTAACGTGTAACGTGTTACGTGCGTTTTCAACAACACCCCCATAACTGTAACTCTCTCTCCGGTAAGTCCCGCTTCCTAGTTCTTACTACTTACTGCTACTGCTACTTGTTTCTTTGCCTTTTCAAAAGTAAAAGAATCCGCATTGGTGATTGTGCACTCGTTGTTTGTGCTTTACTGTTTCACACGTTCCACTTCCATCCAACTCTCCACTCTCCAACAAGCCCTGGCCGCCACCAACAAACCATTACTACTGTTGCTCAAATCAAAATAATACTGCTACTATCTCTATTTCTAAATGTCAAAATAATTTTTATCTTCTTTTTTTTTATAAATTAATTAATATACACTGACACCCTCTTCATTTATATAATTTTTGAAAAATAATAAATATTTTTAATAAATTTATCATAAAAAATAATAATTAAATGTAAATATAATATTTTTTAATTCAAATACACTTCTATTTCTTTTATTTATTTTTATAATTTTTAAATTTTTAATCAAATTATTTTATTTATTTTTGATAAATACTATAACTTCAAGATAAATACATTTACTAATTATAAACATAGATCCTGGTATTAATTAATAGTAAAAAATGGAGATGGAAAGTACAAAATGCATGATGAAAATCTATTAATGACTTTTAAAATTCTCTTTTCAATATTCAATGATAAGAATCAAAGATACTCATAATCTAATAGGGGCAAATAAAGAAAATTATTAATTTTATAAAGATCGTAAAAAAATCTTACAAAAAATACCATCATTTCCTTTTAAACTATTCCTTATTAAATGGACCATAAGATAGAAGTATGCTTTTATACTTTTTATTTATTTGAAAATATAATAATGAGAAAATATTTTTATTTGTAACCTCATTAAATATTATTCTTACTTTTGATGTTTTTGAAATAAAAATAAAGTTTTGTTATTTTAGGTGATATTGATGAATTCACTATATTTGTTTTTTTTTATAATTTTAGAGGATTGGTTATTATTAATTAGGTAAAAAGTAAGTAAATAGAACGAGATTAATAAGTTTTAATAATTTTAAGAATAATTTTAAAAATAATACAAACTATTAAAATTTAAACATAATTATTAACTGAATTAATTAACTTTCTTAAAATGTGAATTAGTTGAAACCGCTTTCCATTTAGAGAAAAAAGGTAGTAAATAAAATATGTATATGTATATTTTCACAAAGGTTATATGGAAAAGATAAGCTAAAAAGGTTTTTATATGTAAAATTTGGTGTTATATACAAATTGTGTAAATTACATTGTGATTTAATTATAAGCTATAATTGTATATAAAAATATTAAATTTATAAACATTATTTTAAAAATATTATGAATTTATAAAAATTAAAATAATTATTGTTTATAGAAGAGACTAACCATTTATAGTTATTGAAAGTTATTTTCGAAAATAAAAACATGAATGTCATATTCTTTTATTTGGTATTACGAATAGTAAAATACGATTATCTATTTTATTCTATTTTTTTGTCTGTAAAAATGGGATGGAATAAGTTAGACAGCTTAGTTAGCCCGACAAATTGGAGAAAAGAATGATTTTTTTTTAATTAGTATGAAATTTAACAACAAAACATTTTTATTTTCTCGAAATATCATGATTTAGAAAAAATAAAAAAAAATCACAAAACATAAATCTTACATCATTATTTTATTTTCTTAATAAGATTACCATTTTTAAAAAATAAATGATAAAGTTATGACAAACTTGATTTTATTTCCTTGCTAAAGTTATTTTTAGAAATTCTACTTAATAATTTATTTTATATTTTAATTATTATAATTATTTTATTGATTCATATAAATAATA
This sequence comes from Psophocarpus tetragonolobus, assembly GCA_037954015.1. NCBI lineage: Eukaryota > Viridiplantae > Streptophyta > Magnoliopsida > Fabales > Fabaceae > Psophocarpus > Psophocarpus tetragonolobus. The sequence continues at coordinate 41,285,943 of CM075688.1, read as the reverse complement.
TAAAATTTTAAAAATAAAATAAAACATTGGTAGGTTGACAGGCCAATCCGCCAAATTTTGGAATGAAATTCCCTATTTTAAATTGGTATTTCTTTCTCTGTCCCAACTAATTAATAAATGACATATGATTTAATGAGTTATATAATTATAAAAAAAATCATTAAATGATTTGACATTTATTCATTGGTCAGGACAGAGAATTGAGACACAAAATAAGAAAAATCGATCTGAAGGAGCTCAAAGCCAGCATTGCATTAGCTCCTAAGCTAAACTGTACTACATACGATAGTAAAGTAAAGAACAAACCCGTAAGTTCTTGCCCTAATTCTAGTTCCCGAAGGTAAAATAGAGTTTTGAGTTATTTCATAACCTGGTGTTTCTGGTATTCTTAATTCAACTCAATTTCTTAATTTAAAACAAAGAATTTTTATCTGCCAAAATGATGAGTTAGACAGGGTGGGTCAAAACAGACTTCAGGTTCAAAAGATCACCCACCTCCTCCAAAATTATGGCAAATTAGCGGGACGACCGACCTAACTTATCTTGTTCAGCCATCTCTATTTCGTACAATTTATAAAAATAAAAATTAATCTTACACATTTTTTAATCCCTGGATATAAATTACACTCATTTTTATAATTGTTCATCCTCATAAAAAGGAAGTAAATATTTTATTTCTATGGAAATAAAATTTATTTCTTAAAATAACTTCTTATATATATATTGTATTATATTTTATTTTTTAATTATTTAATAAAGTAAAATTATTTTATAAATGACAAACATTTACTAAACATGTTGAATGAAAATAATTTTTTTCAGAAATATCATTTTTAAAAATATAATTCAATTAGTGTAACATACGTCTCTAAGTATTTTTAGCTATTACTCATTAATGATAATGTTTTTATGAATTTTTTTAACAAAAGCATTTAAGATTTTTTTTTAATATTTTATATATTTTAATATTAGTTATAATATTTTACATTCTAACTTTAATATCTATTCTTAAAAATATCAATAAATAAAAGTAAATTATATTATAAAGTAAATTATTATATTTAAAAAAATTATTTATTACAAATGTTATTATATTATAAACTATATTTAATATCAATTGTGATATTACACTAATTGAAAAAAAATTTACGCATAAATTTTTTAAATATATTATAAATGTGATTAAAAAAAAGGTATTTATACTCGTAATCATTAAATTTAGTTAAAGTGTTTTGAGGTTAATTTAGGTGTGAAGTGAATGAGTGATGGTTATAAAAGGGAAAAAAGAATTGTGAGTGATGGTTATAAAAAAAAAAGAAAAAAAAATGGATAATTAATAAGCGGAGTTGGAACTTGGAAGGTGTGGCTAAAGCGTGTGGACAGAGATGGGTTTGATATTCACGCCATTTTCTTATTTTTCTGTTCGGATTCGTCGTAAATGTAATATCCGTGTTTTTTACATACATTTATGTCAGTCATTGCGGCATTAACCATATTTCCACTTTCATCCGTTGCTCCACATAAATGTCCACTGTTACTGTTCCGTTATTTTTTCTGTCCATCATTAATATTTCTCATATATATCTGACACTGATTTTTATTTCCATCAAAATAAATTCACATATGCATTGGGCATAAAAAAACTCACATATTCATTATTCATTCATTTTATCTCACGTTTTTTACATCAGATCACGGGTCATTCAGGAGAGACGTTTGAATTTGAATGACTTGTGAACAAAATAAGTAAATACTACAGTACTATATTTTATTTTTATTTTATTTTTATGTTTTTACTCATTTAAAATATTGTTTCAGAAAAACTGATTGTGCCTTAAATTTCTGATATAATAAGTTTGAAATAAGCAAACACTTAAAACAGTTATTGATTGATAAATATAAAATTTTAATTGTTTTTTATCGGTTTACTTCATTTTATATTTGTTTGTTGAATTAATAAGAAAAGGTTTTACTAGAGTTGTGTTCAAACTCAAACATAGAATATTCATTATATAATCGGTCATGTTAGTCTAATAAAGATAAATCTATAGCATACTTTTATATATATATATATGAGTAAAAAATTGAAGTTCCTTGCATTCAAATAATAATATCTTAAAATGTTAACTGCCCAAGTTTTTATGTAATACATTTAACGCAATCAGAAATATTCATAAAAGAATTATTTATTTATGTTCGCAATGTTGTTATTTTATTAATATATTATTTATAAAAGCATACATATGATCATATAATTTATTTGGTGGTTAAAAATAAGTAGTATGTGAGCAATGATAAATCTATCTTCTCATGTCCCCCACCTTATGTTTAAGAAGCAAGTTGGTGTTCAATATTTTTAAAATGGAAATGGTCAAAATATTGGTTCAAAGTTTTTATTTGTGATTAAACATACGTTAACAAAACAATAGATGAATTAATATTAAATAATTATAATAGCATAATTTTATATGACTAAAAATAAAACAAAATATTATTTTGAGTAAATTACATTAACCTTTCTTTTTATATGCAAAATATATACAAAAATTTAAATTAAATACATTATAATAGTTAAATTTAATTTTTTTTTATCCATATGGCATCCAACACCTGTCTCACAGGTAAACTTAATAAAATATAACAATGGACAAGTTTATAATTAATATAAAAAATAAAATGATAAATTCTTTATATAAAAAATTATAATTTATAAATTAATATACATGATCCCTTGCTAGCTATAAGACTCAATTTCCAAAATTATGCATAAAAAAAGTTGAATAATTTAGTTATTTGCATTAATTTTTCTTAAATTATACAGTAATATTTTATCAAATATGTCCTTTTAAGACCCTAACATGATTTGAAGCCTATTTAATTTTTCCTCCAATCTTCAAGTGAGAGAAAAATAAATAATTGAGTGTATTTTAATAAAAAATAATTAATACGAGAGACAAAAAGAAGTCTATTAAAAATAAAAATACACAATATTTTCAAAGTGTCTTATATTTAAAAAGAAACTAATATTTTATAAAAAATTAATAAATAAAATAATTTATACTTATTTATAATTCTTATAAATATGTCTATGATGCATGTTTTAAGGGATTATCTACATATGGTTGATACCGTTATCTATCAACATAGGGAATCTATAATGCATGCTTTAAGAGACTGTCGACATGTTATAGTACAATTTTTTGTCCAATAGAATTGTGAGTCATGACTCTTATCAAGTTTAAAGATCATGCCGAACCAGAATAATACTAGATGGTCCTAAAATTTTGGTATTGTCCTAAACCAATGGTGGTGGAAGCAAAATAGGTACATCTTCAAAGACAAAACTCAAACCGACAATCAAGGGTTGTTTTCTGTAAAATCTTTCCTCATTGACCTAAATAGTATACAAAATATGCGATCTATCATGAAAGATAGAAGTGTTCAGTATATGGATATAGATCGTAGTGTTGCATGGAAACCATCAGTGCTGGACACATTTAAGATTAATTGTGATGTAGTTGTACTTACATCCCGCATGAAAGCTACTCTTGGAGGCACTTTCTTAGGATTCCCTATTATAACTTTAGATAAGGTTGAGCTACTGAGTATTCTCAAAAGTTTGACAATGCCATACGAATATGAATTTGTAGCTTATCTATTAAGTCAGATTCTCTTAATATGATTAAGTTATTGGATGAGGATTGAGCTATTGATAATGTCTTATTCCCCATAGTGGCTTGCATATACAAAAGAAGAGAAAAAAACTCATTATTGTAATATCACTTACACTTCATAGGAGGTGAACCTTTTGGCTTATGGCTTTGCTAAGGTAGGGTTGACTTCAAAACCATATAGTTTTATTTTTAATTCTTAATTGGATCGGTACAAATCAATTTTCTATGTCTATTTGTTCATGATTGATTTTTACATGTTTAAAACCAATTTCATGATAAGTTTTCACTGAGTTTGGAAGGCTCGATTTTATATAATAATTGAACGGATCATACACCAATTTCTAGTCTAACTAGTTAGATTTATTAGTAAGTACAATTTTGATAACATTAATTTCAATTAAAGTTTATTCCCATGCATTTTCTAAATTATTAATGTTTTAAATTTATTTATTTTTTAAATTATAGATATTTTACTAATTTTAAGTCTCGCAGATTAATTTAGTTATGATTTTTTAAATAACTAAATTTAATTTGTATAAATTTTATTATTTTTACAACCTATTAAAAAAATTTCATTTATATCTTATATTAAATATATTATTATTTAATATTGTTAAATGTTCTTAACATACATTTCTGATGTTACTTTTTAAGTGTCAAACTTTTATAAATTATTTTCTATTTTTCTGTGATTTTAAATTTAAAAAAATATTATTAATTTTTCAATTATATGATTACTTATATTACCTAATAATTTTTAATTAATTTATATATTTATTAGGAAATTAAAAATGAAAAATAAATCATATATATTTATTGTAGAGTATACAAATAAAGAAGGTCTAACTTTTAAAAAAAATATTGAATATTACTTCTTCCTTTTCAAAACAAGGGTCCTGCTAAAAGATAAAATTTTGTTAATCGATTCTATAGCCTTTCAATTACAAGAAAAATAAAGAGTAAAATTTACTAGTATAAAAAAATGAAAAGTAGGAATATTTTTTTAATTTAGTACCAAAGAAAATATTTAAAAAATTTATGGATTTTATTAATATTTTTCACTCAAAATATAAAAAAAAAACAATAAAAGTGAAAAGAAAATTGGTACTTCCTTTTTAATATATTTCTCTTTTTCTTAATACAAATTGATTGTAACCATTGGTTAAAAATAAGAAGAGTAATTTATTAAGAATAATATGTGAGGTAATTGAAAATCATAAGTGACTATAATTTCATACATCCCAATAAAATATTCTTTTTATGGATTTTTATCTTTTCTTGTCCTTGAATTTTTATCTTTTCTTGTCCTTGAATACTAACTAGCATTCTCTAAATATAGTAAAATATTATAACTTATAAAAACAATTATTAACGTGTATAAAAAATCATTAAATATTATATCTAAAAGTGAAAATACACAAACAACCTTTTTAATCTAAAATAGATAATTATTTTACAACAAAATGAATACTATTTTATAGGAAATTTTACCAAAAAAAAAAAAAAAGACATTTAAAGATGAATAGTTTTGGTCCTTTTGGATGCATGAAAGGAAGTACCCTAGAAATGCTAATCATAGAGAGTTGAAAAGGATTAAGTTGGGATTATAAGTGTGGGACCTCTTATTAAAAAGGAAAGATCATGGTTTTCTGCATGAATTCTGTTTTAGTAATTATTGCCTGATGCCTCTTTAAGCCTTGGCTGCTAATGTTGCCCCATAAAGACAGGTTGTAGAAGTGCTCACTTCTCTCACCAATCACCATGTGTTTAATTGTATCTGCCCACTTTCTTTTACACTTATTATCTTCTCTGCTGCCCCAGAACCCCAATGTGCTTTCACATTCATGCTTCTCTAACTCTGTGCTTCTTATCTTCCGGTAACGCACCCTTCTTATTTTCATTCATTATCATAATTACAGTACGAGAATTTTGGGGACAGTGACTCAGAAAGGTATCTCCTTATTTCTTCACTGGTTACTTGCCTCAGTGTTTAAAGTCTATATTCATTGTTCCAATGCCACCTCAACTTGTAAACAGATGTCTCATAGAAATATGAATTTAATTATTATGGATTTAAACTATAAAAAAGTTTTAGGAAGAGATGATTTGTAACACTTTATTAATATGATTTTTAACCCTTTTATAGTAATTTTTTATTGAGATTAATTGGTATACACTGTTAGTGTACACTGATATTCAATCATAATTTTTCATTCATGGTAAATTTGTTGATTTTACTCATTACTACTTTAAAAGTCACATAAATAAATGAAAAGTCATGATTGACGGTCAGTATAAAAATATTTTACACTAACAGTATATACTAATTAAACTCTTTTTTATTTATATTATAATTTTTTCTAAATTAGTATTTAATTATAATTCTTAATTTAAAATAAATTTATTAATTTTATCGATTAATATTTTAAAAATAATATTAATAAAGGATTAAATTATCACTGAATGTCAATGTAAAACTCTTTATATTTACAATGTATACTAATTAAATACTATAAATAATATTATCATTTTAACTAGTTAAAAATTGAAAAATTAATGAAAATAATTTGTTTAACAAATAAAAAGTTAATAACTTTTTATTTAGCTACTGTTTTTTAAAAAAAAATTAAATTTGTTTTTATAAAAGATTTTTTATTTTAAGTTATTAGCTTATTTGCTTTTACAATGTTATTTTTCATTAATTAATGAATTGCTCTCATTAATTCTCTGTTGATGTCACAATCTCTTTCTTTTTTATTTTTCTCTCTTTCATTAATGTAATTATAGTAATTTATAATTTAAATATATAATTTATAGAAAAAATATAATTTAAATATGTAATTTAAAATTTATATATTTAATTATAGAAAATTATGATTTAAATGTATAATTATATTAATTTATAATTTAAATATCTAATTATAGAAATTTATAATTTGAATATAGTTATAGTAATTATAATTTAAATATGTAATCATAGAAATTTATAATTTAAATATATAATTATAATAATTTATAATTTAAATATGTAATCAACTTATATTATTAAAATATATTATAATTATTTTAAATACCTCGTTATTGATTTAATAATTAATGATATTATTATTTGTCATTTTACAACTTTTTAGCTAGATGATAAATTAGTTTTACCAAATATTTACAATTAGTTTTTCAGCTTTCAACTGATTTTTAGTTTTTAGTTAGTTTTTAACTTTCAGCTAACTTTTAATCTAATTTTGTCAAACACACTCAATAATTAAACATTTCAACTACATAATAAATTTAGATAATACATCATAAATTTCATAAGATAATAATTTCTGAAGGTGATATTAACAAGTAGAATAATTTCATTGTATTTAGTTTTATTGAAAAAAAAAATTAAAAAAAAATGTTGTTCAATTCTAAAATGATATATTCTAAACTAACTAACGTATGTTAAACTCTAAATGTGAAGAAAGTAATCTAATTTATTTACTCATTGATTTGATATTAACTCAAAAGTTTACCTAAAATGAGTAATTTACTGGCTATAAGTCTTGAACTTGTCAATGTTAGGACCACTTTCATTTTTTTTAGTTGAAATTGGAAGCTAGTTAGTACAAAATAAAAATAGTCTAGATTAAGTGAACCTTTTATTTAGCATGCACATTCATTTGACTACTCTTGACTTAGGTACCATAATCATGCAGCCTAAGCATAATTGGTAGACTTAGGGCACCTGCTCACCTTCATTTAAAATGTGTTTCAAATGGTAGAAATTAGTTGGATATTCTACCTTTATATTCCCAAACTTTTTTCGGATATTGAAAAAAATAAATTAAAATCAAGTAAATCAATATTTTTGTTTCTAAAGGTTATAGAAATTAATATTTTTTAAAAAGTTAGTTATTTTTTAAAATATTTTTTATTCTCTCTACTAAAAAAAATAACACATTAACTATTCACATTTAGTCTAAAAAAACCACAAAAAAAAGTGTATAATTTATTTTGGAAGTATACATTAAATCGTAAGAAAATCTAACTTAGTTTGGTTCGGTAGGTTATTCTCTGACTAAAAAATAATACACATCTCTTTTGAATTTAATGAAATATAACACACGTCTCTTTTAGATTTAATAAAACCGTGTTATTCTCTGAATGTAATAGAAAAATAATTATAATAAAATTACGTGTTTTTTTTATAAATACTTTATTTATAAATATAAATATAAATATAAATATAAATATAAATATAAATATAAATATAAATATAAATATAAATATAAATATAAATATAAATATAAATATAAATATAAATATAAATATAAATATAAATATAAATATAAATATAAATATAAATATAAATATAAATATAAATATAAATATAAATATAAATATAAATATAAATATAAATATAAATATAAATATAAATATAAATATAAATATAAATATAAATATAAATATAAATATAAATATAAATATAAATATAAATATAAATATAAATATAAATATAAATATAAATATAAATATAAATATAAATATAAATATAAATATAAAGGTCATTTTTATTATTTCTTCTCATACTAATAAAATATCATATAGACAACGATGAAAAGGAAATAATGACATGTAGCATAATAAATCCTAACAAAAATTTAAGTTAATTAATTTTAATTTATTAGGTTTAATTTGGATTTTATAAAAAAATATTTTATAATCTAAATCAACGGTGATCATATATAGATAAAAGTTGAATCGAGTGAAATTTGGTGGAACCCAACACAAAATCTAATTAAAAGTTGTTTGAGGTGTGTTAAGTTGGGTTTATGTAATTTTTACTCAATTCAATCTAACCCACTCATTAATGGATTAGGTCATATTAGATCAATTAATTAGGTCAAACCACTTAACTCTTTTCAAATTTGAAATGTGAAAATAATTTTTATTAGTTTTTTATAAAAAATTATTAAAAATTAACAATATAATTGTTGCAATGTAAAAAAAAACTACAATTAAAATATTAAATTACAAAAATTAAAATCAAACAAATAGACAAAGTTTTATAAAGAATTCAACTTATAAATCTTACTCTAACACAAAATATATTTGTATCTAAAAAAATAGTAGTAGTTCAAACTAAAACTAGAAATAATAGTAAAGTATATTGAACAACTATAAGATCTCATATAAATTTCTATGTTAGTAATTTCAATTATTATTATTATTATTATTATTATTATTATTATTATTATTATTATTATTATTTATTGGTTTGGTTGAGTTTAATTTGATATCAAAATTGAAATTCAAAACTCATCATTCAACCCATAAGTGATTGGATTGAGTTATGTTTAATCCAATTACTAAGAAAATCCAACCCAAGGAAATTTGAATTAACACCTTTCATAATTTGAAGCTATATATACTCCAATAAAAAAAGACTTATATGTTGACAACAAGAAGAACAAGTAGCAAGAAGGATTTAAAGAGAGATACGATGAAAAAAAAAGGAAACATTTAAAGATAAGATAAAGAGAACGGATGAGGAAGCATTTAAGGAGAGAGGGGGCGCGAGAAAATGAGGTTGACATTAAGGAGAGAGAGGAAAAATTAAGTGGTAGAAAAAATGAGAGAGGATTTATGGGGAGAGAGAGGGGAGGAATTAAGTGGTGGAGAAAATGAGAAAGGATTTAAGGAGAGAGAGGAGGAATTAGGGTTAGAGGTAAAATAGAAATTTGGAAAAAATAATTATAATAGTTGATATGGATTGACATTGACGGAAGTGTTAATTCAAAATCTCTCAACCCAATTTGTTTTGATTAGTTTGGGTTGGATGGGTCATCAAGTTACCTAATACAATAAACACATGTGACCAAGTTAGTTTGATTTGGACAGCCAAAAATTTTATCAGAAAAAATTAAAATTTGTTCTAAAAAATAAAAATAACAAGTTTATCTCAAAATTAACATATAATATGATATTAAAAAACACATGTGCTTAACTCACACCATATTAACCAAATCCACCAAAATAGCAAAATCCATCGACATAATCACTTATACTTTGAACTAAACAAAGTTATACATCAATTTAATAGTCTAACACTCTAACAAACAGTAAATTAATAAGTAACAACTAAAAAAAAACTTAATGTAATAAGTAACAATAAATAATAATAAAATAATATATTGACACATCTGATTTGGTTCATATTTATTCAGATTTTAAAATTTTAAAATGGTAAACCTAATTTATTATTGAGGTTAAATTGCTATTAGTTTTGTTCCCGTCCATCCAGATAAGAAATAATTTAATTCAATTTAATTAGTTTGATATGAATTGTAGAGTTCGTTTTATCCATCAAAGCTAATAAATACTTGTATTTAATAAGTTTTTCTGATGCAACGATACTCATATATAACAACATCCATTTCAATTTTATTTACAAAATTAATAATTTTTGTAAATTTATTTATTTATTGAAATAACATATTTAAATAATTATAAACTAAGGGAAAATTCTAACCTTTTAATGAGTTTTTTGATCCATTCCTGTCACTGTCTCATTTCTTTTATTTTATATGCTTGTTTGACATATGCCACAAATTTTTTCTTAAAGAAACTAAAATTGAATTGTTAATATGAAAAATTAGAATTGATTATTACAAGGTGATGATTAAATTGGATTTCTCCATAAAATATTTACTTAATTGATTAAGTTAAAACACAGTTTAAAATTATAATTTCACCACCACATAAGATTTTTTGCCACATAACAATCACATAATTATCATATAGATAACTTTTTATGTACATAAAGTAATAACATGAGTCAATTGCGTTTTCACGATGGGTTGTTATATATTTTTCTCCTCGTAAATCGCACGAGTGATTTGCATTTGTGTGGAAAGATTTTTTTTTTCCATTTTTTCACCTATCTCAAAATTTTTCTTTCTCTATATTTACATCTCTCTTACCTCATCAATCATCACCGATTCCACCTAAACATCCACCTGATTCAGATTCCATATAGTCATTTTATGATAGTAAAAACATGTAATTAATATTTAATAGCTAAAATTTTTAATATTTTATATTTTTTTATTATAAAATTATTATAGTAAACTGATATTATATATAGTCACACAAGTGACTGCCGTAAATTCATTTTCTCAACCCTTCTACCACGACTTCTCCTTCGCTGGAACCCAACCCTCACACTATCTTTGCTTCATAAAGTGCTCCTCTGAGATAACCTAACACTCACAGATAAAATTTTTACTGAGTTATATTGTTGGATATGTGTTATATTGAAATAAATATGTAATAAGTAATTAATAGTGATGAAACGAGTAGTAATTGGAAGAATAATTTATCATTTTTCACCAACAATGTCTCCAACAGCGCGTTGTATATTAGTTTTAATATTAAAATTTATTTTTGGGAATGATATTTTTATAATATAATTACAAGAAGATGAAGGTAAGGGAAATGTAGAGGCAGATGAAGAAAATTGTTGGAGTAGGTGGAATACTGGAAAAAAAATCTTCCCACAAAAACGCAATTTGCTTCTGCTGTAATGGGAAAAAATAAATAAAAAAATCATAAAACCACAATAGGTTCATACGATTTTATGTACATTAATAATTGTTTGATAACCACATGATCGTTACGTGATAATTAATTTTACGTGAAGGTAAAACTGTAGTTTAACTCAGTTAATGGTCAAAATAAACATTATTAGATAAATATTTTTAAAACAGATATATTTAAGTAAATATTTACTAAAAAAGACCCAATTTGGTTAATCACTTATTATTACATCATTAACTTAATATTGAACATAAGTGGCATGGTTGAAAATTAAATGATTTTAATAAGTTTTTTTGTCCTATTAATCAAATGTGGCGTGGGTGAAAATTAAATGGTTTCAATAAGTTTTTTGTCTCTAGAGTTTCATCAAAAGTCACTTTTGTCCTTGAAATTTAAAAATATTTTTTTAGTCCATGAAATTAATTTGTTTTTTGTATTAATATTATCCGTTTATAAGTTCTGGTATATTTGACTGTGCCGAAAGTGAGATTGAAGATTGAAGGAGTTAGAGTTGAGAAGGAGAGTGATTTACAAGTACAAAATTGTGCTCCCTATTAGAAATTTTTTAACGACATTAATTGAAGAAGAAAAAATTTATATCTAGTAGGACAGATTTATCTGATCAAATCCACTCTTTCCTCTATTCCACTCTACTTTTTGTCTCTTTTCAGGGTTCCAAAGAAGGTGGTTTGCTCGATTCAGTCTATGCAAAGGAAATTTCTATGGGGAGTTTTAGATGAATGTCTTAAAATGGCGTGGATAAAATGGGAGGAGGTTTGTAAAGATAAGAGTCATGGTGGGCTCGATCCGAAAGATGTAGCAACATTTAACAAAGCTCTATTGGGGAAGTGACGTTGGAGGATTCTGCAGGGGGTTCCTCCTTGTGGATCAAGGTTCTGGAAGCTAAATATGGTGCGGTCATCAGACAAGAATTGGTTTTTAGGCAAAGGAGAAGGAGGTTTCAGTGGTGGAATGACATCCTAAGGGTTACGTCAGAAGTTGGGGAGGGGGAGTGGCTTTAGGGGGAAATAAAACCTTTGCTAAGGAATAGGTCACTGTTAAGGTTTTGGGAAGGGGATTAGAGGGTGATTGGTGGGTTAAAATCTCTATACCCTAGGCTCTTCCAATTATCCAACCAAAGAGTGTCTATTATTTTTTAGGTTGGGGTTGGGGAGTCCATGAATGGGAATGGAGGTTTAGTTGGAGGAGGGATTTATTCAGTTGGGAGGAGGAAAGGGTGAGGAAGTTGGGAAGGGCTCTAGAAGGAGTTCAGTTGAGGCAGGAGGAAAAGGATGGTTGGGGGTGGGGAGGAGGAAACGAGTATCATGCTCAATATTTGGTTAAGGATGGATATTGTGCAATTATTGGTGTCTCTCAAGAGAGTGCGTCTCCATTCTACACCTATCTTTGGAAATCTAAGGTTCTGTCAAATGTGGTAGCATTCTCTTAAAAGGTGGCTCACAATATAATACCTTATAGGGTTGAATTAGCTAAGAGGAAATCCTTCCTTCTTCTGGTGTGCTTTGTCCAGTTTGTTCTATACACCCTGAATCAATAAGTCACCTATTATTTATCTGTCCTTTTAGTTATCAAGTATGTATGTGTTATTACAAATGGTTAGAATTCTTGTCTGTGTTGCCTTCTGAGTGTCAGTCTTGCTTTTGGCAACACTTGGGTGTAATCCATCTAAAGGGGAAATTAAGCAAAGGAATTCTTAGTGTAATTTGGTTAGCAACTCTGCGAGGAATTTGACTTGTAAAAAATTAAGTAGTTTTTAAGGGGAATTCCTTTATTGTTGAAGAAGTCTCGCTAGCCTCTCTTCAAAGGTCATGTGTATGGATTAAAGGATTCTACAAGCTTTTGTGATTTCTTTCTCTGATTGGTCATCTCATTCGATGCTATGTATTGATCAAATTTCAAAAAGTGCTACCTAGTGTATAGGGATAGTAGTTTAAAATGAGAGGTAATTTTTTTTTTAGTATTTCTTTCATGTGAGTGTTAGTAGAAGAATTATTGTACTGTAATAAATGTTTTATCCTATTTTGATTTTGTACCGTGACTCTTTCTTTGTTACATTTTGTGATATGGGAGATTCTAACACTTTTGATGAATAAAATTTTTGTCTCTTACAAAAAAAATTGAAGAAGAAGAACTAAAAATTAATCAAAGACTAAAAAGAATGTTTTTTAAATTTTAAAGATTAAAAATAATTTTTTATTAAACTTTTAGGAGAAAAATATATTTAAGCCAAATTATATTATAGTATAATAATATGGGTCTTTCCTATGATGCATTTTGTAGGCTTGTAGCGTGAGTCCAACGCATGTCGAATAGGGGTAAACATTAAATTCCTTTTTTGGGTCTGATTTTTTCTTTAATAAATTTAATTGGCTAATTCATGAACTATGACGCTCTTAGGTTTGACTTATTAAATTCAATTTGTCCGCTATCGTACGGCATAGATCTATGGAAGTAGATGTAGGTCCTTCCTACTAGGCAATTTGCAATGTCCTTTATTATTTTTAAAATGATAGCATTGGTCTTTAGAATTTTAAATGTTTAATCACCTTATGATAAAGCGTGAATTAATTGACAGCAGATGTTTTATAGTTTGTTTATTATAACTATGCTATAAAAAAATTAGTTTAAAATTAAAAAATTAGTTATAAATATTTAATAAAATTAATTGATCAACTAGTTAAAAGTTATGAAATGACAAACGAAAATATTATTAATCAATAGATTAATAATGATTTATTTAGAATAACTATAAGATATTTTAATAATATAAATTAATTATATATTTAAATTATAAATTATTATAATTATCTATTTAAATTTAAATTTTTTATAATTATATATTTAAATTATAAAGTATCAAATTATATATTTAAGTTATAAAGTATCAAATTATATATTTAAATTATAATATTTCATGATTAAATATATAAATTTTAAATTACATATTTAAATTATAAGTTTTTATAATTATATATTTAAATTATAAATTATAATAATTACATTAACGAATGAGAGAGCTGAAAGAAAGAGAGGTTGGATAATGTGAGGAGAGAAAATTAATGAGGAACAATATATTAAACAATGAAGGATAAAGTTATAAAAAAAAATTAGCTAGCTAAAAATATGAGATATTTTAAAAAGCTATTTGAAGTAATTTTTTTTTTTAAAAAATAGTAATTCCTAAAAAACCTCGTAGCTTTTTGCTATCCAAATAGAGTTTAAACTATTTCAACTAGCTTTCCAGCTTAATGACACACAAAAAACACTCTTAAGGTGTGTTTGACAAAACTAGCTAAAAAACTAATTCAAAGCTGAAAAGTTAGTTAAAAAATGAAAAATTAGTTGAAAGCTAAAAAGCTAGTTATAAGTATTTGGTAAAACTAGCTTATCAATTAGTTGAAGTTGTAAAATGACAAATAATGACATAATTAATCATTAGATCAACAATGGAGTTTTAAAATAATTATAGCATAATTTAATAATTTAAATTATTACATATTTAAATTATAAATTATAATTATATATTTAAATTATATATTTTTATAATTATATATTTAAATTTATAAATTTATATGTTACATATTTAAATTATAATTTTCTATAACTAAATATATAGATTTTAAATTATATATTTAAATTATAATATTTTTTATAATTATATATTTAAATAATAAATTATTATAATTACATTAACGAATGCTAGAGAAATGAAGGAAAAAGATGTTCTATTATGTGAGGAGAGATAGTTAGTGAGAAATAATACATCAATTATTAAAGGTAAAATACATTAATGAAGGAAAGTGTGTGTTTGGTTTGTCATTTCAGTTGAAAACTGAAAAGTTAGCTTAAATGATTTCAGTTCCGTTTGACTAACAAAAATCTAGGAGTTCTCTTAGGAACTACTAACTTTTACGAAAAAAGGTACTCAAAGGAATTTTTTTAAAAGATCTTTTATTTTGAACTACTAGCTGATTTTATTGTTACATGTTTACTCTTTATTCATTCATGTTTGTCTCTCACTAATTCTCTGTCATCATATTATACAACCTATCTTCTTCATTTCTCTCTACTTTATTAATATAATTACAGTAATTTTTAATATAAATATATAATTATAGAAAATTATAATTTAAATATGTAATTTAATATATATATATATATAATTATAGAAATTATAATTTAAATATTAATTATAATAATTTATTATTTAAATATATAATTACATTGATTTATAATTTAAATAGATAATTATAATTTAAATTTTATTTATATAAATTTATAATTTAAACATATAATTATAATAATTTATAATTTAAATATATAATTAATTTATATTATTAAAATATGTTATAATTATTTTAAATACCTTATTGTTGATCTAATAATTAATAATGTCCTTATTTGCCATTTTACAACTTTCAGCTAGTTGATCAACTAATTTTACCAAATACTTACAACAAATTTTTAAGCTATTTTTGCCAAATCCACCCAAAGTTATATATATATATATATATATATATATATATATATATATATATATATATATATATATATATATATATATATATATATATATATATATATATATAACAACAGTCAATAGCTAAAGACAGAAGATTTTTTGAAAAAGCTATTTAGAGTATTTTTTTTAAAAAAACTAGTAACTCCTAAATTCTTTCTATCCAAATAGAGATAAAATTATTTCAGCTAATTTTTACACCTTTTAACTAGGTAAAATGACGAACCAAATACACTCTTAATTTAATTAAAATTTTTTATTTTAAATACTAAATATTTAGCTTTGTCTTAGCTATTTGGAGAGATAATTTATAACTAATAGTGAGTCTTAAAAATGTTAAAAGTGGTTTATAGTTCCTTGAAAAATATTTTGTATTATATTAGTTTCTGAATATTTTAAGGTTATGAACATCAATCTTTAAAGCAATTTGAATAATATTTTTAAAGTATTTAAAAATTTTATTAATTTAAAATAGAAATTTACATAACAACATATTATTAAAATATTAATTTATCTAAAAATTTGATTTAAAGATCTAAGTACTAGAACCTTGACCAAAATAGTGATTTACCTATTTTTAAACCAAACAATGCATTAGAGTTTATTTAAACGTTTAAAAGTAATATTTTTATATTTTAATAGCAATAGATAATTTTAAATATTTAGGTTTTTTTTGTCCGCTTAAATATTTTAAGTTTAATTAATGGTTGCCTTCTTTTATAGTAATTCAACAAATATTTCAACAGAAAAAGTTACAAGATATAAACAAATTCTTGCAAATATTAAGATTTATTTAATGAATTTACATCTTCCATTCTCTTCTTATATAGATTTAGAGATCAAAAGCAAACTTCTAATAATCATATGTTTAATTGAGAAAAAAAAAGTTAATATCCGTTTATATTAATACTATATGATAAAATTTAGGGTAGTATTTATTGAAGAAATGAATTAGTTCATCCAGATGACGAGATGAGTTTATTACGATCCATGACCTCATAATAAATAAAATATATATGACTTAATCACATCATAATAAATAAAATATATATGACTTAATCAGGATAATGATGACACTAAAGTAGTAAAATAAGGAGCAGATGGTTATTTATATACACACATCACATGCTCATTAATTATTTGTAAAGTTAATTAGGTCAACTTGCCAAGACTACCTATAATAAATAGGTACCTATAAAGAGTCTCACTTGTTTTTTATATAGTTTATTATTAATTATTATTATGACTAACCATATGGACTATACCATTACCACCAGCCAAACCGCTTATTAAGCCATCTCTGTTGGCTTCTAGAACTAGAACATCACCATTCTACGATCAGCATCTGCTATACATGTTCTGATGTTGACGATACACACGACTTTCACTAATATCATTCATCAACCAATCTTTGTACCGTTCGTGGTTAATAGCATGGGTATCAAAATGTTCTAAATATTAATTGGATGTCTTAATTAAAACAAGTTAACAGAATTTCTGCATTCATTCCATATAATTTAATTCTCTATGACGGAACATATATTAGGTATGTACACTTTAATATAAGTTTATAAGTTAACGTGAAAAAAAAAAGAAGTTTATAAGTCTCCTTAAAAAAGTTTGCCGTAGGTAGCACATGTTGGGAACAAACCGAGGGAGTTAAACACCGGGGAGATGTACAAGGGGACACGCCTCCTTGGGAGCAAACTAAGGGGGTTAAACACCGGGGAGATGTACAACCATGGGACACAAGCCTATATATAAGAGAATATGACACCACCTTCAACCCAAAACCTTAAGGCATTAGGTTATGGGTCTTTCTCACTTATATATTACTCAACTTCCCAATTTCTAACCAATGTGGGACTCCAACTCACACTTGCACTCCAACAGCACAAACCTCTTTTTTTTTATTGATTCAATACAATAGGGGAAAAGATCGTAAAGTTCCCTATCGAGACAACAGACACTCTCAACGGATCCTTCGCGCGCTGGGCATACCTCTTCTGTGCGTCTTTCTCGTGGCGGGAATAGAACAACAGGGAAAGACCCGACCGACCTG
The DNA here is from genome assembly GCA_037954015.1 of Psophocarpus tetragonolobus. Taxonomy (NCBI): domain Eukaryota; kingdom Viridiplantae; phylum Streptophyta; class Magnoliopsida; order Fabales; family Fabaceae; genus Psophocarpus; species Psophocarpus tetragonolobus. The sequence continues at coordinate 41,268,089 of CM075688.1, read as the reverse complement.
CCCAGGACGAGCTTTATTTAAGAGAGAATGGGGAGTGAATCGAAAGGCTTCTGTTTTCATTCTTGGTTTTTTGGGGCTCCTCTCGATCTTATTCGTAGTTGGGAAGGGAGAAGGAGTCTAAATCAATGGATATTAATGAACCATCATTGATGGACGTTGCACATGACACGATCAATTCGACTCAAGGTCTGGCGCTAATAGAAGTTGCTTACTCTCCTAGTAGCGAAGGAAAAAGGCAGGGCTTTTTTCGTAGTATTTAATTATGTTTATAGTTCTTCTAAAATTTACATTTTCAATTCTTTTAAATTTTATTTTGTTTTGATTTATCAAAATGCTAAAATTTTATTTTTGTACCCATCCCTGGTAGGCATCGATAAGAAAGATCAAACATTAATCTGCTAATGATAAAAAAAAAAACGCACATTTATAACCAACTCAAAGATCACGACAACCACCACACGAATCACGAGAACTTAAGAATCTCCCATATTTCATCATCTTATAATCGCGTAATTCATAGACTTTAAGATAAAAACCACATCAAAGAGCAGAGAAAGAATAAACCTTACAGAGAAAAGATAACCTAGGAATGTTATATAAAGGAATCCATCTTCACTAACCAAGGAGCACACTTGAATGTTCCTAATTGAATCTCCTTGATTCCGGAAGACGACTTAACCACTGAAACAATTTTTATCCCTATTGTTATAATGTGATAAAAATACAAAACAAATTGTTTTTACATACTTATTTTTATTTAAAGATGCTTATGGTATTTTTTTTTCACTTCTACCTCTTTTTACATAACCAATCAAGAGGGAAAAAATTCCACCAGGAAGAATATGTAGTCAATGGTTATGTGTAAATTATAATAATATTCTTTAAGATTTATTCGAATAATTTTTTTTCATCTTACAACTATTTTTTTATTAAGAGACGTGAGTATGATATTTTTAAAATTTAAGGAAGTATTTGTATCTATATTGTTATTAAAGAGAATTCTCCTTTTAATATCCACTTTTTAAAATACCTATTTTACCCTTATACATTTTGAAAATTAAAAATAAACTATATTTTGTGAAAAGATGGATTTGAACTCAGAATCTCTTCCTCCCAAAAATGTAAACTTTGTCTCTAGATCAACTTTATAACCTTAAAAAAGTACTTTAAAACATTTATATCCAATATACATAATTGTTCTACTATATATATATGTTATCTATACTATTAATAAAGAGAATCCCTCTTTTGATGTTCACTTTTCAAAATACCTATTCTAACTTATACATATCCCCAAATATAAACTTTGTTACTAGATTAACCTTATAACTTAAAAAAATTATTTTAAAACATTTGTATCCAATATACATAATTGTTCTACTATCTACAATATATATATATATATATATATATATATATATATATATATATATGCATATTACCTATATTATTAATAAAGAGAATTCCCCTTTTGATGTTCACTTTTCAAAATACCTATTCTAACTTATACATATCCTCAAATGTAAATTTTGCCACTAGATCAACCTTATAACCTTAAAAAAATATTTTAAAACATTTGTATCCAACATACATATTCTACTATATATATATATATATATATTATCTATACTATAAAGAAAAGAAATTCCCCTTTTGATGTCCACTTTTCAAAATACATATTATATCATTATACCTATTTGAAAATTAAAAAATAAACTACTTTGTGAAAGGAGGGATTCGTACTCACAAACTCTCACTCCCCAAATGTAAACTTTGTCAATATATCAATCTTATAACTTATGAAAAAACTTACTTTAAAAAATTTATATCCAACATACATAATTGTTCTACTATCTATAATATATATATATATATATATATATATATATATATATTGTCTTTATTAGTATATGTTTTTTTTTATCTTAACATGAGAAAAACATATAAGATCAGCAACAAATATGTCAAATTTGCTATGAATTTGAGAAAATGGAAAGAGAAGAAACTTTGAATAGAATTCAACATATTGTCATGCATGTGTATTTGCATTTATATTAATAAGTGCAAATATAAAACGATAATCATATAAGCCATCCATTATAGATTACTCAACACTCACATTATTATAGACTAGCCAAAACACAAACATTGCGCTTGTGTTTTCGGATTTTTTAAAATTTGATATATTTTTAAATAAGGAGGACATGCCCTTCCCTTCCTTGCTATCATGTTTGTGTGTTCACATTTTTATTTTAATTTGATATATTTAATTATGCTCTAAATAATTATTAGTTTTTATAATTTTATATAATATTTTAACTTGGATTGTAGTAATATATAAAACAACACCATATATAAAAAACAAAATGTATTTGCTTATTATGTCATGCTATCATGTCTCTGGAGTAATAAAATCTTCTTTAATTGGGAGACTAAACAATGACTGCAATTTAGGACAATCTTGAGCTTTCCTAAGAAATTGAGTATAAAGTATTATTTGTAGTTATTCACCTAAAGAAGAAAGAGATATTGAATGAAAAGAATTTAAGTTCAAATGAGATTACCTTTCAAGAATTCTCTTTAGTTCTTTGTAAAAGACATCGTCCATATTTTGTCGAGTTTTGAAAAACTAAACATAAATAATTACATATCATACATAATATGACATTTAACTATGTATAAATTTAGTAACGTAATAATTATATTAATAACTTTTTATAGCCTCAAGCATAGTGATATTTTCGCACTTATGAAATTTGCTAATATAGTCATGAGCATTGACATCTTCAAACATCGTAGCCATTAACAAAAAGATGAATTAGAATTCAAATAATTTATAATTAAATATATCAAATTAAAATAAAAATACAAATACACAAATGTAGTAGCTCCTATGTTTTTGCTAGTGTAATATAAAAAGAGTATTTGTATAATATTTTTAAAATAAGAGGGATTTGTAGAATATTTTAAAAAAATTTGAAATAACGTCATTTGAAAAAATATTAAGACATATAATTGTAATTTAATTAAATAATATATAGCTAGATTTAATTTCTATATATAAAAATTATGAAGTTATTATTCTTTAGCGTATAACATCTTCTTTTTTTTCTCTTGACTGATAGTTTGGACACTTTATGTTGACCTAATCTCCTATCTCAAATATTTGTAGAAATGGAAGATTTCATTACAATTTTTTTTTTCTTGAAAGATTGCTAATGGATAGGTTGTCTATATAATATCAACTTATGAGAAAGGGGTTTAACTACAAGGGAGATCTAAATGTTGTGTGTTATGTCAGAATAGTGTAGAGGATCTACATTTTATTTTCTTATTCATTTACTTTTACAATTTGATAATATGTTTTTCTTTGGCATGGACTTGAGGTGGTGGTATCGTTGGATATCATATAACTTATACTAATAATCCAGAGGTTTAACTATTGAGTTTGTGTCTAAAAAGTTAGAGTCATCAAAATGGATCAGAACCCATGAGTTAGCTGACCCACCATGGATTTAGGTTAGTCTAGGTTAGAAAATTTTAAAACAAGCTAGTTATTGCAAAAATACAAGCCAATCCACTTATAACTTGGCTCATCGAGTTGAACTCATGTGAGTCGGGCTAGCTTGTATAACCTGTATTGTAAGCGACAAAATGAGTTTTGGTTCTAACACACACACACACACACACACACACACACACACACACACACACACACACACACACACACATATATATATATATATATATATATATATATTCACGTGACACGACCCAACTCAAGAGTCCAACCAAAAAACTCACTTACTCACCACTTGTAACTCTTTAATCCTCACATGACACACACAAACATAACTCTCATATTAGCTTATTCTCTCAACAAAACATAAGGCACTATATGAACCAACCCAAAAGCATTACACATTTAAGGACCAACTTAATTAATAGGTTATTAGTGGGAGGAAAATAAATAGTGCGAAGAATTAAATGCCTAATTATATTTAGATTAATATAGTAATGTGAGAATAACTAAGTTTATTAATAATATCAATATTAGTTAATTGATTTTAAGAGAATAGTTAAGAGGTAGAAAGAGAGATATAATTATCATTCCTTGGTTTCAGAGAGTTTTGATTGAGTTTCAAAGAGTTTTAATTGAGTTTCAAGGAGTTTTCAGAAATCTGTTTAGGAGGGGTGCGAATAGCAAGTTTAAACTCACCAAGCTCACCGCATCTTCTTCCTTCTTCTCCCTTATTCTTTGCTTTTTCTTCCTTTCTCTCTACTTTTCTTCTTCTCATTGACATCATCTCTCTCAATTTCTCAAAATTTCTTCGCTTTGCATGGTTAAGGTCTTGTTGATGGAATTGGACGTGATCCCTTCCATAGCTCTTGATTCTGAGTGATCAACTTTGTAGGTAAGTCTGATCATCATTCCTCAAACCTTTTTCTATTTATTTTCAATCCTATTATTCTCTTTGAAAAGAGAATTTCTCGAAAATCCTAATTTCTAAAGTTCTTGTTCAATATGGAATTCTTGTTAGAATTTTTAGTAATCTTGATGCAATCCTGCCTACCAAGGGTCCTATCACTAGGGCCATGGCTAGGAAGATAGATAAGGACATGATCCTAAAAGAGTTCACAAGACCTCAACTCTTGATTGAAGTAAAGATCTTAGGCCATCATTCCTAGTTTATGCTTTGTAAATGTTAATTAGCTTGTAATTTCATTTGGGTAATGTATTTTAGCCATTTCCTTTTAAAATAGGATGTAGATGTGCCTTTAGTTATTTAGAGGAGTAAGCTTAGTATGAAGTCCTCGTATGTAACGTTTTGTGCTCATTCTCCCCACACTTTAGATGAGTTATTTGCACCCCTATAGATTACTTTAGGTGCCACTTTTAGGGCTTAAGACTTGGATTAATTAGCTTTAAAGCTAATTAAGCCCAAGTCCCACGTTTCCTTAAAATGTGTGCCTAAGATTTCCTATTGGGCTATTTATACTCTTCCCCTTCTTGTATTTCTCATACTTGAATGAATGAATACAAGACTCCTTTAGTGAGTATTTTGATCAATTGAGTGTCTTGAGAAACCTCTCTCTTGAGGATTCTTTTCTATAGTAGCTTTTATCAAGGGTTCTCTCCCTTATGGCAAACATCAATTTTTTTGTCTTATCTTTCTCCTAAGAGAAAGTAGCGTCAATCCCACCCCTATTCATAGCCTCTTTCATCCTCTATTTTTAAGAGGAAGAACCTTGGTTAGAGAAAGATCAAGGGAATGCATCAAATCTCTTCTAGCAGATTCTCCTGCTTTTGGTTGTAACTAGCTTTTGAGCAGAGAAATAGGTAAGGGAAGTTCAACATCTATTTGATTTAATGATTTTAATTGTATTTACACGTGTTTGATTGAGATTTTGGTTAGTATTTTGAGTTTGATTATGTTAAGGGAATGATTTTCCTGGTCAAGTGTTGTGAAGAAATTGTGATTGAATAATGATTTGAATACTTGAAGTTTAAATGTGATGTTGAAATTATGAATCTAATGCGATTTATCATTGATTGAGATAATGATTGATTGAATTTGATATGGATTGTTACAAATAGGTAACAAAGTATATCTTGTACTACATTAAATTAGGGATACATAATGCCCATAGTGATCCTGGTGCTAAGGTCGAGTTATGGCGAGTAGATACCAAAACCAAAATTGAGTTTTGGCGAGTAAAGTACCTAAAAACATGTACTCATATAGTAACTGGTTCTCAAATTGGGTGAAGAGAACACAGTTGGAGGTGGTCAAATAGGTCATCGAGTATCAAATTTAATGTGTCTGTCCGACAAGCATCAAAGTATATGTTGATTGCTCAATTTTATGGTGAACATGAGTGTGGTTGAATTATTATGGATATGACTAATATTGGATATGAATGCAATTGTATGTTATGTTTATGTTTATGTTAATTATAGTGCATGAGCTTACCTTGACAATTTATGTTTTTGTTTATGCATGACTGTGATGGTCGTGCTTTGCACGGGAACTGATAATGGTGATGACGCAAAGGGACAAGATGCAATGGAGTGAGTAAAGTTAGGCGATTCTGGGAAGCATTTAATAATGTATTTTGTTGTTGAATATATATATATCAAAGTTATGTAGAAACACTATTACTTGAGTTTAGAAACATTGGTTTTAAGTTATATGATCGTTATGTTTTGTATGGAGACTTATATGAAGAAGTTGTAAAGAAAGATGAAATATGATATGTATGATATATGAATGTAAAATTATATGTCAATAGGTTAATTGATTTTTGGCGGCAGAGGTTCTGCTATCAGTAGGGTCTTGTTGGGTGATAGGTCTCGTCCAACGAGCTTTAGCCTTTATTAAACCTATTTTTCAGCTTTACGCTAAGCGAGAGGTCTCACCCATCGTAAAATTGTCTCAAGTTGAATTTTTTTAGGGATTTGTGCTTAGCGAGAGGTTTCGCTCAGCGCAAATTGCACTCTATTTTCAATTAAACAGGGTTTTCATCTAATAACATATCTTGCTGACGAGGTCCCTCTACTAGACAGTCTAATATGTTGGAACCAAAGGCATTGCATTGAAGTGTTGGTGAAGTTTTTTTTTTGTTTTTCCTCTCTTTATTAAATCAGTTTTATGGTGTCAAACACGTTTATATGTGTGGTATTTGTATTGTGTGTTTAGATAGGCTTGAGAATGTGTTTGGGATGGTTTGAGATAGATTACATAGGCTGGGTTATGCTGGAAAAACTTAAAAAATGGGATTTTGTGTGTGGTAATCGATTACCTAAAAACAGTAATCGATTACTCTGCGAGGATTTTAAGATCAGGAATTGATGCTCTCTTTTGTAATCGATTACTTGAAATTAGTAATCAATTACTCCCGAGAACAAGCACTTTGCACTACTTTTGTGTAGGATATCAGGTAACCAAGTGGGTAATCAATTACTCTACACCAAAACTGATATAAAAACATTTTTGAAAACAGATTTAAAAATTTTTATCAATCCAATCAATTGCTTGCTTCTCTTGTAAGATTTACAGAATTCTCTCCAAGATTCATACCCATTTTTTATGGTTTGAAGGTGCTTCAATTTCAAGATTCAAGGAAAAGACTCTATTGGGTTTTGATCTTTCCATTTGGGTATTCTTCACTTCAAGTGATACTGTTCTGTACCCTTCTTTATGTTTTTGCACAAGTTTGACAATCTCTTAATGTGTTCTTGAGATTATTGGGAAATCTTGCAGCAGGGTGTTTCAAGTGAGGCGTTGTGAGTGACCAGGTGTCACAATGTAGCAAACTCTTGTGGGGTGCAAGAGGAAGCCTATTCTTTTGTGGTTTAAATATTTTTGGATTAAAATTTGTATGTGTTGTGTGCATGTATTGAAATTTTATTGGAAAGCAGATTACCAGAAGGCTAAGTTTGTAAACTGGATGTAGGTCAGGTGGACCAAACCAGTATAAATCATTGTGCAAATTTTCTCTTCCTTATACTCGTTAATTTCAATCTTTATTGTATTCTTGGAGCAATAACAACTGGGTTTTTGCAGTTGTATTTGATCATTAAGTTTTCTTGCTGTGGATCAAATTCTTTACATTCATTTGCTTGTTATTGAATTTGGGTTTTGACCCATATTTTGTGGTTTGATTTTCACTCTTTCTAATCTTTCCTTTTGGTTTTGAATTTCTTGTAATAAGATTCTTGTTAAGTTTTTCTTCTATTACATTTGAAATCATTCTTGAAGGAATTGAATTAATTGGTGTTTTGCTTGAAGGTTGAATTCTTGAAAACCCATTTTTGTAAAAGGAGGTAGATTTTGGAAATTTCTGAAATGGGATATTTTTTAAAATACTCTAATACTATTGAATAGAAAAATTTTTGAAAAATAATTTGGTGAATATATTCAACCCCTCTTCTAGATTTTCTCCTGGGACCAACATGATAAATGGTCTTCGTTGGACGATGACTTTCACTGGGTGATCTATCTTAGGTCTCGCTAGGTGAAGAGGTTCACTGGGTGAGTTAAGATTGTGTGCACTATATTATATATTGGTTCAAACTTTTAAATCATTAAGATGTATGATGCTAGAATAACTGTGTTGCAATTTAAATTTTTTTATCATGGTATTTTGGTCTATAAATTGTACGAAAAGCGAAATAGATAGTTGAACAATAATGGTATAAATAGTATAAATATTTGGGATGTTACAACATAAATCCTAACACAAGCGAGGTGGAAGTCATGTTGGTAGTTGTCAGATATGACAAGGTGGTGGTGGCTACTATTGACTGATACAAACATAAAGGGCATGGCTGACTTCGGGGTGGATGGCGATGCCTCCCTATGGTGGCGAAGTCTGATATGATTTTGCAAAATGAGAAGAACACAAAAGAATCTTGTTTTATTGTTTGTACTCTTCATTCAATGTATAAGGATTCAAGTTAGGCTAACACGTATTTTAGGTAGCTAAGGTGGGTCAGGCTAGTCCATTTTGACAACTATAAAAAAAATCCTTTATGGTATTTTTACATACTACTACTTGGGCCATTTGGGTAGCCAAAAATAGGATAATTTTTGTAATTCTAATTTGGGAACATTTTTGTTTTGGATAGTGCACATATTTTCTCTTGGACTTAGTTATTGAATAGAAAAAGGTTAGGAAAAAGCTAAGAAATCATATTTTTTCTTGACGATGTACCTCTTGTACATGCTTTTTGTTTATTAATGCTATTCTTTTTCTTTAAAATAAAAAAAAAACTAAATGGTACATGAACAACATTACTCATAAGAAGAATGCTAGCAACACTTTTTTTTACGCTTTCTTTTGGAGACTCTCTATAATTGGTTAAAATTTATTAAAAGTTACCTATTTTAATATAAATAAAAAGAGAGACATTAAGTTAGAAGCAAAACTTACCAAAATATATTCATTATTTTCAAATCCATCATGAAAAAATTTCCAGAATAGAGTGTTAGAGAGAGTGTGACAACCATTTCTCTTACTCCACACCATGCTAATGATCGAGCTTCACACTATTTGTATGTGTATATATATGTATATTATATATACACATACACATATATACATATATACATATATACACACATATGCATATATGGGGAGACTTTGTATAGAAATCGAAGATGATAAGGTGATGGTGATTGCTATCAATAGGCATAAACATAAAGGGTGAGGCCGACTTAAGAGTGGATGGCAGGGCATCCCAACAACAATGCAATTGACGCTTGCAGATGATATCGACAATGACAAAGTATGATACCTATACATCTCTGTAAACCTTAAATCCTAAACATGAAGCCTTAAACACACAATAAGATGAGTGCTAGAAAGATTATCATACACATTGGAAGTCTTTATACATTATTCAAAAGTCTATCTTTTAGCACTTATCTATTATTACTAATTTTATCGTGTTCATGATAATAATGAAAATATTAGCACAATACTACACAAGAGAACAAAGTTAATGATGCATGCCTCCCTTGATCTTTTTCTAGAGGTTTTCTTCTTTGGTGAAATGGTTTGTGGAGAGGTAAGAAATGAGGTGGTTTTAGGCACCACTTAAGGTAAGATAAGCCTAAGAGGGAAAGTTTGCCACAAAGGATGGAACACTTGATAAAAACCTAAGGAATTCTCAAAGAGAGAAGGGTGGACACTAAGAGAATTTTGGACACTTTATTGAATGGAAAAACCTTGAGTTGGCCAAAATTCTCTTAGTGTCCTCCATTCTCTCTTTGAGAATTTCTTAGGTTTTTATCAAGGGTTCCATCCCTTGTGGCAAAATTTCCCTCTTAGGCTTATCTTACCTTAAGTGGTGCCTAAAACCACCTCACTTCTTACCTCTCTACAAACCATTTCACCAAAGAAGAAAACCTCTAAAAAAAGATCAAGGGAGGCATGCATCAATTAAGGTTTTCTAGAGTATAGATATATCCCTATTCATTGTACCAATCACATCTGATTATTAAGTAAAAAATAAAGAGTGAGTACATTTATATGAATTGGGAGAAAACAATCGATTTGCAAAAATTTCATATATGTAACGACAGGGTTTTACTTTACATATGTAAATTACTTTTTCTTTCCTTTTTTTGACAAGGAAGTGTAAGCAAGCAATATGGCTTTACTTTCATACATGCATGTAGTACTTTATTGTAACTTATTTTTTTGCTAAATTAATGCTTTATTGTAATTGAGAAGTAGATTTTTTTATGAACATATTTGTATCACATGACAGTACTGACATTGATACATATGTATTTTATAATAATTTTTTTTACTATTGTTTTTATTTTTCTAATGAGAAGGGGAGGGTAGCGATGAATTTAAGCTCAAATAATAAAATATTTTTTTTTATTTTTTATATGGAATTCAGATATATTCTTTAATGACCCAGAATAATTAATGCATGACTCACAAATGGCAATGTAAGGGGGTAAAGAATTGTGGGTGATTAATTATTTTATACACTTTTTTTGTAAAAAAAAAATATGTTTCCTACACTTTACCTCTTTATTGCGATTTGTGAGCCATGCATGAATTATTCTAGGTCATTAAAAAGTATATTTGAATTTCAAATAAAAAAATATTTTATTATTTGAGCTTAAATTTGTTGCTACCTCCCATTTCTGAACAGAAAAATAAAAAACCATGGTAAAAAATTATTATAAAATACATATATATTAGTTTAGTATTGTCATGTAATACAAATATATTCATAAAAAAAATTCTACTTGAATTCTCAGTTACAATAAAGTACTAATTCAAAAAAAAAAGTTGCAATAAAGTACTACATGCATGTACGAAAGAAAGTAAAGCCTTATTGTTTGCTTACATGTCCTTCTCAAAAAAGGAAAGAAAAAGTAAGTTACATATGTAAAGTAAAGCCCTATTGTGACATGTACAAAATTTTTGCAAATCAATTGTTTTCTCCCAATTGATACAAATGTACTCACTATTTTTACTTAATTATAAGAGGTGATTGGTACAATGAATAAGGATATATCTATATCTAGAAAACCTTTTGTTTTCTCATGTAGTATTGTGCTAATATTTGAATTATTATCACAAACATGATAAAATGAGTAACAATAGATAAGGGCTAACAAAGAGAAGACATACTTTTGAAGAATGTATAAAGACCTCTAATATGTATGATAATATTTCTAGTACTCATCTTATTGTGTGTTTAAGGGCTTCAAGTTCAAGATTTAGGATTTAAAGAGATGTATATGTATCATACTTTTTTATTGTTGATATCATCCACAAGCGTCAATTTCACATCGTTGGGAGGCCTCGCCATCCACCCATACGTACGTCTCGCCCTTTATGTTTGTGCCTATCAATAGCGATTACCATTATCTCATCATATCTGTAACATGGATCTTTCCATATATGCATGTGTGTGTATATATGTGTATATATGTATGTATATATGTGTGTGTATATATATACACACACATACACACACATTGTGTGAAGCTCGATCATTAGCATGGTGTAGAGTAAGAGAAATGATTGTCACTCTCTCGCTAACACTCTATTTTGGAGATTTTTTTCATGATGGATTAGAATTTATTAAAAAGTGAAAAACATCAATATATTTTGGTAATTTTGACTTATCACTTAATGTTCCTCTCCTTATTTATATGAAAATAGGTAACTTTCAATAAATTTTAACTAATTATAGAGAGTCCCAAAAAAAAGTGTGAGAGAGAGAGTTGCTAGTGTTCTTTTGATGAGTAATGTTGTTCATGTACCATTTGGTTTTTTGTTTTCTTTTATTTTAAATAAAAATAATAGCATTAATAAACATAATGCATGTACAAGAGGTACATCACCAAGAAGAAAAATGATTTCTTGGCTTTTTCCTAGCCTTTTCTATACAACAATCAAGTCCAAGAGAAAATATGTGCACTCCCTAAAATACCAATGATCCCATATTACAATTACAAAAAATAACCCTATTTTTGGCTACCCAAATGGCCCAAGTAGTAGTATGTAAAAATACCATAAAGGATTTTTTCTACAGTTGTCAAAAATGAACCCACCTTAACCTACCTAAAATACGAGTTAGCCTAACTTGACTAATTTACATTGAATGAAGAGTACAAATATGAAAAGAAGATTTCCTTTGCATTCCTCTCGTTTCCCAAAATCATATTGGACTTCATCACCGTTGGGAGGCCCCATCATCCAACCCTAAGTCGGCTCTGCCCTTTATGTTTATGTTTGTTGATAGCAGCCATAACCAGTTCGTCATCTATGACAATTGCAAGCATGACTTCCATCTTGCTTGTGTCAGCATTCGTGCATTGCTTTTGGGTGGTTCATATAGTGCTTTATGTTCTATTGAGAGAATAAGCTACTGTGAGAGTTGTGTTTGTGTGTGTCATGCAAGGATTAAGTAGTTATGAGTGATGAATGTTTGAGCTGTTTTATTGGACTCTTGAGTTGGGTCGTGTCACATGAATGTATATGGGTGGGAACCTAAATTCACTTTGTCGCTTACAATACGAGCTATACAAGTTAACCCGACTAACATGGGTTCAACTTGGTGAGTTAGGTTGTAAGTGGATTGACCTGTATTTTTGCAATAGCTAGCTTTTTTATTTTTTTTTTTACATTTTAAAAACTAACTAAAGTTTATTCTATTGTACTAAAACTATCTAATAATCTAAAGTGCTAAATATTTTCAATACTAAAATTCTAAAATATCATAATTTAGAATAAACAAGCCAAATATTAATACAAAATAATAGTTCAAATGATAAATTTGTCCCTTTAAATGGATTATGAGCTAAGCCCAAGCCTGTGAGTTTGAGGATTTCACAAACCATCAGACTCAATGTTCCTACTAACTATATTTTTTAGACAAAAGAAATTCAAAATCAACATGGACTTATACACCTACTTATAGAGTCCGGAATGAGACCTGTATACCTATTTATAAATTCAATCACATTTTTTAATTTTAAATATGATGCAAAAATGAATGAGTATATACCTACTTCTAGAGTTTTATTTTTTAATTTTAGACATTAAATTTTAAGCAACAATGATGCAAAAAACTTTTGCACTCCCTTTGATCTTCTACTTGAGGTTCCAAGTACAATGAAATGGATGATAGAGGGGAAAGAAAATGGAGGTGGGGCACCACTCTCAAAGAGAGATAAGCCAAAGTGTTTAGGTTTGCCACAAGGGAAGGAACCCTTGATAAAAACCAACTAGGAAGAGGTTTCTCAAGAGAGAGGATCTTCAAGACCTTTTACTAAGAATGTGCTCACCAATAGACTATTTTCATTCAACTTTAAAGGTGAAATTTACAATGAGGGGGAATAAGTATATAGCCCCAAGGGAGAGCTTGGGCACACTTTTCTAGGCAATGTGGGACTTAAGTGAGGCACCTAAGTTCACCCCCATTGGTGCAATTAGAATCTCCTAAATTGAATGGGCTAGCCCAAAATCATGTCTTGACTTATGCACCCATTTTAAGCTTACTCCTCCTTTTTAACTAAAGACACTTATACCTTCTAAACTAAAAAGAATATGACCGAATACATGGCCTTAAAGGAATTAAAAATATGCTCATATTTAGCTAATTAAAATAAAATATTTACGAGCTAAAAATGAAGACTATGGTTTCCAATCTTCAATGAGCTTTCATCCATGCCATGCCTTCCTTGAATCCTCCTAGCCATGATGCATGCTAGGTGGGATTGTATCAAACGATGCCTCAATTGATTATTTAGCAATTCATGTAAAGTATTTTTTATAGTGTCTTGAGTTGTGTTAATGTAAATTTTACAATGTATTTTAAATTCCATTTTTTGCATGTTATAAGAAATAGAATTTACCTTAAACGCAATGTTGATATTTTATTATAAGTCTCTACACTTTGCAAACGAGGTTAGTGAGACTCATTTCTAAAATATGTTTTATTTGAAGTTTTGAACCAGTCGATCTTATGGTTTGTTCGGGTTGAACAAATAAAAACCCAAACCTGTAATTGTAAACCACGAATTGATCCAACCAACATTGCAAACGTACACACCACTATTAAAATTTGTAGTTTTGACTACTAATATACAGCCCCAACACATATGCAAAACCCAAGATAAAATAAAACTTTGAAAATCATGTAAGAACATATCGAGTAGAAGATCAGGTTTTCTGATATTAACTCATTTTTTATGGAGCCCATAACTTAAAGATCTATTTCATTTTTTACCAATAAAAGATCACATTTTGTGATCTTAGAGTATCTCTAGTGGTTGTTCTTGAAGGTTAATGTTGAAACCAATATTTGATTTTGGAAAGATCAACAATTAGAGAAAAATAATTTATCTCTAAATGGAGATCTTGTTCTTCTACAAGATCAATTCATTATTAAAAAAATAATAATTTTTTTTATTATTTCTCTCCTCAACCCAATGTTTAAGAAGAAACATTGTGGGGTCTACAAAAATTTTTCTAAGATCACAAAATGTGATCTTCCATTGAAGTAAAAAATGGAATAGATATTTAAATGATGGGATCTACAAAAAAATGAGCTAAGATAAAAAAACCTAATCTAGTGGAGATGCTATTAGAACACTTTTGGTAAACCCCACAATGTTTGTTCTTAAATACTGGGTTGAGGAGAGAGACATAATTATTATTTTTTTAATAATGGGTTGATCTTGCTTGTTCTTGTAGAAGAACCAGCTCTCCACACATGTAGAGCAACTCTTTTTTTCCTAATGATTGCTCTTGTCAAGATCAGATCTTGGATTCAAGTTCAACATTCAAGAACACTCTCTAGAAATGCTCTAAGGGATATGGTCAATTAATAATAAGGATGGCAATGGGGTGGGGACGGGTATTGTGTTCCTCGTCCCTGGTCCCCATAATGCTCCCCGAACTCATCCTCGATCCCCCCTGATGGGTAGCCATTTAGGGATCCATCCTCGTCCCCGATTTTAACTGAGAATCCTCACCCTCAACTCGTACCCACCAAATTGTTACAAATTGCTGGATAATTGATCCTAAATTAAATTTGTAAACACATGTCTATTATTTTGTCTTTATTCTTTTCTCCCGTTGGTTCCCTTAATTCCACCTTTGTAGCATAATTATTTAATATCATTTAAATTTGTATTCGCAAAACAAAATAAAAAGTTCTCATGATGTTGAAGCAAGTCTCTTTTAAATTTCTATTTGAAAACAAAATAGAATAAATAAATTTCTCTTTTATTATCACATTAACATATCTATACTTTCTTTGTTATTTTTCTCTTATTAAATGTCATTTGTGAATTTTTTGACTAATCATTTTTATATAATCTAACAAGAACATGTAATATTGAACCACAATTAATATTGAGTTAAAATAGTCCATGCAATTAGATCATAATCCATGATGTATAGTCATAATAATGAGTTAAGTCTTTTCCAAAAAAATAAATAACACATTTTCTTCTAAAATTTTATGAATGATTTCTCCAAATTGTCATAGTGTCCCTGTCCAAGAGACCAAAATTCTAAGACTCAATATTTACAAAATTGAAAAGTATAAGATTATGAAATTATATTGACAAAGTAAATTTAATTAGAGAATTAAATTTACCAAATAATAGGAGAAATGAAACACTTAATCTTGCAATTGTTGGGTAAGAACACTAACCATCAATCCACCTATTTTCAAATAAATGAAAATTAGAAAAAAAATACCAAATTTACTTTTTAAAACAAGGAAAATAAATATATCATCATCATTATATTCAATTTCATTTATTACAGTAATTGCTTGTTCAATTGTTTTGGAACCTACAAATATGAAATATAAAGTAATAAGTGCTAAGAAATTTAAAGTGCCAACCAATTAAAAATAGATAATATATTTTATTAAAGAATTCAAAACTTAACCTATTTTCTCTGCATTCCATAATCAATTTCTAGCACACATCAAAGCTTATAAAGTAGTATGATGAAGTCTACTATGATGAAGGCTTAATATTCAACCACTAGTACTAAATGAAGATTCTAAAGCAGTTATTGAGATTGGAATCACTAATAAGTCCCTTGCAATTGCTTGTAAAGTTGGATATTTCACCTCATTCAATTTCCACCACATTAAGATATCAAAATCATTAATAATAGGTAAAACATCTTCCTCCAAGTAATGATATAAGTTTATTTTCATATATGAAGCTCTTGATCTCTTTTTAGCAGCACGAATTGTTCAAACTCACTCAATGAATGAGTAGACCTTTTATTCACATCAAATGATGGATCCCCACTACCAAAGTTTTCATTCTTCTTTATTTGATATCCGGAAACCAAAGCATATCAGAATTGACGAATCCTACTAACTTGATCATAGCAGTAAAGATCATACAATTTACCAAAATAATATTCAAGTAAGTCTATCTTATATCTTGGATCTAAGGCTGTTGCAACACCCATTATGTCATGAATCATATTCCATTAACTTATAAATTTTTTTAACATTTGGTGTGCCATATCCTTAATTATTTCATTAGGAGAATTATCCATTCATTTATAGCAATCTTGATCTCATAAATTTTTGGAAAATAAATGTTAGCAGTTGGGTATTGGGTGCCAAAAATTGTTTTTGTAATATCATTAAAAATTATCAACCTTCCACAAACATCCTTTGAAAATTCCTATTTCGCTCAATTGGCAAGGTCCATCCTTGAAGATTCTGCGTTAAAACTACCAACAAACAATTCTTGTTTCCCTTGTGTTATCTTAGGCATCAGAACTAATTGTGCCCTTCCTTTTCATCATTAACTTTTTGTTATAAACAATTCTCCATATGAACAAGTAAATGCTTTGTTCCATTCTTTGAATCTCCTCAAAGTAATTTATTGCAATAATTACACTAAACTTTATCCTTTCCACCACACAACACTCTTTAGTTTCACTTTTCCTATTTGTGTTGTTAACTCTTTATTGTCTTGAATTTCCGAAGCAAGTTGTGTAACTTGCAAAAGTTCATTTATTTAACCTTCACCTGTACTAGTAGAACTTCTTGCACGAGCTAGATTTTGTGGTCTATGCTGCGTGAATTCTTGTGAAGATTGTGGAGTTGGTTCTTGAGATGGTGTTATTGGTGGTATTGATTATGTTCCTTTTGAAGATACTTGTCCAATACCCATAATTTAATATAGTAAAAGTATGCATTTACTAAGCTACTTGAAATAGTTTAGGAAAATAAGCTATTTGAAATTATACATTTACTAAGCTACTTCAAATAGTTTAGGAAAATAAGCTATAAACAAATAAAATAAGTTAGTATACCAAACATGATTCCTATTTTGAACAAAATAACTTATAAGTTAATCAAAGAAATTTATAAGCTCCTACAATATCTTATGAAACACTTTCTGATTAAATTTCATTGTGCATAATTGTGCAGTTTGTGAAATAATTGTGTTTCCTAAAATATCTTAAATTGGTGCATTTTATCTGTGCATAATTCTATATAGGCTAAATTATATTTGATGCTCCAATTTTAGTTCTTGTTAATTTTTTTCCTCCTTTTAAATTTTTGCTTCAGTTTTGCCCCCCAAATTTAAAAAATGTTAACAAATTGCCTTTTCATCAAAATGAAATCGTTGACCGTTAGGATTAGAATGCTGACTTCGTAATTAGTGACGTGACATCACATGATTCAAGCTTGAGATCTCAAAGTAACACACCATAACTCATATCACTAGACCAAGGGTCTAGTTTGGATTTATTTTACAATTCAAATCTAGTTAAACTTTAACTGAAAACATGACAATCTTAATTTAAAAAATATACAAAAGTAAAGACAACTCAAGATTCAAACTTGAGACTTCCAAATGATGGGTCATGCATCATACTACTTCATTAAATGTCTCATTTGATTTTATTTTGCTATTCAAATTTAATTAAGCTTTAATTATGTTTCCAATAAATGATTTATTATTTAATTATTAATTACCACTTATTCACTCTAGATTGAACGTTTGTATCAAATTTTACAAAAGCAAAACAAATTGACCTAATTAATTATGTTTCCAATAAGATAAAGCACCTCATTAATCTTGAGACAAACAAAATTATATTGAAACAAAGAGGAGTGGATATTTAAAGAAAGTCCTATTTATAATAAAATAAATAATTGAGCTGATTTTTTTAGTCAAGATAAGAAAATTATGAAAGTTATGCATAGTTTCAACTCAAAGTTTCAGTTTCAAGTTATATAGTAAGACAATAAAGTTTCTCTTGTCATACTCCTCTATCATGCAGATAACCTCTCTAACAACATGAAACCTCATAAAACTACCTAATTGTACCTTGCAATAAACCTTTCATATTTACGAGTCATAACTACTAATTTGATCCAACATTGGGTTCTTTGGCCTCTTACCTTAAACTTCACAAATTCCTTTTTTGCACTGCTAGTACTTACTAATCCTATCAAAATCTAAAGTTAAATAAATGATTTATTATTTAATTATTAATTACCACTTATTCACTCTAGATTGAACGTTTGTATCGAATTCTACAAAAACAAAACAAATTGACCTAATTAATTATGTTTCCAATAAGATAAAGCACCTCATTAATCTTGAGACAAACAAAATTATATTGAAAAAAGAGGAGTGGATATTTAAAGAAAGTCCTATTTATAATAAAATAAATAATTGAGCTGATTTTTTTAGTTAAGATAAGAAAATTATGAAAGTTATGCATAGTTTCAACTCAAAGTTTCAGTTTCAAGTTATATACTAAGACAATAAAGTTTCTCTTGTCATACTCCTTTTCCATCATGCAGATAACCTCTTTAACAACATGAAACCTCATAAAACTACCTCATTGTACCTTACAATAAACCTTTCATATTTACGAGTCATAACTAGTAATTTGATCTAGCATTGAGATCTTTGGCCTCTTACCTTAAACTTCACAAATTCCTTTTCTGCACTGCTAGTACTTACTAATCCTATCAAAATCTAAAGTTAAATAAATGATTTATTATTTAATTATTAACTACCACTTATTCACTCTAGATTGAACGTTTGTATCGAATTCTACAAAAGCAAAAATATTTCCTATAAGAATAAGAATCTCGTGTTAAATTAGAGGTCTAACCAGATACGCAATGTTTCATAATTTGAAGAAAGTCAAGATAACCAACCAGACACTACAAACCAAACACTACCTTTATAATTTGGATGTATTTAGTAATTGCTGAAAAATTTAAGAATAAAATGTTGTTCCTTCCGATGCAAAATCAATTTCTCGAGGTGTGGTTGACACTGTCCTTAAGGACTTATCCGAGGTATCCCTGTAAGTCTCCCATGATACAGCAGGAACCTCTCATAATTTTCTGAGGTAATCAGAACTAGAAAGGAATAGAGGGAACCAGAAAGTGGAGAATGCCATTGGAAATAAATGACACTTTAAACATTAATTTTAATTTTCACAAGCTCATTTAATTGCGTGCTCAGAGGTGGTGCAAATCAACGAATTTGCACTGCAAATTCCCCATGAGGCCCAAGCTCATGTGCGCGAGACTTCCCCTCTTGCAAGCCTCTTTACCAAGTTTTGTTCACTTGTTTCTATATAAATATCTCTCATGTAGCTAATCCAAGCAATGTGGGCTTTGACTTTTGTAATATATGCACTATTTTACAACAATCCCCCACATATTACAAAAGTCAAAGTAACCTTTTAAAACAAGAATCTCTTGCTAGGTTCTCAGTATATTACGTCAGACCTAGTGTAGCTATGCTATATGAACCATACTTAGACTAATAGTACTTATCACACATTATAGTTGGTGTAGCGTGACTATATGAACCAAAAACATGTGCCATATGATAGTGGTCGACTAGTCACAATATACCCCTACAATCATTTGTTGTTTTTGCTATGTTGTGCGTTTAAGCCTTGCACCTTGCTCCATATTCATAAGTGCTTTAAAGATTTGCCAAGATGTCATACAAGCAGCCCCACTTGACACTCATATAGGTGATTCATTAGGTGTATGTTGTAAATCATACACAACCCATAAAGATATGAAATTCATTAAAAACTTTATAAAGTGCTAAGCTTTTTTATAAAGCTTAATTATAAAGTTTAACCTCTTATTAATGCAGATTCTACCACTTTTTCACATCATAGGAAGGGACTAAAGTAAATTGATAGATATCAATTTCATTGCTACTAGAACTAATAAATGACTTTTCTTATCCTATGAATCTTATTCATAGGATCCCCAATCACAAAGGTTGAGTTACCATCATTGTCTGTTTTCGAGTGACGTAAGTCCCATTCCCTTCGATGTTTCTAATATCATTTTACTTCCCAAGGGTTTCGCAGACGATCTGCTAAGTTTCCTTTTGACTTCACAAAATCTATGAAAATTATTCCATCATTTAGTAACTGCTTTATCACATTATGTTTCAGTTGTATATGTCTATTCTTACCATTGTAAGTTTTATTTTTCACTACAACTATTGTTGATTACGAATCACAGTGTATAGATACTAATGGTGCTGGTTTGATTCCAAAGGAATGTTAGCCAATAAGTTTTTGAACCATTTAACGTTAATACCACCTATTTCTCTAGCAACAAACTCATATTCCATTGTTGATTTAGCTATTGTTGTTTGTTTGGCTGATCTCCATGTAATTGCACCACCACCAAGTGCAAATACATAGCCACTAGTGGATTTTGTCTCATATGAATCAGAGATCCAGTTAACATCATTGTACCCTTCTAGTATAAATGGAAATCCACTGTATTCAGCACCACAGTCAATGGTACCTCTCAAATATCTCATGAGTTTAGCAAGTATTTCCCAATGATCCTTATTAGGATTATGAATGTATCTACTCAATCTACCTACTGCATAGGCTATATCCGGTCTTGAGAAATTCATCAAGTGTAGTAAACTCCGAATAATTTGGGCATATTGAGTTTGAGAAACTGGTTCTCCTCTATTTTTCATTAGTTGAGAGTTAACGTCATAAGGGGTACTCACAAATTTATAATCATAATAATCAAATTTCTTAAGAAGTTTCTCCACATAATGTTCTTGGGATAAAATTATACTATCTCCTTTTCTTATGAATTTAACTCCTAGAATTGCACTTGCCTCACCCATGTCTTTCACATCAAATTTGGATGCTAAAAAATATTTAGTTTTAAAAACTATATCATTACATGTACTAAAGATTATTGTACACGTATCTACTAGCATCGCTAGAAAAAAAGTCATCAACAATTATAGTCTTATTAAATTTTCATGCCATTGTTTAAGTGTCAGTTTTAAACCATATAGGAATTTTAAGAGTTTACACACTTTTGTCCCTTGACCAGGAATCACACATGCCTCCAGTTGAGTCATATAAATACCTTCCTCTAAATCACCATTCAAGAAAGTTGTCTTAACATCCATCTGATGAATTAGTTATTTGTAAATAGATTCTAATGCTATCAGAATTCTAATAGAGGAAATCTTCGTAACAGGCGTAAAGGCATAAAAATAATCTATGTTCTCCTTTTGAGTAAACCTTTTAGCTACTAATCTAGCCTTATATTTATCTATAGATCCATTAGGATTATACTTTCTCTTAAAGATCCATTTACAACCAATTGGTTTTCACCGTTAGGCAAGTCTTCTAAGCTCCATGTATTATTCTTATTTATAGAATTAATCTCAATCTTAATAGCTTGTTCCCAAAGATGTGCATCTGATGAATTAATATTTTGAGAAAAACTTAAAGGATCATCCTTAACTAGATATGTATAAAAATCATCACCAGAAGATTTTTCTATCCTTTTTCTCTTACTATGCCTTAAGTCCTCAAGCATAGGTTGACTATAGGCTTCAATTGATTGCTTAACTATAGTACTATCACTAGAGGTAACAAATGTACTAGATTTCAAAGGGAAAATATCCTCAAAGAATTCAGCATTCTTAGTCTCTACGATGGTATTGCACTCAAGTACACTACTCTTAATAACAAGAAACCTATAGGCTGCACTATGTTCAACATAACCAATAAATATGCAATCAGAGGTCTTATTTTTATTTTTCTTATGATCATAACCTTAGCTAGGCATCCCCCACACTTTAAGGTATTCCAAGTTGGGTGTATAACCTTTCCATAAACCATAGGGTGTTTTCTTTATTTTCTTATGAGGGATCCTATTTTGTAAGAAACAACAGTTAGAAGGACTTCTACCAAAAGGTTGTCAAGTGCAAATGAACTAACCAGTAAAGCATTCACCATTTCCTTAAGGGTTCTATTTTTCCTCTTAGCTACTCCATTAGACTCATGAGAATAAGGTAGGGTTAGCTCCTGTTTAATACCTTTTTTCTAACAAAAGTCATTAAACGAAGTGTATTCATCACCCCTATCTGATCTTATCCTTTTTATCTTTCTACCTAATTGGTTTTCAACTTCAGCTTTATAGGATAAAAACATTTTAAATGCTTCATTTTTATGTATAATCAAATAAACATTTGTATATCTAGAGAAGTCATCAATAAAGGTTACAAAATAACTTTTGTCTCCCCTAACATACATTGTTTCAAATAAGTAAGATCAAAATGCATAAGACTAAGAGGTTTAGTTTCACGTTGTAAAGACAAGCACGGGGTTTCATTTAACTTAGATTCTACCTATACCTCACATTTCTTAACTTTTTTTATCATGCATGTGGATTAGGCCTAACCGTTGTAAATTAATAACATATGAAGAATTTACATGTCCTAATCTAACATGCCATATATCATACAAATCAATCATATAAGCAGAAGAAGTAGATGCCTTATTCATTAATAACTTCAGAGATATTGAGTACAAAGTGGCCCTGATCACAATACCTTTTTGTCACAAATACATTGGTTTTGGTCATGACAATCTTGTCAGACTCAAAAGCCACTTTTATCCTAAACTTCCCCAATAGTTCTACAGAGACCAAGTTCACTCTTATTTTTGGCACATGCAACACATCACTTAAATCCAGTGCCTTTCCAGATGTGAGCTTCAAAAGAATAGAATATTTTTTTCCTAGAACTGGAGTAGCACTAGAATTACTAAGGAACACTTGTTCTTCTCCATCCCCTACAGTAGGGTCAGAGGTAAACACATTCCTATCAACACATATGTGCCTGGTAGCCCTAGAGTCTACCACCCATTTGCTCCTTGGTCACAAGGTTTACTTGAGAAATGACTACAACAATTATATCATCTTCTTCAGCCAAGTTAACCTTAGGCTTAAGAGGATTTTCACAAAAGGTTCGCAAGACTCATTTAATTGCATGAATAGGGGTGCAAATCAACAAATTTTCACTGCAAGTGCCTATGAGGCCCAAGCTCATGTGCACGAGACTTCCCCTCTTGCAAATCTCTTTACCAAGCCTTGTTTACTTGTTTCTATATAAAACTTTCTCATGTAGCTAATCCAAGCAATGTGGGACTTTGACCTCTATAATATGTGCATTATTTGACAACATAAAAAACTCAAAATAGATACCAATTTATTAGTAGGAATTTTATAATTATACCTTTTGACTGTTGAAATTAGAATTACTAGATAAGCTTTATTATGTACTTGACTTCTTGCTCATACACACTTAATTCTTGGAGTTTTTCTACAAATTAACAAAGAAAAGTAAGGGTGAAGTGAATCCAAGGTCAAGGAAAACTAAATTTCATTCCATAAAAAAATTAAAAATTATTAGACATACTAGAGTTAACAGGAAGGCCCTGAGCGAAAGAGAAGCAAAAGTGTGAAATAGTGATGTTCGTTAAGGGTGCAACACTTAGCAGGCAAAGCTCGAGCCTAGCTTCTACGAAGGAAAGACTTTTGGGCTTTTGGGTAACGATTAATGAAGAGAAGCAAAAGTGTGGAGCGATGATGTTCATCAAGGACGCGGCACTGTGACATGACTATGTGAGGTCAGTGATGGCAACTCTGCAAGATATTCTCACTTTTGAAGCAACTCTGTCTTTGAAGTAAGAAAGCAAAAATCCCTAGATCTAGATAGGTAGAGGCTCTTCACTCCTTAGTTCCTCATTCACAAGTATACTCATACCCTTCCTTTTTTTTAATTTCTATATGCATTTACTATATTATCCTATAATAAGATAATAAGAAAAACTATCAGTGTATGAACATAATGTTAAATATACGTATTGGGGATAGTACGAGGCAGATATCAGTATACCCATCCATGTCCCCAATTTTTTAACCTGGTATTACCCGAACCTGAACCTGGTCAACCTGGGTATTTCCCCTCAAAATCGGGGCAGGTACGGGTGGTTACTCGTGGGTACAAGGTTCATCGCCATGCCTAATTAATAATACACTAAAAAAATTATTGGAGATTGGATTGGAGGTGGACCTTAATGACTTGACCCGCACGATCCGAAATAAATAGAAGCCTCTTCACTCCTACATGACTTCGAGGTTGAAGGGCTTGTGGACTAGAGGTGGACCTCGATGACCTGAACCACATAATCCCATAATATTCGCCCATAATATCCGATCATTTAATGACAGTCGTTCACTAATAACATAGACAACATTAAATAGAAGATCACTTACTATCGCCAAGGAAGAGAAGACAATACCTGGATTAGTGTAAAAGGGAAGACTACAAAACTCTAAGGGGACAACATTTTGCTAGCCACCTAAAACAAATACCCTAATCTTACTTGGAAATACACTTTAGAACATTTGGTGACCACAGTACTGAGAGTCGATAAAACTAAAGGTCAATGACCTTCACCACTAAACTTCATGAAAGACATTTTGTTTACCAATTCTTCCTTGTCTCCTAATCACATCAATTCATCAGATGGTTCGAAAGATCAGAGAAGAGAACAGCCATAGAACCATAAAGGGGACCATGTGTAAGACTATCTGTTCTAGATCGTATCAATTAGAGACTCACGTATCTACATGCCGATGGTGGTTTTGTTTGGATTCTCACAGATCGAATGCTAGGAGGCTCATATCTATATTACAAAGGTACAACGGAAAATCGATGAGGAAATATAGATCTACTGGTTGATAAAGTCACTGTTGTTTTCTTGATCATAACGAATGGTTGGGTGAGATTATTCATGATTCTTTTTGTAGATCTCAAGTGTTGTAAATTTAATTTTATTGCTGCGTTTGCATGGCAAGTCAAATGAATCTTAATAAAAAAAAATTATTGGTTTTGGGAAAGATCGTAAGGAGTTGCTTGAGATCTTTCCGTCGTGTGGTATGTGTTATGCTCCTTTTCATTGTGTCTTTTATTATTACCTGTTATAACTTTAGATCAATTTACATTAAAAAAGGTTTCAATGTAATTTGCAGTTTTACATAATTATACAGATAAAATCAACAGATTCTTATTTTAATTTTGAGGTTTAGTAGCCAAAAAAGATCTTGCAGAAATATAGAAAATTCGTTCAACTTATGCAGACAAATCTTAACTTCTAGATTTCAAGTTAATGTGACTTAAAACAAAATCATTTAATTTTTAAGTCTTAATTTAATGATCTGGTAAAATATATAAGATTTTGTCTATAGGTGTAAATTTTACTATTAAAAAAACAAAAATTGAGAAACATTTTAAACTTTTAAATCTAGAAAAAATAATAAAGTATCTGTTTAATAATTTAAACTATATTGTTATTATCTAAATCTAGACAAAATATTGTTTAATAAACATTTTCAACATGCCTTGAATTTATCTGGTTTAAATTTAAATTTGATGACTACATTTAATTATAATTTTGGCTATTCAATAAAACAATATTATTGCTACAGAAATAATTACGCTTTTATTGATTGTGATTCACATATCTAAGTGATTCCTTCATATTAACTTTTTATACAAATGATTATTATGTTTCTTCTGTTAAAATTTGTTGTAAGTCAAAACACTATTTCTTGGTTTACATTTGAATTAAAAAAATCAATACTCAATGGATATTATATAGTGCCAAGGAGTAAAATAAATTAAAAATATAAAAAAAAATCATGTTCACTTTATTAACAAAGTAATGATTAATATATTGTGTTTTTAAAAGTTTTTATTTAAAGTATTGAGATTTAGTATTTTATATTTATTACGTTTTATTTAAGGTATGTGACTTAGTATCTTCCTTTTATATATATATATATATATATATATATATATATATATATATTTATTTATAGATTTAAAACATATTTGAAGTAATAATAATATATGCACTATTACCGCTATCACCTTCTATTAATTTTTAACACACAAACCAATACATACAACATAATTTTTAATACTATATTCAATGCTTGAAACGGATTAATACTATATTTAATATATATATATATATATATATATATATATATATATATGTATGGATTAATACTAAAGATACATGTATACAAATTACTGCTAATCAATTAAGTAGATTAATATATTTAATGTTGTACATCTATAAATTTTTTTTAAGATATAGAATAGTAGCGTACATATACTAAAAATTGAGTGTTTTCCTCTAGCAACTAGATTAAATTCCTTTTATTATATCATTTAATTATATAAATTAATTAACAATAAAAAGATTATTTCATTAATTGCATTCCACTTCTTCCACCAATATAATTGTTATTATGCTATATTAGAAGAATAACAAAAATTACAATTTTTCTTTGACGATAATTAATGAAACGAAAAAAATGTTTGACTTGGTGCAAATTACTTGAATTTCAAGCTATCCTAATTTTAGTGACTTGATAATTTTCCTTTTACATTCGTGTAATTTTCTCTTAATCATAATTGCTTGTGTATAGAGTTTTTCTTAATTTGTTATCACTATCTGTTTTGGGCTAATATTGCAGATCGTATGACGTTTCCCGTAGGTTGACACATGGCTCCTCGACCCCAATGCAAACCTGAGTTGCATTGCAGGTTGTCATAAGTAAATTCTAGCCCCTAGTATAATCATGAGTTGCATTACAAGTTGTCGAAGGTAAATTCTAACTCTAATGCAATCATGCGTTGCATTACAGGTTGTCATAAGCAAATTCGACCCTAATGCAATCCCAAGTTGCATTATAGGTTGTTGCAAGCAAAATACGATCCTAATGTAATCGTGAGTTGCATTACAGGTTGTCGCAAGTAAATTTCGGCCCTAATGCAATTGAGAGTTGCATTATAGGTCATTACAACAAATTTTGGCCCTAATGCAATCCTAAGTTGCATTACAGGTCGTCACAAGCAAAATCCTGTCCTAATGCAATTGTGAGTTGCATTACAGGTCATTGCAAGTAATCTTCAGCGATAATATAATTGTGAGCTGCATTACAAGACGTCGCAAGCAAATTTCGACCCTAATGCATTAGAGGTAGTCATAAGCAAAATCCATCCCTAATGCAATCGTGAGTTACATTATAGGTAATCTTAAGTAAATTTTGGCTCTAATGCAATCCTGAGTTGCATTACAAATCATTGCAAGCAAATCCTGACTCTAATACAATCGTGAGTTACATTACAGGTCGACAAAGGGCACATTCAACCTCAATGAAAAGTCTAGTCGCATTGTAGGTTATCACAAGCAAAGCCCGATCCAATGTAAACGTGAACTGCATTGTAGGTTGGTGTGTACTCCCATGACCCCAATGCAATCTAGAGTTTGCAGGTCAGTTAAATAACTCAGTCCGATCCCAATGTAGATATGAGCTACATTTCTAGTTAGCACACATTTCCATAACCCCAATGTAAACGTCAGTTGCAACGCAGGTTGGGCAAAAATAATGGATGAGCCCCAGTCAAACATGCATTGCATTTCAAGTCATCATACAATCGACCTAACATTCATTAATAATCAAAGCATCATTACTGGACTAGAGGTGAATCACAATGACTCGACCTGCATGATTCTGACAGATAGAAACCTCCTCACTCCCATTGGACTTTGAGGTTGAAGGGCTTATGGACTGGAGGTAGAGCTTGATGACCTAACCTGTACGATCCCGACAGACAGAAGCCTCTTCACTCCTGTAGGACTTCAAGGCTAAAGGTCTTTTGAACTGGCGATGGACCTTGATGACCTAACTTGTACAATCCTAACAGACAAAAACCTCTTCACTCCTATAGGACTTTGAGGTTGAAGGGCTTATGGATTGGAGGTGGACCTCGACGGCTAGACCCGCGTGATCCCCAAATATTCACCCACGATATTCGATCATTTAATGAAAATTGTCGCTAATAACGAAGTCAGCATTAAATAGAGGATCACACACAATCGTTAAGGAGGAGCAGACAATACCTGGATTAGTATAAAATGGAAGACTACGAAATCCTAAGGGGACAACTTTTTGTTAGTTGCCTAAAATAGATACCCTGATGTTATCCAGAAATTACACTCCAGAACAGAGATAATAAAAGAGAAATGTCGATGATATGTGAAAAATGATGACAAGTCCTGTGATATCTAACATACCAACATTTTGACTTATGCTTTCAAAATATGGGTAAAAAAAGTATTAGGGTAATTCGAAGAGGGCTTGGGTTACAGGAAAACATATTGATTTAGAAGGGGTTCAAGTGGGTTGAGTTGCTTACATATTTTGTTTTTAGGAGTTTTTAACGTGCAACTTAGTTCATAAAATAAAGAATTAAATCCCGACTTTTAATACCCACTCGGCAATAACAATGCGGACAAGGAACACATAATGAAAGTCTAATTAATGTGTTTGACAATACAAAGGATATGTTAATTTATTGAATTAGAAGTGTTGTAGAACTAGTAAATAAACTAGTTAATAAATTTAAAATGACGAAAGATATAATTATAAAATTTTTATCATATAAATAATTTTTTTGTTTTCTAGACAAAAATATATTATTATGTAATTACAATTTTAGATTTTAAAAATACTAAATTATTATTAATTTTTTGTGATAAAATATTCAATTAAAAATTAAAATAAATAACTTTTTATAATTTAAAATTTATTAAATAATAATAAAAAAGATGAAAAACACAACATATGTTGTATTAGTGTATTAGTTATGTTTTCCATTTTTCATCTAACAAAAACTAATCAAACTCCATTTGATCTTCCAAAAGTGAAAGCTCATAAGAGAGTTGCCAAAGCCACAATACTAATGTAAAGCATATAACAAATAGCAGGGGATATACCCTAAATGCAAAATTGAGGGTTTTATAAATTTAAATAAAAAGTGAAATTAATAAAATAAATAGTATAATATAAGAAAATTTCATAAAATAGTAAAAATAAAATAAAATTTTAATTAATTTGTAATTTTTAAATTACTATATTATATATAAACTATGATGTTTATGTTAATTTGTTTTTAATAAATTAAAATTAATTTAGACGTGATATATAATAAGTGATAATGTTATTATTTTATGTCAAAAGATAGTATTAATATATTTTATTTATAAAACGTAATATGCTTCTATTTATTTTTTAAACTAGTTCATCTAATGAGTATTAATCAAATTTAATGAAATTTAGTTACTTCAATTTGCACTGTTAAATCATTTTGAATTTAAACTGCATAAAAAAATTAAATAGTACAAAAAGTGGCATGATTAAATTAAATAATTAAATATTAAAAAGTAGCTGAACAAATACTAAAAATAGTGAAATGATTAAAATAAATATTTAGGACGATAAGGAAAAGTGAAAAAAAAATTTAAATAAGCTACAAGCTAAAAGTTAGTTAAAGCCACTCACCGAAAAAAAAAATAGCTAAAATAACTTGTAGCTTCTAATTAGTTAGGAGCTTTTAAAATAAGCTACTTTGAGATACCTTGTGAAATATTTTTGTGTTGATCAAGTTAGTTTATAAACTAATTAAATATAAACTAATAGCTAGTTTATTGATCTTACCAAACAAATTCATTGGATAATGTAACAACACATAAAAAAATATAAATTAACACTGTTTGTGTGACATGTAACGACAACTTAACAATTTTTATGGCATGAGATATATAAACTGTAAATAAGAATTGCTCAAGTGATTTTATTGAGTGTTGTTATGCGGTTACATTGAAATTTATTTAGTAATTTGTGTCAATTTTTAATGTTGATTGTTATTATATAATTTAGGATTACTTATGTATTTTATCCTTAATTATATAATTTTTTATTTTAATTCAAAACATTTTTTTAACATTTTTAAGCATCTAGAGAGAGTTATAAGGTTAGTCAAGTGGTAAAGTACACATATAAGGAAAATGAAAGAGGGAAAGACCATGAATTCGAATTCTTCCATTAACAAAAACTAATTTATTAATAATTAACCTTTGACCTATAAACAAATATTTTTTGCCTCTACATTTTTATTTTTAATAATTTTAGTCTTACAATTAAGTAATTGTATTTTTTATAACATAACAATAATATTAATAGTCAAATGACTTACATGTTGTCAACCACTTAAGGGTTTGATGAGAGCAAACCCATGCTTTTTATGTTTTTAATACTTCACATGTTTAAAATAGTTGATAATACCAATATAACTAGGGTGGGTATATGGACTCATGTTCACAAATACATGATGGAGAATCGATCCTTTAAAAATGCTTAAATACTAGTCCTAATTATGTAAAACAGTTCAATTTGATACTCAAATTTTTAATTGATTCAATTTATTTTAATACCTAATTATTTAAAATGTTTCAATTTAATACCATTTGATAAAATACCAACAACAGGGGATGGTAATATGTAGACAACAACTATGAAGTATGAACAAGTTTAGTCTTTAATACAAAAAAATGAAGACTAATAATAATCTAACAACTCATAGAAGACAAGCATCACCTCTTTTAAATTAAGTGTTTAATGGAAAAATATTCAATTGAGGCATTTTAAATTATTAGGTACAGAATTGAATCAATAAAAAAATTTGTATATCAAATTAAACTATTTTAAATAATTAAGGTACCAAATTGGTATTTAAGACAAAAAGATTGACTAATTATCCATAAATCATTATTAATAGGTCCAACTAGTGAAACCTATGATATTAATGAACTTTATCCACGAGTTTGTGGGGCTAGGCCATTTAAGTCTGTTTAAAGACTTTATTAATATTTTGTTGCGTATTTGATACCTATATTTATAATTAAGACTATTTTTCATGGTGTGTATTTGTTATTTCGGCTTATTGTTTGTTACTTTGTTAGTATTTAGAGTTTGAGATCAATACCTTAAAATTTAAAATGTTGTAAGGTTTATTGTGATTTAGTATTAAAATAGAAACTCTTTAGTGTTTAAGATTATTATAAATAACAATATATTTTAAAGTGGTAGAGTTTTGTTTTTAAAAAATAAGAAAAATTTCTTCCAATTATATATAAATTTTTTATAAGCTTAATTATATGACCTGCAAACTAGTTTGTTTATGTGCGAGCCCAGTGAATTAGGTATAAACTTCAGAAAAAGTTCATTCATTTTGTGAACTAGATTTTTCCGACCTATTTAAACTTTGAATTTCATAATTTAACTTAATTAATTTAAATATGGTTGGACTTAGTTCATTTATTATCTATGTCAAACCTCTTGATGATCCCCAAAATATTAAAACATTGTTTAGAAACTAAAGATAAAATTTGCAAAATAATTAGAGATAAAAAGCATAATAAACCTATGATTTATTAAGATAAAAATTTCATTTTAGTCTAAAAATACTAGAAAGTAAGGATAGACACATGAACAACTAGATAATTTCATGAATTTAAACCAATTCAAATTAAAAAATCTGGATTGATATAATCAATTTTATATAGGATTGAAATATTATAAAGTTAATCATATCACATTGAATCTCAAAATTTGATTTTTTTAATCAAATCAAACCAATCCACATTATCAAATGATATTTTATATTTAATTAACTGTTTATCTTTCCAATTTTAGCTCTATTTTGAATTTTGGTTGTTACAACTTATGAGTTATAATTGATTTGATAATAATAATAATTTTATTTTTATTATTTTAATAATAAATTTAATCATTATAATAAAATAAATAAATAAGTCTAATCACCAAATTCAAACCAACCTCGATCGTTTTTAAATTAGTTCAATAATTAATAAAAAAAAATCAAATTGTTCTCGCATTCAAGTAAATTTTGAAGTGTATATCTAAATTGAGAGCATCAAGTTTAGGAAGTGTGAATTCATTGTCCCTTACTAATGCAAGATGATGTATTTATAAACATTGCGGGAAGTGGGTATCCTGGTAATTAGGTGGTTAGAATTTCAGATATATCATTGTTGTAAATAAAGTGTGTGGAGGTGCAGGGAGCGATGATTACACGAAGATAAGACATGGGAGTGACGCTTGTGGGATGATTATATCTTTATATGGTCGACTGACGTTAGGGGGAATAGGATTGGAGGTGAGAGGGTTGGTTGGCTTCAGGGCGACCAAGGATACATAGCCCCTTAGCCACGAACACTAAAGAGTGGGAAGAGACTTACAAGTAGGGAGATCGGTCGGCATGGTATGACCAGGAGTACATAGCCCTCAAGTCACAAACATTTAAGAGTTAGAAGTGACTTATGAGTGAGTAGGTCGGTCAGCGTAGGGTGACTAGAGATACATAGCCCCCAAGTCATGAACTCTTAAGTGTGAGAAGTGACTTATAAATAAATAGGTCGCTTGATGTGACCAGAAATATACAAACCAATCTAAATCAATTCATATCAAAATGTACCTTGATTTTATATTTTTGTCCAAAAATCATTATTTTTAAAATGGATAAAATTTATTTGATTATTCAAATGACTAAAGGTATTTTCTTGGAATAAATTTTCTTATGTCTAGTTTTAATAAATTTTTCTATAAACTTTAATTATTTCTTACAATAAATGATTTGTACTATGATATTTTATTATAATAAAAATTAACTAAAAATAGTTAGATTCTTAATTGCATTTCCATGAAAACAATTTAATGAGAAACGTGATAAACAAAATCTTCTAAAGAATTACATCGATCAATCACAGGATCACCTCTTCTTGTCACTTGTACGTTTTTCTTTCTTTTTTTTTTTTTCTAAGTGAAATTAAAAATTTAAAGTGTTGTGCGTTATATAAAGAGGGATGGTATTTAGTACGAATATTGACATTTAACAAGAATTTCAAAACAACCAATCGAAATGTTTCCTAACAACTCAAGTAAGAAAAAAAATTTACCTCCAATAAGTTAACGTCAATTGAGATTTGTGTATCTATGTTTTAACAACTATGATTTTTCTTACATCAATAATAAATTGCTAGTATATATCATAGTATGTTTAAATAAAAAGAAAAGAAGGAATATGCTACTGCCTACAAATTCGTGTACGCACTATACATCAAATCCCACCAACGCATGCCAACGGATTTACTATTTAGTTTTTATATTTTATAAAAAAAACTAATATCCAATAAACTATCTACATTCGTAAAAAAAATCTCAATAAAGAAGGATTCTCAGCCAAAGGCTCTGATATGGGTCAGTGGCTGCATGCGAATGAGGAAGCTCTTAATTAATGTTGGCCATAAATCCAGAACTCAGAAATTTCAAATTTGTAGTCCAACATATGGTGGGTCATGCATGGCTCACGTATCATGCTGTGATCTTATTTATATTTATTTTATTAATACCAAAAGCCAGATGTTTCTGTTGTGGTGCCTGGTGAGTGAATGGTTTTTAATTATAAATGGAGTGGGGGAATCCATTTCCGTATCTAAATTATGTTGATTCGACCAACTCCTTCTAACTACCCTTTTATGTGTGTATGGAATCATAACAAATGTATATATATTATTAAGTATAGAACCACTTTAGCATGGGCTTCCATATGATTGCATGTGTGCTTCAAAATCATTCGGCTGCTAGGTTCCACTTTTGTCTTTAAGTCATGGAATATAATATATCTTTACATAAATCCTAAGTATTATCTTTAAAATATCATTAACTTAATTGTTTACTTGTTAAAATGTAGAAGATGATGTGTGCAATTTCTGTGACAGATTAGTGGAGATAAGTGTTCATATATTTTTAATGAATGTTTTACAAGGTATGACGTCAAGTGTTGTTATTGGTGGATTTTAGAAGAAAACATGGTCTTTTATATGGTTAATGAGAATCTGACAAATATGAAAGATTACAAATTTAGTGATCTTTATTTTAAAGGAGGTTACAAAGCATATAATACTAGAGGACACACAATTCTCCGCATAGAAGCGGTGTGTCGTATAATAAAATTTACAACACACTCGTATGCAGAATGATTAATGAACTCCAGGTTTTATATTGATGGTTTAACTTTGACTTTGACTCATTGGTAACTAGAGTCATGTTTTGTAAATTGTAAGAATGCATTGTTTGTGTTTTTTTATTTAATTAATATATTTTGAAAAAAAACACTTATACACTGTTAGTATAAAAAATTTTACACTGACATTTAATCATAATCCTAAATATACTATAAGTTTGTTGACTTTATCAATTAATACTTTAAAAGTCATCTAAATGAAGATTTGTTATTAAGTGTTTGTGTAAAGTGTATAGGTGCTTAACTCATACATTTTTTCTTAAAAAAACTTAATTATTTACTTATAATATTATTAGATTAATTCTGAAATTTAGTTACACTAGTTTTATCAATCCGATAAGGACACTTTACATGTTTAAGGGATTAAATTTGTTATAATAAAATTTCTGTATAAGACAAAAGTAGACGTTTGTATATTTTAAAGACAAAAGATGGGGGTTAGTTTAATTTTTGGTTTGCCCCAACCTATCATCATTAGTTTTCAAAACATAAAAATAATTGAAACAATTAGGAAGATAATCCTAAAATAATTAACAAAGGCATGAAATGCAAGCTGCCTTTAATGTGTAACATATTTTTTATTTATTTATTTATCAACGCCTTTAATATATAACGTGTGGACGTGAATTATATTATGGGGGCGATGGGGCAAGGGGCTAAAAGGAGAATGTAGGGACTGTAATATGAATATGATGATCCTTTATCTTTATCCCTTGCATTCTTCTGTACATAGGAGAAGAGGGTTAGAAGCTAGGGTTGCTTTTTCTGCATTTTTTTAAAAAGGTAAGGTGGTCGAGAGATAGGTTGGTATCACCTTATCGTCATGACAACTGTAATTGATTTTATTTTTGAGAGGACAGCAATGGTTGAAACTAGAAATGATTGAGATTGGATTTTGCTATATATGTCTGCATGCTATTTTTTATATCACAATATCTACTGTAAAGTTCGTTTTGTGTTGCCTTATGTTAATGTGTGATAGAGATCTTGGATTTAAAAAGATAGCAGGGGCACAAAACACACTGGGCCAACCTATGACGACCACTTTTGGTAACCCTTTATAGTTCAAACCACTCTGGTATTTTTGTACTTGCTTCTCTTAATTAGTATTTTAAAAATATTTTTAACAAACTTATCTTACAGAAAAAATTTTACCGGTAAATGTCAGTGTAAATTTTTTTATTACATCGCTAATTTCTCTCTTTCCTTCCTCTGTCTAGTCTTTTCCTTTTCATTTTCCTATTAAAAAATACGTAGTTAGCAGATAAAATTAGTCCAACATATACTGCACCTTTTCCAACTATTTTAGCATGGATCATATTTCTCACGTTGGATTCTCATCCCCATGAGTAAACAACCTGAAATTCAATTGACTTCCAATGCTGGCGTTTTCAAATAAAGAGCATTCAGAATAGCGTCCTTTACCCATATAGACCCATGGCATCCAGGACCACACATATTAAAACGTTATTTCGTTAGCTTTCTAATTAAATCTTTATAGTTAAATTGAATTGCTGTCAAATATCAATATTTTGATTCCTTTAATTTTTTATCTTTTTAATCAAATTAATATCCGAAAATGCAAATACATTGATGACATTGTCACTCTTTTTGCTTGTTTTCATTTACTTAAAAAGAAGCCAAGTTATATTTGAACTGAGCCGGTCCAAGAAGCCCAATACTTAAAGGTTATACTATTCACAGCCTATTAATTACTATTTAAATAACTTATCATTGCATAGAAGACCCATACACTTGTACCCCATCCCTCTCCCTAACCCTAAGCAATATCGCCACCCTTGTAGCCTCCGTTCTCCTTTGGCTAGCCCCATTTTCTCTTCCACGAAACACTTTCGACATTTCCGTTCCCAATATTCACTTACTAACCTTGTTCAAACTCTCCTGAAGTGGCTCCTTCAAGTTTTTGTAAAAAACAAAAACACTCATTATATGTAAATATGGGGTTTGAATACTCATATGGAAGGGTGTAGATAGCATTCCCCACGCTTGAAATGAACTAACAATTCACACTTTACATTTAAAGACCAACAATGGCAAAAAATAAAAGATAAAAAACACTTACAATATATTGTTCTCACTATCGTAAAAAATCATGAATATATATATATATAGAGATAGATAGATAGATAGATAGATAGATAAATAGATAGATAGATAGATAGATAGATAGTGATAAATAGAAGGGTATATCACATGAGAATGATATTCTTATGGGAGAATGGTAAGAATATTTTATAGTTATCAAATTTTAAATAAAAGAGTTCAAATTAAAACAATATACTTAAAGATATCATGTAAATCTTCCACCATATCACCCTACCAACTTCTCCTACCATGGCACCACTATTAACGCCACCACCACCACTATTGTCACTGCAGTCGCCGCCTCCACCACCATTAGTGATGGCAACCACAGTGATGGTGGGAGTGGCAATGGTGGTTGGTGGTGGCGACGATGGTAGTGAGAAAAGAAAATTACTTATTGGCAGAGTGATATGGTGAAAGATGTAAGTGATATTTTTAATTAAATTGTTTTAATATGAGCCATTTATTTAAATTTGGATGACTAAAAAAGATTCTTATCATTCTCACATAAAAACATTATTCTCATGTGATACAATCTCCATTATGTCAATGGAGGCTACAAAAAGGAGGTACAAATTCCTAGAAAAGATGGAAAATCCTAGGAAGTTTGCTACTCAAGCACTTCTATCTCTGAGGGAAAGAAATGAATGAGAGGTAAGTCAAAAGGACTTAGTGAGAGCATAACATACAAAGTGGACAGGAAGGAGAAACACATATAGCACAAATATTTTTCATTAAAAAAGGATTACAATGATAATAAATAAAAAAAAATACACAATGTATCTCACTTTACAAAAGCTAAAATGTACTCTCTTGAAATCTAAAAATATAATAAATATAGAAATAACTTAAAATTTTTAACTAACTAATAATGTCACATTATCTTTTCGTTGTGGTGAACGAATTTATACCACATTATCTCTGTTGTGGTTAACAAAATTATACCACATTATCTCTTCGTTGTGGGGAATGGAAATATACCACATTATCTCTTCATTGTGGTGAACAGAATTATACCACATTATCTTTTAGTTGTGGTGAATGAAGTTATATATAATTATCAAAACTACTAAATATTCATCAAAGCATTAATAGTAATAAATAATCAAGTCAAACTACGTAAATTTAAATATTATTCATAATTCTTACTACTACTAATAGAAGTCAAAATCATCAAAATAACTTATTTAATAATTACTTACTTCTCCAAAAAAAATAATTCAAATATGCCACTAGGTAAAATAACTACTCACTTAAAAAGATAGCTCAGTCAAGCCTTCCAACATGGTCAAATACTGTCAGTGAGAGCAACCACAATATTTTTCAAGGAATCTAAACATTAAAGGCAAGACATTAATAAGTTAGATAAAAATCCTCAAATTAAAATGTCTAGGGTTTGTGAGAGAAACTAACTTCAACTATTTTTTATGTTCAGTTTTAAAAAAACTAAATTGCTTATAAACTAGTTTAGTATATTAGAACTAATAGCTAATACAACTTTCGTTTACATAGTGTTAGCTACAAATTACAATGTGAACTACATATTAGTGTTTATTGTGGAGTAATATAATTTTCATATGCATAAAGTTTTATAATTTTATTTTTTCTTTATCACAATTAAACTTAATACTAAAACTAATTTTCGTTATATTTAATCACACAATTTATTTGATTCCTACAAAAATGACTACTTATCATATCAATAATAGCTAAAAGCTTAATTAAAAATAAAATTAAAATTCGTAACTACTATTATGACACATCCCACAACGATGTGGCTCTGCCCACATATGTGTGTGATATGTACTGAAAAGGAAAGAACATCAATAGTTTGCCAGGGACATGGAACATACCACACAAAGGTGTAAGAGATACACTTTTTTTATAGATCAAATGTTAGTATTGTTAGTAATGTTAATTTTTGTTAATAGTAAGGATCGAACTGACGATCTTTCTTCACCTCTCTCTTTCCTTCTAAGCCACCTTATGGCTCATGAATATGCACTTTAGCACTTTCTCTATTAGCATGTGTCCCACATATCCGTGAACTGTGTCAAACTTGTGTAACAGAATCCTAATGTGTTTTTCTTTATCAACATGCCAACCACATCTATATGGGAATAGTAGCACCCCTATGGTGCACCTCAAGTATCTCCCTACACTTTAAATACAATGAAAGAGAATAATAAAGCACCAACAAGTAGAGAAAATAAAAAATTGATAAATATTTTATGATTAAAACCTGCATAGAAAATAATAAGTAAATGCCGGTGATATGGACAATTATTAAAATGGAGAGATAAATTAGACATTTTATAAAATACAATATGTTGTTTCACACTCTGCACTTGAATTTTAGGGACAAAAAATAAAATAAAAAGTAGTAAAATATGATTGAATTTTAGGGACAAAAAATAAAATAAAAAAAAGTAGTAGAATATGATTGAATTTTAGGAGACCAAAAATAAAATAAAAAGAATTATATTGATGTGAAAAAAAATCAACTAAACAACAAATAAAAAAATATATAAAATAATTCAGTTTAGTTATTAACTATTAAATAGTTCACTACGGTTTAACCTTTTAAATTTTTATTTCAGTTCAGCTTTATATATATATATATATATATATATATATATATATATATATATATATATATATATATATTGATATATATATTGATAAGGTCTAATTGCTTTTCTTGACATCGTATATTATATATAATGGAGTGATTTACTTCTGGAATTGGCCAAAATAACCATATATGCCACTGCACATAATTGGTAATTTAAGTAGATTCCATGAAATGGACAAATTGATGGATAGCTGGTGATCACAATGGGTAGGTATGAGATTCTCGATTTACTATTGTAATGTCTTTATTCCCATCAAATAATATAAAAATGTAATATTTCTTTCAAAATATTATGCGCCAACACTTTTTAAAGAATGTCAAAGTAAACATTAAAATGTAAGAAACGGATATATAATAATATTAAATCTCAAGAAATTACAAGCAGTTTCAAAGTAGGACGAAGGTAACGTATCGTGGATGGATATTTGTGTGGTAACTTTTGTGGTTCAATTAAGTTTATAGAT
Source organism: Psophocarpus tetragonolobus (assembly GCA_037954015.1). Classification (NCBI taxonomy): domain Eukaryota; kingdom Viridiplantae; phylum Streptophyta; class Magnoliopsida; order Fabales; family Fabaceae; genus Psophocarpus; species Psophocarpus tetragonolobus. Next base: position 41,228,490 of record CM075688.1, on the reverse strand, counting down.
ATGATATAATGTATCAAAATTAACTTTCCACTTTTTTGCATGATGACTTATGAATTCTAATTTATATATATAAAAGATATAATCTCTTTAATTATTGTTTTTTTTCCTAATATTTTTGTACTTACACCTCATTTGTACGTTATTTTATCAATAATATTGATTGAGTTATAAAAAAAGTATTATTATAATTTATTTTAGATTTATTGTTATGAAGTTTCTTTTTAAAGAAATATATATTGTCAAGAAGTTATTTGTACAAGTATTTGCTGGTTACCAAAAATTATTGGATTTTTCATTGTATACCCGATGTCCACACTCGCCACATGCATTTACTCGTGTACAAGGACAAGATAATAAGTTATTAAGTAAACATAGTATGTTCACAATTAAAAAAAAAAAAAAAACATAGTATGAAAAATAAACTAGTATAATATTACGTATACTTTGTCCTAATTCAAGCATGATGGTAACTAGCATAACAATTCATAAAGTTTAGGTTTAACAAAAAATAAATATCACAACATTCTTAAGTGATATGGTGATATATTTAATAGAGTTTAATTGGTATACACTTCCAGTGTAAAGGATTTTTATACATTCAATAATGACTTTTAATTTATGTGATTTTTAAAGTACTAATGACTAAAGTCAACAAATTTACCATTAATAAAGGAATGGTTGTCTGATTGAATATCAGTGTAAAATTTTTTAAACTTACCGTATATACCAATTAAAATCTATTTAATATTGGTTTGTAAAAGAAATATTAAATTTTGTCAAGGTGGATATTTATTTTAATTATATCCTCTAAATAAGTTTTCAATTTTGTAAAATAATTATAATCATAAATTGTATACATTAAATTTAGATCCTAAACAGAGTTAAAATATTTATGTAAATATAAAAATACATAATTATATAACTATAAACATTTAAGTCATTTAAACGGTAATTAATAATTAGTATAAGATAATTCAATATTATTAGAAATTATTTTATACCTACATTGAGCTTGTGCGTGAGTTTCATAGAGAAAAAATAGGATTTAATTTCTTAAGTGAGATTTTGAAAATAAAATAAATTTATTAATTATAAAATTAATATTATATATATATATATATATATATATATATATATATATATATATATATATATATATACTATGCAATATATGTAGTTTAATATTTATGCATTATCACTTAAAGAATTTTATACTAGCTATCAATAACAATTATATTAGTAAATTTAACACAATTATCATGTATTAAATATTTTAATCGAACGCGAATACAAAACTTTTTACTCTCACAACATTTATTTATTATTTATTGAGTGAGTGAGTACCAGAGTACCTCACTTTTATACTTGTATAATTTTTTCAAATCTAAACTCATTTGGAATCCTAACCCAAGCTATGAATATATATTTATTTGTCTTTCATGAGGTAATTTCCATTTACGAGTGGGTTTTGGGTATTGTGGACTAATTAAGGTGGTTTAGATTCAAATGTTTTAGATTCCATTAACAATTCCCTACGTGAATAATTGGTTAGTTTTTCCACAGGATTCACACATAAACTCTAGTTGTCATTTAGTCTGGTTTATAACTTATAGTCTGGCTTTTTGATAAATGTGACATAAGTATATATCAGAATTTTTAGAAACTAATTACTAAATTAGAAAATTTTGACAGTTTACTAAAAGTTTTGTAATCTATCAAAACTATGGTATTGATTTAATGTAATATATATTTCTTCCAAACTACCTTGTCATAAAGCCTTGTAATCTTAATACTGTCAATATATCATATATGTTTTCCTTTTATATGTCTTGTTCTAAAAAAATGTATAAATATCATTACATAATAACAGAAACGGAAACATCCGGTGCATTAAACGGAGATATTTAACCGGAGTCCCCAAACCCTAGGTAGGAACTATAAAAGAGAAAAATTTTGATACGAGAAAAACACTTTCATGGCATGGAAAAAAGAAAAATTTTTATATATAATAAATTTGTTAATGGTATCTTTAAAACAGTGTAAATCAAAGATTTTAACTTTGAATGTAAAACTTTTATATCTGATGTTAAACTCTTTTGAATTTCCCTCCACACTTTTTTAAGGGTTGAAAACTTTTATATCTTTTTCGTAATTAAACAATTCTCTCTGCCTTTTCTGGCTTGTGTCATTTGTGTTGGAATGCTTCCGTAAACATAGTTCTTCCAATCATTTCCCTCCTCTCTCTCTCTCTGACATCTAAGCATTTCTCTCTCTCTGCCACGTGTCTATCTCTTTCTTCCTCTCTCATTTTCTTCTACTCCTCCCGCGCTTTCTCTTCTACATTTCCTTTCTCTCCCCCTAACACAGCTTCTTCTCAGATTCGTCTTTCTCCTCTCTTTTCCACTTTCAATTATCATTTACGTTTAAGAGGTACATTGAAATAATTTTCATCACACGTGCATTTCAATTCGGTCGTTTTCTTAGTTAACATTGTTTGCATGCGATGATTTTGATATTCGAACAGGGGAGAGAGAAGACGAGTACGTAGAAGGCGTAGTAGGGGTAGTAGCTAGGAAGCAGCGTCGCGGTGGTCGACAGCGATGTCGAGTCTGGAGGCGGCACCGCAGACGCTGACACGACGCCCGTCAAGAAGCGCCGCCACGACCTTCTCGACCGAGGTTTTCGACAACGAAGTCGTTCCGTCGTCACTCGCCTCCATCTCGCCGATTCTCCGAGTCGCCAACGAAATCGAAAATGAACGCCCTAGGGTTGCTTATCTATGTATGTTATACACGTTTTGTTCCTTCTTTACCAGAAAATTATATATCAAAGCTTTTAATATTTGTACAACGCTGAAATTCGTTTGTTCGTTGTTGGAAGGTCGCTTCTATGCTTTCGAGAAGGCGCACCGGTTGGATCAGAGCTCCAGCGGACGCGGTGTAAGGCAGTTTAAGACGCTGTTGCTGCAGCGATTGGAGAGGGTACGTAACTAACTCTTTTCCTCTCCCACAGGATTTGCCTCACGCATACCTCATTCTGAAAAACTAATTCAAGTTTATGGCAGTGCTTAAAAAATTGCTAAGTCATTATATTTTTATTATAATTGGCTATATAGTACTATTTAATTCCTACTATTAAGTTTTTTTATTAATCACCGCAGCCATTTTTTTAACCCTCTTAAAACATATTTCTTAGTATGACTTAAATAGCTTTTTTAATAAATAATGATGCTTATTTCATGTTGACCAGGAGAGATTTTGACGTGAGATTAATAAGAAACAATTGTCTAAATAAATAATTATAACTTAAATTAAAAACATGTTAACCAAACTCATGGGAATGCACCAATAAAAATACTCTTATTTCATATAGTCAAGTATTTTTCTTTATCCAGACTCTTTGTTGTTTTTTCCCTGTAATTTTTATAGAAAAATCATTATTCCTTTATAGTTTACTAAGATCGAATAAGACACTTCGTGTCCTATCGATTATAAAATAATTAAATATTTTGAAATAGTAACATATTTATTTATATTGGTTATATATATTTAGAGGTTAATTTTTATTTTTTAATTTTTAAACCATAGTTATTAAAAAATAAAATTAAAAATCAAATATGTAACACCGGTATATGTTATAGATATTATGAAAATTTATTAAATAAATAATTAATAAAAAATAGAAGACCTGAGTTAGCTAATAAATATTCTTTCACAACCTGTCTTTAAGGTAAATTTTACCTTTCAATATATTACTTAGAAAAAGAAGTAAAATTACTTTGTCACAGGCACAGGTAAAATGTTAGCTTGCTCTTCTCACTCAAGCAAGTGTAGTTAGGTTTTGTATTTCTTCCTTTTATTCTAAGAGACTCTGATCTTCAGTGTCGTCACAGTCAGATAGAAAGGAGGACAGTCCGAAAGTGTTCTGACCATAACAGCCAATTTTTTCATATATTTCTTTATATAATCTTTCCTTTTCAAAATGTTTGACGTATTATGAGTGCCGCACTGACGTGGACGTATTACCCAAGTAACCAAACCACAGAAGGTCCAAAGCTGCAAAATTGATCTGATTATTAATGTTTTATTTTTCACGTTAATAAAAAGGAGTTGGGGAAGAGTTGCACTTTGATTCCTCTCTTATTTCAACGTCTAATAATGATTTGTGGAACTCTAGGACAATGGAACCAGTCTTGCTGCTCGTGTGAAGAAGACAGATGCAAGGGAAATCCAGGCTTATTATCAGCAATACTATGAACATTATGTCAGAGCTCTTGACCAAGGAGAGCAGGCAGACAGGTACACACTTTTACGCTGTATACCTTTACCTTTGTTAAGATGAGGAGGACTAAGGACATTTGACATCTCCTTCCATTCTTCCAATTATTCCATGCTTAACTAATTCCTCTACATGTGCCCTTTAAAAAAAATAATAAATAAATTAGAGCACAACTCGGGAAAGCTTACCAGACTGCGGGAGTGCTTTTTGAAGTTCTTTGTGCTGTTAATAAGACTGAGAAGGTCGAAGAAGTAGCTCCTGAGGTTAGTATACGTACAATATTTTCATTTTCATCTTCATGTTAAAAAGAAAAAGGTAGCTTGCTGCATAATTTTCTTTAAGCATTCATAGTTTGAAGGGGTAAATGACAGCCTTAACTTTTCTGCATTCAGATCATTGCGGCAGCAAGAGATGTCCAGGAAAAGACGGAGATATATGCACCTTTCAATATTCTTCCGTTGGACTCTGCAGGGGCTTCTCAGCCTATTATGCAACTTGAAGAGGTACCCCTTATGGCACGTTGATGTTGAGAGTTTATGTTCTGTTTGGCTTTGCACTGAGTTTCTTGGCCATTTTTCCATGTCGTAGATTAAGGCAGCTGTTTCTGCGCTCTGGAATACCCGTGGCCTGAATTGGCCAAGTTTATTTGAACAACAAAGGCAGAGATCTGGAGATTTGGATCTGCTTGATTGGCTTAGAGCAATGTTTGGGTTTCAGGCATGTCTTCTCCTCTCAAATAAAAAAGGATAGAAGAATGATAAAGATTAACTTCTTCTTTTGTATAGCCCCCACAAATTGTTAATCTATTTGATTTATTTTGGCTCAGAGGGACAATATCAGGAACCAGAGAGAGCATCTGATTCTGCTTCTTGCTAACTCTCACATAAGGCTAAACCCCAAACCTGAGCCTCTTAATAAGGCATGTAGCTATAACTCACATCCTCCTGTACTTGGCAAAACATTTATAAGCTAAACCAGAAGAAATAAAGAGAATTCCCATCAAAATATCATATATCAGGGTAACCTGTTTTGCTTTTGAACCATAGTTAAATTTCATTGTTTTTTAATATTCTCTAAACAACTGCAGCTTGATGATCGTGCCGTGGATGCAGTGATGAATAGTCTCTTTAAGAATTACAAAACATGGTGCAAATTTTTGGGAAGAAAACATAGTTTACGGTACGATATAACAATTTTCTCCATCACCAAACAATTGCTCTTCCTTTTCCCGTCACATTTTTAAGAATAAATCTGAAAATATTTATGCTAAAAGTAACTATGGTATTCTTTCATGTAGATTTCCTCAAGGTCAGCAAGACATACAACAAAGGAAGTTACTTTATATGAGCTTATATCTTCTCATATGGGGTGAAGCATCCAATGTTCGCTTCATGCCAGAGTGCCTATGCTACATATTTCATAATGTAAGTACATGTTTTTCATATGTTTGGCAACATCTTGTGTCAGAATATGTTTGCAGTGAATTTTAATGATATCTTGTGCCAGAATATGTTTGCACAGATTTTGCAGAGTATTGTAACGTTTTAATTTTATTTTTGTCAGCTATTTTTCTGCATGTATTAATAATAATCAACTATAACTTCAGATGGCATATGAACTTCATGGTTTATTAGCTGGAAATGTCAGCATTGTTACTGGTGAAAACATCAAACCTTCTTATGGTGGTGAAGATGAGGCGTTCTTGCGCAAGGTTATAACTCCCATATACCGAGTAATTGAAAAGGTATGTTTTCTCATATTGAAATCATCAACTTACTTCAGGTACCTTTCTTCTCAATGATGAATTATTATCATGCTAATTAATACAGGAAGCCAAGAAGAGCCGACATGGAGCAGCTCCTCACTCAGCCTGGTCCAACTATGATGATCTAAATGAGTATTTCTGGTTTGTTTCCTTTATGTTTTTATTTCGTATTGAAACTGACTTCCTTTGGCTTGTTTCATCTTTCAGTTATTGACAATTTGTTATTTTAACTTCCGTTGCATTCGGTTTCAGGTCACCTGATTGCTTTTCTCTTGGATGGCCTATGCGTGATGATGGTGATTTTTTTAGATCAACATTTAATTTGACACAGGTATTTTTATTCTCATGGGAGTGGCGTAAACTACTTATTTGGTCCAATGCTTACATAAATTCCATATCAGGGGAGAAAGGGTGCTCAGCAAACATCTGAAAGAACTGGCAAATCAAATTTTGTTGAGACCCGGTCATTCTGGAACATCTTCCGCAGTTTTGATCGTCTTTGGACCTTCTATCTATTGGGTTTGCAGGTATTGGTTTTCAACACAAGGAAGTGCTTATGTTATTATTTCCCTTGATTGTTTCCCTGACAAGACCAGAACATTCTTACAATAGGTGATGTTCATTATTGCCTGGGGAGGGATTTCAGTGTTGGATATCTTTCAGAAAGATGTCTTATATAAGCTCTCTAGCATATTCATTACAGCAGCCATTCTGCGGTTACTTCAAAGTATGATACATTGACATAAGTTACTTTGTATATGTAAAATTGTAATTTATAAAGCTACATGCGCTTACTTCATTTGTTCCTTTCTATTTTGATTTAGGTATCTTGGACCTGGCTTTGAACTTTCCAGGCTATCATCGTTGGAGATTCGCTGATGTGCTACGAAATATTCTCAAAGTCATTATTAGTCTTTTTTGGGTTATTATTCTTCCACTCCTCTACGTGCATTCCTTCAAGGGTGCCCCTGAATTTATGAAGAAACTTCTTTCCTTTCTTCATAAAATAAAGGGGATTCCACCATTGTATATGTTTGCAGTTGCAGTTTATCTGCTTCCAAATTTACTAGCAGCTATTCTCTTTCTTTTCCCAATGCTTAGGCGTTGGATTGAAAACTCAGACTGGTACTTAGTCAGGCTTCTCTTATGGTGGTCACAGGTACTTGAGTTGCTTATTTGATTCACTTGTGCATTTAACTATTTCTCTTCATTATAAGTTGTAATTATTCTATTGCCTTGATGCTTATTTCAGTGTACCTTATTTTTTAATGTGAAATTAATGCATATATCAACCAGATTACAGAAATCAGTAGGAAGCAATTTTTTTGTCAACTTTATTCTGTTGGAAAACTCTGATCTCTGTCACGTGAAGAGCATACAGATAATTGTTTAAAGCTATTAGTTAGTGCATCAATACATACACACACGTAGGCACGTACACATGCACATTCCATAACTGGCATAACTGGTAGGAACTGATGCTGAAGCACTTAGTTCTGAAGTATTTTGACTCTACATGCCTCAGTCAAATGTTATGTTATTATTTTTAGTAATATTAGTTTTTCTTAACTATAAGAATCAAACCTTTCCCCACCTCACTCCTATATTTGAGCAACTTCTAGTTACCCTAAATCTTTCCACTTCTGTACATTTTTCTGCAATTTATTTTTCGTAAAAATGTTAAGTAGGAATTTTTATATTCCTTAAGCAAAACTTGAGCCATAAAATTGATATTTTGTTAATGACCACAATTTTGTAGACTCGTAAGGTTACGTAATTTCTATGACCTACCAAGGCATTCAAGTTTTTATAGCCCTAATATTATTTTTGGTGAAACTGTGGTTTAAACTCCTACTTTTTACCGAATGGGTAACCACCAAACAAGTCAACTGCTACATAACTTTTGCTTCCGAACCACTCTTCTTTGGGTGTTAAAAAATGCATGGACAATGAGTTGGCGACTTTTAATCTGTCATAAGCGGATAAGCCTATCTATACTGATGAAAAATATCTCTTAAATAACATTGAACCTTGCTTATAAAAAAAACATTGAACCTTTTAGAATCATTTGTGTAATTTTCTAACACGGATAATGACCATGCAGCCACGAGTCTACGTCGGAAGAGGAATGCACGAGAGTCAATTTGCTCTTCTGAAGTGAGTTTTGCAGAATACTATTTTATTGAAGTTACTTAAGGTTTGTGGTTTCCTGTTATTCGTTTGAAATTTTATTTCATCATCTCTATTTCTTTTTTAAATTTCAGATACACTCTTTTTTGGGTGATTCTTTTGGCTGCTAAGTTTTCATTCAGCTTTTTCGTGCAGGTAATTATTACAAGGGCTATAGTTGTTATTTTCTGAATACTGTCTTGTGAATTTGTTGGGCCTCTTTTAACTGTGTTCTCTTTCTTCAGATCAAACCTCTAGTTCGGCCAACTAAGGACATAATGAGCATTGAGCATGTTGATTTTGGATGGCATGAGTTTTTCCCGAAAAGTAGTCTTCTTCACATTTTTTAGTCAATTTTAACTTTCTATTAATTTTATTGGTATGATATTTTTCTGGTCTTTGCAGCTCAAAATAACTTTGGTGCAGTTATTGCACTCTGGCTCCCTGTACTTATGGTGTGTGTGTTATATTTCGTAGCTATATTTACATATATTAATCTTTTTATTTGTATGGGATAAATTTTTTCATTGTAAACATCTCAGGTTACATTTTAAATGCAGATTTATTTCATGGACACTCAAATTTGGTATTCCATCTTCTCAACTATTTGCGGTGGTGTTATTGGAGCCTTTGATCGTCTTGGAGAGGTCATTGCCAATTTTGTATTATTTTTACATAAGCAGAAAATTTGGGAATTAACTATTTTATTGATTTTCTTCACTTTTAAAAATATGTATGCATACAAAAAATGAACCTATTTAATGAAGAGATATACGAGACCCTTTTGGACACATAAAGCACTATATATATGGTCATTTTCGTGTGTTTCTTCCCGCTCGCAACTTTTTTTTTCATAAACAAGCGATATTTTAGAGTTTTAGAATCTATTTAATGTTTTTTCACAAATATATCCTTATTTAAAACCTGATTGATTGAACATCAATACATTAAATAAAAATATTTTAGTCAAAATATAACAATTTATAATTGTATTAGATATTTCTTAATATAAGTGCAATAATCTTAAACATTCAAAGATATAGAAACAAGGAAATATTCTTTTTCTACAAAATATTGAAGTTTCCAAAGATTACATACACTAGAATTTCCCTTTTCATTCTATGGAAGAAATTGAGATTGGAAAACTCATGAAACCATAGAGACGTAACGTCCCCAAAACAAACCAACTATTAATGTTGTTATTCATTTTCTTACACAGATACGCACGCTGACCATGCTAAGATCGCGGTTCCAGTCATTGCCTGGTGCATTCAACACATACTTGGTTCCTACTGACAATAAGCGGAAAAAGGGATTCTCGTTCTCGAAGCGATTTGCTGAGGTTTCTGTCACATTTTAATTAGCTGCTAACTAGAGTAAGCTAAATATAATTATTATCTTCACTTCTGTTTCTGTGTTTTGTATAGATTTCTGCAAGCAGAAGAAGTGAAGCTGCTAAATTTGCTCAATTATGGAATGAAGTTATCTGCAGTTTCCGTGAGGAAGACATCCTCAGTGATAGGAAAGGCCTCAGAGACAAACTTTTTAGTTGTTTTTATTCTCCTAAATCCTAGCTTCATTCTTTCTCTTTCATCTTTTAGTTTGTGACCCTTCACCTACTAAGGACTAAACTATGATTGCATCACTCCAGGGAGATGGATCTTTTGATGGTTCCATACTCATCAGATCCTAGCTTAAAAGTAATCCAGTGGCCACCATTTCTGCTTGCAAGCAAGGTCTGTATAATTTAATTTTTAATATGCTTGTGTTTCTTACTAGTTCATTTAATTGGCATGCTAACTACCTCTGCAGATTCCTATAGCACTGGATATGGCTGCTCAATTTCGAGGAAAGGACTCTGATCTTTGGAAGCGAATATGTGCAGATGAATATATGAAGTGTGCTGTGATTGAGTCGTATGAATCTTTTAAAAATATACTGAATGCTTTGGCAGTAGGAGAAGCTGAAAAAAGGTAGCTTTCAGTATCCTTTCCTGTTGATGTTGTTCATTATACTAGAGGCATTATCAATGTTAAGATTATAAATAATCCTAGCCATGCTTTTTGGGTAGCAAAACTATGATCCACTCCTATTAGCATTATCTAGCTTTCTTTTCTGAGTTATTTTTTATTTTTATTTTTAAGAAGACTCCAAATTGGGCTCTTGCTGTTTCTATTCCCTGAAAAGCCATTAGCTTTGTTTGATGTGCATGTACTTTTCATTTAGTTGTCGATTTATATTTTAAATGTCTGTCTGAATTTTTTAACTCAAAGTAAATAAAGGAACGTATGTTTTTTTTATAAGCCAAATAAAGGAACATATGGTTAACTTCATTAATTCAAAATTAAATATTATAGTCATCCACTCAAAATTGAATATGTTTTCAAAATTGAAGTTATAGACTTCCCTTTCAATTGAGTTATAGACATTTCATTAAAATCATGTCATTACTTCTGAATTGATTGTGATGGAACAGGACAATCTCTGTCATTGTTAAGGAAGTTGAAAACAGCATCTCTAAGAATACACTTCTTGCAAATTTCCGAATGGGGTTTTTGCCTTCCCTTTGTAAGAAGTTTGTGGAACTTGTGGAAATCTTGGTGGGTTATTTAAAGGACAATTAATCAATATGTAACCATTGGAGTATTAAATGGTTTCTTGTCTCTAACTTCCCTATTTGAAAGCTTACACATTCCTTTCTGATTACAGAAAGATGCTGATCCATCGAAGCATGGTAGAGTGGTGGTCTTGTTGCAAGACATGTTAGAAGTTTTTACGCGTGATATGGTGGTAAATGAGATCAGGTTGGGTAACTTAACGTCACTGAATTTGGAACATAATAATTCTTTTGTCTTTTCCATTCAAACTAATAATGTGTGATTTTCATCAGTGAATTGGCAGAACTTAATCTTAGTAGTAAGGACACAGGAAGACAACTTTTTGCTGGAACAGATGAAAAACCGGCTGTCTTATTTCCTCCGGAGGTTACAGCACAATGGGAAGAACAGGTAATTATAATTATTATAACTAATATTAATATTATTATTTTATTAACTACAGTTTACATTATTATTAACTCTCTAGATACTCCTGTAACTTACGATAATTATGGATGTTTCAGATTAGACGTCTTCATTTACTTTTGACGGTGACAGAATCTGCCATTGAGGTTCCTACAAACCTTGAAGCACGCAGAAGGATTGCATTCTTTACCAATTCGTTGTTCATGGATATGCCACGTGCTCCGCGAGTTCGTAAAATGCTTTCATTTAGGTTAGTTGAAGACTGAACTATGGTGAAATGCGTAAATGAGAAGGCGCTATGAATTACATTTAAGAGCGATTTCCCTAGGAAAATAACAAGTCACTACTCACTAAATACTATACATGAATTTTTCTATTCAAACTATCTATACATTAATTCCCTAGCAATAGAAAACGTTACCAACCAGGTCTGGATCTCTCATGCTTGTTTTTGGTACAGAACTTTGTGGCCATGAAGATACATGCAAATGTCATGTTTTGTATAATAAACTGCAGGAACATCATCCTATTGTGGATATTGAACTAATTTATAATTAGTTTAATTTTTACACTGATATTGAATCAAAACTCTTTATTTATGGAAAGAGAGTTGACTTCATTAATTAATACTTTAAAAGTTATATAAATAAAAAATTAGGATTGAATGTCAGTGTAAAAGTCCTTTCCACTCATAGTATATATTAATTAAACTTATTTATAATAAAAGTTGCATAAGAAAACACTCAAATCTTACGTAGTTGTCTTAAAAAAAATAATATATAATCTATCGTGGTTAAAGATAATTTCAAAATATAGAATATTTTCGTCTCATGAGGTGGCTTTTGTGGTTGGGTTACACATATAACCCACAATTCTCAGATATTAAAAGTGTAAATAAAAGAGAAATAGAGTAAATTTAAGAAGCGTTTGGTTTGAGAAGAATAAAGAAAAAATAGGAAAAGAATTAAAAGCATGAATAATTTATTTCATTGTTGAGAGAAATGCTGTTGAAAATATTGTCTCTTCTTTAAGGAAATATTTAAGAAAATAAAATCAAGTGGAACTCACAATTGTTTTTTTCATCTCTCCCCCTTTATTTCTGTACAAGGATGTCTCTTATCTCCCTTTTATTTCTCCTCCCCCAGTTTCCATGGTACCAAACACTGCCAATTTCTTAATTATTACACACAAATTGTCTTTTCTTTTCGGGTTTATTTTAATTATTTAATACTTCTAATGCAATTAGTTATGCATTGATATTGAATCTGAAATCGTCTTGTGCTTATAAATAACATTTTTCTTTTTGTTTGCAGTGTCCTAACTCCATACTACAGTGAAGAGACTGTCTATTCGAAGAATGACCTTGAGGTTGAAAATGAAGATGGTGTGTCAATCATATATTATCTGCAAAAGATCTATCCTGGTCTGTAATAACTAACACTACATATCTCAAAGACTTTGTCTGGTTGAGAGGAAAGAAATAAAGTGGATGGAAATAAAAGAAAAATAATATCAAATGTTGTGTTTTAAAATAGTACGTTTCACTACTTAAAAATTCTTTCTTCACAAATTCTTATAAATCAAACAACCTTCTCTTATTTCCATCTTTTCATTTTTATTTCCATCTTTCATTCCAAACAAAGCCTGATTGTAATTTTCTAGTAGAAAAAGGACTGGCTAAATTGTAGTAATTTACCAGATGAGTGGAATAACTTCTTGGAACGGCTTGATTGTAAGAAAGATAGCGAGGTATGGGAGAAAGATGAACACATATTGCAGCTACGTCACTGGGCCTCATTACGAGGACAAACTCTTAGCAGGACAGGTAACAGTGACTTCTACCCTCTCCATCCCCAAAGACGGTGTTTGGTAGATTAATAATTTTCCTCTCGTGCTTATACATTAATGCAGTTAGGGGAATGATGTACTACCGGCGGGCTATAAAGCTTCAGGCTTTTCTTGATATGGCAAATGAAAAGGGTAAATATAATTTCCTTTTATTCGGTACTATTTAGCTTAGTCTAGTTGCTCCTGTGGCAAATGGCAGGCATGTGATCTATAGCTTTTTCAAATCCTTGGCCATGGTTTATGCTCAACTGCCACTTATATGAAAGTCATTACATATTTATATACTTCATGTTGATTGTCAAGTGTAGTTATCTACCAATAATAGATGATTGTATGATTTTCTGTTGTCTTGTGGGCAGAGATACTTGATGGCTATAAAGCTGTTACTGTCCCGTCTGAGGAAGATAAAAAGAGCCATAGATCCTTATATGCCAGTTTAGAGGCCGTTGCTGACATGAAATTCACATACGTCGCTACCTGTCAGAACTATGGGAACCAGAAGCGAAGTGGGGATCGTCGTGCAACAGACATCCTGAATTTGATGGTTAAGTATGTTCTCTAATTGATGACTTGAACTTAGTTCAAATGCAATATATATTTGCCTTAGTTTCTGAAATTCACTTGGATTTAAGAATATAACGTCTGGTTCTTCATTTGTAGCAATCCCTCACTTCGTGTGGCTTATATTGATGAAGTCGAAGAAAGAGAAGGAGGAAAAGTACAGAAAGTTTATTACTCTGTACTGGTCAAAGCTGTGGACAATCTTGATCAAGTAAATCCATATTGATATGAGAAAGTAAGTTAATCAGCTCATAGTTCACATAGAACTTATGATTTTATTATTTTCTCTGAAGGAAATATTTCGTATAAAACTGCCGGGTCCAGCAAAGCTAGGAGAAGGGAAGCCTGAAAATCAAAATCATGCCCTCATCTTTACGAGAGGCGAAGCTCTTCAGACTATTGACATGAACCAGGTAAAACATTATAAACATTTTTTAAGTGAAAAAACATTATAAACTTTGACCTATTCAAATGCTGTATTGCGCATGTCTTCTAGGATAATTACTTGGAAGAAGCTTTAAAAATGCGCAATCTTTTGGAAGAGTTTAATGAAGATCATGGGGTGCGACGACCAACAATATTAGGTGTTCGTGAGCACATTTTTACTGGCAGGTCTGATGAATTTGATCCACATACAGTGAGCACTATGTCATGTTAAGTTACCATATTACTAACTCTATCACTTGCTACAGTGTCTCTTCCTTGGCTTGGTTTATGTCAAATCAAGAAACAAGCTTTGTTACAATTGGTCAAAGAGTTCTAGCAAGACCACTGAAGTAAGTTTTCCTCTAGTGATTTCATGACATGGTGGCTTGTAAGTACTTGTTTCACTTCTAGGATAAATCAGCAACCTCTACTTAAAGCGGTGATTTTATTTAAGAGAGACATTTGTGTAATATATATAAAAAGCTACCCTCAAAGGTTAACGTATTATTCAAATGATACTTATCTGAGTTTGCATATTTCTTCTTTTTTTCCCTCTTACTCGCTGTTCTTGTGGGTTTCATCTCCCACGTTGTTTGAATTTTTGTAGACAATAATTTGTGAACTCTCAAAGTTTCCCTTTAGCATCTTTCCTGCTACTGTTGCAACTTGCTAGAAATAATTTATTAGAGTGGATATAATACCGATTACACATTTTCTGCCTTTTGATGGATATTTTCAATTATAGGGTGCGATTCCACTACGGTCATCCCGATGTTTTTGATAGAATTTTCCACATAACTCGAGGAGGAATTAGCAAGGCTTCTAGTGGCATCAATCTGAGCGAAGATATTTTTGCTGGTACCATTTTTGAAACATCTTGCTTTGCACTAACATTTGATATTTCTTCTTCTACATCATTTTGACACATTGCATCGTATGCTTTTTTTTGTAAGTTGCATCATATGCCTTTGCCTGTGCAGGATTCAACTCAATACTAAGACGTGGAAATATTACTCATCATGAATATATCCAATGCGGAAAGGGTAGAGATGTTGGGCTCAATCAAATTTCACTTTTTGAAGCAAAAGTGGCTTGTGGTAACGGAGAGCAGACATTGAGCAGAGATATATACAGGCTGGGGCATCGTTTTGACTTCTTCCGCATGCTATCATGTTATTTCACGACCATTGGATTTTATATAAGCTCAGTGGTAATGGTTAATGCGTTGGATTTTATAAAAGTACCTTTTTACTAATGCAATTATATGTATTTTTATTATTATTTTGCTCAAAACTGTCATTAAGATTGAACCAACACTAAAATTACTGTGTATCTAAAAACAAATCAATCCCAATATGATTAATGTATGTGGATACTATTGTATTATCACTTGAACACTAAACCATATATGTTTTTTCCCCACGAAACAAGAACCTAATTGAGTATTGTTACAGTGAGAACTGACAATTTCTTAAGGGAAGCTATATAATTTGTCTCAACTATTGCCTATCAAAAAATTTTTTCTCAACTATATATCTATTTAAATGCCATTTTTTTTTTATTTTGTTAATTCAGCATATGAAAGTAAATCTTTCTTTTGCTGATTCACAGATTGTGGTCCTCACATGTTATGCATTCCTATATGGCAAATTGTACCTGTCTTTGAGTGGATTTGAGGCTGCAATAGTAAAGTTGGCTAGGAGAACAGGAGATGATGCACTAAAGGCAGCATTAACTTCACAATCCCTTATTCAACTAGGACTTCTAATGACTTTGCCCATGTTCATGGAAATTGGACTAGAGAGAGGGTTCAGAACTGCTATAGGTGAGCTCATAATAATGCAGTTGCAGCTAGCACCTGTTTTCTTCACTTTCTCCCTAGGGACAAAGCTGCACTATTTTGGGCGCACGCTTCTGCATGGAGGGGCAAAGTACAGAGCAACTGGGCGTGGTTTTGTTGTTCGGCATGAAAAGTTTGCTGAAAATTACAGGATGTACTCTAGGAGTCACTTTGTAAAAGGCATTGAGCTCACCATATTGCTCATATGTTATAAGATTTATGGAGCAGCAACACCTGATTCAACAACATATGCCCTTCTCTCATGGTCAATGTGGTTTTTGGTCTGTTCCTTTTTGTTTTCTCCTTTCCTTTTCAATCCATCAGGGTTTGAATGGCAGAAGATAGTTGAGGACTGGGATGATTGGCAAAAGTGGATAAGTAGTCGAGGTGGTATTGGTGTTCCTGCAAATAAGAGTTGGGAGTCATGGTGGAATGAGGAACAGGAGCATATGCAGCACACTGGGTTTCTGGGGCGGTTATGTGAGATTATTCTTGACCTGCGTTTCTTTGTCTATCAGTATGGAATTGTGTATCATCTCAATGTAGCCAGAGGTGACAAGAGCATCTTGGTAATTACGCTTGCTAATTTGATTTCGTTTAATGTTTTCATGTCACACTGTGGAAACTGCACAACAGGATTCAACTTATTTAATACCAATGTCCATACTACTAACTCCAGTAATTGAAAATGAGGAAGTGCTGTTAACAGGGATGAAACACCAATCCCTTGGATATAGGAGAATTTAGTTCTTTTCCAAATACCATGATCTCATTAAAGATCACCACCTTCACTCCCCTCCCCAAAAAATATATAAAAGAAAAGAAGTAACAGAAATGATAGTACATACAGAGAAAAGTTTCCTGACATACATTTTATCTACAGGTTTATGCTCTGTCCTGGATAGTGATACTAGCTGTCATGGTTATCCTTAAGGTTCGTATTAAGTGATAAAAACGTTGGTCCTTTCTGGTTGTGCTTGATAATCATCTATTAATTAGTGGCATCTGAAACTTCAGATTGTATCCATGGGTAGAAAGCAGTTCAGCGCAGATTTCCAGTTGATGTTTCGTCTTCTCAAATTGTTTCTGTTCATTGGAGCCATTGTTGTTCTAGCCTTAATGTTTACTCTACTGAGTCTCACAGTTGGAGACATCTTTGCGAGCCTCCTTGCCTTTTTGCCAACAGCATGGGCACTTATCCAGGTACGTGTTTAGTGGTCAGTGCCTCTTGCTTTGGTTTTCTTGTCTCATTCAATCATGCCGAATATTCACTAGACTTATGTCTCATACACATACCATATGTTGGAAACTTCGTAAAATTGTCGTGGTACTGTTCAGCAGTCACCACTCACCATCTTCTGGCTTAATCATTATTTTTTGTTTGTTTCATCGTTCTGACTCGAGTATCATGGTCCCTCATCATGGTATGTCTAATTCAATTAAATGCCATTCTCTAAAATATTAAATTACATGTCATTTAAAAGATACAAGAATCAAGTAACCCGTGTGTCTTTCTCATTCGTGGAATTAGATAAGTTTCTCTCATGATTGATACAGTGAGTGTAAAATCACTTCTATGAGTTCCATCTGATTGGTGTGGCATTACATATGTGTGCAGATAGGACAAGCATGCAGACCATTCGTGAAGGCAATTGGAATGTGGGGGTCTGTCAAAGCTTTAGCAAGGGGCTACGAATACTTGATGGGTGTGGTTATTTTTGCACCAGTGGCCATATTGGCTTGGTTCCCATTTGTTTCTGAATTCCAAACTAGGCTGCTGTTCAACCAAGCATTCAGCCGAGGACTTCAAATCCAGCGCATTTTGGCTGGTGGCAAGAAGAATAAATAGGACTAAATAAAGTATCAAACCCTCTGCAGCTATTTATACAGTTACAGACACATGTTGAGATAAAAGTTCAGGCGCACAAGAGAAATTTCAAGGCAAAATTTGTCATTAAGAACTTACTGCATATGGACTGTGTATGCATATCAGTACACTATCACCAGTCCTAATTCTGGCTCGTGTTTGTTAGTGGAAGAATTCTTCGAGTCAGTGTTGATAAAATCTTTTATACGGACGAGAGAATTATATCCAAATTCCGCAATACTAAAGTTTGTATAGGAAAATGATGATCGTATATATGGAAATTTTACACCTCAGTCCATCCAACCCCACATGATTAATTACATGTATAAATATAGGTTAATCATGTCTTAAATTAATTACATGTATAAATATAGGTTAATCATCTCTTAAAAGTAAATAAGCGTGATTGTATATAAATAAGTGATATATAGTTAAAAGTGTTTATCAGGTTATTGAAATGTTTAATGATTAATTTTGTCTCACAAGTGATTAATAGTGTGATGCTGTTAGTTACTGACTCATACGAGGTTAATTGTATCAATAATTGATTATTGATGTGACTAATAGTATCACGAAGTCTTTGAAAAACTAATAGTGACTAATTTCAATATTGCTTAATGGTGTTATGAAGTCATTAAAATTTTTAAGCCTAATAACTAACATATTGTGTTCATATAGAATTATTTTAAGTAATAAACTAAGAGAAAAAAGATTGTGCAATGTTCATGTAAAAAAATTTATTTTGATATTTAATTATAATATTTTATTTATGATAAGTTTATTTATTTTATTAATTAATATTTTAAAAGATAAATAAAGAATTATAATTAATTGTTAATATAAAATGTTTTTACATTTTTCATGTATACTAATTAATCCCGTAATATAAAAAGTTATATCCTCAAATGAAAGTGGACCATTCAATGCTAGTAAATGAACTTAGAGAAATGGGGATGAACTCATGCAAAGCTTAGGCCGATGATGGGATGGGGAGGGGGATGATTGTTGTCCATTATACTGCAAAACAATAAATGTAAATCTTGTCGAGGCGTGCTAAGTGTGGTCTTAAAAGACAGAATATTATGCAAGTCTATTCAATAGGAACCTTTGAAAGCCAAGGATCAAAGGCATTGTGGTTGTTCTGTAATCAGGAACCAATATAGTTGTTAAATGATTTAATGACTGACCCAATTAATAAAATTAAAATAATTTAAACACACAGTTAAATCAATTAAACAGATTTTAATAAAATTAAAGTCAACTAGCAATTTTTCAGTAAGCTTCCGTGAGAGTAAAGAAAAGTTCAAAAAGAATTTCACAAACAGTTATGAAGACTTGTTAATATGGGATAAATGGATGGATTTGCACCTACAACATAACATATCATGAAACTCAAATTTATAAGTGGAAGGTTTTTTTCACTTGTTAGTCTTTTTACCAAGTTTTATTATAACTTAGAAGGTAAACACCTCTTGCAAATTTATTATAGGCAATGTGAGACTTTACTTCTTTATAATATTATAAAGTTTTTTAAAGCAACAAATTATCTACATATTACAAAAGGCAAAAAAAAAATTGAAAAGAAAAATTCTTAGGTTTCGCATGAGATGTAATGCATAGGATCTAGTGTAGTATATGAACCTGATTTAGATGGGCAGGACTTAACACAATGTAGTTTGTGTAGGAAACTATATGAACTAAGAACACTTGATATGTGATAGTGATCTACTAATGATAATACACTTACCATTATTGTTTGTATTACTCTTTTAGGCCATTGGTGTGCTTGATATTTATGAGTACTATAAAGATTTGCCAAGATTTTATGTAAACAGTCCACTAAACATTCATATAAGTTATTTCATCAAGTGTATTCTACAAATCATACACAACAACTACTACTATATTAGGTTTTGATCATTGTAAGTTAATATAAATTAATTCAATAATAAATTATTTAAATTTAATTTATAAAATAAATTATTAAATGTTATAACTTTATTAAGAGTTACTCTATAAATAAGTTAGCATTTTCTTGTAAATTGTATTTTTATCTTTTAAATTTGCATAAAATGTATTATCTATATCTTTTTATTTTTATAACTATATTACTTATCATATATTTTGGCTAAATTATAATTCGTGCCCCTCAATTTATTCAATTGCTAAATTTTTTTCCTCCTATTTTTAATTGTTCACATGTTGTCAAACTATTAACGTTTACTTTCCACGTGACTTATTAAATGACTTTCAACATTGACACATGGGTAAAAAACTTATTTTTTGGGTAAAAATAGGAGAAAAAATTCTTTTTTTTTATTTTAAAAAACATTAGACTTTCGAATCTATTTTTCTCCTTTAAAACTAAAAGTTTCAAGTTTTTTATCCATATGTCAACATGCGAAGTCATTTAATCAAATCATATGAGAAGTCAACATTAATAGTTTAACAATTAATAACTATCTTCTAACGGATGATTCAAATGTCATCAAATTATAAAAAAGGGAACAGGATGTGAGCAATTAAAAATAGAGGGATAAAATATCATCAATTGAATAAATTGAGAGACACATATTATAATTTAGCTATTTTAATATTTTTAGCAATATTTTTGCTTAAAATTATAATTATATAGTATCATACAATACAATTATATTAATTAATATTATAACACCCTAAGAAATTCTAATATAAATAATATTACTACCCACCATTAAAAAGCATTTCCAACACAAATTAAACTCAAAATATTAAAATTTTCAAATAATAGCATAAATTATACATTGGACAGCTCGCCCAGCTAGCTATGTCGCTTAACCAGGAACTAGGACACCTCACCCAATGACAAGTGTTGCCCAACAAAGGGTCTGAAATATAGTTTCCCAAGGAAGGGACTTTGCTCGGCGAGAGGTGTTGCTGGCAAAAAGCTACACAAAAACTTGGCAGAGGGTGTTTTGCGCTAAGCGAGACATGTCATTAGGTGCAAAACCAAGGAATTATTTTACAGTGGCAATTTTTTGCTGGAAAGACCTGTCGCCAGTGAGACTCTGCAGAATTACAAAACTTCTGTTGCATAATCTTTGCCAACTTAACAACTCGGAACAGATTCTACAAGCAAGGTTTTACCATACACACTTACATCACATTTTACATTGCTCAAGTATACTATAGTTCTATCGTTAAGTATATACACATACTATTATAGGTTCTAAACATAAAGTATCATAAGTCAATTTACATTACACAGTCACACCATAATTTACATGTCATATGCTATTTCAAAAGAGGCTCTTGTTAGAGCCAAATCACCATCTTTAATCTTGTTGTCCTTATCCTTCAATCTCATCATTGATATCTGCTTTCGTGCAAGACATGATCATCATAATCATACAAAAAATACATAATGGAAAGGGTAAAAACTTCTCCTGCATAATCTTTGCCAACTTAACAACTCGAAACAGATTCTACAAGCAAGGTTTTACCATACACACTTACATCACATTTTACATTGCTCAAGTATACTATAGTTCTATCGTTAAGTATATACACATACTATTATAGGTTCTAAACATCAAGTATCATAAGTCAATTTACATTACACAGTCACACCATAATTTACATGTCATATGCTATTTCAAAAGAGACTCCTGTTAGAGCCAAATCACCATCTTTAATCTTGTTATCCTTATCCTTCAATCTCATCATTGGTATCTACTTTTGTGTAAGAGATGATCATCATAATCATACAGAAAATACATAATGGCAAGGGTAAGCTGATGATAACATAAATCACTTCCAATAAGAGAAATCAATCAAATCAGTTCAAACATTCATTCTAAGCACAAGTACTCACAATAATAAAATCACATAATATGACGCTTTTCGAAAAGCTTATTGAATTTGGATACTAGACAGTGTAACGTCCCTATTTTTAATACTAAATTATTACATAATCTGTTTGAATTTCAATTTAGAAATTAAAAATAGATATTATGAAGTTTTATGCATCTTAGAATGTTAGTAATATATTATTCAAAAATAGTATAATATAGTAAAATAAAAATATAATATTTTGTTAAATTATAAAATAGAAGCTACATAACTTATTATTACAATTTTAAAGAATTTTCTAAAACAAATACATTTTCTTATTTGCCAAGCGAAGGATGTTCGCTCTGCGAAATGCATTTTCTTCGCTGTTAAGGATTCTTCTTCAATAAGTGAAGGATCTCCGCTCAACAAAAATCATCTAGACTTAGAAATTCGCTTAGTGAAGCTCTATCTTTAAGCGAAGTGTAAAAAGGAGGCTGACTCACTTTGAACGTTGCTCAATGAACCATTCATCATTAAGTGAATTTGGTTTTGTAATTAAATTCACTCTACAAATGGGTAGGCTATAAATAGGGAAGCCATGTGTGAAATGGAAGAAAGAAAACTAAAGATATTCAAACGTTGTGATTATACTATAAGGTTCTTCACCATTCACCATCAATTTCTTATTAAGGAATGAGGGCGTGATATTTATAAACCTTTGTGGTATTAATCTTAATAAACTTGTATGTTTTTACTACTCTTATATTCTTATATTTATAATTATCATTACTTCTATTACTTATAATACCAAATTTTTGTTGGTCCTAAGGGGAATCTAGAAGGAGGGGTTGAATAGATTCACCAAATTATTTTTCAAAAATTTCTATTCAACAGTATCAGAGTATTTTCAAAAGCAACCCCTTTTGGAAAATTTTCAAAATCTACCTTCTTTTACAAAAACGGGTTTTCAAGAATTCAACCCTTAAGGCTAACCACTAATTAACTCAATTCCTTCAATTATGGTTTCAAAAAAGATAGAAGAAAAACTTAACAAGAATTATATATTTAGTAGTTCAGAATTTATCTAAAGGAGTAGGAAGAGCTAAACTTAAACCCACAACATATGGGTTAAAAACCCAAATTTAAAGTCAAGAGAATGTGTCAAGAATTAGATCAGCAGCAAGAAATCTAAATAAATCAAATGAAGTTGCAAAAACCCAAATGTTAATGCTCCAAGAATTCAATAAAGACTAAATTTAAAGAGTATAGGGAAGAGAGAATTTGCACAGTGATTTATATTGGTTCGGTTCAACTGACCTACATCCAGTTAATCTGCTTTCCACTAAAATCTCAGTACATGCACACCACACATATAGATTTTAATCCAAGAAAGATTTAAATCACAAAATAGGAGGCTTCCTCTTGCACACCACAAAAGTTTGCTACACCGTGACACCCTGCCACTCATAATGCCTCACTTGCAACACCCCGCTGCAAGATTTTTCCACAATCTCAAGAACACCTCAAGCGATTGTAAACCTAGTGCAAAATCACAGATAAGGTACAGAACAATATCACCTTATGTGAAGAATACCTAAATAGAAAGATTAGAACTCAATGGAGTCTCTTCCTTGAATCTTGAATTGGAAGCACTTTCAAACCATAAAAAATGGGTATGAATCTTGGAGAGAATTCTTAGAAATTGTATGTGAGAAGCAAGCACTTGATTGGACTCTTTAAAAGTTGTTAAATCTGTTTTCAAAATGATTTTTTATCAGTTTTTATGCAGGTAATCGATTACCCATGTGATTACCTGACATCCTGCACAAAACTGGGTCAAAATGCTTGTTCTTCGGAGTAATCGATTACTGAAATCAGGTAATCGCTTACCACAAAGAGCATCAATTTTAGTTCCCAAAAATTCTTGCAAGGTAATCGATTACCACTTTTAGGTAATTGATTACCTTACCTAAAAATCCATTTTTGAAGCTTTTCTAACACAACTCAGCCTATGTAATCTATTCAAAACTATCCCAAACACGTTCTCAAGTCTATCTAAAACACACAATACAAGTACCACATCTATAAACATGTTTGGTACTATAAAATTGATTTAAGAGCAAAAACAAAGAGAGAAAATCAAAACCAAAACTCCACTAGTCTTCAATGAGTTCCTTTGGTTCCAACAATCTCCCCCTTTTTGGTTTTGATGAGTCAAACCACTCTTCAAGTCCCTCTTAGGAGCTTCATTCTTCTTGTACCATAGCTCTTTGCTCTTGAATCAAAGCTTGAGAAATGTAGCAATGACTTCACCAAGTCTTCTCCCTATGGCTTCACCATATCTTCTACAAAGCTTCTACGAGTCGTCTCCCCCTTTTGGCACTTCAAATAAAAAGGTGAAAAAGACAAGATGCATATAACAAAAAGTGATATGTTAAGGAAAAAAGAAATAGTTAGGAGGGCTAAATGTTGCAAGGAAGAGACTTCAACTAGTGCAGTACATATTCTGCACTCAACATATTCTGTAGAATTATGCAGAAAAAAAAATGTTTCATAATGAACAAATAAACCAGAGAAAACTATAGAAATTAAACTTTCAGGGACCTACAAATATAGGATATGTAGGTACCTTTGTTCTTTATCAAACAGGGTTCAAGTTAGCTCAAATAAAATTCAATTTTGCAGTAGTAAATCAATAAAGAAATCAGCTAATACACAACTTCAGACCCAAGAATTAAGCTTTCATTAATTATATAAGTGATATTACATTGAAACATAGTCAATCAAGAGTAGAGGCTTAATCAAGGTAACAACATAGATTCTGAATTCTGGCAATAAAAGAAGGTAAACATGTTAAAGGCTGAGAGAACAAGCAAACATAAAGACAAGTACAAGGAAGATAAGATGAAAGACAAGACACAAAAGATGCAAGTCTGAGATGGCTAAGCCTAAGATGAAAATGCACATACACATCCTAATCTTATAGACCGGGAAAGGGGACATCCAACAGATCCAGTCTCTCTAAGATTGATTCCAAGGAGTTTTTCATCTCCCCAAACTCTCTCTTGTGTGAAGCCCTCAATTCCCCATTTGCTTCAAAAGGAGTTAGCACGACTCATGTTCATCCTCGGCTTGTAATTCTTCCTTTGTTAGCCATCCTTCATTAGTTTTAATCAGCTTCATCATCTTCAGAGCACAGTCTTTGACAAAGTGAACATCTCTTATAAACTCCCTTGCTTCAATAAAGGTGTCTACACCAAATTTATCCAGGGCTTTAGAAATGAAGACTGCATAGGGACATTTGTACTCATCCAGACCACGAGTCTTCAGCATGTTGTCCTTGATGACATCGACCCATTTGACTTTGGTACTATTCTTTATGGCACACATCAAGATCATGTCCTCTTCTAGCATTTGAGCATGATTGCTCCCACGTGCAGCCAATATCCAAGCAATAGAGTAGTGTAACAGTTTGTCTTCAACCTTCATTCCTCCAGTATTAAACACAATCTTCTTCTTCAGATCCCTTCTTCCACTTCTACCTAATTCCCAGTCATCAGGTTTAACCAACATAGATTTAAAGACCTTCATCTTTCTGTAATTAACCTCATTATGTTTGAGGTCATCTACACTAGCGCTTATTCCAGTATTAGCAACCCACCAATAGTCAAAAACATCTCCTCAGTCAGAACAATCTTCTTCCTTTTTACTTTAGAAATCAAATGCCCATAGTCATCCTGCCTTAGATTAGAAAGAGGTACAAGTCACTGCTCAGGAAGTATCCAATTCATGGGTTTGATAAAGGGAAGGAACCCTTGATAAAAGGATAATAGAGAATATGGCAGCCATGGATGAAAAATCTCAATATGAAAGGGTGTCATCTCAAAGAAGAAGAGTGCTAGAATTGAATCATCAGGATTCCCTCTTAGCACAAAACCACAAGTTGGCTCAACAACTAGAAAACCTCACAAAGCAAATAGCTTTCATCCCTCGGCAGCTTTAGAATCTTCAACTCAATCCTCCTCAAGGAAATCAACTTATGTTTCAAGCTCAAAATGGTGAAGGTTGTGAACTTTATCGAAAAGGACATTTCACTAGTAAATATGGGTAATCAAGGTTGGCCCAATTTCTATGGCAACAATCCTCCGTCAAATATTCTTTCAATCCAAATTGGAGGAATCACAACAACTTTGTTGGACCATCACACAAACCTCCCTTTCAACAACAACATCACTTCCAATCAAGATTTTAGGGGCACAATCACTATCAATCTCTCCATAAACCACCCTAAGTATAACAAACTCAATAAGCCCCCTCTTCCAATTTTGAGGAGACCATTAAGGCATTTATCGAAGCTTCAATGTCAAAGCAGAAGCAAACAGACACCTTAATCAAGAACTTGGAAACTCAAATGGGGAAAATAGTCAATCAGGTAGATGAGCTAAAAAATGGATCATTCTCTTATCAGACTCAAACTAACCCCAAAGAGCATTCCAATGTTGTTATTACTAGAAATGGGGCAGTGTTGAAGGAAAAGAAAATTTTGGAGGAAGTTGACAAAAAGAAGTATGAGAGTGAAAAATCAAGTGATTAAAGTTTAAGTGAAGATAAAAACAAAAAAGAGAAAGTTGAGGAAGAAAAGGAATATGAGAATGAAGGAGAGAGAAAAGGGAAATTTAGTGAGGGAGAAAAGAAAGAAATGAGGGACAAAAAAGGTAGGTTTTGGCACCAGTAGCTACGGAGGAGAGGAAGAAAAAGTTTGAATCAATCACACCCAAAGTGTTATCATAACCTTATACTCTATCCAGGAACAATACTGAAAGGCAATTGGCTAGATTCTTGGACATCTTCAAAAGACTGGATATTAATTTGCCACTCTATGAAAGTCTACAGCAAATGCCCTTTTTCTTAAAATTCATGAGAGAATTTATGAAAGTACACCAATAAAGAGGTGATTTGATGGTGGTGGCAAATGTAATTTCATCATGCAAAAGTGGCTTCCACCAAAAGTTGAAGACCTAAAAAGCTTTAACATCTCGTGCACTGTGACACCCTTCTACCCCAAACACTTTATTCATTAATTAAAAAATAACAAAAAATTGTTTTATTAAAATAGTAGACTTTGCATTTAGGTAAAAGGATTCACATCTCCCAATATACACCAATTTTCAAAAATTATGATATAATAAAACACAACATATAAGTAAATGCATTAGGATTTACAAATGAGCTTCACAAAATTCTCAATTACTAAAACTTATTGAAATATTGAATAATTTATCTTCATAACATAAAATATTAAATAATTCTCCCTACCCTGAGGTTACACCTAATTAGAGCATCCCCATGAAAAGGTAAAAAGAAGTTGAATCATTCATCACCAACAATATCATCATGATCTTGCACACCTGAAAATGGCGTTTAACCCAAAAAAAATGCAATAACAAATAGCAAGGGGTGAGAATGTGTCTCAAGCATGTTAAGGCACATATAAAGAGAATGGTAGTTAACTAAAGTACAAAAAATACATATAAACTCACTCCACATCTATAATAGATATTACACATCCACACGCATAAATACATTCATGCTAATGATACTCGTGCATGCTCTCTAGGGTACGTGCCTGAAGCGGTCCTCTTCTACGTTAGTAACACATAGGTACAACCATCTCACCGTAAGTGATGCATGCCTCCCTTGATCTTTTTCCTTGAGGTTCCAAGCACCATGAAATGGATGATGGAGGGGAAAGAAAATGGAGGTGGGGCACCACTCTCAAAGAGAGATAAGCCAAAGTGTTTAGGTTTGCCACAAGGGAAGGAACCCTTGATAAAAACCAACTAGGAAGAGGTTCCTCAAGAGAGAGGATCCTCAAGACCTTTTACTAAGAATGTGCTCACAAAGAGACTATTTTCATTCAACTTCAAAGGTGAAATTTTACAATGAGGGGGAATGAGTATATATAGCCCAATGGGAGAGCTTGGGCACACTTTTCTAGGAAATGTGGGACTTGGGCTGAATTAGGATTAAAACTAATTAACCCAAGTCTTAGGCCTTAAGTGAGGCACCTAAGTTCACCGCCTATGGATGCAATTAGCATATCTTGATGTGAATGGGCTAGCCCAAAATCATGTCTTAACTTATGCACCCATTATAAGCTTACTCCTCTTTTTTAACTAAAGACACCTATACCTTATAAACTAAGAAGATGGCCGAAAATACATGGCCTTAAGGGAATTAAAAATACTTTCCTATTTATCTAATTAAAATAAAATATTTACAAGCTAAAAATAACGAAGACTATGGCTTCGAATCTTCAATGAGCTTTTGTCCATGCCATGCCTTCCTTGAGTCCTCCTAGCCATGATGCATGCTAGGTGAGATTGCATCATCTCCTCTCCCTTGGAGAGGATTTGACCTTAAATCCTGAGGTCATTCTTCCGCTTTTTCAAAGTCTGCAAGAAAATAAGGAAAGCAGTAAGTATATGCAGACAAGTGATTTTGGGGGAAGTGAGAGGTCTATAAGGAGGCCTTTTAAGAATGGGGTAGTGGAGGTTGGCACTAAAGTTTGAAAATATTTTAGTGTGCATGTGCCTCCACACAACAGCTCCCCATCCTCCTCTAATTGCACTAGATACTAGCCTCAAAGGTTTTGAAATAGTTGGCGAGACTAGTCTAAGTGGAATGGAGCACTCATCAAGTTGGATTTGAGGGTGTGGATCAAGGTGCTCAAAAGATATAGGCACATCCTCAAATTCAACTTGTTCTTTTTGTAAGAGTTGGCAGGAAAATTTTTCTATGTAGAGAACCTCCTTTGAAGGCAAAGGCGGATCTTCCTTAGACTCGGTCTTCCTACCAACAACCTTATTTTCATTTTTATCCCTTTCTCTCTTAAGCTTCATGATCCTTCTATCCTCCATAACCTCGGTAGGGGTAAGAGGAAGTAAGGTGATCTTTTTCCCTTTATGAGAGAGAGTGATTTTATTAGTGAGGCCATTGTGCAAACTTTCCTTATCATGTTGCCATGGCCTTCCCAGCAACATGTGACTAGCTTCCATAGGGACTACATCACATAACACTTTGTCGTGATACTTCCCTATGAAGAAGCTAATCTCCACTTGTTCTCTTACTACTACACCATCTTCATAATTAAGTCCATGCAAAGAATAAGGTAAAGGATGAGGAGTAGTAGCAAGTGATAGCTTTTCCACCACCCTCGTGCTACAAAAATTACAACATGATCCACCATCCACAATAAGAGAACAAGTTTTGCCCAAAATTTTGCATCTTATTTGAAAAACATTCTCTCTTTGTGTTTGGGTTTCCTTACAAGGATGGCTTCCAAGAAGTTGTTTCACTTTGAAGAGATCATCACATGAATGAATACCCTTTTCATTTGATGTTCCCTTTAAAGTCCTTTTTCTTTTGGGGCAAAACAAAGCAATATGCCCTTTTTCTAAACACTTAAAACATTTAGGACTTCGAAAACGAGTGCTCAAACTAGTGGTAGGGGTGTCACTCATACTCAAGGGTTTTCTCTCAATATGCTTTCTTTTGGATGACTCTCTTTTGGGTTTAATTATAGAAGGGTTTGTCTTTTTCTTAGGATGCCTCTTAGGGTTTTCCTTCTTACTAGAAGAAGCATGAATGTCATGGATTATTTTAGGCTCCTCTAAGTCTCTATAATGTGTGTAAATGTTACCACAAGAGCTCTTATAGGCATCTCTCTCTTTTTGTATCTTCATTTCTTCCCTTCTTTCTAACTTATTTTGTTCCTTTTCTCTCTTTTCCAATTCTTTCTTCTCTTTTTCTCTCCTTTCTCTTCTCTCTTTTCTCTCTAACTCTTTTCTTTTGTTTTCTTCTTTTTCTCTTTCTTTTTCTCTTTTCTCTTTTTCTCTTCTCTCTTCTCTTTCTTTTTCTCTTGCTTCTCTTTCTTTCTTTTCATTTTCCATACTCTCTATTTGTCTCTCTTTTTCTCTTCTTTCTTTTCTTTCTTGTCTCTCCTTTTCTTTTTGTTCTTTCTCTCTTCTCTCCTCTCTATCTAGTTCCTCTTGTTCTCTTTTCCTCATCTCTCTTTGTTTTCTCTCATTTTTCCAAAATTCCCTACGTTGTTTTTCTACTATTTCCCAATCAATAGAGTATGGATATGTGGGCAAGGTTGGTTTATCACTCTTCTCATTCTTTTCTTTTATTCTATTCTCACATTCTTCTCCTTTATTTTCCCTAGTTTCATTACTACTCCTAACACTCCTAGAAGTGTGTGAAAACATGTCAAAGTGTAAGGCCTAGGGAACTAATATGCAAAACACTCCTCTCTTTTTTGTTTTCTCCTAAAGTGTTAAGAGTCTTTGGAACTCTAACACTTTCTAAAACGTTGAAAGCAAATAAAGAAATTTAAAGCAAAGCTAAAGGATTCTAACGTGCTCCTAAGTATGAATAAGGGGTACCAATTCCTTATCCACACTAAAATGAGAAACTAAGGTTTATTACACACAAAAGAGGTGACCCTTATGGGCATCCAATACCTCTAATTAAAATGTCCTTTAAAAATACACCCAAATTAAACAAAGAAAATTAAAAGTAGTTGAATGTAGCTCCTTTCTTCAAGTGCTCCTCACCAAGTGTATCACTCTAGTCTTGGCCTCCTTTTAAGTCTCCTCTTCCTTGGTTTTAAATCAACACTTCCTAAGGATGCTACCCTTGTGAAAATTTCAACAATTTGGCTACCTACCAAGAGAAAACAAGCACCCAAGCAAGAGACCAAGGGAAGTAGAATTTGAAATCAAAAAGCAATAAAAAGCACTTAACAAGAATAGGAACACATCCAAGTGGAAAGAATTTATTTGACAAACACAAAGAAAGCGAATAAGGACAAGCAAGAAATAAAAGGTGTAGAAAGAAAGTTGGCACACAAAAAAAAATTCCTAGAATGGGCCTAAAATAGAATTAGACTTAAAACAAAAAAGACTCAACAAATTCAATGATTTGCACAATTGTAAAGCAAGGTGGTTAAATCATAGTCAAATAAATTCAAGCAAATTTCAATAAAATTTAACACTCCTTTGAATTTTTTAATAATTTTGAGGTGCACTAATTTTTATTTTATTTTTTTGTACTCTTTTTACTTGTTTTTAGCACTTTTTACTAACTCTTTTTTTTTTACTTATTTTACACTTTTGATTTCTTTTCTTCTTCTTTTTTTTTTTGAAACAATTTTGCTACACCTCTTAACACATTTTGTAGCAAATATAATGAGGAGTCAAAGAATCATAAATGCTTGAACAAAGGATAGGAAATGGCCACCATAATTGATATACAAAAGTGCAAAATTAAGAAACAAAGCAACCTAATATGAACTAGTAATTTTAGGTGATAAAAAATAAATGGCAGAAGGAGAGTTTTATGGAAGTTGAGGACAACTTGATTACTCAATAATCAGCCCAATCATACCCAACATGCCTCTCAAATCCAATCAACAAAAATCACCACAAAAACTAGCACAAAATTAAGATACTAAAATTATTGAACAAGTGAATGAAATTTGGAAGAAATTGAGCATTAATTTTTTTGAAGATTTTTTTTAAGAACATGCTAAGATCTAAATAGCATGTGAGACTCTAAGGACATGGGATCAAGAGTAAGCCTCTTTGATGCTCAATTTCCAATAGAGAAATAACACACTTTTATGGTAAAAATAAAAAGGCAAAACTATGTAGAATTAAGAGACAATAAAAGGGCTACAACATGACCAACTAAGACACAACTTGGAAGATTAAAAATTGAAATTAAATGACTCAAAATAACCAGAAATATATGCCCAAAACAGAGAACAAAGGGCTGGAAAAACAGAAAAATAGGTGCAGGAAAATAGAATTAAAAATTCAAATAAGAAGAACAACGTGCATCCAAAGATCAAGACCACAATATGCGGCTTCCTTCACAAATTTTGTGAAGTCATTACAATGATCTTCTTAGGATTTGCACAAGAATAAGGGAAAAATAAAAAGCTGGGCAGAAAATTAAAGAAACAATCCTAAAGGAAACATATAAAGATTCAATGGAAAAGAACAAGATAAATTGAATCTAGAAAGCAATAAAAACTAGGAAATAAATTGCATAAAATGAAAACTACAAAAACATAAACTAACAAGACATAAAAGGAATTAAATGACAAGAATCAAAGGCTGGAAAAAATAAAGGAAAAAGCAAGAACTCTAAGAAGAAAAGCTGAAAAAAATTAAAGAAAATTAAGACTAGAAAAGAACCTCATGGAGTTGGCTATGATACCAAATGATGCATGCCTCCCTTGATCTTTTTCCTTGAGGTTCCAAGCACCATGAAATGGATGATGGAGGGGAAAGAAAATGGAGGTGGGGCGCCACTCTCAAAGAGAGATAAGCCAAAGTGTTTAGGTTTGCCACAAGGGAAGGAACTCTTGATAAAAACCAACTAGGAAGAGGTTCCTCAAGAGAGAGGGTCCTCAAGACCTTTTACTAAGAATGTGCTCACAAAGAGACTATTTTCATTCAACTTCAAAGGTGAAATTTTACAATGAGGGGGAATGAGTATATATAGCCCAATGGGAGAGCTTGGGCACACTTTTCTAGGCAATGTGGGACTTGGGCTTAATTAGGATTAAAACTAATTAACCCAAGTCTTAGGCCTTAAGTGAGGCACCTAAGTTCACCCCCTATGGGTGCAATTAGCATATCTTAATGTGAATGGGCTAGCCCAAAATCATGTCTTAACTTATGCACCCATTATAAGCTTACTCCTCTTTTTTAACTAAAGACACCTATACCTTATAAACTAAGAAGATGGCCAGAAATACATGGCCTTAAGGGAATTAAAAATACTTTCCTATTTATCTAATTAAAATAAAATATTTACAAGCTAAAAATAACGAAGACTATGGCTTCGAATCTTCAATGAGCTTTTGTCCATGTCATGCCTTCCTTGAGTCCTCCTAGCCATGATGAATGCTAGGTGAGATTGCATCAGTAAGTCCACCTAAAGTGAATCCTCTTCTACACCAGTAACATGTAGGCACAACTGTGCCATGCAAAACAACCAAAGAAGATCTGGTCTAGAGTACCATACAATGGGTGATCCTTACAAAAACTTCTTCGACTGAAATATTCATGTGTCATGTCATCCACAACATAAATCATAATGCAAACCTTTAAACATGTTATCACACTCCTCCCCAACCACAACTGGGATGATATCTCGTCAATCATACTCTGACCATGATTATCAACATAAATAACAATATCAACATCTAATCATGTAATCGCATTTCATCCCCAATTGCAGCTGGGATGGTACCTCATAAAGAACACTCTGACTAATGTCATCAACACATTATATATCCAATTGAAATCAACATCAATATCACACATTAAAACAAACCCTCAATTCACACACCTCATGTAACTTTCAAATATTCAATCATTTACGACACTCATAATTATAAGATACATCACACATCTAAACATATGGCTATGCAAAAAAGACTTAAGCAATGCTAGAAAAAGTTTAGACTTCACAAATGATCAAGTAATTCAGAGTTCACATACTGCTAAGTAACAACTTAGACTTAACTCTTAGCATAAATAAGCTTTTCACCACAAATTATCTAAAGCACATATTCTCATGCACAAAATATAATTTATACTATTGAATATATTCAATTTCTCATATATAAAAGTAGGATTATTACATTCATAGCTCACCACAACATTTTCTAAGTTTTGAAGATTTTGTCACTCATTTTTTATTAAGTCTCTATGACCTTTCTAGAGTATAAATGGGATATCTAGAGATTTATCAATCCTATGATATTGTTTTTTATCTATTTTAAAATATAGTACATTTATCTACACTTCTTATGTTAACCTCAAGGGCTAAAACAAACGTTTACTATGTTAAAAATTGGAGGAAACATGAATTTATCGCTTAATTTTGGCAGTTCGATCTTTAGCACTAATCTGATCATAACTTTCGTTATATGTATCATTTTGGGGTGAAATTAATATAATTAGCTAGATAACATCTAGGGATACAAGTTTAATAAAGATCACTTTCTGAAATTACATATTTTTCCTATTCATTTCTTGTCTGAAAATCATAAACACTGATTGTAAAATATGCTTAATTTTAACAGTTCGACCTTTAGTCACTAATTTGATCATAACTTGAGGTCTAGGTATATTTTTAGGTTGAAACCAATGGGATTAGTTAGATAAAATCTAAGGCTACAACTTTCGTGAAGATCACTTTCTCAAATTGCATAATTTTCCTATTGGTTTTCTCATTTGAAGATCATGAATACTGACAGTAAAATATGTACTACGATTTTCCGTTGTTTCACTCTCCTAAAGTTTCCTTAATCTTTCAAGGTAGCCTCTAAATTATAAAATTGAAATTAAATTATTCTCAATCAACTCTTAAGATAAAAAAAATGAAAATAATGATAAACTAAATGTACCCTCTTTCTCAACTAACAATTGTTATAACTAATCATAAGAAACCGAAAAAGAACTACCTTAACCATCCAATGGATTATTGCTATCACTAACCTTTAAGGTATAAAAAGGGAATACCTCAATGCCAAATTAATCATTATACCTAGTCTATTTTATCTCATAATTTACAATCGTATGAACCAATACATCAAATACAATGATAAACAAGCACATCAAACAATGATTAATCAATGATAACATCATCTCCAACCAACTCAATTGTAATAACCAATCATAAGGGACTACTAAAGGGTACTACAATTGTTATTATTAATGCATATTCAAGAACACTACTTTATAAGGTATAAAAAAGAATACATTAAAGCCATCAATCCAACAAAATCAACACAAGCATTCATTAGTTATATTCATAACCACCAAATACAGAGAAATGAGTTAGAAGAACCAAAGTATTCTTGTTATTCAAATACAAATATCACTTAAACAAACAAGCAGCGAGTACAGTGATAAACGCTTAAAAGAAGCTCTTTCCAATGGTTATTTAAACATGCCAAAGAAAAGGTTATGTGAAAGTGTCTTTGGGCTCTAACTTTCCATCAGCAACTGACTCAAATATAATGATAAATGAGACAAACAATATATTCACAAAATCACGCACAAAAACATATTAATTATCAGCACTCACTGCGGGTGTTCATAACCCTTCAATGACATACATAAACCTATTGAAGCTTAGGGATCACTTCATTATCCATCTTTCTACACATGCCCCATGTGAGATAATTTCTCACCCTTTTACCTCGAAGGATGATCCTGATTGTGAAGGTGTAGCCTCATTCCCCAAATGCTGCTTCTCAAACTCCCTTAGCAAGATTTCCTCTGCAGCTTTCTCTCCTACCTCTAGAGTCAGAAACATGAACTAAAGTGCAACACTCAAACCCCTAATTTTACCCTAACTTAATGTAACACTAAAAAATGTGTTACATTGGAAAGCTTCATGTTTATAAGGCACTACTAGACTTGGGATCCAACGTCAACCTCATGGCTCTCTAAATGCTCAGAAAAATTGGGGATGTGGAAGTAAGACCTACCAAGATGTCTCTTCAATTAGCAGAACGCACTAACAAAAAGCTGTAACATTTGTCGTTACAATAATAATCCAAATTATATTAATTAAACAATTAATAAAATAAAAACTTTCAAAATAATAAATAAAAATTATCCACCTTACAAGGTAAAATTCACAAATGTAGACGTCTCTAAAACGAATATAAACAATAGCAACAAAATATTCATAAAAGAAAACTTAAACTACAGGCTAAGTCTTCACACCTTCTTAGCCTCCATAGCTTCCTCCTCTTCTGACTCTGAAAACAAATGTACCACATACGTCATTATTATAAATAATAAAAAAACACCTAACATGTGAAAAGAATCCGAAATGCAACACTTGGAAACTATGCAATTCATTTGGATAAAGTATATGAGAAACCATACATGGCCATAGGAATTCCATGACATGACTCATATGTAAGGCATTAACTTTACATACATGATCCTAAAGGGTTTAGGCTTTGATAACATTCACTTCACAACAAACTTTGGCCAAATTTATGAATTGCAATACGTGCACACCTATATTTATCTCTCTTTAATAACTTTATATACATTACTTAACATAAATGGACCAAGCCTAATATAATTGTTTGGAAGATTACCTGAGCACGCGCCTTTTTGAACTTTAGGAAGGATCAAAGAATAATGATTATCAACACTGCTAGTTTATATCATTAAACGATGATTGAAATACTAATATAAATTTCTCAAATTTGTTCATCTTTCAAAATGTATTAAATTCAAAAAATTCATACCATGGGAGTTTTGAAAAGGTTGTTTTACTCACCTCTTGAAGCGAGATCCCACCACTTTAATTTGTTTTCTTCTGCTCCTATGCCCCTTTTCCTCAACCTTAGAATAATCAACTAATCTATGATGAGAAAATTAGTTAAATCTATATATAATAGCTTAGGGTTGATTTTCCCTTCTCTATATTTTATTTTTTTATAAAAGATTACTTTCAACAGATTAAATTCAAAATGGTATCAAATCTTTAATTATTTTATCTTATTTCTATTTTAAAGGAAATATTACCTTAATCTTGTTATTCAAAGTGATATTTAATCTTTTATTTATTTTATTTTATTGCTATTTTAAAGGAAACATTATCTTAATGTTACTATTCAAAATTTCTAATAGTTTTCATCTTTTAATATTTTTTTAGCAACCTATTTTTTTTCTTCTTAACTAAGGGATTATTCTAATATTTGAATTTTGAATTTTGGGATGTTACAAAAGCCATATGGGATTGTGAAAGATATTCTAGTTAAAGTTGACAAGTTCTTCTTTCTAATAAACTTAATTATAATAGATATTGAAGATGATGTTGAAGTCCTACTCATCCTTGCTAGACCCTTTGAGAAAACCATAAGAGTGGTGATTGACATGGATGAAGGAACATTCAAGTTAAGGGTGAAAATGAAGAAATAATTTTTAAAATGTTTGATCATCCAGCCAATGAAGAATCATGTTGCTTATTGAACTCCTTTGGTGGTGGACTTATCACTAAGGGTGTCGTAATTAAGATTTTAGCTCTTATGGAAGATGGTGATGGTGAAGAGGAAAAATAGAAGAAGGATCCCAACATGCCAAAAAAACCAAGCAACAAGAAAAAGAAGCATGGTGGGAAGAAGACTAAGAATAAATGGAAATTTGAACTCTCTACCATCAAGAGGAAGAAAAAGTGGAAGTTTCATGAAGAGAAGGGAATTTAGCTCAGCATCACTCCCCAACAATGTAAAAATCAAAGGAGGGAACATTTTGGAATGGTGGTTGACAAGAAGACCACCACCACCAATGTTTTTTATGTCCCTTGAAGACATTTGGACCGCCAGGATCTTGATGTTAAACAAGTGCTCATTAGGAAGCAGCACAATTTTCTATCCCTAATCTTGTTTTTATTTTTGCATAATTATAATGATTAGTGTTTATGTTAGTATTTAGGTGGTATATTCATGTATAGTATTTTTTATGTTTAGTATAGAGTTGTGTTGCTTTTGCTTTGAATTATGGTGTGCTTTTGTAAATATAATGTTAGTGTAGTTAGTCTAAGTTGTTGTTCGTCTAGATTAGATATTTGGTTGTTGTTTTGATGTTTAGTGTAATTATGTATCAACAATTTAGACTTTTCTGTTTGGTGTTTGTTTTCTTGATGGTTAGCATAGTTGTTAGGTAGATCCATTAGTTATTGTTAGTTAGTTATTGGTATTAGGTGTTTTGTAGATGTGTTACTTGTTTATGAGTTAGTAATGTTTAGTTTTAAGTAGATGTGTATTTTTTGTTCAAATTAGGTGGTGTGGTGATTGTTTTGTAGATGTGTCTTGTTCAATTCAATTTTAAGCATGTGATTTTAAGTTTGTGCTTTTGTTGTGTTTAATTTCAAGTAAATATGCATGTGTGGTAATTGTGGTTGTGTGTTGGAACTAAACGCATTGCATTGAAGTTTTGATGAAGCTTTTTCTCTCCTTGTTTGTGCTCTTAAATCAATTTTATGGTACCAAACACGTTTATAGGTGTAGTATAAGAATTGTGTGTTTAGATAGGCTTGAGAATGTGTTTTGGGTGGTTTTGAATAGATTACATAGGTTGGTTGTGCTGGAATAGCTTCAAAAGTGGGATTTTTAGTGAGGTAATTTATTACCTAAAAATAGTAATTGATTACCCTCCAATAATTTTGAGATTAGGAATTGATGCTCTCTATGGTAATCGATTACCTAAAATCAGTAATCGATTACTCTCGAGAAGAAACACTTTGGACCAGTTTTGTGCAAGATATCAGATAATCAAGTAGGTAATTGATTACCCTACATCAAAACTGATATAAAAGCCTTTTAAAACTAATTTTAACAACTTTTGATCAATCCAATCAAGTGTTTGCGTCTCTTGTACGATTAACAGAATTCTCTCCAAGATTCATACCTATTTTTTATGGTTTGAAAGTGCTTCAATTTCAAGATTCAAGGAAGGGACTCTGTTGAGTTTTGATCTTTTTGTTTGGGTATTCTTTACTTTAGGTGATTTATACCCTTCTTTCTTTCTTTTTTTGCACAAGTTTGACAATCTCTTGAAGTGTTCTTGAGATTGTTGGGAAATCTTGTAACGGGGTGCTGCAAGTGAGGCATTGTGAGTGGTGGGGTGTCACAGTGTAGCAAACTCTTGTGGAGTACAAGAAAAAGCTTCTCTTTGTGTGGTTTAAATCTTTTTGGGATTAAAATTTGTATGTGTGGTGTGCATATACTGAGATTTTAGTGGAAATAAGATTAGTGGAAGGCTAAGTCTATGAACAGGATATAGGTCAGGTGGACTGAACCCGTATAAGTCACTATGCAAATTCTCTGTTCGTTATACTCTTTAATTTAAGTCTTTATTAAATTCTTGGAGCACTAACAACTGGGTTTTTACAGTTGTATTAGATTCATTAAGCTTTCTTGCAATGGATCCAATTCTTTACATTCACTTGTTTGATATTAAATTTGGGTTTTGACCCATATTTTATAGGTTTGATTTTCATTCTTTCTACCCTTTCCTTTTGATTTTGAATTACTTGTAATAGAATTCTTGTTAAGTTTTTCTTCTATTACATTTGAAACATTATTGAAGAAATTGAATTGATTGGTGCTTTGCCTTAAGGGTTGAATTCTTTAAAAACTATTTTGTAAAAGAATGTAGATTTTGAAAATTTCTAAAAGGGGTTATTTTTTAAATACTCTGATATTGTTGAATAGAAAATTTTTTAAAACTTAAATTTTGGTGAATCTATTCAATCCCCCTTCTAGATTCCCCATGGGACCAACAGTGTTATGTGTATTTAGGTAGAGTTTGGTGCAATTTAGTGTTCATGTGCTAGGTAGTTACTGCATTTAATTGTGAAATTTCCGTATGTGTGATTATTGAGTTTGAGTGTTAATTTTGTTACTGAGTGAATGAGCAAGTTTTTCTAGTGGTAAGTAGGATATTGTGCTATTAATTGTGGAATTCGTTGTGTAGTTTGTATTTTGAGTATCTGAGTTGTTTAAGTATGCTAAATTGTGAAAATTGCACATGCATGATTTGTTAGTTTTAGTATTAATTTTGTGAATTTGATTGTTTAGACAAGTTTTTTTAGGTATAATTGTTGTAAATGTGTTGTTAATTTTGCCAAATTTTGTGTAGTTTTCAATTTGGGTGTGTGAGTTGAGTTAGGAGGCAAAATTCTAGTTTTTCAAACTATAATTTGCTTTTTGATTGCTAATGCCCAACACTCATCATGTGGCCATTAGGCGCCGATTCTACATAATTTTGTAGATTTTGTT
The DNA here is from genome assembly GCA_037954015.1 of Psophocarpus tetragonolobus. Lineage (NCBI taxonomy): Eukaryota > Viridiplantae > Streptophyta > Magnoliopsida > Fabales > Fabaceae > Psophocarpus > Psophocarpus tetragonolobus. The sequence goes on along the minus strand of CM075688.1, from coordinate 41,189,004 downwards.
TCTATATATGGGTTTTGATGGCTCGCTCTAGAATTTTACGCATTTGGTTTTTGGTCTCTATTAGGGAAAACCCATCAATGGTCCCATGATCGTTAGGCACAGACTCACAAAGACCACTTCGAACCCTTTGTTATGTGTAATCTCATGATCCTTTTCATGCTTTGGCATATGTTTTATGTGGTTTTCAGTGTTCTTTAACCACTTGTGTTGTTGGTACTCTGAATCTCTTTTGCAGGAACATCCTCTGTGATCTTCATTGTAACTCAATCCTTGATGCATTCTCCCCAAGCAAGGGCCCTATCACTAGGGCCATGGCTAGGAGAATAGAAGAAGACATGGCTAGAGTAGAGGGAGGAAGATCTCACATCCATATGACCATCAAGTTATGCAAGCCATGACTTATTTACTTGTAATTTTTATTTTAGGAACCTAGGATTTTATTTTGGACATGTATTAGTCCATTTAATTTTCTAGGAGGTGTCTTAGTAATAAGAAGGGGTAAGATTAGCTTTTGGGCCTTTATTTAGGAAATAAGGGGGTAGTTTGATAACTACACCCTCTTTTGCTAAATAAAACCCAAAACTAATAAAGGAGTAATCTTGGCCTTTGGATGAGGTAGATTGGGCACCAATTCTCATCTAAAGGACGGTATTGATTGGACTTTGGGCTTCAATCCTCCTCCCTTGGATGACTCCTTTTAATCCTAACCCTTCATTTCCTTAATGACTTGTCCAAGAGGTTAGCTCCCTCTATAAAAAGGTGCTCCTTCACACTCTTGTATTTTTTACACTTGATTGAATGGAAAAACCTTGAGTTGGCCAAAATTCTCTTAGTGTCCACCCTTCTCTCTTTGAGAATTCCTTAGGTTTTTATTAAGGGTTCCATCCCTTGTGGCAAACTTTCCCTCTTAGGCTTATCTTACCTTAAGTGGCGCCTAAAACCACCTCACTTCTAGCCTCTCCACAAACCATTTTACCAAAGAAGAAAACCTCTAGAAAAAGATCAAGGGAGGCATGCATCATTTGGTATTTAAAGCATTGGTTTTAGAGGTCTAAACTTTATTCCTATCTCATTTATTTTTTCTTTCCGTTTTCCTATTTTATTTTATCTTTAATTTCCGCAATTTTTTTCTAGCTTTCCATTGTTGTTTATCATTTCCATTTATGTCTTGAGTTTATTGTTTTGAGTTATAGTTTATTTGCACCATTTATTTTTTGCTTGATGCAATTTATATTGTTCTTTTCTTTGCATCTACGTCTCTCCCATATTCATTAATTTCCGCTTAAGCTTTGAGTTGGGTGCTTTCTTGCTTGAATTTTGGTTTTGATAATTTCTTGCTAAAAATCCATGTCGTTGTGGTGAATTCCACAACCTTGTGGTCAAGAAATTTAGACCAAATTCTTGTGTTTCCTTGCACCTAGTTGCCTTGTTTTTGTTTTATTTTTAGCTTTTATTTTTCACTTTTATAATCTTGTGTAGTTGTCTATAAGTCATGTTTATAGTTTCCCATTTTGTCTATTAATTCCTTTTAAGTTTAGCCTCTTTTGTTTTTACAAAAAAAAAATTGAAACTTCTTAAATTGAGCAACATAGAGGGTCATACCTCATGTCTAAGTCTCTTTAGAAGTTCATGTGCTTTTAGTTTCAAGCATATTCTTAAAAAAAAAATTCAAAAATAGTTGCTCAATTTCCTTTGTGTTTATTTTCCTTATACGTATAATTAGTAGCTCATTTGTGTGGTAAAGGTAGCTCTTGTTTGTGGGTGCTTTCACTTAAGCTATAAGTTTGGTATTTGTGTTCAACAAATTACAAAAAAACTTAACAAAGTTTGAGTCCAGTGGCACACCAAACTACTAAACCATTAACACATCTATAGCTACTTTGCATTTTGAAGTCATTTCTAGTAGTACCTAAATTGTTGCTTTTAATTTTCTTTATTGTTCCAAGCGCATAACTCTTTGTTATCAAGCACTAAATTCACAATCAATTTAGGTGCATCTAGTAAATATTAAAAAAAACAAGAAAACAAAGTCTAAAATAAAATACAAAAAAAACAACGAAGGATTCGAAAAAAAAAAAAGAGAACAAACAAAAGAAAAGAAAGTTTGAAAAAAAATTCATTTGATGTACCTAACCTAAAATTAGCAAGTGCTTCAACTTTGAACTTGGAACCTTAAAAGAAATTTTATTACTTTTGGTACACTAGAACTTGATATTTGTGTTCTTCTACTCTTCAATCTAGTGCCATTCTTAGGTATTCCATTGTGTGCTCTCTTTCGTTTGTTTACCTTTTAGTTGTTGCTTGTCTTCTAAATCATCTTTCTAGTTTGTCTTATATACTCTTACCATTTGGTTAAGTGTCCTTTTGATTGTGTTATCTTTTATTGCTTTTTGAGTTTCTATTCGCACCTCCCCTTGCTACTTTTGGTTTCTTTAGTTTGTGTGTTAGTGTCACTTTTGGGAGCAAGCTTGAAAAAGGAGCTTACCACAAGGGTAGCATACTTTGGAAGGTTGGACTAAGAGCCTAAGGGATCACCTCAAAAGGAAATACACCTAGCGTGAGGACTTTGATTTGAGGGAGCATTTGGAGAATCATTTTTTGAAGACTTTACTTTTTCTTTAATTTGGGTGTATTAATTTTGTAGTTGGGAGTTTGAGTGCCCTTAAGGCCCTCCCTTTGGTTGTAATAAAATTTAATCAATTTTTTAGCTTCTCGAAAATTAGGTGAAGAAGGAAGAAGTGGTACACTTCCTTCAACACCTTAGGAGCTCACTTTAGATCTCTTCTCTTTTGAATTTTTGCTTTAAAATTCTTGCTTTATTTTTCTTATTCAAAGCGCTTAGAAGGCTAAAGAGTTCCAAAGACTCATCAAGCCATTTTAGGCAAGAAAAAACAAAAAGAGAGGAGTGTTTGTTTGTGAAAATTTTTTAGCCACCTTTTTCCTCTTAGAAATTCAAGCACAATGACATCACACACCTACTCTAGTGCTCATAGTTATTCATCAAACAAGAGTGTAAACCAAAGAAATATTTCTAAAGATTACGCTCTAGAAAACTTAAACATGGACTTTAGGGAGTGGATGGCAAAAGAACAAGAGAGAAGAGAAGAAAAAATGAGAGAAAAAGAGTCTAAGGAGAAAAGAAAAATAAAAGAAAGAGAGGAAGAAAAGAGAGAAAAAAGAGAGAAGGAAGAGAGAAGAATAAGAGAAAGGAGAGAAGATGAAGAAAGGAGAGAAAGAAAAGAAAGAGAAAGAAGAAAAGAGAAAGAAGAAGAAAAAAGAAAGAATGGGAATGGTGAGAATTACAAAATGAAAGGGATAGTCTTAGGTTCCCCATCTAGACATACCCATAGGAGTGAAAGTGAGGAAGAATACTACAGTCATCCTAGGAGAAACTATCATTCATCCATGCATAATAATGGGACCCCTCCAAGGGAGCCCAAAATTGATCTCCCCCCATTTCATGGGAGGGAAGATGTGGAAGCCTACCTTGATTGGGAAATCAAGGTAGAACAACTCTTCACTTGCCATGAGGTAAGAGAAGAAAGAAAGGTTCCAATGGCAACCCTTAGCTTCCAAGGGCATGCCATGCATTGGTGGGTTGGGTTAACCAATTAGAGAATCCGCACCAATATGCCTTCCATAAGATATTGGAATGATCTTAGAAGTGCTCTAAGAAGAAGGCATATTCCCTCTTGGTATGAAAGAGATCTTTTGGATAGACTCCAAAGGCTAAGGCAAACCAACCTTAGTATAGAAGAGTATAGACAAAAGATGGAATTTCTTATCTTGAGGGCGGGTATCATTGAGGGCGGGTATCATTGGAAGCCAACCTTTGAAAGTGTCCTCATCTCAAAGGGAGAACATATTCCACACTCGTTGTAAGGTGAATGACAAAATATGTTCTCTCATTGTGGATAGTGGGTCATGCTGCAATTGTTGTAGCTCAATATTGGTGGAAAAGCTAGCCGTGACCCCACTTCCCCACCCTAAGCCTTACAAGCTTCAATGGCTCAATGAGCAAGGGGAAATGGAGGTCAATGAGCAAGTCAAGGTTCCAATTTCCATTGGGTCTTATAAAGATGAGATCCTGTGTGACATAGTCCCAATGGAAGTGATGCAATCTCACCTAGCATGCATCATGGCTAGGAGGACTCAAGGAAGGCATGGCATGCACAAAAGCTCATTGAAGATTCGAAGCCATAGTCTTCGTTATTTTTAGCTTGTAAATATTTTATTTTAATTAGATAAATAGGAAAGTATTTTTAATTCCCTTAAGGCCATGTATTTCCGGTCATCTTCTTAGTTTATAAGGTATAGGTGTCTTTAGTTAAAAAGGAGGAGTAAGCTTATAATGGGTGCATAAGTTAAGACATGATTTTGGGCTAGCCCATTCACATTAAGATATGCTAATTGCACCCATAGGGGGTGAACTTAGGTGCCTCACTTAAGGCCTAAGACTTGGGTTAATTAGTTTTAATCCTAATTAAGCCCAAGTCCCACATTGCCTAGAAAAGTGTGCCCAAGCTCTCCCATTGGGCTATATATACTCATTCCCCCTCATTGTAAAATTTCACCTTTGAAGTTGAATGAAAATAGTCTCTTTGTGAGCACATTCTTAGTAAAAGATCTTGAGGATCCTCTCTCTTGAGGAACCTCTTCCTAGTTGGTTTTTATCAAGGGTTCCTTCCCTTGTGGCAAACCTAAACATTTTGGCTTATCTCTCTTTGAGAGTGGCGCCCCACCTCCATTTTCTTTCCCCTCCATCATCCATTTCATGGTGCTTGGAACCTCAAGGAAAAAGATCAAGGGAGGCATGCATCATTTGGTATCAGAGCCAACTCCATGAGGTTCTTTTCTAGTCTTAATTTTCTTTAATTTTTTTCAGCTTTTCTTCTTAGAGTTCTTGCTTTTTCCTTTATTTTTTCCAGCCTTTGATTCTTGTCATTTAATTCCTTTTATGTCTTGTTAGTTTATGTTTTTGTAGTTTTCATTTTATGCAATTTATTTCCTAGTTTTTATTGCTTTCTAGATTCAATTTATCTTGTTCTTTTCCATTGAATCTTTATATGTTTCCTTTAGGATTGTTTCTTTAATTTTCTGCCCAGCTTTTTATTTTTTCCTTATTCTTGTGCAAATCCTAAGAAGATCATTGTAATGACTTCACAAAATTTGTGAAGGAAGCCACACATTGTGGTCTTGATCTTTGGATGCACGTTGTTCTTCTTATTTGAATTTTTAATTCTATTTTCCTGCACCTATTTTTCTGTTTTTCCAGCCCTTTGTTCTATGTTTTGGGCATATATTTCTGGTTATTTTGAGTCATTTAATTTCATTTTTTAATCTTCCAAGTTGTGTCTAAGTTGGTCATGTTGTAGCCCTTTTATTGTCTCTTAATTCTACATAGTTTTGCCTTTTTATTTTTACCATAAAAGTGTGTTATTTATCTATTGGAAATTGAGCATCAAAGAGGCTTACTCTTGATCCCATGTCCTTAGAGTCTCACATGCTATTTAGATCTTAGCATGTTCTTAAAAAAAAATCTTCAAAAAAATTAATGCTCAATTTCTTCCAAATTTCATTCACTTGTTCAATAATTTTAGTATCTTAATTTTGTGCTAGTTTTTGTGGTGATTTTTGTTGATTGGCTTTGAGAGGCATGTTGGGTATGATTGGGCTGATTATTGAGTAATCAAGTTGTCCTCAACTTCCATAAAACTCTCCTTGTGCCATTTATTTTTTATCACCTAAAATTACTAGTTCATATTAGGTTGCTTTGTTTCTTAATTTTGCACTTTTGTATATCAATTATGGTGGCCATTTCCTATCCTTTGTTCAAGCATTTATGATTCTTTGACTCCTCACTATATTTGCTACAAAATGTGTTAAGAGGTGTAGCAAAATTGTTTAAAAAAAAAAAGAAGAAAAAAAGAAATCAAAAGTGTAAAATAAGTAAAAAAAAAAAAGAGTTAGTAAAAAGTGCTAAAAACAAGTAAAAAGAGTACAAAAAATAAAATAAAAATTAGTGCACCTCAAAATTATTAAAGAAATTCAAAGGAGTGTTAAATTTTATTGAAATTTGCTTGAATTTATTTGACTATGATTTAGCCACCTTGCTTTACAATTGTGCAAATCATTGAATTTGTTGAGTCTTTTTTGTTTTAAGTCCAATTCTATTTTAGGCCCATTCTAGGAATTTTTTTTTTGTGTGCCAACTTTCTTTGTACACCTTTTATTTCTTGCTTGTCCTTATTGGCTTTCTTTGTGTTTGTCAAATAAATTTTTTCCACTTGGATGTGTTCCTATTCTTGTTAAGTGCTTTTTATTGCTTTTTGCTTTCAAATTCTACTTCCCTTGGTCTCTTGCTTGGGCGCTTGTTTTCTCTTGGTAGGTAGCCAAATTGTTGAAATTTTCACAAGGGTAGCATCCTTAGGAAGTGTTGATTTAAAACCAAGGAAGAGGAGACTTGAAAAGGAGGCCAAGACTAGAGTGATACACTTGGTGAGGAGCACTTGAAGAAAGAAGCTACATTCAACTACTTTTAATTTTCTTTGTTTAATTTGGGTGTATTTTTAAAGGACATTTTAATTAGAGGTATTGGATGCCCATAAGGGTCACCTCTTTTGTGTGTAATAAACCTTAGTTTCTCGTTTTAGTGTGGATAAGGAATTGGTACCCCTTATTCATACTTAGGAGCACGTTAGAATCCTTTAGCTTTGCTTTAAATTTCTTTATTTGCTTTCAACGTTTTAGAAAGTGTTAGAGTTCCAAAGACTCTTAACACTTTAGGAGAAAACAAAAAAGAGAGGAGTGTTTTGCATATTAGTTCCCTAGGCCTTACACTTTGACATGTTTTCACACACTTCTAGGAGTGTTAGGAGTAGTAATGAAACTAGGGAAAATAAAGGAGAAGAATGTGAGAATAGAATAAAAGAAAAGAATGAGAAGAGTGATAAACCAACCTTGCCCACATATCCATACTCTATTGATTGGGAAATAGTAGAAAAACAACGTAGGGAATTTTGGAAGAATGAGAGAAAACAAAGAGACATGAGGAAAAGAGAACAAGAGGAACTAGATAGAGAGGAGAGAAGAGAGAAAGAACAAAAAGAAAAGGAGAGACAAGAAAGAAAAGAAAGAAGAGAAAAAGAGAGACAAATAGAAAGTAGGGAAAATGAAAAGAAAGAAAGAGAAGCAAGAGAAAAAGAAAGAGAAAAAGAAGAAAACAAAAGAAAAGAGTTAGAGAGAAAAGAGAGAAGAGAAAGGAGAGAAAAAGAGAAGAAAGAATTGGAAAAGAGAGAAAAGGAACAAAATAAGTTAGAAAGAAGGGAAGAAATGAAGATACAAAAAGAGAGAGATGCCTATAAGAGCTCTTGTGGTAACATTTACACACATTATAGAGACTTAGAGGAGCCTAAAATAATCCATGACATTCATGCTTCTTCTAGTAAGAAGGAAAACCCTAAGAGGCATCCTAAGAAAAAGACAAACCCTTCTATAATTAAACCCAAAAAAGAGTCATCTAAAAGAAAGCATATTGAGAGAAAACCCTTGAGTATGAGTGACACCCCTACCACTAGTTCGAGCACTCATTTTCGAAGTCCTAAATGTTTTAAGTGTTTAGAAAAAGGGCATATTGCTTTGTTTTGCCCCAAAAGAAAAAGGACTTTAAAGGGAACATCAAATGAAAAGGGTATTCATTCATGTGATGATCTCTTCAAAGTGAAACAACTTCTTGGAAGCCATCCTTGTAAGGAAACCCAAACACAAAGAGAGAATGTTTTTCAAATAAGATGCAAAATTTTGGGCAAAACTTGTTCTCTTATTGTGGGTGGTGGATCATGTTGTAATTTTTGTAGCACGAGGGTGGTGGAAAAGCTATCACTTGCTACTACTCCTCATCCTTCACCTTATTCTTTGCATGGACTTAATTATGAAGATGGTGTAGTAGTAAGAGAACAAGTGGAGATTAGCTTCTTCATAGGGAAGTATCACGACAAAGTGTTATGTGATGTAGTCCCTATGGAAGCTAGTCACATGTTGCTGGGAAGGCCATGGCAACATGATAAGGAAAGTTTGCACAATGGCCTCACTAATAAAATCACTCTCTCTCATAAAGGGAAAAAGATCACCTTACTTCCTCTTACCCCTACCGAGGTTATGGAGGATAGAAGGATCATGAAGCTTAAGAGAGAAAGGGATAAAAATGAAAATAAGGTTGTTGGTAGGAAGACCGAGTCTATGGAAGATCCGCCTTTGCCTTCAAAGGAGGTTCTCTACATAGAAAAATTTTCCTGCCAACTCTTACAAAAAGAACAAGTTGAATTTGAGGATGTGCCTATATCTTTTGAGCACCTTGATCCACACCTCAAATCCAACTTGATGAGTGCTCCATTCCACTTAGACTAGTCTTGCCAACTATTTCAAAACCTTTGAGGCTAGTATCTAGTGCAATTGGAGGAGGATGGGGAGCTATTGTGTGGAGGCACATGCACACTAAAATATTTTCAAACTTTAGTGCCAACCTCCACTACCCCATTCTTAAAAGGCCTCCTTATAGACCTCTCACTTCCCCCAAAATCACTTGTCTGCATATACTTACTGCTTTCCTTATTTTCTTGCAGACTTTGAAAAAGCGGAAGAAAGACCTCAGGATTTGAGGTCAAATCCTCTCCAAGGGAGAGGAGATGATGCAATCTCACCTAGCATGCATCATGGCTAGGAGGACTCAAGGAAGGCATGGCATGGACAAAAGCTCATTGAAGATTCGAAGCCATAGTCTTTGTTATTTTTAGCTTGTAAATATTTTATTTTAATTAGATAAATAGGAAAGTATTTTTAATTCCCTTAAGGCCATGTATTTCCGGCCATCTTCTTAGTTTATAAGGTATAGGTGTCTTTAGTTAAAAAGGAGGAGTAAGCTTATAATGGGTGCATAAGTTAAGACATGATTTTGGGCTAGCCCATTCACATTAAGATATGCTAATTGCACCCATAGGGGGTGAACTTAGGTGCCTCACTTAAGGCCTAAGACTTGGGTTAATTAGTTTTAATCCTAATTAAGCCCAAGTCCCACATTGCCTAGAAAAGTGTGCCCAAGCTCTCCCATTGGGCTATATATACTCATTCCCCCTCATTGTAAAATTTCACCTTTGAAGTTGAATGACAATAGTCTCTTTGTGAGCACATTCTTAGTAAAAGATCTTGAGGATCCTCTCTCTTGAGGAACCTCTTCCTAGTTGGTTTTTATCAAGGGTTCCTTCCCTTGTGGCAAACCTAAACACTTTGGCTTATCTCTCTTTGAGAGTGGCGCCCCACCTCCATTTTCTTTCCCCTCCATCATCCATTTCATGGTGCTTGGAACCCCAAGGAAAAAGATCAAGGGAGGCATGCATCAGGAAGCTGGCCATATCTTGCTAGGAAGACCATAGCAATTTGATAAGAAAGTCATACACCATGGTCATTCTAATAACATCATCCTCACTCATAAGGATAAGCGCATTAAGTTGTGTCCTCTAACACCTTCACAAGTGGCGGAGGACCAACTCATCATGAAACATAAGAGGTTGAGTTGGAAGTTGGTGCCCCTTCCAAGAAAGTCATTAGTAAAGGGAGTTTATTTGCTACAAAATTGGGTTTAAAGGAAACCCCCTTAACTAACAGACCTTTCTATCTCCTTCTTTGCAAAGAGGCATCCCCCATTTCTTCCCCCTCCACTTTTTTCCCTTCTAGTTCTAGCACTGCCATAAAACTTGGACCTGAGAACCTACCTCAAGAGGTTCAAGAGCTTTTAAAGGAGTTTGGTGATATATTCCCTAATGAAGTTCCCAAAGGACTTCCTCCAATTAGGGGTATAGAACACCAAATAGACTTGGTACCTGAGGCTAGCCTGCCTAATAGGCCTGCTTATAGGACTAATCCCATGGAGACCAAGGAGATTGAATCTCAAGTCCAAGAACTATTGGAGAAGGGTTGGGTTCAAGAGAGCCTAAGCCCTTGTGCTGTGCCAGTTTTGTTGGTGCCTAAGAAGAATGGCCAATGGAGGATCTGCATTGATTGTCAAGCAATCAATAACATCACCATCAAATATAGGCACCCTATCCCTAGGCTTGATGACATGCTTGATGAATTGAATGGGGCCCAATTATTTTCAAAAATTGATCTTAAGAGTGGTTATCACCAAATCCGCATCAAGGAAGGTGATGAGTGGAAAACCGCTTTTAAGACCAAGTTTGGGCTGTATGAGTGGTTGGTAATGCCCTTTGGGCTTACCAATGCCCGGAGCACCTTCATGAGGCTTATGAATCATGTCCTTAGGGATTGCTTAGGAAAATTTTGTGTTGTTTATTTTGATGACATCTTAGTGTATAGCAAGAGCCTAGATGAACATGTAGGTCATCTTAGGCGCGTCTTTTGCATTCTTAGGTCACACCAACTCTATGGAAATCTTGAAAAATGTAATTTTTGTGTGGAGAGTGTGGTGTTCTTAGGTTTTATAGTTAATAAAAATGGGGTTCAAGTAGACCCCAACAAAATCAAAGCCATCCAAGAATGGCCCACCCCAAAAAGTGTAACTGAGATCAAGAGTTTTCATGGTCTCGCGAGCTTTTACAGGCGCTTTGTGCCTAACTTCTCCACACTTTTCTCACCAATCAATGATTTGGTGAAGAAGGATACTCCTTTCCTTTGGGGTGAAAAACAACAAAAAGCCTTTGAACTTATCAAAGAGAAACTGACCCATGCACCAGTTTTAGCTCTTCTTGACTTTTCTAAAACTTTTGAGCTAGAGTGTGATGCATCGGGAGTGGGTGTGGGAGCTGTGTTGTTACAAGGTGGTCATCCCGTGGCTTATTTTAGTGAAAAACTAAATGGAGCCGCCTTAAACTACCCCACCTATGATAAAGAGTTTTACTCTTTGATAAGGGCCCTTCAAACTTAGGAACATTATCTTGTACCCAAGGAGTTCATCATTCATAGTGACCATGAGTCACTTAAGTATTTGAAGGGTCAAGGCAAGCTTAATAAAAGGCATGCTAAATGGGTAGAATTTCTTGACACTTTCCCTTATATCATCAAATACAAGAAAGGAAAGCATAATGTGGTGGCTGATGCTTTGTCTCGTAGACATACCCTTTACACCACCTTAAGTGCAAAGATTCTTGGATTTGATAATATTAGAGAAATGTATCTTTCTGATAAGGATTTTGGATCCATTTATGTTGCCTCTACATTTGCATGTAAAACCCAAAATGGGTTCTTTGTGAGTGAAGGGTACCTTTTCAAAGTTAGCAGACTTTGTGTTCCCGAAGGATCTATGAGAAATCTGTTGACAAAAGAGAGCCATGAGGGTGGGCTCATGGGGCATTTTGGAATTAACAAAACTCTTCTGCTTTTACAAGAAAAATTCTTTTGGCCCCATATGAAGAAAGACGTCTATAGACATTGTCGTAGATGCATTGCTTGCTTACAAGCTAAGTCTAAGACAATGGCTCATGGATTGTTCACACCCTTACCTGCTCCTTCTGCACCTTGGCTGGATATTAGTATGGATTTCATCCTTGGCCTGCCTCGAACCCAACGAGGTGCAGACTCTATCTTTGTAGTGGTAGATAGATTTTCAAAAATGGCTCACTTTTCTTTAAAGAAGTTGTCCGTTTACATGGAATTCCCCAATCCATAGTCTCTGATAGAGATGTGAAGTTCCTTAGCCACTTTTGGAAAACATTGTGGGCAAGGCTAGGAACTAAACTCTTATTTTCTACCACATGTCACCCCCAAACTGATGGGCAGACTGAGGTAGTAAATAGATCTCTATCTACTATGCTTAGGACACTTCTTCGAGGAAATCACAAGTCTTGGGATGAATATCTACCCCATATTGAGTTTGTATACACCGGGTGGTTCAAAGGACCACCAAGCATTCTCCCTTTGAAGTTGTTTATGGCTTCAACCCCCTTACTCCTCTTGATATCTTGCCCTTACCCTTCCATTCTTCTGTTTACAAAGAAGGAATAGTAAGAGTGGATTTTGTTAAAAAATTACATGAAAGGGTAAAGGCCAACATTGAACATCATTCAAAGGATTATGCTAGTAAAGCCAATAGGGGCAGGAAAGAAATTATCTTCAATGAAGGGGATTGGGTATGGCTTCATTTGAGGAAGGATCGCTTCCCTACTCAAAGGAAGTCCAAGCTTAGCCCCCGAGGAGATGGTCCCTTTCAAGTCCTCAAGAGAGTGAACAACAATGCATACATATTAGATCTCCCTGAGGACTATGGTGTCAGTACTACCTTTAATGTTTGTGATTTGATCCCTTTTGTAGGTACTGATGAAGAAGAGGAGGACCTATCAGATTTGAGGTCAAATCCTTCCCAAGGGGGAGGGGATGATGCATTCTCCCCAAGCAAGGGCCCTATCACTAAGGCCATGGCTGGGAGAATAGAAGAAGACATGGCTAGAGTAGAGGGAGGAAGATCTCACCTCCATATGACCATCAAGTTATGCAAGCCATGACTTATTTACTTGTAATTTTTATTTTAGGAACATAGAATTTTATTTTGGACATGTATTAGTCCATTTAATTTTCTAGGATGTGTCTTAGTAATAAGAAGGGGTAAGATTAGCTTTTGGGCCTTCATTTAGGAAATAAGGGGGTAGTTTGATAACTACACCCTCTTTTGCTAAATAAAACCCAAAACTAATAAAGGAGTAATCTTGGCCCTTGGATGAGGTAGCTTGGGAACCAATTCTCATCTAAAGGAGGGTATTGATTGGACTTTGGGCTTCAATCCTCCTCCCTTGGATGACTCCTTTTAATCCTAGCCCTTCATTTCCTTCATGACTTGTCCAAGAGGTTAGCTCCCTCTATAAAAAGGTGCTCCTTCACACTCTTGTATTTTTTACACTTGATTGAATGGAAAAACCTTGAGTTGGCCAAAATTCTCTTAGTGTCCACCCTTCTCTCTTTGAGAATTCCTTAGGTTTTTATCAAGGGTTCCATCCCCTGTGGCAAACTTTCCCTCTTAGGCTTATCTTACCTTAAGTGGCGCCTAAAACCACCTCACTTCTTACCTCTCCATAAACCATTTCACCAAAGAAGAAAACCTCTAGAAAAAAATCAAGGGAGGCATGCATCAGTCCTCATCAGCCTGGGGACCAGGCTCACTTCTATGAGTGGGGGAGGGGTCCTCTAAAGCTTAGATGAATTCTAGGACACCCTATTTGCCAATTTTTATTACATTGCATTGCATTTGCATTTGGATCAGTTAAAATTGCATAAATTAGCTTGTTGGGTAGCTTTAGTGGACACTATGATGTTAGCATATTGCATTGTGTTTAGATTCTTTATCTTTTCCTTTATTGGTGATAAAAAATGCTCTCGTGCTTTTTTTATGTAATTTTTGCTTATCGTTTCCATAGAGTGAGTTGAGTTAATTGTGCATTATTGATTTTTTTGGCAAGTTTATGTGAATCTGTGAAGGAGAGCATTAACCATGTTAGGTTTTTTAGCTTAATTCTTGTTTGTTGTGTGAGACACCATGTAGTCCATGTTGATTTTTCTTGATTCTTGCTGACTAATTATTTGCATGCATGAAAGAAATGATCAAGGCCTTGTTTCTTGATGTAGCCACTTAGCCAAATAGCCTACCTGTTTGATACTTGACTGTTGATTTCCCCTTTAAGCCTTAATTGAATCCATTTTGTGTTATGAACCTTTAAGCTGAAACTAGTACATTACACATTCCTTTACCTTGGGGTTAAGAAAGTGTGTACATGAGATTGGTTCTACAACAAGTTTAGGTGAAAGTGTTTATGGAAAGTCTAGTGCATTACACATTCCTTTACCTTTGGCATATTTTACTTTTTTTTTCTGTTTCTCGAGACGGTTTTGAAGAAGGTTAGAAGAAGTGTTAGAAAAGTTCAAGCCTAATTGGTGTTGTAGCAGTGTCCGGACACTAAAACAGGGAGCAAATCTTGTTCTACTCTAACGCCTAGCAGCCGCCAACCCGAGAGGGTTCATTTTTGCTGTTTGGCCACCCAATGTCCATACCTTGTTGTTCAGCGTCCGTTCATGAACATAACCCATTTTAAAAGGAAAAATTGCATCTTTTTTTGGAGAAGCATGAGATAGTACCCAACTGTCTTAGGAAACTCTCCAAGCTCGTCTTGTTCCCTTCTAACACCCCATTTACATCATATTTTGTAACCACATTCCACTAACCATGTTTCCACCTCTATGGAAGGCTAGGTTTATTTGGTTAGGATTTTGATGTAACTATGTCTTGAACTCTTTTGTATATTTTGCTCTATTAATCTAAGTTTATTACTCATTGTTAGAGTTCCTCTTTACCTTATGCTTTATATATATGTTTTGTTGGATTTTTCTTGTTGAATGAGCTCGAGAGAGAATTTTAGCTTGCAAAATGAGAAGAGCTCCCAATAAGGTTTATTGCTCAGAAGAAAGTAAAACCCATTGGTTATCTTGAGATCCTTTTCTTAATGCAAGTTATTTGACTTTAGATTGTGCAAGGAATTGATAGTGTAAAGCCTAAATAGTTTAATCCCTTACTTGCAAGGAATTAGGGTTAAGGGTATTTTTATAAGTGATAGGAACATGAGTGACAAATGATGATTGATAGTTCATTTATGCATTAGAGGGATGACATAGTGAAGTCAAAACCATACCAAGCTTCTCATCTCAGTAATCTTAATTTACTCTTTATGCACTTTTCTTTCTATTAACTTGGAGTTATTTTAAAATCAATTTCTTTATTATCTGCAAGAAATTAGTATTGAAGTTTTTAAGGTATCAGTCTAGTCCCTGTGGGATCAACCCAATAGTTATCAGATACTACATAAACTGGTATGCTTGCCAAGAGTATAGTAGAAAATTTGCTTATCAATCACCAATAAAGTTCCAAGTTGTTGTGATTTGTTTGGTCATTCACACCACACTATAACCCTAACTTGTTATCCAGTTTGGTCATTCAAGACTCCAAATTAGGATTGGTTTCCTTATTAATTAATTGGAGGTTTACTCAATAAATTTGGTGAATTATATTGGAACAAACCCAATCGATTCATAGATCAATTATTCAAATATCAATGATCATGAATATTCAAACAATTAAGATATTAACAAATAAAATAGTGGAAATGACTCAATCACTTAATGACATTGAATAATAATGCAAAGTGCAAAGAAGAATCACAAAGAGTTTACATCACAACCCTAGAAAAAGGAGTTTATCCAGACATAGGCAATGTATAACCAAACATCTTAATAATTACAAAGTACATAAAAATATAGAAAGAATTATTGTATAGAGCACTCTGAATTGTCTCAATCTCAAAGCTTCCTTGCCGTTCTTTGCCTCTAGGTAAAAAATCTAAATCTTTGTCCAAACCAAAGTTAGTCCCTTTTTTATTCTCATATTCTTGTATTTATAGGAAGGGTTTGGCATGGGTGTGTTGGAATTAAGCATGGTCATGGTAACCTAGATCTTCAATAATTGTTCCAAAAAGACCCAATTTTGCCCCTTTTTCTTCCTGTTTCTTAAGTACATGTCTAAAGTGAGAATAAACACTAAAAAGTGAGTTTTTCAAAAAATATGCAATTCTTTCCTTATTAACAAGTATTAAACATGATAAAAATACGGGTTAAAATTTTGTTTATCTAACTTTCCCACACATGGACATTACTTGCCCTTAATTAATTATTTTAGTTGAAAAGAACATTCATTGAATCATTTAAAAAAAAAGGAGTCTTCTCATAGAAACCTTAATTAGTTTTTGGTCAAAGAAAATGTAGTTAATTACCAAGAGAAGGTGTTTATCTCACCATACTTAGGTGTTTAGGAACAAGAGAATTTTAGTACTCAAAGATTAATCCAAGCAAGGTTACTCAGGACAATTGTATACCAGTCATGTCAAATAAATCCACCACAAAAAAAGAAATTATGGTATTTTACAAGGATGTAATGGGAACAGGGTAGTTGTGTTATGTGTGGAAAAATAAAAAGAAAGAGAAAATGCAAAGGGCTAAAAAATATCAGAAAAAACAAATTGTAAGTTAATTTCTTAAAGACTCTAAAATTTTCAAGAAACAACCTCCCTATTTTTAAAACTTTTCAATGACCCTTGATTTGAATATATACTCTTTTTGCTCTCTTTCTCTTTCTTTTCTTTTTCTCCTTTTTAATATGTATATATATATATATATATATCTTTTTGTTGAAAGGGAGAGAGTTGGTTTTCTTCTTTTGTGAGGTCGTCTTTAAATTTCCTTTGACTTTTATCATTATTTGTTTCTCTTTTAGATGTTGCTCTATGATTGTATTAAAGGGTCATTTATGTAACATATGCAAGAAAATGATTGGTAATAAATGAATACTTTTAAAGGCTCAACTTGCACAACTAAGGGTAATCATATACAATCAGGTAGTGTCTTGGAAGAAGACCTAAAAAGAATACCTCAAAATTAGCAAGCAAAGAGATTAAATTGTAAGAGATAAACTTCAACACAATAATCAAAGGTTATCAAGCTTAGAGATATTTGCACTTACCAAAAATAATTAAGAGGTTGTATGTAATGTAACTTCACTGGCTCAAACCTCACTATTTTGTGGTTAATAAGGCAGAGAACTACACCTTAAGTTATGGTAATTACTTAGCTCCTTTATAAAGAAAATCCTAATTTACTTATCATCATTAATTTTTTTTATATATTCTTTTTCAAAATTGATTCTAAAACCATGAGAATGTTCATCATTAGTTAAAGGAAGTGGAAGGATAGCTCAGGCATATTCATGTCCAGTGCAGGAAGATAAGATAGTGTCCATCATATAACTCTTCAGTTTCCTCCCCACACTTGAAAACTAGAAATGTCCCCAATGCATGAAAAATATCATAATATAACTAATAAATTATGTAAGAAAAGAAGAAAAAACAGCACTAAAAAGAAAATAAAATAAAGGATTGCAATGGATAAAAAAAATTAAAAAGAATCAAAAGAAAAGAAAAATCATAGAATGACAGGTTGCCTCCTAGTAAGTGCTTGTTTAACGTCTCGAGCCTAACAGTTAAGATGCGGTTTTACTAAGGTGACCTGTTTCGGAGCCTAAAAATGTTTGCTCAATGCCTCCCTTACTAATGTGCCTTAAATGTGTCAATTTTATTATTTTTATAATTTCCAAGTGTGTTCATTGTGGGGTTAATACCCTTTGTGCCTTGAATGGTCCACACCGTTGGAGCATGGATCATCTCCTTAGTGATTAGTTTTGATTTTTCTATTTTGCAAGCCAAACACATTTTAAAGGTGTGGTTTTGTATTATTTGTTTAGAATAGCAATGCATAAATACTCTTATCCAAGTCAAGATTTTTGAATGATTAATAATCTAGTTCAAAGTCAGTTTTATAGTTAGAAGCAAACTCTATATTGAAATAATCGATTATAGCTTTTAGTAATCTGTTATTTGATCAAGAACTTCAATTGAGATTGAATAAAATGCTAAGTTTTGAAAATCTGATTGTGATAACCAATTACAACATTTTCGTGATTAAGTACATAGTCCATTTTGCATTTTGGTCAAAATTAGGCTTATTTTTTTTAAGAGGTTACGGATTTCCGTAACTGATTACAACAGTTATAAAATTGAACAAGAATTTAAGGAAGGAACAAACTAATCGATCCTAGCTTCTTATAATCAATTACACACTTCTTATTTGTTATCTTAGCAGCTATTTGGAACACTTTAATCGATTGTCTTATTTCTTAATCAATTAAACTTGTTAAAATCAATTTTATTTAAATAGTTGACTTCTCATTCTTGTCAAAGAACTTATTAAAAACACTTAAAAAACTCTTGGAAACATTTTCCTTATTCTCTAAACAAGTCCTAGAGCCAAGATAACATCCTCCTTTACAAGATTATGATTCTTTTAATCTTAAACGTTGAATATTTGAGAAAAGCATCAATGTGGACTATCTGCACAAATCAGGTGTAATCTACTGTGCATAAATAGGATTAGATGTAGGAATTTTGTGTTGAACCAATATAATATTTTGCAAATCTTTCTTTCTTTTCTCATCTTGAAAAATTTTATTGATTATTTGATTTGAAAGTTTGGTAAATCTTGGACTGAATGGAAAAAGTTTTTTAGTGGTAAAAGGAAAATATTTTTTTTTGGAAATCCATTTACCCCCCCCCCCCCTCTTTGCATTTCCTTATTGTTACATTTGGAATCAACGATTGGCATCAAGAGCTCGATTCTTGTATTTTACACAAGTTTTTTTTTTTTTGAAATCCAAGTGAAGCAATGAGTGGAAGTCAGGTTCCATTCGCTGAAGGTGCATCAATCAAGAGGACACATATGTTTTTGTTGCTTTAACTATGCTTTTTGGAAAGTGTGTATGAAAATCTTTATGGAATTCATATATCGAGGTATTTGGAAAGTTGTTGAGGAAGGTTACAAACCTCCAAAACAAATTGTTGATGTAATATGTGAAGATAAACTCTTTAAGTCCTGGAATCTAGAGGAGATTAGAAAAGATCAGTGGGATTCAAGAGCTAAAAACATCATACATTTTGCATTAAACTCTGATGAATTCTTGAGATTTTCTATATGTACAACAACCAAAGCAATGTGGGATTTGATTCAAGTATTAAATGAAGGAACAGAGGAAGTAAGAAGATCAAGGAAGAAATATCTAATCCAAGAGTACGAAACTTTCACAATGAAGCAGGGAGAGAACATTAGATATGTACAAAAATGCTTCACTCATATTGTTAATCACTTAAAATGACTTGACAAGATTTTTTATGAAGAAGAACTTAATGTGAAAATGTTGAAATCTCTCAATAGGAATTGGCAAGCTAAGGTCACAACGATCTCTGAATCAAAAGACTTTAAAACCATAAAAAATCTAGAGTTGTTTGGAAAATTAAGAGAGAATGAGATGGATATGATAAGGATGAATGAAGAGGAACAAAAGGAAAATAAAAGTAGAGGGTTGGCACTCAAGAACTCAACAAATGAAATGAGTTCCGAAAGAGAATATGAGGAGAGTAATGATTTGGAAATTGAGAATATGAATTTACTTGTTAGAAGATTCAAGAAGTTCCTCAACAACAAAAAGCCTAAAGGAAAATTCCAATCACAAAAGAAAGGGAACAAGAGGAATGTCCAAGGAATCTCAAATTTTACATGTTTTGAATGTGGAAAATCGAGGCATATAAAATATGAATGCAAAACTTATTTGAAGTTGAAAATGGAGATAAAAAGGCACCTCACTCAAAGAAAAAGAGGAAAGCCTACATAACATGGGAGGACAATGACACAAGCACCTCCACTAGTGAAAGTTCAGAAGACGAAGAAGCAAATCTATGTCTTATGGCAAAGAGGATGACACCTCAATTATTGTAAGTGACTCTTCATCCTATGATGGTGAAATGGATTATGGCTCACTTTTAGATGCATTTAATGAACTGCATGATGAAGCACAAAGACTTACATTGACTAACAAAATCTTGAAAGGTTAATCTAAGCTTCATATTTCAAAGTGTAAAACATTAGAGGAAGAAGTTTCAATTTTAAGAAAACAAAATGAAGATTTTCAAAAATTGATTAATGAAACTCATTCTTGTGGTTACAAAATTGAAAATGTGAATTTGAGTTGTGGTTGTGAATCTTGCAAGATTTTGCTAAGAAGAGTAAAATTGGAAAAAACACTTGCAACATTAACAATCGAAAAAGCTAATTTAGATGCCCTTGTCAACTCACAAAGGTGCTCAATGGATAAAGTTGGTTTGGATTTTCAATCAAATGGTAAAAGAAAAAACTATAAAAACTTTTTCAAATTTGCTAACCCATCCACTTCACCTTTCATCACATGTCATTACTGTATGCAAAAAGGCCATAAATCACTATCATGTTTTGTTAAGAGATATGTAAATCCCAGTGGAAAGATGAAATGGATTCCCAAAGGAATCAACTGTGCTACTAATGTCAAAGGACCTAACACTATTTTGGTACCTAAATCTTCAAACTAAATTATGGTGCAAGTATGCTTGGCAGCCAAGGGATGAATGTGGTATCTACATAGTGGTTGTTCAAGATATATATGATTGAAGACAAAGATAAATTTGTAAGTCTCAAAAGCAAAGTAGGAGGCTAGTCACATACAGAGACAACAACAAAGGGAAGATTCTTGGTATAGGTAATGTTGGTTACAACTGGATTTTAAGAAGAATTGTTGCATGTTCATAGATTTCTCCTCCAATGAATTAAAATTGGTCAATCTTTATCATATTCCAAATTCTACCTTAACATGGTTAACAAGCAAAGATAATGTTTCATGGCTTTGGCACAAAAGGATTGCATACATCCATATGCATCATCTTAATAAGCTAGTGTCTAAAGAGTTAGTAAAAGGTCTACCTAAACTGAGGTTCCAACAAAATGGTTTATGTGATGCATGTCAAAAGGGCAAGCAAACTAGAGTTTTCTTTAAATAAAAAATTTTGATTTCAACCTCTAGATTTCTTGAACTATTGCACATGGATCTATTTTGCCCATCTAAGACCATGATTCTACGTGGAAATTACTATGCTTAGGTAATTGTTGATGATTACACTAGATATACTTGGACTATGTTTTTACATCTTAAGAGTGATACCTTCAAAGCTTTTAAAAGCTTTCTCAAAAGAGTTCAAAATGAAAAGGGTTGTACCATTATATCTCTAAGAAATTATCATGGTGAAAAATTTAAAAATGAATCTTTCATAGCCTTTTGTGAGGAATTAGGAATTAACCATAACTTTTCATCTCCAAGAACTTAACAACAAAATGGTATAGTTGAGAGAGAAAACAGATCGCTTGAAAAGTTAGTTAGAACCTTATTGAGTGATTCCAATCTTCCTAAATAATTTTTGGGTTGATGCAATAAGCATTACATGTTATGTTCTTAATCGAGTTTTAATATAACTATCCTCAAAATACGACCTTTATAAAGAGAGAAAACCTACCATATCTCGTTTTAGAATATTTTGTTGCAAGTTCTTTATTTTGAAGAATGGCAAAGATTTTCTTGGAAAATTTTATCCGAAGGCGGATGAAGGTATATTGATAGGATATTCACAACATAGCAAAGCGTATAGAGTATTCAACAAGAGAACATTAGTTGTAGAACAGTCTATGCATGTTTCTTTTTATGAAACTAACTCCCAAGCAAGTGAGAAAGATTCCTTTTATGATGATCAGACGTATATCATAAATCCTTCACCTTATGAAGAAGAGCAAAGGGAACATTGTTGGTCCCAGGGGGGAATCTAGAAGGCGGTTTGAATAGACTTACCAAATTATTTTTCAAAATTTTTCTATTCAAAAGTATTAGAGTATTTTAAAAAATAGCCCCTTTTATAAATTTTAAAAATCTAGCTTCTTTTACAAAAATGGGTTTTCAAGAATTCAACCCTTAAGGCAAAACACCAATCAATTCAATTCCTCCAATAATTATTTCAAATAAAATAGAAGAGAAACTTAGGAAGAATTATATTTCAAGTAATTCAAAATCAAAAGGAAATGATAGAAAAAAAAATCAAACCACAAAATATGGGTCAAAACCCAAATTTAAACTCAAGCAAATGATTAACAAGAATATGATTCGTAGGAAGAAAACTTAATGAATCAAATACAGCTGCAAAAACCCAATTGTTAGTACTCCAAGAATTCAATAAAGACTGAAATTAAAGAGTATAAGGAAGAGAGAATTTGCATAGTGATTTATATTGGTTCTGTCCAACTGACCTACATCCAGTTTACAGACTTAGCCTTCCGCTAATCTGTTTTCCACTAAAATCTCAATACATGCACACCACACATACAAATTTTAATGCCGAAACAATTTAAACCATAAAAGAAGAGGCTTCCTCTTGCACCTCACAAGAGTTTACTACACCGTGAGACCCCGTCAATCACAACGCCTCACTTGCAACACCGTGCTACAAGATTTCCCAACAATCTCAAGAACACCTCAAGAGATTGTTAACCTTATGCAAAAACACAAAGACTGGTACAGAACAATATCACCTCAAGTGAAGAATACCCAAATAGAAAGATTAAAACTCAATAGAGTCTCTTCCTTGAATCTTGAAAATGAAGCACCTTCAAACCATAAAAAATGGGTATGAATCTTGGAGAGAATTCTGAGAAATCGTACAAGAGAAGCAAGCACTTGATTGCATTGATCAAAAGTTGTAAAACCTATTTTCAGAAATGCTTTTATATCAGTTTTGATGCATGGTAATAATTACCCACTTGATTACCTAATATCTTGCACAAAACTAGTCCAAAGTGCTTGTTCTCAGGAGTAATCAATTACTAAAATCAGGTAATCAATTACCACAAAGAGCATTAATTCTTGATCTCAAAATTCTCGCAGGGTAATTGATTACCATTTTTAGGTAATCGATTACCTTACCTAAAAATCCATTTTTGAAGTTTTTCCAGCACAACCTAGCCTATAAAATCTATCCAAAACCATCCCAAACACATTCTCAAGCCTATCTAAAATACACAATGCAAGTACCATATCTATGAACATGTTTGGTACTATAAAATTGATTTAAGAGCAAAAACAAAGAGACAAAAGCAAAATCAAAACTTCACCAAACTTCAATGTAATTCCTTTGATTCCAACAAACATGAGCATACCACACAACCTACACAAAATGCTAAACATGGTCTACCAAAGCAATGGATTACTCCAAGAGACCTTTCCTTAGACAATATCATTGGTAACATTGAAAAGGGAGTTCTACTTGAACCTCTTTAAATTTATTTTGTGAACATGTTGTATTTGTTTCACAAGTTAAACCTTCTTGCATTGAAGATGTGATGTGACCATGCCTAGTCAAGGACCTATCACTAGGGCCATGGCTAAAAGGATTGAAGAAGACCTAGCCCTTGCAGACAAAGGAAGATTTCACCTACTGTGGAGAGTGAAGATATTACGCTAGAGACTTTAGTTAATAAAATATAATTTTCCTTTATTTTAATTTTGAGGAGCATTAGGAATTTAATTTGGGACATGTATTTAGTCCATTTTTATTTTAGGAGGTGTCTTAGGAATTTAGAGGGTGGATTTATCTTTTTGAGTCTTTATGAAGGAAATAAGGGGTAGCCTTCATATCTACACCCCTCTTTTCCTTCATAAATCCCTAAGCTAATAAGAAGGAATCTTGGCCCTTGGTTTGAGAAACTTGGGCACCAAGTTTGATGATCTAAGGAGGGGATTGTTTCTCAATCCTCCTCCCTTAGATCTCTCCTTTTAATCCTAGCCCTTCTTTTTTAGGTTATCTTGTTCAAGAGGTTAGCTACCTCTATAAATAGGAGTTCCTCCCCTCCCTTGTATTTTTTACACTTAAATTTAATCCTAGAGACCATATTGGTTGTGAGGTTCTTACCTTTGAGTGTCCCACCTTCTCCTTTGTGGGAGCTTCTAAGAGTTATCAAGGGACCCCTCCCTTGTGGCCTCTCCCCTTTAACTTATCAAACCTAATATTTGTGGCGCCTCACCCCATTCATTTCCTCTCTATAAATCTATTTCCCTTCCAAGTGACCTTAAAAAGGATCCTTTGGGCAAGTCATCATCAAAGATCACATTAAGATGTCTTGTAGATGAATTTTAGGTCAACTCCATGCATGAAGGGCTTAATCAATTCAAGAGGAATTATGGATGGGAGCTTGTTCCAAAATCAGATAACATGAACATCATTATCACTAAATGGGTCTTTATAAATAAGCTTGATGAAAATGGATTCATAACTCATAATAAAGCTTAGTTAGTTGCCAAATGGTACAATCAACAAGAGCATTGACTTCAATGAAACATATGCACTTATATCTAGGATTAAGGCTATGAGACTTCTTCTTATCTATGCATGTTCCATGGATTTTAAAATTTATCAAATAGATGTGAAAAATTCTTTCTTAAATGGTTTTATTCAGGAAGAAGTCTATGTTTCACAACCACCTAGGTTTATTGATACAATCTGTCTAAACCATGTCTATAAGTTTAAGAAGGCCCTATATGGCCTGAAACAAACTCCAAGTCAATGGTATGAAAAACTTAGTAAATTTATACTTGAGCTAAAATATGAAAGGTGAAAAGTTGATAAAACTCTTTTTATTAAGAAAATTTTCCAAGACATACTCTTAGTTCAAATTTATGTAAATGATATTATTTTTGGATTAGCTAATGAAAAACTTTGTAAGAACTTTGTAGCAAAGATGCAAGGAGAGTTTGAAATGTCCATGATGGGAGAATTGAATTACTTTCTCGAGCTTCAAGTAGAGCAAATGAATCATGGCACATTTTTGCATCAAACAAAGTATTGCAAATAGTTGCTCAAAAAGTTCAAAATGGACAAATGCAAGGAATCTACAACACCTATGTCAACTGGATGTTATTTAGATTAAAATGAGAAAGGTAAACCTTTTGATAAATTAAGTAAAGAGGTATAATCGGTTCCTTACTTTATCTTACAGCTTGGAGACTTGATATAATGTTTAGTGTGTGTATGTGCACAAGATTTCAATCCAAACCTAAGGAATCACATTTCACAGTAGCCAAGAGGATTCTTAAATACCTTAAAGGCACACTAGACACCAGTTTGTGGTATCCCAAAGGAGCAGAACCTGTTCTTGTAGAGTACTCTAACTCAAATTTTGTAGGGAGAAAACTAGATAGGAAAAGCACTAGTGGCACTTGGCATCTTTTTGGAAATAGTTTAGTGTCTTGGTATAGTAAGAAGCAAGCTTGTTTTGCCTTGTCAACTGCAGAGGCTAAGTATATCGTAGCTGGAAGTTATTGTGCCCAAAATTTGTGGCTCAAACAACAACTTTCAAATTATGGATTGCATTTAGAGAGCATTCCTCTAAATGTGATAATACTAGTGCCATTAACCTTACTAGAAACTCCATTTTGAATTCTAGAATTAAACACAGAGATAAAACATCATTTTATAAGAGACCATATAGAAAATGAAGATTGTGATATTCAGTTTGTTGAAACCACTTCACAACTTGTTGATATATTCACAAAACCCCTACTAGAAATAGATTTTATCATCTAAGGAATGAACATAGTATTTTGAGAGAATCATATCTCTCTTAACCAACTCCCATTAGGCACAACACTTCATGCACTCATGCATTTGGTTTGTATGTCAAGGATGAAATTTCAGATTTTGTTAAACCTGAAGGAGAACTCGAAAAGAAGCAACTAAAACAAATGGGATTTTCTAAAGATGGACAAGGAGGCTGGATAGAGAAGAATCAAGTAGGAAATGAAGAAGGACAAGCTCAAGAGGAAGAAGAAAGACATTTTTCATCATTGGTAATTAGCAAGTTATATGTCTTATGAGCAAAGTGTCAGCAAGATTATGAAAACTTGAAAGTCTATCTTGAAGTCATTTCCAATTGTCTTGATCAACTTAGTGCTACTAATATGGTAAATTTATTAAGTCACTCAAGAATCAAAGCCTCGCATAATTTTTCTTTAGTATATTTCTATTATTCTGTTCTATTTTGATTGTGTTTGTTGTCTTAATCTCAATTCTACTATCATTTTGTTTGTTTGTCATGTGCAATTTCAGTGTTCTATCATGTAATATGTTCTTAATATGAATGGTAATTTAGTATACATGATCTGATTCTGAGTTTACTTGTTTAGTATTTATATTCAACTCATTTTGGTTTTACAATACCAAAAGGAGGAGAAGAACAAAGCTATTAATCTTTGTATTTTGATTTTTTTAACTCTAATCACGATGCCTAACCTGTATGTTTCAAGAGTTTTATCTAGAAATAGGTTCAGCAACATCTACAAAGCTTTGATTTTGTTTACCTTTAGGAAAACCAAAAAAGGGGAGGTTGTCAGAGCATGGATCATCTCCTTAGTGATTAGTTTTGATTTTGCTATTTTGTAAGTCAAACATGTTTTAAAGGCATGGCTTTGTATTTTTTGTTTAGAATAGGAATGCATGAATGATTTTATCCAAGTTGATATTTTTGAATGATTAATAATCTAGTTGAAAGTCATTTTTATAGTTAAAAGCAAGTTCTTTATCGAAATAATCGGTTACAAGTTTTAGTAATCTATTATTTGATCAAGAACTTCAACTAAGATTGAACAAAATGCTAAGTTTTGAAAATATGAAATTGATAACCGATTACATCATATTCGTAATTGATTACATAGTTCATTTTGCATTTTGGTCAAAATCAAGCTTCTATGTTTTAATAGGTTACAAATTTTCATAACAAACTTCTTATAAGTTACAAGAAATGAAGAAAGGAACGGAATAATCGATTACATACTTCTTATAATCAATTATATAATTCTTATTTGTTATACCAACAGCTATTTGGAACACTTTAATCAATTGCCTTGTTTTTAATCAATTACACTCGTTAAAATAATTTTTCTTTAAATAGATGATTGCTCATTCTTGTCAGAGAATAGATCAAAACAATTAAAAATTCTTGGAAACATTTCCATTATCTGAACAAGTCCTAAAGCCAAGATAACATCTTTTTTTACAAGATTATGATTCTTTGAATCTTAAACATGGAAAATTTGAGAAAATTGTCAATGTGGATTATCTGCACGAATCAAGTGTAATCTAATTCACTCTTTCATTTCATTTTTTTATAGTAGTGCATAGAGTTTGCATGTGTGGGCTTTGATCATAGAGTTTAGTTATAGTGTAACCTATCTTTCCTTGTAGAATTCAAGGAAGGTGTGTAGAATTTGTGTGTCTACATAGTGTTTGTAATACAAAAAGATTTAGTCGAAGATTTATCTAGTATGGATAAATAAGAACTGGATGTAGGCCTTTTATGTCGAACTAGTATAATCTATTGTACATCTTTCTTTCTTTTCTCATCTTGAAAAATTTTATTGATTATTTGATTTGAAAGTTTGGTAAATCTTGGACTAAATGGAAAAGGTTTTTTAGTGGTAAAAAGACAACATTTTTCTATGGAAATCCATTCATCCCTCCCCCTCTGTATTTCCTTATTGTTACACTTGGAAACAACGCACCCAATGGCTTCTTTATTTGTCATTACCATAGTTAATGCTTTACTTTTCCTATTCCCTGTGAGACTTGTGGAACTAATAATTGATAAATGAGGGTTAGAAATAACAAAATTCAATTGGATAAAAGAGGTTTCATCTCCATAACGTGGGGTTTCCCCCATTGGTGGTTTAAGTTTTGGTTCACAACTCATATCTAACTCCTCAAATTTAACTAAGCTACCAATATTGTCATTTTTAGCTTGTATGAAATTGCAAGCAGCAAAGGAGACATATTTTTTCTTTAGATTGAATATTTCAAAAATGACTTCGTCTTCCCTAAATTGAGGATAAGTCTGCCCCACTTCACTTCAATAATAGCATCACAAGTGCTTAGGAAAAGGCGTCCCAGTATGACTGTGACATCCTTATCCTTTTCCGTATCCATTAACACAAAATCAGCTAGAAAGATAAAATTACTCACTTTAACTAAAACAGCCTCTATTATGCCCTTAGGATGGGTTAGATATCTATCAGGGAGTTGTAGGGTGATGTTTGTGGGTTAAGGTTCCCTCATGCCTTTTTTTTAAAAAAAAATAGAGTATGACATTAAAATTATGTTTTCCCTAAATCACATAAGTATTTTTCAAAAAATAAGATTCATATAATGCAAGGAGTATAAAACTCCCAGATCCTTCATTTTAGGGGCAATTTGTTTTTAATTACAGTAGAAAATTCCTCAGTAAGGTCTATTGTTTCTAAATCATCTAATTTCTTCTTATTACAGAGAATCTCTTTTAAAAATTTTTCATATTTTGGCATTTGAGCTATGGTTGTTGCAAAAGGAGTGTTGATATGCAATTTCTTAAACATCTCTAAGAATTTAAGAAACTATTTATCCTGATGTTGACTTTTTAACCTTTGAGGCAATGAAACTCTTACCTGAGAAGGTGTTTGTACCTCCTTACCTTTATCCTTTTCTATATTTTGATCCCCTTCAGTAGGGACCTCTATTAATGGTTTTAGGGTGCTGGTTAATTGTAGTTGTGGGTTTTCCAGTTTTGCTCCACTCCTTGTGGTAATTTCCTTTACCTTTTCTTTGGGGTTTGGTTCTATTTGAGAAAGTAGAGCACTCTGTGCCTTTTGAGACATGAGATTCATCAAGGTGGACATTTTTGTCTCTAACACCTTCATTTTCTCATCATTCTGGGTCATGTATTGCATAATAATATCTTGTAATGTTGGTGCATTCTCCCCTTGCCTTGGCCTTTGATCCTAAATATGAGGGGGCTTGTATATGTTTTGCCTGGGCAATTTTATCTAGTCTCTCCATGCCAGATTGGGGTGATCTCCTAACCCTGGATTGTATTTTTTTGGTAGGGATCACATTCCAGACTTTCACCCCTAGCATAATTCATATCTTCATTGGCAAATATGTTGGCCATTCGACAATTTTCTGCTCTATAGCCCTTTTCTCCTCAGTCATTGCAAGTGGGAAAGAGTATGGATTGTAGTAGTTGCATGTGTGTCTTCATTAGAGTCTCCATTTGCTTTGCCAGCGTGTCAAGCTTTTTATCTATCCTTAAACTGGTTGCTTCAACTTATGCTTGATGAACTCCAACTGGCTTCTTCAAAATTCTTCTATCAATCGAGTTGTTATAGGCTGATGAGGCTAGATATGTAATTATTTCCCGGGCTACAGCTAGTGATTTTTTCATTATGGTCCCTCCACTAGCAACATCGACACATTCTCTATTTGAATATGATAATCCACTGTAGAAGATCTAAATTATTCTTCCAATGGCAACCCATGATGAGGGAAACCATTCATCATCTCTTATAATCTATCCCAAGCTTTAGTGAGCGATTCTTGTTCATACTGGGCAAAATTTCCAATATCTCTCTACAACTAATCATATTTGATCGCAGAGAAATATTTCCTCAAGAATTTTTTAGAGCATTCCTCCTAGGTGCAGATGTTTTGCTCCTGCAATGACCCCAACCAATCTAAAGCTCTCCCATTTAATGAGAATGAGAAAGTCGCAAGTCTCATTGTGTCTTGATCACCATTGGGTAGTGAATAGTGTCTATTATCCTTAGGAAGCACTTTAAGTAAGCAACTAGATCTTCTAATGGCAGACCGCTAAACTATTTATTCTCAATCATCTACAATAGTGTTGGTTTCAGTTCAAACGTATTCTGCTTGAAGTAAGTGAGTAGGATGTTGTTGGCTAACCCCACTATAGGGGTGAAAAAATATTGTAAGTTTTTTTCGAAAATAGCATTTTCTTTTCCCCGTGATCATTCTAAACACGTCCCACCATTCTTCTTTGTCTAGACTTGTTCCTATAGGAATTTATTTCTATCTCAGGGTTATGCTCTAGGGTAAGCCTCTAAGGTCGAGTTTGCATAAATTATTCATACAAGAAGAAGGGTTAAACCGCAACAGCTCAAAAAGTTAAGAAAAAAATACAACAAAATAAAATAAACAAAAAAAAAGTAAAATAAAAATACTGAATCTAAACGAACAAAACAGAAATCAAGAGACAAGATAGGCACAAATAAAGATAGAAACAAAAAAAATAGGAAAGTAGTGTATGATAGAGACACAATAAAAAATAGAAAAATAAAATAAACAAAATAAAAATAAAATAAAAATACTTAATGGGAAAAAAGCCAAGAAATAGAAATAAGATAAAGATACGACAAACCCATAAGATAAAGATTGAACAATAATAAGAAATAGGGAAAAAAAATATTAGCAAAGTATAAAGAAGAATTGTTCACTTATTCTAAATTAATTTATTCGAGAACTAGACACAATTTAGTCCCTGACAATGATGTTAGAAACTTGGCACGCAAAATATAACCGCTTAAGGACAAAAGTACCCTATGCAATAGTAACAATGGACCTAAGTATGGATATCGTAGCTAAAGGACCAGATCTAGTTCTCAAATAATTCAATTTAGAGGATAAGAGATTAAAGATAAGAGAGAGTAATGTAAGTTGATGGTTCAGACTCAGTACTAGATTTTAGCCAAGAGGTAAGTAATAAGTTTGGGATTCAATGAGTTAAGACCTAGCATACGTTGTGATTTCCACCACAATGTGTTTATCCCCCTATTTACTAAATAATCTCATTTTTTGTCATTCATGAATATTCAAACAATTAAAATATTAACAAATAAAATAGTGAAAACGACTCAATCATCAAATAACATTGAATAATAATGCAAAGTGTAAGGGGAATCACAAAGAACTTACATCACAACTCTAGAAAAAAAGGTTTAGCCAAACATAGACAATATATAGCCAAACATCTTAATAATTACAGAGTATATAAAAATATAGAAAGAATTATTGTATGGAGCAATTTGAATTGCATTAGTTCCAAAGGTTACTTACTGTTATTCGCCTCTAGGTAAAAAATCTAAGTATTTGTCCAAACCAAAGTTAGTCTCCTTTTGTTTCTCATATTCCAGTATTTATAGGATGAGTTTCGGCTTTTAACATGAGTGTGCTGCAATTAAAAACGATTGTGTTGACCTGGATCTTCAATAATCGTTTTAAAAAGGTCCATTTTGCCCTTCTTCTTCTCATTTCTTAAGTAGCAGTCTAAAGTAAGAATAAACACTAAAAAGTGAGTTTTGTTAATAAATATGCAATTCTTTCTTTACAAACAAATATTAAACATGATAAAAATACGGGTCAAAATTTAGTTTTTTAGTTATCCTTAGTGGAATTCATTTGTTATAGAAATGTTGAAATTATTCAATCATTAAAGTGAATTTTTTAACATGTAACCAACATTTAATTGTAAATGTTGTTTATATGAACTTATTTAAATCTTGAAATGAAGCTAGATAATTGTCGTATTTATAATAAAAATAAAATAAAATATTTAATAAAACGAATTCAATTTGAGAATATATTTGCAAAAAGGATTATATATGTAACCAAACATAAAAATATTTAATTTTCAAAAAATATATTAAAGCAACCAAGAGTTGTAGTTATTAGAAATCATAATTCTTGTTTATAAAAAAGAATTGGAGTTTAATGACTATGCATTAACAGTATAAAGCAGTTTTATATTTACATTCAATTAACATTCTTTGTTTATTTGACTTTTAACTATTAAGGATAAAGTTAATAAACTTATCATAAATAAAATAGTTGTGATTGAATATCAGTGTAAAACTTTTTATAATGACAGTATACGATTTTTTTTCTCAAAAAATTATAATTATTAGAAATAATAATTTTTGTTTATGAAAAAAAATCCAACAAAAATACCCCTACATATACATATAATTCAAGGTGGTGGGGCAAGTGATGGGAACTATTGTCCGGGGAGAGTACTCAGGTTGGCATACCTCATGAGTCTACAACGATTTAGGATTTTTTTTTTTAAAGTAGTATAATTTTTAGAAAAAGATTTTAATATGATTCACAAAGCTCGCAAGCTTGCTTTGCTTTTATCTAATTTTTTTATTTGTTGATTCGATAATAGACTTAAAATTCTAAAGAGTTTTTATAAAGTCTTCTGAATGTATCTAAAATTTGCTAAAATTATAATTTAAACACAAGTTAACTCGTAAGAGTTAACGCTAAATATTTTCAAAACTAAGCTTCAAAATATATCTTCGTCATATGGGAGCTTCTCTCGTCTCGTCATTTCTCATTTGGAAATTCTAGGATTCCAAAGCCTACACTAATAATGGCTACTGTAGCCTGCCAACAATGTACCTTCAATATTGTCTCGCACACTGTCGTTATGTTTTTGACTTTTGCTTTGAGTTGGGTTTATAATAGTTGAAAAATTTTGAGTTAAGTCTGCCAAATATGTAAACTTGCTGGCTAGGTTCGCAACTTATAAATTTGTATTAATGTTGTGAATTTTTTTTTTAAATTATGATATTTTATATTTTTAATATTAAAAATATTTAATGTTTTAAATTATTATAAATAATTATATAAAAATTATATATTATGATTTAGTTAGTTTAAAAAATTAAAATTTTTTTAATTATTTTTAAAATAATATATGTGTGTGCACCTTAGACTCTTAAAAGAATATTTATTTTAATAAATTAGAATTATCCAACTTATTTAAAATGTAAATTTTGTGGGTTAAATTTAAACAAGTCGAATTTGGGTGTGGATCCTCTCCAATTATTAGAGAGAAGTATTTTTTGTCAGATCCACCCCTAAGTTTGCTTGCCATTTTATAAGAAAAATGGTAGTTTGAGTTTGATTGATAAGAAAAAAGTTACTCTTTCCCTCTTTTTTATTAGTCATTTAAGGTTTTTACGAAAATATTAAGACAAGTAATAAATGAGTTAGTTAATAAAATACATGTACTCAAATGTTTAGTACATTATATTCATTAATTAATTGTTGTAGTTGAAAATTTGACAGGTAATACTCAAAATAATTTAGATTAAAGTGACAATTTATTTAGGGTAATAATGGAATAAATTTTGTAATTATTGCATGGAAAGAAGTAAAAGTCACTTAATTTAAAAAATTGAAAAAAAATAAAAACTATTAATAAAATGGAAAGGAAAGAGCAGTAACATTTTTTAGATTTTGATAAGCTATTCCACTTAGTTTTTTTAAAAAATATCATATGTTTAGCTACTATCTAATTTTCTTTTATAATTTTACTTTTCATTAACTAATCAATTGTTCCCTACTAAATCTTTCTTCTCATATAGCAGAACCTCTCTTCTTCGTTTTTCTCTTCTTCATTACAATTTAAATATGTAATTCTAGTAGTCTATAATTTAAATATATAATTATAGAAAATTATAACTAAAAATATATAACTATAATAATTTATAATTTACATATGTAATTATAGAAATTTATAATTCAAATATATAATTATAATAATTTATAATTTAAATATGTAATTACAATATTAATATGTAATAAATTTATATTAAAAAATTATATTATTAAAATATATTATAATTATTTTAAAATATGTTATAATTATTTTAAATATCTCATTATTGATCTAATAATTAATAATATTCTTATTTTTTATTTTACAATTTTCATCTAGTTGATTAGCTAGTTTTGCCAAATACTTACAATTAGTTTTTCAACTAATTTTGCCAAAGACACCTTATACCTTCAGTTTTTCTATTATTTTTAAATGTTTGAAAAATATATTATTTTAATAATAATATAATTAAAATGAGTTTTATTTAAATAAATGTGTCAAAAATAATTTTAAAATATTAATTTCATTTAAATGCTTTTAGACAATAAAGGTATAAAAATAATTGAAAAAACTGACATAAGTTACAAATTTGCATATTGGAAAAAAAAATCAAATTTTAGTTTCCTTACCAAATATCTTGATTACTTTACAAATAATTTTTTTTTCAACAAATTAGTTGAAATTGGAAAATTAATCTTTTTTCAACATACTAATAACTTAGCCAAGCCTTTAAAAGAAACTATTAACTCAGAAAAATTAATGTAAAGGTTGCTTAAAAAGAAGGAATGTAAAAAAAAAAAAGTTAAATGTTGCTATCATCTTCATTTTAGTTACTACTACTAAAACCAAAAAAAAAATACCTATTTTATCAATAATTTAGGTGAATATTATCCAATTAATTTTAAGACAAATAAAAATGATTACCATTAAATAAATTAAATTGATATTAGGTAACCAATAAAGCACCTTTATTCAGTGCAGTCTTGAGCCAGCAACACAACACAACATTTTCATATTGTCCACTAATTTAACCCAATGGTCATGTGTAAAAAACACAAAACAGAAGCCCAAATGGTGTTTAGATTAAGAGTGAAGCAAAATAAAGAAGAGATTGAAAGTGGAAGCAAAGAGGATCCTTTAATGGAATGAATGATTAGAATGGATGAGATTATATCTCTTCCCTTATCAACAAGCAAAGTAGAAAAGCTCACATATTCCAACAATGATTCTATTCAGTAAATTGCTTTTCCTCACACATCATTCAAATTTTATTCCTGGACAGTTTTTACTTTCTTTACTTTAATATACAGCAAATAACGTCAACAAAAATAGTTAGGATAATTCATTTTAATTAATAATATCATCAATTTAGTTTTTAAATTACATATTAAGTGATAATTAATAGCATTGCTAATAACGAAGGAGTAATGTATAATAAATTTGATTTATATTATTAATAATAAATATAATTTATTTACATAAAGAATTAGTGAAAAATAGAGTATAAAAAAGTAATAAACATATTTTAAAAAATAATATATAACTTATAATACATAAAAAACAAAAATTTATTTATAGTATAAGAGATAGAAATTTTTTTATATAAACCATAGATTTTTATTAAAAATAATCTTATTTGAGCTAAATATAATCATCATAAATGAATTGTTTTTCTCTAAATATTTAAAAACATTCAAAAACTTTGGTTTTTTTTCAAGTCAAAAAAAATATTTATAAACAGAATAAAATACAGAATATGTCTGCTTCAAACGATAAAGAATAGTGACAACCGTTTAATATAATAGGAGGACAAAAACTTTGGTTACGTAAAACATGAAGAATTTGTTATAAACTTATAATACATTGGATTGTCTTCTACTAATATTTATTAATGGGGTATATGTGTGCAAACCCAATGGATCCAACTCATACTAAACCAAAAATATGGTTTAAATTTAAATTGTTTTGTCAACTCGGTTTAATGCACGTCAAACATAATTCATGTAGGGTCAAATTTTTAATCAATTTTTTCTTTTAACTAACCCGAACTACTATATGCTTTTCCCCTTCCATTTTCTTATTTTTATTTTATTTCCAATATATTTTGGGTAGATTTTATATTATAATTAGAATATTGTCAACTCAAATTTGATTAGGCTTAGTTGTTTTTTTCTTTTGTGCATTGATTGAACTTAGTTTTTTTTATAAAATTTAGCTTAGTTAAGTTATTCCGGATTTTTGTAATCGTTAACTTACCAAAAATAAATTGGTTTGTTTTTTCTATCTTTCAAGCTAAAAGGTCTTAAATTTGTAGATGGTAGTAACACGGAGCTTTCGGGGTTTTTTTCCTAATCTTTTTTTTTTAATTTCAAATCTCTTTCAGGTGAATTGATTGGAAAATTATCACTTTGAAAAATAAGAAATATTTTAAAATATCAATTAAGCTTACAAAAATAACTTATACAGTACTTTTTATGAATTATTTCACCTTTGTTTAAGCAATCTTATCGTAAGATCGTCTACACAGCTGGCGCTGAAAGTAGATTTTTTTTTCCCTATTGAAAGAAAAAAAAAAGGTCTTACTAAACATGGGTTCTTAATAAGAACATGGTTGGAGACCGTCCTTTTAAACACTTGGGCTATTCAATATTTGTGGGGATCAAGAAAGTACAAAGTAAAAAAAAAATGTACTTATATGATAAAAATGTACTTACCTATGGAGCGTAAAAAGTTAGATATAATGTTATTAATTTAATTAGTATATGTCAGTATAAATATTTTTATTTTATTAATTTAAATTTATTAATTTTACTAATTAGTAAATTAAAAGTTAAATAAACAATTTATTATAACTAAACATTAGTGTTGTAAAAATATTTTATAGTAAAATGTATATCAATTATGAGTTTGTTGTTGATTAGATTTAAAATATACAAGTTAAGGGAATTTATTAAATATTTGAGTGTAACAGAGTAGAAGTGAAATTGTAGATAAATATTTATGAAAATTGAAAAATAATAAAGGGGAATTAAAATAACAGAAAAGGGCGAGGGCCGAGGAAGGAAATGGGAAATGGAAAGTGTCTTATCTGAAGTGATTAATTAAGCAGTTATGAGAGACGCTTCCTCATTTTCTTCACCCCCTCGCAAGTTCCAAGAAAAGGTGCCGTTAAATTAAATAACCCATCTTTGAGAGTTAGAGAATCGCACTCCCACCATGGACCGGCACCACCGCCGCCGCACCTGGTGCTGCTCCTTCGCGGTGCCCCCCTCGAGCCCGGACTCCAAACCTCTCCCCCAACGCAAGTCCGAGCCTCACTCCAAACCTACTTTGTCCCTCCCAACCTCCCCTAAATCACGGCGCATCGACCCTCGGAGGATCCTCTCCCCGGGCAGAGTGTCCCCCATAGACTCGGATCCCGTGGCGGCCCCCTCGGCGGAGCCACGGCGGGCGCGTTCTCCGGTGTCGGTTCCCGGCGAGAGGGACGTGAGGATGAGCCTGAGAGGCAAGAACGGCGCGTGCATGGTCCTGGAAGTGAACTCGGGGGTTCTGTGCGCGAATTCCCAAGTGTTCGCGGGGTTGATAGCGGATTACAAAAATGGGGCTGCGTCTCTCAATGGGACCAACAAAATGTGTAGAATAGAAGTTCCCGAAGTTGAGAACTTGGGAGTTTTCAAAGAAACCATTGAGCTTATGTTCGACAACCACGATTCGCTTACCAAACGCCTTCTCAACATTGGCGTTTTTCGATCCATTGACGTTTTGGAGGTACTCTCTCTCTCTCTCTCTCTCTCTCTCTCTCTCTCTCTCTCTCTCTCTCTCTCTCTCTCTCTCTCTCTCTCTCTCTCTCTTATTATATTCTGCCGTTTACTCACTTCACTTCTTTCTTCTTCTTTTTTTTCTTTTACTTTTCTTGTTCTTGTTTCCACTCAAAATAACTTTCGTTTATCAGTTTCTCATCACACATCTTGCTGTAAATACTTGGTTGTTGTTTTTTCAATTTTTTGGTGCAGTTTCATCTCAATAATTCTTATAAGAAACCTAACCTTCTTCAATAACACATAGTATTAGTTTTACCCACATTTCACTTTCCAATGCACTTTCACTGTCAATCTTTTCTCTCCGTGGAATGGAGCTCAACATCCAAATATCTGTGTTTTATTGGGTTCTTGCCTAGTTTGTCCCTGAATTCATTTTGTTTGTATTTCCATGGAAAGTTTTTGGTTTCAGGAAATGGATTGCTTCCTTAAGAAAATTCCAAGAGTCATTTGAAATTAAAAGAAAATATTTTATGCATTCTTTAAGACACTTCTTCTAATATATATTTTATCATTTATTAGAATTTATTTAAAACTATAAATCCATAATACACAGAGAATGTATTTAAAAAGGTGTATTAAAGAGTGTCTTGTTAGCATTTTTCATATTGTACTGACTTGAAGAAACTGTTGAAAGACAGGGCTTGCAAATGAATTTTTTGGATGATTTTGGTATTGAAGCATCATTTTTTTTGTGTTGAGCCTGAACAGTAATTGGTGCCTCTTCAGTCACTTACATGGTTGTTGGTTGGAATTACCAGGTATCAGCAGGCATCATGTTCACTAAGGGTGTTTTATCGTGTTTACAATACCTTGAGGCCGTGCCTTGGACGGAAGAAGAAGAAGAAAAACTGAGAAGCCTATTCACAAGATTTAAGTTTGACGAAGCAACAACAAGAGACATCCTTGGAAGGCTCTACTTGCACGATTCAGTAGATTCTTCTTCACAGCCAAATGTGGCCCGACAGCTAGTGTGGTCTATCACCACCTGTGTGCATGCCAATGCAAGAAATGAACTTAAGTCACTAGTTAAGGGTCTTCTTTGCAAAAGCTCAGTGTATGAGAAGAACCACCTTGACCTCAGCAAGGAGGATTTGTATTCTGTTTGCCGCTCATGTCTGGACTCGTTGATAAGCCTCATGGAGGAGGCATCAGATACCATCTCTCCTGAAAGGTTAACTAAGAAGGATAGGAATAAGCCACTAATTGAACGTATCTCAAGACAGATTGATAACATCAACTGGTTGTTGGAAATCATGCTTGATGGGCAAATAGCAGAGGATTTTGTGAACACATGGGCAGATCAGCAGCAACTTGTTAAGATGCATAATAATGCATCCCCCATGATTAGATATGAACTGAGTCGAGTCTCAGCGATTCTCTTTGTTGCCATGGCTACTAGGAAATTACAATGCCGGTTGGAAGCTCGATCAGGGCTTCTTGAGACATGGTTCAGGCCTATGCTGTTGGACTTCGGTTGGCTACAGAGATGCAGAAGAGGGCTTGATATAAAGGTGTTGCAAGAGGCTATGGGTCAGACACTTCTTACTCTTCCTCTAAATCAACAATATATACTCTTCATGGAATGGTTTAGGCACTTCTCAAGCCATGGCACTGAGTGTCCAAATCTAAGCAAGGCCTTCCAAATTTGGTGGCGTAGATCGTTTCTAAGAGGCTCTGAAACTTATTCCATTGAGTCAAGGTAAACTGTGCCACTATTTGTCATTTTAACTGTTTGTGTAGTGTGTAAAGAGTTGCAAGTTGCTACTAGCACTAGGTCAGGGGTTCTGGACTATGTACACTGAATAATGTAGACAAACTCCATAGATCGTTGGAGATCATTTCTTGCCTAAATGATAGGAGATTTTTTTGCTTGTCAATTGCTGAGAGGCTTTATGCTGTCCAATTTAATTTAAGGTAAATATATGGAATGCATTATTGTAGTAATAAATTTTCACCAAATCGCGACATAATGTATTATTGAGATTGGGGGGGAATATGTGCTCGAGTAAACAACTTAAATAAGCATTTATTGCGTCATGCAAGCATTTATATGTAACTTACTTTTTATGTAAAGAGCGAAAAGAATCACTAAGGTAAGACACGTCCTTACTCGTCGTAATAAGGATTTTCTCAAACTTCCCTGTACGCTAATATAACATCCAAGCTACTACATCGCTACTCTTATCTAAAGTAGCCTATATTATTTGGAGCGTGACGTACTTTCCGTTTTCATTTATTCGAAAAAATTATTCACAGCCACAAGTTTCGACAACCAGACACTTAATATATATTCTCTGTTGCCTTCGGATTTCTGTTCAGTTCAACGAAACCCCACGTTATTTTCAATCCAGATATAGTTACTTTACCATTTTGTGCATTAAAAATCGCAAAAGAACATTCAATGCTTCCAACAGAACCAATCACGCTCTTTATCCTTTGTCAACACCGTAAATTCATTTACTCGTATAAAGCTTTGGCAATATCATTATGTGGGGGGAAATATGCGATTGTATTGATTTCAACCAAGAAAATCATAAATATAAATATAACTAAAATACATGTTCAGTTTATGTAAACATTTTGGTTATCAATTTTTACGTGTTGACATTTTTTCTTTCGGAAAATATTTTTTGTTTTTATTTTCTATTTTTATTTTTTTTAAATTATTTTTATTTTTAAAATTTTGACATTTATAAAAATATGTTTGTTTTCATTTGATATTTGTATCTTCAAAAAATAATATTGTTAAATTTAAATAATTTATAATAAAAATATTATAAATCATTTATATATAATTTAAAATATATTTATGTATTATTTTTTATATAATTACACAATTGCCATTAAGATTTATATAGTGTTTAACTTTTAAAAACACTAAATAATTTTTTCTATTTTTTGTTTTTAATTATTTTTTGAAAATATTTTCTAAATTATAATCAAACATATTTTTTCTACTATTTTCTCTAAAAATAAAACAAAAAACATCCAAAATAAACGTTACCTAAACTATAAAATATCACGTTTTCACTTTATAATTTTAAAACCTTAAAAGAAAAACAAGAAAGCCTTCAACATTTTCAAAATTTTCTTTGCATCTTCAAAACGTGATTTTAAAACAATAGCATATTTTAATTATAATATAATAGTGAAACATATCAACTACCAAGAAAAAATTAAAATAAACAAAAAACAAGCAAAACATTTTTCCTCTAATGAAAACATTTCCACCCGGAGCAATCGTCAGAAGATCTGCGTCCGCACGTCGATTTCACCCAATTTTTCACTCTTTAGGCTTTTTCGTTTTTCACCACATTTTTTTTTATCTCCAAATTTTTTAATTTTTAATATTATATATACATACTACAGTAAATATATATATATATATATATATATATATATATAGATATATATTTATACAATATAATATTATTGTAGATCAACACATATGAAGTATCATATTTTTACGCGGATCATGAGATTCGCAATTATGCCACATCACAAGATCCGTAACTATATAATTACAAAATTGTAAATAATATAATTCGTACCAAAATTCATTTATATTATAGATCATTAGATCCGTAATATAACAATATAATACATTACTCTTTTTTACTTTGTAAATCTATACATCCAAAATTTAGGATGAGGTGCAAATCTAGACATCCGTAATTTTGTTGCCATTCATCTAATGTCTTGGGCCTTATAACATGTAACGGAAATTTAGATTCAGTAACTTTACAGTCAATAAATTTTTCTTATTTTAGACCATTAGATTAATTAAATATCAAATTTTTTTACTTACTATAAAAAATTATTTAGTTATTATCATAATTCAAAATAAATGAAAATCACCCTAATTAATGCCCTATAACGTAAGGGGACACCAATTAATTGGATGTACGTACGTAGGTGCAATGGTGTGGGTGGGAATGTTGCGTTGGGGTGATGCGGAACCCCCGCCCCCCAATTGCACGAGGATCCTTCGGGTATTATGAATGTACAACTTTAGTTACTCAAATTCTAATAACGCAAACCCTGAATTCTTAATCCATCAAAATCCATAATTGTGCAATTTTAATACCTCAAATTTTATAATCGTGCAATTTTAATCTTCAAATTTCACAACCACATTATAAATTAAAATTCTAGACTAAATTTAAACAATCGTGAAAATTGAGACTAAAATCACAGCTGCAAAACCTTAATCTAATCGACACATTTGAACCCCAAATGACTAAAATCACACACTAGCAAACATCTTTATGGCCCCCAATTGGTACGTTTAGAACCTAAGATAAATTGTACATTTACAATACTTGTAGGATAAAAAATCCAACCATACCTAAAATATTTTATTTTTATAAAAAAAACACGAAAGGTTACAAAGACTCACATTTCCTTCAACCCAAAACAAACTTAGGACAGTACAAAAAATCAACTTGAATTTTCAATTCTCAGTCCCACTGGGCACAAACGAAATCCAAAAAAATCAAAATCACAAATTTGTGACATCTATATTACCTAATTAGTTAGCACATTAAGAACCTGAGAAAATAAAATTGCACATTGCACATTTACAATATTTGAAGAACAAAATTCTATTACGACTGACTACATATCTTTATAGAAAACATAAAAAGTGGAAAGTAAGAGGGGATACACTTCAATCCTCATGCCAATTTGCTTTTTGTTGATGCTAATAGGGATCCGCCATCGTGCTGGGTGGTAGTTAATTTGGCTTAAACCCCTTCTATTCTTCTACCTAAAACGTAGAATAAAAAAATTTACAGTGCGAAATAATCCTTTTTCATCTTCCCATGCGTACTTTTTGTTTCTTGCTCACTTGTTTTTATGAAACTTCTATTCTACTACTTCCCTTCTATTCCTCACCCACTCTACAAACACCTCACGGCCCGCTCCACATCTTCAAATTCACTGTCTTCTACAAATATTGCCTTTTGGTTACACGTCAAGATACAGAACACAAACATATTTCCATCAAAAATATTTTTATAAAAAAAGAAACAAATAGAAGGTGGGAAGAAGGAATACTCAAGCCCCATGCCAACTTGGATAAAGATTTCGTAACAACTTCCAGCATAATTGATAGTAATCGAACAGCATAATTGATAGATTTTCTAAACACTTAAATCAATCAGCATCACTAGATTCTAATCAACATTATCAGTTGATATCATATTAAGTAATTCCAGAAATGAATGACAAATAGAAAAAAGTGGTACCACGATAAATTTTAAATGAAAAATAGGAAGATAATCTTTAGTTTATTCTAAATCCAGGTTAGGTACCTGAGGCTATACTTCAATAAATTTTCTGAGATTTTCCCTCAATTTTCTAACCTTACATGTCTTGGCTACCACTTCCATCTTTATTATGCAAGAGCTGTGGCTTCTCTAGGTCCGTCAATTCCAAACAGTATTGGGGGTCAAAAGACCCAAATATATTACCTGTATAAAGCATTTCACTTGTAAGATATTCATTTTTCTGGCCACATGAAAAACAGTCTTCACCCAATCCAAAGAAGCTGTCAAGGTCTCCTAAGTCCCCAAAAATTGTATTTGGATCTGAACATGGAGCACATGGAACATTTTTTGCCAGATCAAGGTCATCAACCTTCTGCCATCCCATAATCACAAAATTAGCATAAATAGAAGAGATAAGATAAAGCAAGCCCAGAACATGTTACTTGTATATATCACAAGTCATAAGGTTAAAATGTAATGAAAAAATCCCTAGTAATAAGTTTGCAAATGGGTGAAATAGAAATAACATTATACACTCCAACATCAGGCTTACTCTAATATCTCAATGTCACTTCTATTTCTTTCAAACCAAACATAACCCAAAAATCAATTCTATTTCTCTTCTCCATATCTCTTATTTCTCTGTTAAAGAGGAGCACAAAGCAACATGTAAGTTGGTAAATAAAAGACAGGATGTCAGATCAAGATGTATGTGCACAGTAAAATCAAAGACACAATAACAAGAACAAGGAACTAAACTTGAATATGAAACAAGCTTTTGTGAGAACACTGGCTTGAGTGAGTTTTTCACTCAGCTACTGATGATACATACATACATACATACATACATATATATATATATATATATATATATACACACACACATATATATATATATATATATATATATATATATAATTACAGCTGATTGACAAGGGGAAGACCTAAGCACAGACCTAGAAGACTTAAAATAGATATAAAATATTCAACATTCCTTCTCAAGCTGGAGCATATAAATTGCATGATCCAAGCTTGGAAAATATAAACTGAATTTGCAGTCCTCTCAAGGGTTTTGTCAAAATGCCTTATCAGGCCTAGTGATCATGAGGAAGATGAGTTTCCCAACCATACCTCTCTGGATTTGCATACGGCTCACCTCGTTTTGTCTTTAATTTCTGACTTGGATCCATTGGGCTATTATATATAAATAGGCTTACAATTCATCATTCCAATCTCCTTCAAAATATCCAGGGCATATTTTCTTTGACAAATAACAATACCCTCCCTAGATTGAGCCACTTCTATGCCAAGGAAGTACTTTTGGCACCAAGATCTTTTGTTTGAAAGTGACTAAATAGATGTTCCAGTTGAGTGATTTTAACATCATTTCTTGTAATGACTACATCATTAACATACACAACTAGATAAACACACTTTCCAAGAGAGGCATGACAATAAAAAACAAAGTCATGTGCTTCACTCCGTTTCATCCGTAAACTCTGGACAACATGGCTAAACTTGTCAAACTAAGCTCTTGGAGACTGTTAAAGGGCCATAGAGAGATCGACAAAGTTTACAAACTAAACCAATTCCTCTTGAGTAACAAATCAAGGAGGTTGCTCCATGTAAATTTCTTCATCCAACTCACTGAAGAAAAGCATTCTTTGACATCCAACTGAAAAAGGGGTCAATGACGAGAAAAAGTATCTCCATAATCAAGGCCATAGATTTGATCATATATTATAACAAGGCAAGCCTTAAGACAATCAACTTCACCATTAAGGCCAACTTTAATAGGATAGTCCTAT
The DNA here is from genome assembly GCA_037954015.1 of Psophocarpus tetragonolobus. NCBI lineage: Eukaryota > Viridiplantae > Streptophyta > Magnoliopsida > Fabales > Fabaceae > Psophocarpus > Psophocarpus tetragonolobus. The sequence continues at coordinate 41,145,291 of CM075688.1, read as the reverse complement.
CTACAACCAACTATTTCTTCCCAAGAGGAAAAGGAACCAACTCTCAAGTACCACTATGTTCAAGAGCTTGCATTTCAGCAATCATGGTTTGTCACCGTCCTAGATGATCAAGTACTTCACAAATAGTTTCACGAATGGTAAGAGAAGATACAAAGGAGACAACACAAAAATAAGAAAAGAAACAATGATAACTCAACAAATTGTATATAGGATGAGGATTTTAAGTAGATTGAATACCTTTTCTAAGAACAATGGGCTAACTAGAGTTATCATCTTGGGTAGAGGAAGAGATGGTGTGCATGGGGCAAATGAAGTAGAACATGAACCAAGAGAGTCTTTTGGCAATGTGGAACTAGCTTGTTCTGTCTTATGTGGGTGAAAACAAGGGAGTTTCTTCAAAGAAAGTTACATCAGCTCACATGTAAAACCTTCTTGTGTCGGGAGAGTAACACTTGTATACCTTTTCAAGATGATAATATCCAAAGACACACTTAATGGATTTTGCAAGAAGTTTGTCTACTAGACCTGGAGAAATATCAGAACAAAACATGTGCAACCAAACACGTGAAGATACATGATACCAAGGTTTGTTTGGAAAAATTATGGAATAAGGAATTTGATTTGCAAGAGAGGAAGATGGCATCCTATTTATGAGAAAACAAGCAGTGAGAACATCTCCCCAATGATGCAAAGGAACTTTCGCACTAAGCATCAAAGAGCATGCAATTTCAACTAGATGTTGATTCTTCCTTTTTAGCAATTCCATAATGTAAAATTCATTGGGATGAAAAAAAGAAAGAAAAATTAGCTGAGAAATATTCTTTAGCATTATCACTTCTGAGGATCTTGATTATTTTTCCAAATTGATTTCTCATTAAAAAGGACACAAAAATGGTCAAAAGTTCATATCTATCTTTCACTAAATAGAGTGAAGTAATCAAGCATACTCATCAACCGAAGTTACAAAATATCTAAATCCAAAAGATGTTACATTACTTGACTTAGTCCCCAAATATCCAATGAATAGTGGAAAAAGCCAAATTACATCTTCGTTCAACATGTTTAGGGAAAGAAGATCTAACATGTTTTCCTAACTAACAAACTTAACAGTCTAATTTTTTAGGTAAAGACTAGGGGTCATCGTCTTTAACTTGGCTAAACTTAGGTGAACAAAATGATCATGCAAAGGTTTTGGAGAGGTGGCTGCAAAACAAGACAATGAGGAACCAGTTTCCAAATAATAGAGGTCTCTTCATTCATGTCCTACGTCAATCTATCAGCCCATACCACACTCCTGTATGAAAAAAGAATCAACATTAAATGTAACTAAACAATTTTGGGACCAGGTCAATTGGCTATACTAAATTGTAGGGGCAATTAAGAATATAGAACAAAACAAAGGTTAAGGAACGAAAAAGGGAAACTTGATCAATGCCTTGAGATGCAACTTTGGATCCATTAGCTAATGTGACAACACGAGGGAATTGAGGAAAAGACATAGATGAGAACAACCAAAAATATGGTCATAAGCACATGAATCAATAATCCATGAATTTTGACTCTCTACAGAGACATGCAAATTGTTAAAACACTTGCTACAAAAGAGGGTTGAGCTAGACTACTAGATTTTAGCCTTGGATATTCTCATGGTTATCAAAATCGCGAGTTAACTCGTAAAATCATACGAGTTTACGAGTTTTCAAGTCTCAAACGAGTTAAATCGCAGTAAAATCGAACAACTAGTAAACTCAGAGTAAACTCGGTAAAATCGGAGTAAACTCATAAAATCGGAGTAAACTCGGTAAAATGGAGTAAACTCGTGAACAAACTTCTTAAGTAATATTTTTCTATGTTGACTCTAATTTTGAGTGTTTTGCATATAATTTGTTCTTATGTCTAAAAAAGTTTTGACATTCTAAGTGTTTCAACTTTAATTTCTACTTATTTGGAGTAATTTAAATTCATTATGTGGATTTGCAATTATTATGTATTGAAAACTTTCAATTTTTATGTGATTTATGGTCATATTTTTAATGAAGTAAACTCTTACGATTTTACAAGTCAAGTTTACTGCACTCCCACGAGTTTATGTAAACTCTCGATTTTGATAACCTTGGATACTCTCAATATTCTTCCTCTATAACTTCCTCTCTTCAAATTTTTCAGACTTTGATACATGGGCTCCGCCACCACATACTCCTCTATTACCACGACCTCTTCCATATGAGGCAGCCATGGCTGAAACTTCAATGGTAGCTACTGAATATTCATCCTTCATGTAACTAGGAACCCGAAGGGCAAAGGTGGAGAGTCTACAAACTAAATTGTCCATTGAAGGAATTTGCTCTCCATCCAGAATTTGATCACATAGATGATCAAAATCCAAGCACAAACTCCATAAAATTAAAACCATGTATAACTTATCAAGTTTCTTCTTCAATTCCTCCAAAGAATTAGCCACCAAAAAGTTGTTTAATTTTTCAACTGCAGTTCTAGCTTTTCTGACATGTGAAACCATATCATGATTAAGTTGTTTGAGAGAGGCTACTTTATCAGTTGCATCAAACAGCCGTTGAATATCATTCTCAAATATATTCCAAACATGTTTCCAAAAAGAACAACAGGTCTTTAAAGATCTTAGTATCTCTACAATATCAGGCTCTACAAATTGCCACAGTACTGCATATAGCTGAAAGTCAGTTTTCTGCCATTGACCTCTTCAGCTGGTCATGATATGGTCATGGTGTCCTTGACCAAGGAACGACAACTCTACTGAAGCAGACCATGCAGGAAACCTTTTCCAGCTGAGTTTCTGGGTTGCAAGAGTGGGTGTCCTAGCAAAGGATAAAATGGGACCTAAACTGGACCCTGCAGATTGGGAAGAGGCCATTTTCTAGGATTTGAGACAAGAATTGAAGGATGAACGAAGGATAACCTTAGACCCACAGATAAACTTGAATAAAAGGACTATCTGAAGCTTGGAATAGCCTAACAAGGATTTGGCAACTAGTGTGAAAATGAAACATGGAGAATCCGGCTGTGGGGTGGTGGTGCATGAGCTACATGTGCCTGATCAGACGAGCCTGTCAATCAGCACGTGACAGCACACGTCAGGGCTTCTCAGCCTACGACCACTCGACAGGTTGGGTCACACATATGAAGGTGCACCTAACCCTAGCTTCCCCAAAAGAAAAGTCTCCACCGAAAGACAACAGACAACATACTGATGATGTAAACAGTGGCAGGAGGCAAGGAAGACAGTGGGATTGTACCGGCTCCGATACCAACTTGAATATGAAACAAGCTTTTGGGAGAACACTTGCTTGAGTGAGGCTTTTCACTCAGCTAGTGATGATATATATATATATATATATATATATATATATGAGAAATTACAATTGATTGATAAGGGGGCAGACCTATGCACTTTCCCCAAACACTGCAGCAGACCTAGAAGACTTAAAATACATATAAAATATTCAACAAATGCAAAGCTATAAAGGATAAAAAAAACAGTAAAGAGATAGAATCAAAGGTTATGCAAAACCAAAAAGGATAAAAAAACAGTTTAGAGATAGAATCAAAGGCCATGCAAAACCAAAAGGGATTAAAAACAGTTAACATACAGAGTCAAACTCTACCAAAATTAGGTAAAAGAAAAACAATCATGCTAATATTTCTAAAGGCAAATGCAAAAATATAAATAAAAATATTAGATTGCACACCTCTTTTCCGTTGTTTTCATTTGCAACCAATGTGTCAATATCTTTGAAACAATCAAGCAAAGATAAAATGTCATCATCAGCTTGATTGTTTGGAGCTGAAGGATGTGCCGAGCAAGAGGGCACTGATTCTGATACACATGATATAGAGCCAACTTGATTATTTGGAGCTGAAGGATGTGCCGAGTAAGAGGGCACCAATTCTGATACACATGATACAGAGTCAAGTTGATTATTTGGAGCTGAAGGATGTGTCAAGCAAGAGGGCATCAATTCCGGTACACATGATACAGAGTCAACTTGATTCTTTGGAGCCGAAGGATGCACCAAGCAAGAAGGCATCATTTCTGATACACATGATACAGAATCAACTTGATTGTTGGGAGCTGAAGGATATACCCGGCAAGAGGTCAATTCAACACATTCACTTGTAGAGGGATGGATGTCATTAACAACAGAAATATGAATTTCACCAGGTTTTATAGGAACAGGTGCAGACACAGCAGCAGCAGGAGCAGGTTGTGCAGAATCAATCTCTTCTTCAGTATCCCAGTCTTCATCTTTAAATGGTTTACCATATTGTGCACCATTCCTGGGGCCAGGACCTTCCTTTTGGAAGATCCTACAAATTACATAGGAGTCCTGCAATACATACATACAAACAAAGCAGATGAATAGCTTAATAAGTTTACAAGAATCCACTAGAAGAACAACCACAAACTAGAAGTATACAAAAAGTCAACAATCCAAATTCAAAACACAGGAAGGAACGTATGCCAGATCAGTCAAGATAACAAGAGCATAGATAGCACCTATTTGGGTAAGCTTTTCTAGAAATACTTCTAGGAGAAGAAAATACAAAGGAAAAAGTTCAAAAAACTTTTTTAAAAGATGAGAGACTTTTTTTAAGCTAGTTTTATCCAATATGTGAAAGCTTCTCATACAGCTTTTTTAAAAAATGTAGGATTTCTTAAAAATTAGTTTGTAAAAAGTCCCGCATCATTTAAGAAAAATGGAGAAACTGCTTTGACTTTTTTTGTATTTTTTTTCTTTTAGAAGTGCTTGTGGAGAAAATCATCCAAATAGATCCATACAATCAAACCAGTAGAACAATTAAATAAATTAACAAGAAATCACGAGAAGAACAACCACAAAACTAGAAGTGTACAAAAAAGTCAAAAATCAAAACTCAGCGTAGGAAGGATGATAGACTAGTCAAATTCACAACAAGATCACAAAGGCTGGCATTCCATGCCAATGCCATATGAGTTAGGCACGTGCAAAGTGCCTGCTTCCATAAATCAACTTATGGGATAAGGTTTAACATGAAAAAACAGACATGATTATACTAGAATCCTATATACAACAAAACCAATATATCTTTGTGCATCCCTTCTAAGCATAACAGGCATCAATAACGGTAGCAACTAAAGTAGAAAAGCTGAGTCATAAACACCATAAATCTGATACATTTGCTCAGTCAGAGTTGTTTACCTGCGGAACGCCTCTATCAGCCAGCTCCTTGTCTTCAAGTCTGAATTCATGCATAACCCAATCAGTTCGATCACCCTTAGGGGCTTTACCCGAGTGAAAAACTAGTGTTTTTATCATTCCCACAACTCTATTCATGTGTTCAATTGCTCTATCCTTCCCAGTAGTCTTCCAGTAGCCAGCCTCTGTGGCCCGATTCACCCTCCCTCCAGTCGAATACTTCTTCCCCCGAGAGCAAAAGAAGTACCAGTCCAAATCTCCAGTCTTAAGCAGAGACAAATCTGCAAAAAACAGAGGAAACAAAACGTGATTAAAAACAAACACACACAAAGACAGACATAGCACAGTAGAGTACTGAACCAAAAAAGAATGCAAATGCAAACCTGGGAGATCCCACGGGGCATACTTGTACAAGTCAAGTTCAGTAATTACATCGGAAGGGATTTTCTTACCCTGAACCTTCCTCTTCAGAAAATACTGAATGAGCTCAACGTCAGTTGGACGAAACCGATAGCCTGGAATCGAATCTTTTCCAGCCATCCAATTAAAATAATTAAAAATGAAAAGCAAGAAGCAAAAAGAATACGAAGTGCCTCAGAATGGAGGAGGCAGAAGCACGCCCAAATCGTCAACAGTGAGAGAAGATGAATCGTGTTTTTGAAAGAGAAAGAAAAAGAAGAGAGAGAGAGAGCGAAAATAAATAACCCTAATTGGGATGGGGTCAAGTCCAGTGGCGAAAGAAGAAGTTCCAAGAACGCCAAAGCCTGCCCGGGTTCATGAAGAAGGGGAAATGGCACACGATGTATGACGATCCCTTTCTCAGAAGAAAAGTCATCGGCACAGTGAAACCCTAACACATATCGAATTTACAGTTCATCTCAGAAATGATACACAGAAACAGAAAAGGAGGGTTAGGGTTAGGGTTAGGGTTGGGAGTGATTATTAGGTCATTCTTACCGGGGGTAAGGTGGAAGAAGGAAGCGCAGATTTCAATCTTTGGCGAGTTTGGACTAGCGTAGTGATTAGTGACCAATAGCATTAACTAGTCAGGGGAGCATCCTATTTATAGTACCCACTTTTATTTTTATTTTTATTTTTTAATTTCTTAAATTAAATTATTTCTTGGCTGAGGGGTTTCTTTTCTATGCTCTTTCTTCCGCGGAACCACGTAGGAAACACGAAGAGACGCGCCAGCTCAATTTCATTTCACTCAATTCAAAACATTCTACTTTTAAAGTATATCATGTTTTGAAATATAGTCATTTTTTTACTAGATATAGTGTATGTAAATTACAACATACAGTAACTATTATTACTAAATTACTCAATTATCTTCAATATTTTTATTTTAAAAAATTCACTTTTCGTTTCACCTATGTTCTATTAATTTTATAAAATTTTTATATCAATAAAACAATAATTAATTTTAATCTAATGATTAGATTAATATAAAATTTTATACATATAACCTACGTGAAATAAATTTTCAATCCAACAGTTCTTTTTCAAATCAAATTATTTAAGTAAAAGTTATTTAATAGTGTTATACTCATTATAAGATACACGGTATTATTTTATGTTTTTCATTTTCGATTATTAAAAAGCATGTAAAGTATGTAATGCTTGTCGTAAAATTAAACCTGTGTTGACAAATATGTCCAAGTTGTGTTATTAACATTATTTTATGTATATTCTGTAAAAAGAATCCTATAATATATTATTTCTTGATATAAAAAGAATCCTATAATATATTATTTCTTGATATTTTTTTATTTATCTTAACGAAATAATTCAAAAAGATTATTGGTGATGTAAATTTTTTAGTAAATGATAATATTTAAAATGAAAAATATAAAAATCAAGTAAAATGTAATGTTTCATACAAAAAAATATTAGGTCTCGTATGGGGTGGTTCTGACTTTCTGGTATTTTATTTAAAATTTATTTTAAAAACAGAAATGTATTCAGTCTTGATTTTTTACTCATTTTTTAAACAGTTTTTATTTAATTTAAAGATAATAAAATTTGGTTTTCAAATTTTTGTTTCATTTGTCACCATTAACTATATCGGCGGTCATTGGCCGCCACCTTTATCAGTCGTTATCGACCGCCACCTCCATTCAACAGTTACTTGTTGTCACTTTTGGCCGACAATCATCAGCCCCCACCTCCTACTAATAATCATTGATTGTCACTTACGATAGATGGTCACCAACCGCCACTCCTACCAGTCATCACCTCCGACACCGGCGATCATCAACCACCACCTCTAACTGGCGATCACCAGTTGTCAGATTAACGATCATTGGCTACCACCTCTAACTAGTAGTCACCAACCGCCACCTCCAATCACAGGTCACTGACTGCTACCTCTGACCATCAGTCACCAACCACCACTTTCAATCATCGGTTATCGACCATAACCTTCAATCATCAATAATCGACTATCACATTTAACGATTGTTACCTTTAAATGATATTTTGGTTAAGATTTAAAAATCATGTTTTAAATTTGAAAACAAAAATAATGTTATTTTTAAAATTTTAAAAGCTTAAAATCTTTTTATTTTTATAAATTTCAAAATTAGAAAAAAAAAACCAGAACATGTCTTTAGTGTTGTCACGTAAATGTTTGAAAAAATAAAATAAACATTAAAATAAATAAATGAGTACATATTAATTTTGGTCCCAGATGATATAAGTGCTGACACGTAAATTTTTTTAAAATATAAACAAATTAGTTTTGTAATGATTTTCTTAATGTATAATTTTATTTTTAAGAGATATTAAAAATAATTTAATAACTAAGTTGTACATTAACATAATTATTAAAAGATTAATTTATTAAAAAAATTAAAATTCAAACGCTATAAATAAAATAAAGAATAGCCTTTTTTTTTTTACTAAACCCATTCTAATTTGCAAATTCAATAAATGATGAATAAACCTGTCATTGACCCATTCTATAATAAACTCACTCCAAATTGACTTACTTAATGAAATAATTGTTATGTGATATTAAAAATACTATATTGAATATGTGAATCAAAACTTTTTTTATTTATATAATTTTTAAAATACTAATTAGTAAAGTTAATAACATATAAAATTTTTTATTATAGAGTACATATATTTGCTAGACCCATTCTAATTTGCAAATTCAATACTATATTTAATATATAATTTTTTTTTACTAGACCCATTCTAATTTGCAAATTCAATAAATGATGAATAAACCTGTCATTGACCCATTCTATAATAAACTCACTCCAAATTGACTTACTTAATGAAATAATTGTTATTTGATATTAAAAATACTATATTTAATATGTAAATCAAAACTTTTTTTATTTATATAATTTTTAAAATAATAATTAGTAAAGTCAATAACATATAAAATTTTTTATTATAGAGTACATATACTTTTGAGTTTAATTGGTATATATTGACATTCAATCACAACCCTTCATATAATATTTGTTTAAAAATCATATAAATCAAAAGTCGTGATTGACTGTCAGTGTAAAAATATTTTACACTAACAGTATATACCAATTAAACTATTTTTTTTCTCATCTTATATAGATATAAATTAATAAAAGTTTAAATAATTTATTTTATATGTGAAAAACTAAATACTTTCAATTAATTTTTTTTATAGATTATTTTTTGTTAAAATTTCTGTAAAATATTCTTTTTGTCAAAATATTTAATGTTAAGATGCAGTATTAATTGAACGATTTGGAAAATTTAATTACTTATTATTGCATCATGTATGAATATGATGTTTTTTTATAATAAAATATATTTTTGTTATCTTATCAAAATAATTTATCATATCAAACAAGTTTATAAAGTAATTAAAAATATAATTTATCTTAAAAATTACATTGATTATCTAGTTAAACTTCTTGACAAAGTGATAAGTCAATGGATTATTTAAGTCACCTAACTTACGTGTTTGTTGCCAATAAAAACTTTAACCAAACAAAAAAAATTATTTTCTAGGAATTTTAAAGAAAAATTATAAAGAATTTTAAATAAAACATCAAAATTTCCCATGGAGAAAAACTTATTTAAGCTATTAAAAACTAACATTGGTAGTTTTATTTTTGCCCTTTCGTCATATTTAGATTATTAACCATTAAAAAGAAATGTTGACTTGCATAATTTAGTCGTAATTAAGAGTTATTAAAATGTAATTAATGATTTGTAAATGTTAATTATAAAATATAGAAAATAAGACCAAGCAGAAATTGAACCCAAATTTTGATAATGAGAATGGTGGAGTCATTCCACTAGACCAAAGACCAACATCAATTTTATCTTGAACTTAAATTTATTTAAACTAATAGTGTGGCAACGATAATTTTAAAAATGAGTTTAATTGGTATACACTATCAATGTAAAGATTTTTATACTGACAGTAAATCACAACCATTTACTCATGGTAGATTTGTTGACTTTACTCATTACTACTTTAAGTCACATAAATGAAAAGTCATGATTGACTGTCAGTGTAAAAATCTTTTATAACAATGTATACCAATTAAACTCTTTAAAATATAGAAAAGTTGGGTAAGGCACCTAGAAGTAAAAGTGATAGTCTCATATCGCTAGACCAAAAGACATTGTTAGTTTTTTATGAGATTCAAATTTAGTTAAACTAATGATGTGACAATGTTAATTTCTAAAATATAGAGAAATTTGACAAAGTAAGATTCAAACGTAGGACGTGTGGGAGTGATTAGACGATGACACTAGATAATAGGTCCACATTAATTTTATTGTATTTTTTCCTTTGTTTTATTTTATTATTCTAGGTCATTTATATTGTAAACTTTTTAAATAGATATTTAAATTCTAAAAAGAAATGATAGATTTGTTGTTGTGCCCCATTACCATGCCTATCCACAATTTTAATTTTTAATTTTAATTTTAATTTTTGTCTTTATTTTTAATTAGATTTTTAAATTTTATATTGTTGTTAATATAACTAAATTTTAGTTTTAGTTGCTAAACCTTAAATTTTAATTTTAACTTTTAATTCTTAATTTTAGTTTCAAAAACACAAATAAAATATACAACATAAAATTATCTAGGATAGATTTAAAATTAAAATATACAAATAAAATATAAAATCTAATTAAAAATAAAGATAGAAATTAAAATTAAGAATTAAAATTTAAATTAAAAGTTGAAAATTATAAATTAAAGTAACAACTAAAACTAAAATATAAAATTAAAAATAAAATCTTATTCAAAATAGATTTAACATAAAATGAAGATAAGTAACTTTTAGAATTTAAAAAATTTCTCTATTTAAAAAATTTACAACCTAAATGACCTAGAATAATAAAACAAAACAAAGGAAAATACAAATAAAATCAATGTGTACCTATTATCTAGTGGCATCATCTTAGCACTCCCACACATCTTAAGTTCGAATCTTACTTTATCCAATTTCTTTATATTTTAAAATTAACATTGTCACATGATTAGTTTAACTAAATTTGAATCTCACAAAAAAACTAATAATGGCTTTTTGTCTAGCAGTATGGGATTAACACTTTTATTTTTAGGTCCTGGGTTCAAGTCCTGCCTTACCTAACTTTTTTATATTTTTAAAATTAATGTTGTCACATTATTAGTTTAAATAAATTTAAGTTCTAGATAAAATTGATGTTGACCTTTGGTTTAGTGGGATGACTCCAACATTTTCACTAACGATGTCACGTCACTAAATTATGCAAATCAATTTTTTTTAATTGAAAAAGTTGGAGGGCAAAAGGTGCGCAAAAACAAATTAGGGGCATAAAGTGAGTTACCCCCTAAATAGGGGGCACCAGTGGTAATTTAGCCAAAAATATATAGTGACATATTTAAATGTTTAACTCTATATATGTCAAAAATCAATATAGAGACTAATCCTAAAGTACATTTGAAGTAGTCATAATTAAAGTTTTACGTTTTATTTTTTATATTAAAAATAATTTTAAAGTATTTCACAATAATGAAATTGGAAGTACAACCAAAGTGATCATCACAAACTTTTTTATAATTTACAATAGTCAAATTAGAAGTACATCAAAAGTGACTACTATTTCTTTTAAATAATCCAAATAACATAATAATAATTATTATAATGACCAATATTTTATAGAAGAAACCAAATTAAAAGTGCATCTAAAGTGATTATTGTAGTTTTCATAATGGTCAAATTAGAAGTGCATCTAAAGCTATCATTATTAAATTTTCCTTTAAATTAAATAATTGAAATGACGTAATAATAATTATCACAACTCAAAATTTTATAAGAGAAACCAAATTAGAAGTGCATCTAAAGTGATTATTTTAGTTTAAAAAGCATGTAAAATAGTTATTATTAAATTTTCATTTTTTAATTTAATATTACTAACATTATCATTATTGTTAGATTTAATCGAAATTTTATTACTTGCTATTTTAGATATTCGTAACAATATGTTAAGTAGAAAAAAATAAAGTAAATAAAAGAAATGATAGAATAAATAAAATAGAAACAGAAACTTAAAAAGTACACTAGCAAAAAAAAGCTAAAAATAACAAATTTTGACCCTTTAAAGTGAGATATATATGCTTAACTGAAATTAGGATGCTAATAGAAAACAGGTACTCATAATGCTTTGGGTTAGCGGGGTGCGCATAGAAAAGAGATGGAGGTGCAAAGAGCAGATAAGTGAGTTGGGTAGGGAGTGCAATGAGTAAATGAAGGTTGCGCATAACAACGCCATAAGGATTGATAGGGTGCGAATAGCAGAAACGGATGTGCAGATAGTACAGTTTGTTATTTGGGTCATGGCGGCACGAATAGTAGGAATCGAAGGTGCGAATAGTAGTTTAGCCATAAAACTCAAGAGGGGGTGCGAACAGCATTAATAGGGGAATGAACTTAGTAATATATAAAATTTTCAAAAAAAATTATTTAAAATATGGGGATGTGTCTCCAATGTTAACTTTTAAATTGTAAAAAGAAAGGTGCAAACTACGTGAAAGAGAAAGAGGAAAGGGAGGGGGCTTTTACCGGTGCCAGAAGTGTCTCTAGCGGCCACTTTCAATAGTACCTACACCATAGGATATCACTTCTGGTGGTGGCAAACAATGTAAGTAAATTTTTTTCTTATTTCTATTTTTTTTACTGAGGTTTTTAAAAAACGTAGTGTAAGTTAATACCTATTGTAGCCTTCAAACTCTTCTTTTTTGCTCTCTACTTTACCTCTTTGCAACCAGTGTCTCTTTCTCCTCTTCTTAAGAATTTTTCTCTTCTCCAAAAATATTTTTTTTTTCAAAAATCCTCCCTCATTCTATTCACTCTTGTTGTATTTATATCACCGTTTCTCTTCCTCTTTTAGCCTTTTAAAAATAAAATTGTCATGCATAAAACAAATTTCTGATATGTACTAGTGTGAAAATGTTGGTGGTTGTTGTGCAGGTCTAAAATGCTGGTGGTTGAGGAGGAACAAGAAGGATACTTGGGCTGAACCAGAGCTATATTGTTCCTTCTTTTTTCCTTTCTTCTTTTTTTGTTTCATTTCCTATTTGGTTGGTGCAAAGGTTGAACTCTATTTTTCGCAAATTGGACAGTGCATGAAAATAGAAGGGTATTTTGCCCTTTTTTAGTTTATTATTATTTTTTTATGCTATAAAAAATATGTTTACACTACACAATTTTGAGGATGCCAAACAATTATGGAAGGTTTTAGATACATTAATATTTCAACCAAAGTGTCAACATGATATGCCCTGAAATTTTCACTTACCGGATGATTGTCTTAGCCCAAATGCCAACATGGTTTGCCTTGAACATCTCACTTACTTGCTGATTGTCCTAGCCCAAGTGACAACATGGATTAATCTAAATATTCATATATTTAAAACCATCTTAGAACTCAACTTGATCCTTGTCTTTCATCTCATAGTGTACCAAATTGTGACTTTTCGGACTTTACTGAGTTTATCTCATAACATCTCAATATAGTTCACAAAAATTACTAGACTTGGAAATCAGAAAATTACATAGCACTTATATTTCAATCATCATTCACAGAAATCATTTATGACTCAACCTCAAAGAATTAAAATGTCATAATGGATATACAAATTAATTTCTCATCTCAAACTTTCTATTTCATGAATGATAATCAACAATAATAATAGTAATACCGATATAAAATTAATTTATTTTTAATACTAAAAGACATATTTTCTTATGTGGATGATCAGGTTAGACTACAACAAAAAATTATACTTATATTATATTTTACAAATAATTGTTATTTAAATAATTATTCTATAAAGTCAATATATCTTTTTAATATTAAAAATTTTCCTAATGGTGAAATTGAAACCACAAAATATACTCCAATTTATCTTTAGTAAATTTAAAACATTATTTTCTTTAAAAAATAATAATTATTATTATTTTATTTGAATAATTAAACTTTAATAGTTTAACTTTATATTCAATTTCTAAAATATATTATGTTGTTTTCTCTTTCTTAAAAATACTCATTTATATTTTTTAATTAATTTTACCATACAAAATTAACAATCAATAATTTTAATAATTATGTATATATAAATAAAAACATTTTGAGTAAAATTTAATTAAATATAATATGTGTATATAAAATAAAGTAAACGATTTAAAGAAGACTAAAGGTTATAAAATAAATATAAGTTCATCATGAAGATTAAACATAAAATAAAGTAATATCATCGTATCCCTCATTTTTTAAAATTTAGAATTTTTTCTAAGTCGCATAATAAAAATACAAAATATTGATTAACACATGGTCTTTATTTCATAATATCACATATTTTAATTGTATGATTTAGATGTGAAATATAATTTTAAGAAAGATGAGATTGTTTTATCAGCAGAAGATATACAAATTACAAAATAATTTGTCATATTATTTAATTACTATCATGAGTCAGTCAATTAATGTTTATCAGTTAATACTTAATATCAATCCATTATCTAAATATAAATTTAACAATTTTAAAAATTAAATAGCAGAATCTCATAACTCAAAAATTGGTAACATACGATAAAACAAAAAATGTAACTAAGTTAAAATTTTATAGATGAAAAAAGTAATAAAAATATGGTAAAAACTAATAGTTACTAAATAGCTAAAAATTGTTAAGTAACTCATTGAATTATAAGTATTTAATATATATATATATATATATATATATATATATATATTATATGTGAGAATAGCTAATAAATATAAAATAATATAAATATATATTTATATAAATTTTTATTTTTATTTTTATTTTATTAATAAAAATATATTAGAGTAATTTTTATTATTTTTAAGCTTTTTAATTTTATTTATAATAAATAATTATATTTTCATGTTTTATATTCTATTATTCGTCTTATTCTATGTCTTAAAATATTTTATTTAAATTTAAAATAAAATAAAAGTAGTATACATTTAAGTAAACATTGTATTTTCATTAAGTTAATTAGTGTACAGTATAAATAGTCTAATGGCTAAAAAAAATAGAAAATAAAATATTTAAAAATAAAAAACCTATGATTTATCGATATTAATACCTAAAAGTATAAGTAGTAACAACAATAATAAATCATAAATAATATAATGGTTAAAATAAAAGTATAACATAAAAAAATATTCAAATAATAATAATAATAACAATAATTAAATCATACTTAATATAAAAAGATAAAATATATTTTAGGTACATAAAAAATTCTTAAAATATTAAATATGTTTTAAAAAATTTTTGTATATACTTGATCTCTAATTTAAAATACATTATTTTTTACTTTTAGATAACCTTCTTTAAATAGATAAAACATAATTAGATAGCATTTGAAATATCAAAAGTGATATATTTAAAAATTAGAATGATCAAAATAATAGATTTTTTTTATAAAATATATTTAATACCTAACACATATTTTATCCATACCAAAATGAGTAAAAAGGTAAATTAATAAGTATGTTTAAGGATAAAAAGGAAACAAATATAAAAATTAAAAGCTAGCGCTCTAAAAATTATTATTTGAAGTATTGTCTCGATAAATACAACAAATTTCTAAAATCAAATGTTTCACAAACAATGTTAACAAAGTTAAATAAGTTTTTTGGCTAGTAGAAAAGTTAAAAACTAACTAAAATATCATGCCAAAAATAACCATAATTTTTAGAGGTTAGTAATTAGTAGTATGTCAACTAGAATTGATGTGACCAATCTAATTACAGAAGATTAGGAAAAGGGTTCATATTATTTATACTTCCATCTAATATTAGATATACTTTTATTTTCTTTTTTTTAAATCTAAATTCTAAATATTTTCTAAAATATCTTTATAATTATTCTTTTTAAATATACTCTTTCAAAAAGACACCCATTTCTAATCTCCAGTAGCTTTTTCTTTCTTCCACATCTCCAAGAACCCTACAACTCAAATCACCTTCTCCCAAAGCCCCACTCTACATCTCCTTTCACAATCTTTTTTGCTACCACAAACTACCCATTTCCAACAAGTATACTATTTCTTCCATCACAAGCTCCTGGTTCACCATGCACCTTCTTCCTCCATAACAAACTATATTTCCATGTCACATTCGAAAAGTATTTTTTGAAACTATGTTAGAAATACAAATTTATAAAAAAAATACATTTTGAGATTAACATTATACTTGTGACAGAAGAGTAAGAAATTATTTTAAAAGTAATTTTTGAAATTACATAGAGTTATAAAAAGTACATTCCAAAACAACTACTTTCCCATATTTTAGTCCATCCTTAGCATCATCATTCATTTGGAGTTTGGTGTTTAATGCTGCAAGTTGATAGACTTTAGTTTCATTCCCCTTAACAACCCTTTAGTAAGAAAATTTGCAAGATTACTTTTTAACTTGACAAAATCATGATGGAAATAAAAAAAAATCCTTAAATCATTAGATACAAAATTATAGTATGTACAGAGAATAAATATAAAAGATAGAGGAAAGAGAATTTGTGTACCTTATATATATTGAAGTGGAGTTCCTTACCACTCTTTAAATGATTATTATGATAGAGATATAAGTTCAATAAGAACTTATGAAAGTTTTACTATCTATTTTCTAGGTGATTATTTTAGAAAATGTGTATATTAATTTGCTTATTGGGATGACAAATTTATAATCTCCTAGGGTAGGCAAAATGGACTTTTTATAATTAACTTAACCCATCACAAAGTCAATCTTACTATAATTCATTCAAATAATCATAAAGATATTATAAGATATGAAGAATTTCTCCCTGCACCTCTATAATTTCTCCCTACACTTCCATAATTTTCTAAAATGACAAAAATATCCTCGGTAAAAAAAAGTACAAATTTCATTACCTCTCTCATAAGAAGATTTGTAATTTTTTTTAAGACAGATAACCAATTAAAAATGTTAATTAGATGATATAAACATGCATATATGCATGGTATGTTGATATTAATTTATATATAGAATGAAATGAATGTAGCTTAAGTACAACACTGAAGTTTCTCAAGGAGGTGGGTGAGATAAACTTTCTCAAGGATCTCAGAGTTGGCAAGATCAAAGGGGTTCAACAGTTGAAGTTTCTGCTGCTTAGAATCAGCCCATTGGAGAGTGACATGGTGATGTAGGTCCAGAAATAGAATTTGCAAATTTTTTTACAAGTCCGAACAGGCCCATCCAGACTTGTAAATAAAATTGCAAATTTTTTTTACGTGAGAGGCACGAGATAGGTAATGAAATTTTTACTTTTTTACCCATAACATTTTTTGTCATTTAAAAAAATTATAGAGGTGTAGGGAAAAATTCCCTAAGATATGATTATCATCATATCTTAAATTGTCAGATAATTGATTAATATCAATCCACAATTATTTCTAACATTTCCCACTTGGATGATATTAATCAATAATACAAAGATAAATCATTAAACTAGAATGATAATTATAGACAAATCTTATATTAGACAACAATATGAGAAATTTAAGCCACAAAATAATATCCAATAGGGATATTTATCATGCGCGTTAACAGATATTTCTCATAAAGTATATAAAATAATATAGTTCAATAAAATGATACTACATGGTCCGAAGCATCCAAAAAAATGCTAAGAGATATGTTACTAAAATGATATTACTTCGCACATATCTCATAAAAGAGTTTTCAAACTTCCACTGATCTAAGACATTAAAACTTAATCAAACCATATGAGTTATAAAACCCTAATAGTTAAGTATTTGATAAGTGAATAAAAAAGTTCTATTAATATCATTTTTACTAGAGTCTGAAAAATTATAAAGGCTAGAAAGCATAATTCACATGCATCTAAGTACTCATCATAGTCAACAATAAATGTAACTACATAAATGCTCTATAATATTTGACATTCAACTAAGCTGAGTTTCAAAAAGTGAGTGACTATGTAAGAATCTGAAGATAGGTAGAAAATAAATTTCCTACTTGGACCACATAGGCACCTAGTATATATAAAATGACACTTAGATTATTATGGTCACAATATGTCAATTGAGCAAACACTTAGATAATTGGTCCAAACAAAAAATTTATAAGTACTTCAATAGTGCAAAATTGTACTTAATAGGAATACTATCATAATAAACACTTTTGTAAAGTAGAAAATCATACTCAATAGGAGTATTATATCTACAATATACTTATAGAAATTTAACCAAATAAAATGTGAAATTTTAGGTAAAAGAAATGTACAATACATAAGCATGCCAAAAGGATTAATGTGCAATACCCAACAAAATGCTCTTAACATCCATTTAAGATGTCTATTAAAATACAATGAATTTTATGCATTTCAATTAAAATAGAAAAGATAAATAGTCAAGTCCTATAGAGTATGTGATATCATAATTAAATATGCACAAGAATATATAACAATACAGATAGATAAGTCTCGAGACATAATACAAAATTATATATGTAAAATTTGATCAATTAAAATATAAAATTTGGGTAAAAGAGATGCATAATGCATAATACCCAACAAAATGACCTTAACATCTGTTTATAAAGATACATTGAATTTTATGTATCTCAACAAAAAAAGGATAAAATTAAATAGAGAAGTCCTATAGAATATGTCATATCATAATTAAATATGCACACAAATATATGACAATAAAAATATATAAGTCTCGAGAGATAATACAAGATTATATATATCCACACTAATCCTTAAAATACCAAAAAATATTAGGATTATCGTTAGGGTACACTAGTATTAAAAGTTCTAGTGACAGTGAGACGATGACTTTATATGAATAATAAAATTGAATTAAAATTCACTAATTTTCTACTTAAGGAATTATAAAGTAGTACAATAACAAATGATTAATGAGAGAAGTGGTTACAAAATGAGAATATGAAACCTAAAAATCCATTCATAAGAATAAATAATTCTCACAACATAATTTCATAATTAACCACATATTAATAAATTTTTTTAAAAAATATTGACTCCTATGAGGATCTTGAAAAAGTAGTTACATGAGTGAGAAAAGAGATTTCTTGATAATTTTATGTAGAATATGAGATCATAAGCAAGTTCTCAGTTAATCATAAAAAAATCAAATGCTACAATAAAAAAAAATCCATTCACACTTGAGAATAAAATATGATTACACATAACGTAAGAATATGAGACCTATTCTTACAAATATTAAGGATATAATAATAAATAGTCTCAAACTCTCATAACAATTTATAATGAACATAGGTTTATTTATGTATCCCAAAAATAAAGCATATAGACTTTACAAGAAGACCATCAACAACATTGTAAAATATGGTATGAGAAATTAATCTTTTCAAATTTGGGATTCCTATATTGTCCTTATAAGAATTGCATACTAATATTGCATATTAATAGAGAGTTTATTATACAAGAAAATTTTCTACAAGAGACCAGTACAAAATCCTTAGTGTAAATTTCAACAACGTGATCACAAATAATGTGATAAGAAAAAATTTTATCAAGAATTTTTTTTTTTACATGTATGATTAATTGGAAATTTAACATAAAAATCTTATACAAGACAATTTATTTTATAAGATATTAATTAAAATTCTAATATACAAAATTGTTCCACTTGATAAAGAAAAAAAATAGTTGACATAACAAAAAAAATACCCAAAGAGCTAAATAAAATTTAATTATTTCTTTATCACACTAGAATTATGTCAAGTAATATCATACTGATAGGGTAAGTCCACTAGCTACATAATAGTAATATATATATACATACATACATATATATATATATATATATATATATATATATATATATATATATATATATATATATGTGTGTGTGTGTGTGTGTGTGTGGGTATTAGTATTTTATTGATATAAAATATAATGCATTGTGATTTGCTTAGGGATTCTCTTTTAACTAGACTTTTAGAATTATATAACGTTTCCTTATTGTTGTAATGTTCAATTTATTTCCCTAATTTTATCATATTTAGTTATATTTATATGGAACCAAAATTTATATTATCATTTTTCTTTTGTTCCATAATGACTTATAATCTCTAATTGTGTGTGTGTGTGTGTGATAATTTTTTACGGTATTGTTCCATAAACCCTAAACCCTAAACTCTAATTGTTCCATAATGACTTATAATCACACACACACACACATAATTAGAGATTATAAGTCATTATGGAACAAAAGAAAAATGATAATATAAATTTTGGTTCCATATAAATATAACTAAATATGATAAAATTAGGGAAATAAATTGAACATTACAACAATAAGGAAACGTTATATAATTCTAAAAGTCTAGTTAAAAGAGAATCCCCAATCAAATCACAATGCACTATAATTTATATCAATAAAATACTAATACCGATAGGGTATAAAAAAATCATTAAAATAAGCAAAAAAAATTACATTGTATAACACCAAATATATTAACAACAATACATCGATAGAGTATAATTATTATCAATGCAATGAAAAATAATTATATAACAAAATTCACATAAATGCATCCACAATAGGTGAAATTACAATTATGTAAATGTAAAGAGAAATTATGCCTATTGTCCAATTAAGAAATTATGCGCATAATTTTAATCATATATATTATATGACCAACATACAAAATTCACATTTGCTATACTCATGATAGGCGAGTAATAAATAATGCAAATTAATAAAGAAAATTATGTGCATAAGAGAAAAACACTTTAAGATTGTGCATAATTAATAAAATGACCTAAAATTAATTTATAAATGATAATTCAATATTAAAGAACACACAATATAATTGGAGAATATAAATACCGTAAAAAATTATTACAATGAAAATAGGTCCAAAATTGAAGATTATAATAGTAAAAAATTTTTAATCTAATCTTGAATTAATCAAATTTTTTTATACTAAAAAAATATAAAAAATATTAAATAAATATGGTATTTGTGAAAAAATAAGAATATAAAAAATGAGCAACCCATTCAATGCTTTTCATACGGAATTTAACACCCAATCATCATAAGGATCATATCAAAATGACAATGTTTTCACTTGACCAAACAATCACAAAAATATGGGTATAAAAAATGAGTTCATGCAACCTCATTGACACTTCTCAAAGTGAAGTTAATATAAATTATCTTATGTTGTCCACACAAATGACTCATATTGATCAAACATAAAAAAGAAAAACCCTTAAATAATTTTGAAAATAATTTACTGAGTAATTGAATAAACTAGGTTTTAAAGGGGAAACACTTAAAGAGAAATTTTAATACATAATTTACCCATGTAAGAGTAATTGAATGAAATTTTAATATTGTATTTTAACAATAACAAGTAGCGTATACCCTAATTTTTTTTTGTACAAAAGATAATAGTGAACTATATTATAAAATTTCACTAAAAGCACAAACAAATTCAATTCAAATTTAATTCTCTACCATAATATGTATGTAATTTATCTCTGATACCAATTGATGGAAATAAAAAAACCCTTAAATTAATATATACAAGATTATAGTATACATAGAGAATAAATATAAAAAATAGAGGAAAGAGAAATTGTGTATGTATATATGGAATTGAAGTTCGTTGTCACTCTCTATATGATTATTATTGTAGAGATATCAGTTCAACAAAAACTCTTAAGGGTTTTAGTACCTACTTTCTAGAAATTATGTTAGAGAATGTGTATATTAATTTGTTTATTGGAACGACAAATTTATGATCCCCAAGAAAGGAAGGAAACTCTCAAATGAGTATTATATGTTTGAATCAACTCATCACAAAGTCAATCATACTATAATCTCATTCAAATAATCATAAAGATATTATAAGATATGATTATCACTATATCTTAAATTGCTATATAATGATAAAAGATAATTGATTAATATTAATCTACAATTATTTCAAACATATCAATGATAGCTCTAATTCTCCATATAAAAGACTTAGGAACCATTGTTGGCTTGTTGCTAATAAAAAAAACTATTTTTTTCATGTGTCTGCCTTGTAGTCAAATATTTTAAATTTTATTTGTATAAAATTTCAACTTAATAATTTAAATATTAATAAACAAAATTTTATTTATGATAATCATAATATAATGATATGAATATATAGATATATAAAAACATAAAGTTAGTACAAGCCTTTGTTTTTATTTACAGAAACCACACATGTTTTGAATGAAATTTCAACTAATTAATTTAAATATTAATAAATTTAATTTTATTTATAATTAAAATATAATGATATGAATATATAGAAAACATAAAGACAATATTTGTCTTTTTTTTTTCAAGAAACAATACATGTTTTAAAATAGAGTAAATTACAACAACCTTTTTGAAGTTAAATGTAATTACACATGCAACTTGCTTTCTTAACTATTATTTTTGCACCCCTTAAGGGATATTAATGTAAAGTTTGAAAAATGTGTTAATGTAATGTCTTAAACCATATAGGAAATGTTAATGTAAATTTTTCAATTCAGGAAAATTAGTGTAGAAAAATAAAAGAGTAAACTTATGTGTATTTGATAAAAAATGAGATGTCTCTGTAATTTGTTTTTTAAAATAATAACAGTTGCAAATTAAAAAAAAAAAAAAAACAAAGAGAGAAGAGATTGGGTGGGAAGTTGACAAATATAATTTTTTTCCCAAATTGGGAATGAAAAGGAGAAGAGATTGGGTGGGAATTTTTTTCCCAAATTGTTACACTTGTCAACTAAGGGGCTTCTTTTCCTATATTGATAGGGGCATCAGCCATTCGGCCTCAAGAAATTATTTGTATGTCCTTAAACCCGTTATAGAGTTCTACTATTTAAATCTAAATAGTCACTGAATCAGCCAATCGCATAAATGTTAAACAAATACAATTCCAAAATGGCATCCGTTGTGAAATTAAGAATTGCAAAGACAGATTATTAAGATTAAGGAAAAGTAAAAACTGGCTCCAGACACGATGGCACCAAAACTTTATGATAGATATGAGGTGAACAAATTTCACTGTGAAAGTAAACAGGATGAATTACACATGATACAATAAAAAATCATCAAAGAATTTTGAAAACACTTTTCCAGTTTAAGCACTGAAGAATCAGCTTTGGGAAGACACGCCATAGATCAGCTGAGATTAGAAAAAAATATAGCAGTTCGCCTATACTGGAGGTCTGCCCATGATAACTGATATCTCTATAATGTACCATATATGTCAGCATATGCTCAGCCGCACAACGCAATCCCAGGACTTTGATGAATCTAACAGTTTACACAGGTACTCATATCCACATTCAATATGAATCTGGTCTATTTTCCCACGAAAATCGCTGTACAATTTGCACTATTTCAGCATTTAGGAGTTCTCCAGGTAGCAGAGCTTCATTCAGAAGAGACAAGGATGGAAAAATCAAAAAGATTCGGCTCAAGTAAATTTAGCCTCCGACTGTGGAAGTACTTTTGCGAGTCAGAATCTCCCTCCCTCTACCGCCAGGAGAATACAGGCTGCACACTGTCATCTATTAATTATCACAAATTCTAAAGCCATGACACAGTGAAACACCCACCCTCCAATGACTTTTAAATCCAAATACTAATTTGATGAACAATCACCGTTCAAGCTTAGTCAAAAGGGAACAAGCAAACCATCACCATTGACAAACTATTTCACAATATCCCGTTTAAAACCCTCTGGTAATAATCATACTGCCGAGTCCGCCATGCATCCAGGCTGCTGCTAATGAGGGAAAGCACCAATGATACACATTGCTGCCAGGAGAAAGGAAAAAATATATAGCAAACGGGCAAACAAAATTTATAATTATGAGAGTAACTAAGATTAATATTGAAACCTCTTCGGTTAAATTGAGATGGAAACGCTTTCTTAGGTTCTGTATTGTCCGTGGACCACCTTTAAAACAGGGGAAACAGGAGTCCTGTTACCAACATTAGAAAACTATTAGCTCAGAGAAATTCAGCATGAATGAGAGAGTATTTCCTGATTTTCTCCTCGCATGCCCATCAACGTGCATGATAACAATAAGAGGCCCCACAAATGTACACGCACAATTGAGTCTCAAGACTAGCAAAGGTCAGCGAAAATATGAGAAACTCAGGATCATGTTATAAGCTGTAAAGGTCAGTGAAAATATGACAAGCTTACAATCAAGCACCTACAAAGGTAGAGAAAATGGAAACCTCAACCATCTATTTTCTCTAACCTCTAATCAAACAAATGTAGGACACTTTGCTTAAGCTGTAAAGAAAACGATTCTATGATACAAATTTTGGACGTACCAGAAATAGCTATTTGTTATGTTTAACTCCGGACAAAATTACTAAAACAAGTTTTAGGCTTTCACTTTTTTTAAGAAAAAAACAATATTATAATTCTTTAAACAAGTATTTTTAAAATGACTTTCTTTTAAAAGAAATCACAATAAAATGGGCACATAATCTAACCTTTTTACAAAATTTTAAACTAAAAATAGGTTGCCTTTTCCTTCCACAGTGTTTGTGTTTATGTTGGAAGGAAGGAACAACATTCCCCAGGACACAGCAAACTGTTTTTTCACACATGTTCGACAGAAAACTGCAAGCTCAACAATTTTGCAAACACTGCCTGTTATCTAAATCAACTATGGTTATTCAATGGGCTAACAGTCTGCTGGATGTTACAGATCCGCCATTTCCTTACCAAAAAAAATTTAGAACATGCCATTTACTGAGAATTGTTGGGAGAGTTTTGACTGCCATCCTCTATCACAAATTCTCGACATCAAACAATATACCTTTCTAATGTATCCTACATCTTCAATAAATATTAATTGTTTATTGCTTAGTTCTTAAGCATTTAATTGTTGCAGTAGTCTTAAGACAATCTACATTTTTTCAGTTTTAACCTGATGATATACCAATCAAAGGTATATGTTTAGGTGGGTGTAATTAATAGGAGTGATGGGGATTGGATGGCATCAAAAGGGGATCATGCATGGTATAATGTCCGTGGAAGGAGTATAAATGATGAGAGGAGTGCTGGATGCAGGGGAAATGGAATCAACATGCATAGTTAATCTAACTGTAACTGCAACCTCCACAGAAGTCTGGTACATGCCACAAGGATGTGTCACAAATTCCATATGTCCCAGTGTCCCACTTACTTTACAGGTCCGTGGGGAAACTCACACCACTGTGGTTGATGCTACTGCACAAGCATCTTGTTCACACCACTATGGAATTGTCCACAAATCTTGGGGAGATGAAATCAATGTGCACGGTCTAATACATCCATATATTCCATAGAAGTGTGGTATATGCCACAAGGATGTGGAATATTCTTTTTTTTTATAGGATGTGGAATAATTTCCTTCTGTGAATTGTCCACAACTCTGGGTTACCAACTTTTTCATGAATGCCTGTACTGTATTAAAAACTAAGTTGGTGTAAATAGATGGGGAATACATGATGTAGGTAGAAGGAAAGGGAGGAATTCATTATTTTGAGATGGAGCCTCATGGTTATACTCCATTTATATCAATATTATAAATGGCAACCAACCCTGGGGCTTGTAAAGGGGATAATCCTTGTACTTATCCCATCTTTTGATTATATATAATATATATTTTTGTTTTCCAGATACAAAAAAGGACTGCCATGTGGTATGTGAGCATCCCACAGATTGAAAACATATGCATATAAAAATTAAAGGACAAGGCATAAACTTCCATCATGAAATAGGCTAAGTTGGACTGGTCACTGAACATTAAACAGTTAGCAATGGTGACCAATAACTAAATGGAAGTGACACAGGAAAGTAGGGAAAAGCAAGATCTAGGTTTGCACAACAACCAAAAGTTGACCATAGCACGGTCTGATGTTCTCTGAGGAGAAATTGGAACAAATCACAACCAAACAATATAGTCAGTGAACACATGCAGGGAATATATTGAATGACAGTGAACCACAGTAGGGAGCTAACATTTACAATTACATCACCTGCAACATCTCAACAAGAAGAATAATTCTCTCTGCATGCTTACGACAAGTGAGGAAGCCTTGAATACATAAAACCTGGATTACAGGAGACGGTCCACCAGACAAATTAGAGCCAAAACAAGCAAAACATACACACACACACATAGAGAGAGTGAGGAGTAAATCTTGACCATACAATTAAAATGGACAGTTAACATTAGATTTAACTAAAATAATCTTAACCATCCATGTAAGGTTGTAAGGCCAAAATTAACTCTTCTTACCTCTTTCTATATACACAAATATACATACTACCTTGAAATAATCAAAGAACTCGCTTGGAATGCCCTCAGCATCAGAATCCATGACCTGGCACAATTACATTATTTCTGTTACTGTATAGAGAAAAGCTAGTAAATACCTAAATGATCGAATGAACACTAAAAATAGTTGTATTAACTACAAACGGTCTAAGTTTTACCTCAAGAAGCTCTCGGGTTAATTTGAAAGGTGCACTTTCAAAGTTAACGCCACCAGGTGAATTAGAAAGCATGAAGCCAAAATCAATATGTATAATATGACCTTCTTCATCCATTAAAAGGTTCCCATTATGCCTATCCTTCACCTGGATTAAATTAAAAACACCAAAAATGAGAAGTGGATTAAAATCCTTCAATAACAATAAACAGCAAAAAAATATGATTTAAATTGCAATTTAAGCGACTAATGCACCACCAATAGAAATGCATGCTTGTGCATAGTAAGATGTCTTGCACCTGCAGAAGGTAGCAAACCAGGGAATATCCAGCCATACTTTCAACAAAGTTCCTCTGCAACATAAGCATGTCAACAAATCATCAAATTGTATCAAATGATATTATCTTTTTTAATATAAAATAAAGATGTTATTTACCATGTAACACATTTATTAAATGATGAAAGGAACAACATTGAAAAGAAAAGGGGGAGTGGGGGGATATCCATTTAAATTCAAAACCTGCAAGAAATTGTGCTAGAAAATTATGCCAGAAAAAAAGGAAGTGGAGGTGGGGAGGAAGTAGCAAATAACAGTACATTGCATTTTACTAGTGAATGTACTGAAATAAAACTTACTATACATCCCAGACAGGAGTATCTAGGAGGAAAAAAAAAAGGAATACCATTGGTTAGAAAAATAAATGTGATTTTGTTTTGGGATGGTTATTAGGTGTCATCAATACGGGATTTCAGAGGAGATTATGCGGGATTGTCAGTAGAAACCTTTTCTGGACACAGATTAGTACTTTGGAATCTTTTTATGTGGCCAGATTTATTAAGTTGAATTAGAATTTGATATTTAGCTTATGCATTAGTCATGGATCAAGAGGAGGATTGTACAAAAAAAGGGTGAGAAATCCTCCTCAGATAAACTAATAGGAAAATAAACACTCCAGATTTCTATTCAGCTATTTTCTATGTGAATGTTTTACCTGTCTACATAGGAAAACATGAAATTTAATGTCAAACGCACAAGAGGGGGGGGGGGGGGGGGGGGTATTTAGAAACCAAATATATGCCAGTGGAAAGGATGCTCAATTAAGTATTGCAACTTATATGACGGACAAGGTCAGTCCAGAATAATGCAGTGTATCTTGGCATCTCTGCATTACCTGGGCAAGTTTAAAACTTTGAGAATTTTCTTGATATTTGGCAATGAAAAATTCACGTAAACTTGAGATGTTGGGATATCTACTCTTGATAGAATGTAGAGAAGCCTACAAATCAAATACATTAAATAATTAGTAAAGACCTAAATTGTAGATTTTTAATAAATTTGAAACATGTAACCATGAAATCACCGTGTCTGGAATTGTTTCAATAAGAGCAGTGTAAGAAGATGTACATAACACTTCATATGGGCGCAGCCACAGAGGTAGACCAGCTTCTTGGAAAATATCTGGCATTAAAAAGTGTAATGATAGTAAGTAACGAGACAAGAAACACGGGGAAGAGTCAGCTGCATCCTACTAGGGTAAACAGGTAATCTGGTATCAAAATCTAGTAATATAAGATTCAATCATGCATCATGAACAATCTTAATTGCATCCAATATGTTCACTAGGTAATTCTATTTCTTATATACACTTCCACTTCAATTCCCAACTGCCGCTCTGAAAATGATAATCAAGTAGATTTAATGTCTCAATGTTCACATTCAAGATTGAATTAAACATTGATCCTAAAAACATAAATTTGTTCTTTAGAAGAATAGGATCTTTCAGAACTTGTTTTGACCTGATTTCCCATTTTAAGAAACAGTCAAATGGAAAGAGAATGAAATTTCTGGAGTAAAACCTGCTCTGCAGGTTTACAAAAAGTATAGGGTTGCTATAGATCCATAGAGGAAATGAAAAAATAACTCAACGAGTTTTATTGTTTAGATATTTTCATATTCGCTTTTCTATTCCTTACTTACTATATCCCAAGGTCCAATTCACCACTCATGGCATACTCATAATGAATGCAGAAAGCATAACCAATGAAATACCAGATTATCGGTCTGAAGAACATACACATGTGAACACATTCTTAACCTACTGAAAAAGATCTCACTTCATGTCATTCAGAGCATCCTCAATATACAAATGCATAAGCAAAATTTAAACCAATATTTATAAAAAAGGAAATTTAATCTACAAAAGGAAACCCGGTGTTACAAAGCAATAACTTTGCTGGGTCCAGGGAAATATAAGATGCATCTTCTATGACCGTAATCATAAATAACTATTATTGTTATGGAAAACAAACACCAAAAGACAAAATAATTGCAAAAGGCAAAAGTATTTGCACCACAATGAAATATGAACAACATTGGGACACAAATTGGTAAGTTCTCAATCTGAGAAGGCAAAGGAAAATTCTGAAATAGACCACCCACCATAGAAGTGTGAAATAAGTTGAACTGCCAAATGCTCCTGCCTACAATCATCCCCACTCTTGACAATAACCTATGTCAAAGGGTAAATAGTTCTATCATGCCCTCAAACAGAATAATCAAATAACTCATTTAGAGCAAAAAACTGACCATAATTTACACTTTACAAAACCATATCAATATATAACGACATGAATATTATATGATAGTGCAGCTTTCCAAAAATTAGAAAAATCAAGGTCTTGTTTGATAAATATATAATCTCATTCCTGGCTCTATTATGTGAATTCAGTCACAATATGCGTAAAACAGATGTCACAATCACTAACAGAGAGAGAGACTGAAGGAAATATTTCATTAATGGCATATAGACACGTTTTCATGCCTTGCCAATTGTCCTAATAAGAGACTTGAATGTCAAACTGACTTCTTTTCTTGAAACCATGCAATATTTTGTACCGTAAATCATTTATCAGTCCATAACTCCATATTTAGTAATAATCATGCACCTTATCATAGCAAATTGGTAAAGTAAATTTAGAAGCAAGGTTGTATTTGGTGTCATAAAGTGCATGATGATTATTTGCTTATAGAGGCTAATAAATTGTTTATCACACAAAATACTGTATGATTTTACTGCAGAGGAGCTGGGCTTTCAAATCCAAAACATAATATTTCCAAAAAGCTAGTCCAAAAAGTTGTGTCGATTATTTTACAGTTGCACAACTGATGTCAGCTACGACAATAGCCATAAATTATTCCTTGAGATTATTTTTTTCATTAATACTGCTAAATCAAATTTTACAAATCATTTATTTGGTCTAGGACCACAACCACAAGTATCTTCTACAGGAAGCTATCATGTTCAAGCTCAGAACATTCACAGCATGGTGGGGGTTAGCTCTCCAAGCAGAGAATATTCTGTGTACAAAACTCAAACTCAATACTTCACTTAAGGGAAATCAAGAATTTTTAGAAAAAAGGATTCAATAGTTTAGAAATTACTTTGACTACAATATTTTTATGAAAAGGATGATGCACTACACTAAGTTATAAAATATGATGTATCAGTATAACATTACAAAATCATTAATCAATGTTATCAAATGCAAACTGCAGAAAAAGGCCAAAAGCCAATCATCTCTATATCATACAGAGGATCATCTTGTGGACAAATAGCGTAGGTCACAAAGTGATTAAAATATATGACATGAGAAATGCAAAAAATACGCTCTTTTGAACTAACTCTCTACTTAGTTGAAATTTATGGAAAATCAAAAAAGATTTTGAAGGTGGAAGTAAATAAAAATAAAATACATAAAAGTTGGCAGAACATTAACTCGAAAGTTCAATTGGCCAAGACTCGCCAGAGTTGGAAAAAGAATACAAGACCATGCCATAGTCATGACACCCTTATCAGCCACAACAGCAGAGTTGCAAACACGATCTGAGGAATTCTGAAATGCAATAGTGCCTCTATACTATAATGGCTATTTAACAAAAATGTCATTGATCTAGCTAGAAATTACCATCCGTCCATAATTACAATTGCAAAAAATTATGATATAGCCAATAGAAAATTAGTAAATAAACAAAACATTTCTCTCTAGGTGATATAACCAATTTTATTTTATTAAATTTAAGTCTTCATGACATTCCAAATAATGACATATAAAGCAAATTCTTTGGATTGATAAATATACTTACAGATCGCAATTCCCAACCAGGTAAATTCCCATGGGTAGAAGCCTTACGTATCCTCTCCTTCTTTACCTCCCAAAGTTCACCAGACAACGCATCACTGGCTTTGGGGGTAATTCCATTAGCCTGTTTGGAGGAATCATCTCATATATAACAACTTCATATTTCTGAGGCTAAACAAAACTAAACTTTCAACAATATTGTCTTACCCTTGGTGGTGCATCTGAAGAATCTTCTTGACCAGCACCTTTCAAAGGGAGTCCAAGGGGTGCTTCTCCTTTTGCTGCGGCAGCCTATTATATTTAAAATGTTAGCAAAAACTAAATAGTAATATGAACCAGAAAATGCCAAATAAAGAAATAATCTATTTGGCACAAGATATAAGCCCATTTCACACCTATCATATATCTATATTACATATATTTGGATTTGATTAGTTTTAGAGATTGTAATATGTTTCTCTCTGTACGTGTGTGTGTGTGTAAATTTCATTCTCTCTTTGGAGAAAATTATATTATAATTGTTAAAATATACAATTTGATTATATGTAAATAGGGAAATAGAGAACAAATATGTAGGGATTTTATTTTATCATATTTCCTTTTTTATCTTGTACATATGATTATAAATACATCAGGGTGTGTGACCTAACACATACAATTCCTGAATTCCTCTATATTCTATAATAATCTTTAGATTATTTCTATTAAAAAAACATTATTTCAAATAAGCAAGATTTTGGAGATTAAGAATAAAAGCTAACAGATTCTTTTGTAACAAATTTTTGCTTTCCCACGTTATCAGCTAAAGTTTGCTTTCCCACTTTATCAACTGTTGATTAATATAAATATATACAGATAAATTCATACCTTTTTTTTGTAATTTTACTATAAAAAATAAATTATTTTTAGAAATCCATACAAAATATATTATTTAAAACAACACTTTACCAATGTATTTAAACATAAAACTTATTTCATATAATTGATTATAACAATAGTCAATTATATTTATAACCACTTATTGAAATAGTCTCTAACAAAATAATCCAATTCAATCACACTACATGTCATTGTGTGAAAAGCAAAATCTTTCACTGAACAAAATGACTTTACAGTACATAACCCATACTATTGGTTAATACCAACAACCTGAGTCCTACGCGTGTGTGTGTGCATAGTTTAATGTTTCAAGATACTACTATGTAATAGGTACCAGCATCAAAATCCTTAAACGATAGTCAGACTCACCTTTACTTCCTCTATTGCCACTGTACTTGGAACACGACGATGTTCCTTCCGCCGTCTTGGTGCTTGATTCCCAATGTCTTCCATTTTAACCCCAGGATCAGCTTTCAATACTACACGCACCCACTCCATATCACTGTCATGTCCTGACCCTGCCACTTCTTGTATATCATCTCTGTAAATTGAATCAGGATGCCAATTGCCACCAGGTAGATCTGCCTCGGTCTTCTGTAGCTGATGTAATTGAGGTTCCACAGAAAGATTCACACTAACAAATTTGACTCTTGTGTCGA
Organism: Psophocarpus tetragonolobus; assembly: GCA_037954015.1. Classification (NCBI taxonomy): domain Eukaryota; kingdom Viridiplantae; phylum Streptophyta; class Magnoliopsida; order Fabales; family Fabaceae; genus Psophocarpus; species Psophocarpus tetragonolobus. The sequence continues at coordinate 41,113,357 of CM075688.1, read as the reverse complement.
GCACATGGGTCATTGCCTGGTCAATAGCCTCAGCAGTTGATCTGGACATTCTATCATTGCTATTGCGATATGCTTCTTGTGCTGTCCATAATGGATATGCCCAAGGAGGTGGTTTTTGCAAGAAAGCATCTCCATTTGCCAAAGGAATCCCAGCTTTTGAAAGTTTCTGAGTAGATGTCTCCTTGATATTGCTATAACAAATGTTAAGCAGGAAGGGCAATATATCAGAAATATGGTTTGCATTTTACAAGTGCACTATTTTCCGCAATGCATTAGTTATTATCCATGTAATACCTTAATATTTCACATCTCAATACTTCAACACAAATCAGGTAAGGTGCCTTCTCCCTAGAATTCAAGAGAACAGCTTCATCTTCAGGTATATGAAGCACACGGTACATGCCCTTTCCCAATGGAAAACAGATACCTAGCAGTATAGGAAAAGAAAGACTCATATACAAGCAAGAGAACAAGTGAAAGCTGCAAAGAAAATGCAGTGAACAAGATACACCAAAAGTGCAGATTTTTATGTAATGTTTGGATAAAAAGGATTAAGGGTTTACTGGCAGGGGGTCTTTACAGCCTCCAAGGCAGAGGAACAAAGCCATCATTCCACTATTAGGATATTTTCATGGAGAAGCAGAAAATGCTTTCATTCTATATCCCCCAAATTGGAGGGGAAAGAAAAAAGAGACAGAGAGAGATTGGATGAAATACATTCAATCGTGTTCTGCTCCATTCCAACCTATTTAATCAATTCTAACAACGGAACCTGGTATCATTCCATTCCATTCTATTTCACTCCTTTCCGCCAATCCAAAGTCCAAACATAACAAGTAAAAAGTATAAGAGGCAACTATTTCCAGTACAGAATAGAAAATGAATATCACTGGTTCCTTTAAGAAATGCTCTCCTAATAAATACCAGAATGTTAGCTTTCATACTATTAAAGATTAAATATTATTCTCTTATTTATGATTAGATATTGATTGAAGATTTACTCCTTATTATCTATTATTAAATTCTTAGAATAACCCTATGTAATCAATAGTGATCATATTGATTCTATTTGCTCATTATAAATAGACATTATATGGTCATCCAAAGACATACAGATTGACACACATTTACATGGCATTAGAGCCTAAACTAGATCCTAAGAGTCTAAGTAGCTTGAGTGCCTAAACTGTTTGCCAGTAGCCTATGGTCACTAGTGGACCCACTGTCTAGCAACTTGCTGTCATATCACAACCTTTATTGGCTTCTATCGAGCCATGTTTATCTAGCACAACCACACAGTTGAAACTGTTTTTCATTTTTATTTTTATTAGATTTATTATATTTACCACATATGTGACAAGTTTGATTCATATCACATATATGTTCCAGCTTAAGGGATAGTGTTAAAAATTAGATATTATTTTCTTATTTATAATTAGATAATAATTGGGGATTTCCTCCTTATTACCTATTATTAGATTAATCTTTGGTCATTATAATTAGAGTAATCCTATCCAATCAATAGTAATTTCATTTGCTCATTATTCATTGTGTTTCTAAAATTAAAAAAAAAAAGTAAAAGAAAAAGTAGTTAAAAAAATTAGCAGCAGTTACACATTGGAAGATCAATAGAGAGATAAAAACAATAATTATACATATTGAAGGGTAATTCAAGAATAGGAGATGCGTACACCAAAAAGGACAATTGACTTTATTAATAGTTGTAGATTATAGATAAATAAAGGCATTATGCCATTATGTAATCATCCAAGACACACAGATTGACACACATTTACTCATACATTAACTCCTAGAGAAATGATAGATGTATGGAAATATTTCACCATTTTCTCTATCACATAAAAAGAAAAACACTGCCTGTCTGCTTGATTTATCACGTTAATACTCCAAGCTAGGAAGTAAAATAAACATGTAAGCTCTTTGATCCTTCACCTCAAAAGGTGGCATTGCAGGCTGAAAATTCAGATAACTCTGATAATTACATGTAATATGTTCAGACGAAACCCATGACAGAACAGTGGAATCCAGAGAGTCCAATTAACATCACTAAAATACTACCATTAAGAGTTGAGAAGTACCTCCAGTACTCTGAGACTCTGTTAAATGTAAATTGATCTCTGCAAGCGACTTGAAACACAGGAATAACAAAGAATGTGTTTGTGTCAGAAGCATTAGAGTGTAACAGGTTATTAATACATGCATATTTCCATCTCTAACCGTGTCAATTAGATAAGAAAACATCAAAGCAAAATGTAAGGAAATAACCTCATGCAGGACATGTTTGCGATCTTCAACTGGAAATACATCCACTAACCCAAATGATGTCTCACATAATGTCAGCACAAAATCCAATGACTTGTGATAAGCTCCTTTCCGGAACTGTGATGGATTAATTGGAAGTGGGGGCTTTGTTCCTGATTTCTCATTTCGCTGCTTTGGCGATCCAGGGTGCTTCTGCCAAATCCAGTGAAGGCATAACAATATAATGTATGGGAAATTTCCATGTATCTAATTAATATTAAAACCAGAAAAAAAAATACGAAGAACATGAAAAACAGTTTAGGATGAATCAATACTAATGTTAATCTTCTAAGTTCTACCTCTAACCCACAACTACAGTCATCTCTCAAGCATACATCATGCTAGCAATAAGAATAATGTGGTTTTTAAAAACGTAACGAATGTTGAATGCTAGATGGATGCTGTAAAATGTTGTATGACTGTATCATGATGTCACACTGGAATTAAGCCATTTGTATAGTTGAAAATTAATTATTTGGTGGCCTTAACATGTATTCCATTCACAAATTTTTGGCCTTAACATCTAACTCTAACCCACAACTACAATCATCTCTCAAGCATACATCATGATAGCAATAAGAATAATGTGGTTTTTAAAAACATAACGAATGTTTAAATCTAGATGGATGCTGTAAAATGGATTTGTATGACTGTATCATGATGTCACACTGGAATTAAGCCATTTGTATAGTTGAAAATTAATTATTTGGTGGCCTTAACATGTATTCCATTCACAAATTTTTGGTTTTGATTCAATCAATATAATAATAAATTAAATGTAAGTTGTTAATAAATATTCAACATACGTCGTTCTGCTTTTTTGACCCCAACAGCTCTGAATCTTCAATTGATCGGTCACGGTCTCTAAACAATTTGCGGAAAAAATTCTCTGTTCCTGGACTACTTTCAAACAATCCACCATTGCTTTCATTGGGTGAACTACTTTTACCATCTTCAGGGTGAACACGAAAAATTCTTTTGAACAAAGAAAAATCAGAAGGCTCTTCTTCCTCAACATTGATTGTACCATCTTCAATTTTATCATTTGTATCTTTCTTGTCATCAAATTTATCCTTGAATAATTTACGGAAAAACCCTTCTTTTTCATCCTCTTCAGCAGGCTTTACACATTTCTCTTCAGAATTTGCAGTATCTCCTTCATCATTCCCATCCTTCTTATCCTCGAATTTCTCCCTGAAAAACTTCCTGAAAAAACCCTCTTTTTCTTCATCCTCCATTGTCTTACTGGGTGTTTTATCATCAGAATCATTCTTGCTATCACGAAACAATCTCTTAAAGAATCCTTCTGAACTTGAGGCCAAATCCTCATCCTCACCTTTACTATCTCTTAGCAGCCTTCTAAAGAAACCATCCTTTTCAGTTTCTTCATCATCCCCTTTACCATCCCTTAAGAGCCTTTTAAAGAAATTATCCTTTTCAGATTCTTCGTCATATTTCTCAGACGACTTACGGAAGAGGAATGAATCACGAATTTTCTGGCCCAACTCATCATCACCTTTGCTATCTCTTAAAAGCCTCTTGAAAAAACCATCCTTTTCAGACTCATCATCATCTTTCTCCACCGACCTCCTAAAAAGTAAAGCATCTCTAACCTTTGGACCTGGCATAAATTTCTTAAACAACTTGTTTTCCTCAGGAGACTGTAAACTAGTATCTTCCTGCAAATTGTTTCCTGAAGAAGGTGAGAATGACATAGATCTCTGAGCAGGAGGTGAAGATGTAAGTGACAGCAATCGCTGTTTTGATGACAATAACTTATTCAAAACTTGGTTCTTGCCTCCAGGGCTTGCAGGTGGACTATGAGGGCGTATCAAGGTTGGCCACTCACCCATCAAGGTGGCTGCAATCTGGCACTTCTCCTGAATCCTACTAATCCCTTCATTATCATCAGAGTCCTCAAGCTCTGCCAATAAGAACCAATGCACCTTCAAAGCTATCTTAAGAGATTTGGAGCACACATCTATGACAAACTTATCCAAAGATGGGCTCGGCTTGTGTATCATCATGTAACACACTTGGAACAAATAACTCTCAATTCCCTGCAAGGGAAGTGTGTACATTCTATTACAGAGATAATCACGCACCCCGGAGTGATCATGCTTGTACAAGTAGCTAACAGCAATCCACTCACAGAAGAATGATGAATCAAAGAACCTGATGAGCCATCCATTTTCACTGGACTCACTTGTCAAATTGGGCCTAGAAGCAATCTCCCTGGGTTCATCAACTTCCCCACGAGTCAATCCTAAAAGCCTCACCATCCTCAATCCCCCGAAGGGGAACACCCTGATTTGAATTAGATCACCAGCTAAAGCATTCTTAAACCCTACAAATCCCTAAAACCTTCCCCGAAAACCCTAATCCTCACACGAATAGAATTCTTCACTCTCATCGGTTATCCGATTCGGGCGCCTACTGCAAATTCCGAAAAACCCTTGCATCAATCATGAAAACAACACAGCAACACAATCCAAGTTTTTTCGTGATGAGAGTTAATTTAAGGCACCAAAAATTGAAGGTGTAGCAGGCACAATCGGGGAAATTTCCCCCTAAAATCGCAACGAAGCTTCAATTGTAGGAAATGAAGGTACCTAAGTTGCGTGAAATGTGAATCTGGCGCTAACCGCACGAGTGCGTGGAATTGAATCGAATGCCGCAATGAATCTCCACGTGATGTTGAAAACGACGGTTGTTTTGATCGTGTGATTACGGTGGCAATGCGGCGGTGGTAGTTGTCGTCGTTTCTTTGTTACGGAGAGAACGACAAGAGAGAGGTACGAATTAATTAAAAGAATAAAAATGGAAAAAAAAATGCTAAGTTGCTCTTAACTGTAACATGCACACTCCTAGTCCTAAGGTCGTGGGCCACTAAATTATTTCCCTCCATTCCAAATTAAAGTGAAACTTACGAAAAAGAGGGGGCTCTGTGTTCATATGCTAAGTGTGAAAAATATTTATTCACTAATAAAAAACAAAGTGAAAGTATTCATTACTATACTTATGGTTCAAGGTGTTAAAAATATATACTCTATAACCTTACGTACGGGTTATTTTACTGGTTCTGAATAATTTGTTTTAACTTGTAAATAGTTAAAATTTTATTTATTTTTTATAAGTTAAATATTAGTATTATGAATAAATATTAGGTTTTGTCATTTCTAAGAATCTAACATATGATTTTTTCCCACATCTTTTCTCTTAAGACCTTCAAGGTCGTATAGATTTTAGATCTTTTTTATTTAAAGAATCATAACTATAGGAGAATTTTGAGTCCGATCCATGAAACCTGCAGACTTTGCATGCTAAATTTGCGGGTTCACGAGCTTGGCCTGTAACCTGTTTAAAGGGGTAAAAATGTCATTTATGCTATTAGTTTGTGTTAATGTTGTCACTTTTTTTGTTATAAATTGTGATATTTTATATTTTTAATATTGAAAATATTTAATGTTTTAGATTATTATAAATAATGATATAATTTTAGTATGATGTATTATAATCTAGTTAGTTTAAAAAATATTAGACATTTTTTTTAATTATTTAAAAAAGTGTGTATATGCAGGCTTGCAGACTGGTCCATTAATCCCGCGGTCTTTGTGGACTAGGTACATAATCACAAGAAAAGTTCATTTATTTTAGCTTAAAATACAGGTTTCATGGGTCAGGTTTAAACGGACCAGATAAATCAGTATACCTACCATTATTCATAACAAGAATTCAAATTTAATATATTAGTAAATAAAAATCCTAAATAATAGATAATGAATAAAACATAATGTAATTCAAAATCATGCAAAACATTATTACTAGATAAAAATTTAATTCATATATTAAACATATTCCTTAATTTAACGGTAGTATTCTATACTTATTTAACATATGTATAGATTTATGTGTATTTAGTCGAATTATTTCTATTTTGAAACATGTTTGAACTACATTTATTATAAAATTGAATATTTCTAGATGATATTCATGACAATTTTATTAGGTATAAAATTTTAAAAATAATTTAATTTTTTAAAACTTATATTATAATTTTAAAATATGAATTGATATATTTATTTTATTATTTTATAAATATTTAATATAGAAATTAATAGTTTTATAATACTATAGTTTATAGAAAATTTTGAACAATTTAAAATTAAATTAGATAAAAATATTGAAATTAATATTAATTAAAATAAATTATTATTTTAATATCAAAAATAAAATTTATGTTTTATTCATATGCATCTACATGAGATTCAAAAAATAATCAAATACATTTATAGCAATTTTTTAATAATATTTAACTTTTAAATTAGCATAATAATATTATATAATTCATGTTAATTATTAATTTAAATTATTTATATGTAGATTGTGATCCACGTAACACACAGATAAAAATATTTCTTAGTGATGTATATACAAAAAAAAAAAAAAATCTTGATTGTATTATACTTTTTAGTTATTGTTGAATCTTTAGATACAATGGTGTCAAATACATAAAAAATAGCTTTGTCATGAACAATATTTTACCAAAACAACGTTAAGTGAAATTGTCTCATGTTAATGATATTTGTGATGTATCATAAAAGAAGTTTTGATGTCAGTAATAATTTTGCTTATAAGGTATCAAATAAGATACTTTGTTACAAAAGATATATGTAGTGTTTGTCATAAAAAAATAAAATGAATTTAATTTATGATATATTTAGTAATAATTTAAATTTATTAATAATTTGTTAAATTAATTTTGGAATATGTAACATTTATGAAAAATAATTAATATTATTACATACTTATTAATAAAAAATTACATGTATGAAGTTATTAAACATAAAGTTGATACATTATTGAGTATTTAAAATATGATTGTATAAATATTCTTAGAAAAACTTTGACATTTGTAATGGTGTTGAGTCTAATTATCTCTCATGAATGATATTTATGGTTTTTTATAAGAATTTTAAATTAATATAATTATTATACTATTAAATAAGTAATTTAAAATTATTTTTATCACAAAATATGTTAAATAAATTATTTTTAATATATTTATAATTTCTTGGATTATAAACGTCAAGTAGATGTCTTTAACTTATTAAGTCAAAGACTAATCATACTCAGTGCATAAATGATATTGATCAAAGAAAATTTTACATTTAGAGAAAATTAAATACTATTTTCTCGGCCACTAATAATGTTAGATAAACATTAAGAAAAGAAGATTAATTGAATGTGACTTTTTTAACAAATATAACTTAATGTATGATATTTTATCGAGTAAATAATTTAAATTATTTTGTAATTTTAATATATTTATTACATATATATATATATATATATATATATATATATACTTGTTGTTGGTCCCAAGGGGAACCTAAAAGGGAGTTGAATAGATTCACCAAAGAATTTTCTAAATTTTTTCTATTCAATTGTATCAAAGTAGTTCAAATATGCCCATTTTTAGAAATTTCCAAAATCTACCTTGTTTTGCAAAAATCGGTTTTTCAAGAATTCAAATTTTTTAATATATTTGACAATAAACTTGATATATAGCAATCCTTCAATAATGATTTACTATTGCAATTAGTGAAAATACAATATGAATTGCACCAACAAGTTTATCAAACACAAAAGAAATTGATAGATAAAGAATTGAATCAAATTTCAAACCCATAATTCTTATGGCAATTACCCAAACCTAATATCAAAATAAAAGTATTGTAAAGTGTAATCTGTTGCAAGAAAACTGCAGGAAATTGTTTCAGCTGCAAAAAACCAATCATTGGTTATTCAAGATCTCAATAAAATTCAGAATTAAAAAGTATATGGAAGAGAGAAATTGCACAGTGATTTATACTGATTCAGTCAATCTGACCTACATCCAATTTTCAGACTTAGTCTTTCACTAATATGTTTTTCACTAAAATCTCAGTACATGCATACCACACATATAGATTTTACACCCAGAAAGATTCAAACCACACAAGAAGAGGTTTCCTTTTGCACCTACAAGAGTTTGCTACATTGTCACACCCCGCCACTCACAACGCTTCACTCACAACACCCTCTTGCAAGATTTCACAACAATCTCAAGAACACCTCAAGTGATTGTTAACAATTGTGCAAAAACACAAAAGAGGGTACAGAACAATATCACCTTTAGTGATGAATACCCAACAAGATAGATCAAATCTTAATGTAGTCTCTTCCTTGAATCTTGAATTTCTTGTACCTTCAAATCACATAGTTTTTGGAGAGAAATTGGGTAAAATAGTTAATACTAGTAAGCATTTAATGGACCTTTTGAAAGTTAGTTAAAATCAGTTTTGAAAATGCTTTTATTTGAGTTTTGAATCAGGGTAATCAATTACCTACTTGATTACCTGATATCTTTCTCAAAACTAGTCCAGAATGCATGTTCTCTAGAATAATCAATTACTATTTTCAGGTAATCAATTACTCCCAAGAGCAGTAATCTCAATACCCAAAATTCCTCGAAGGGTAATTGATTTCCATAATAAGGTAATCAATTACCTTACCATAGTTTTCACTTTTTGAGGATTTTTCAACACATCCCAGCCTATGTAATCTATTTCTAAACTCCCCAAACACATTCCCAAGCCTATCTAAGCACACAATAGAACTTCCACACCTATCATACGTGTTTAGTACCATAAAATTGACTAGAGTAAAACTAAGAAGTAAAATTCAAAACCAAAACACCAAAAAGGATACTCCATGATTTCCAAAGCCTTTGGTTCCAACAATTTCCCCCTTTTTGGTTTTGATGAGCCAAACACCACTCTTCTAACATCTTCTAGCATTTGCTTAACGTTTTCTAACATTTGCTCTTGAATCAAACACTTTGATTGATCTTCTTGAAATCAAGCGAAGAGAATGGATCATTCAATCTTTCATTGAGCAAATTCCAATATCCATGGATACTTGTGCCCCTTTTGACACTTCAAACAAAATGGTAAGTAGAGAAATATGTGAATAAAATAGTTTATTTTATAATAGAGAAACCTAGCCAGGAAGGCTTTAAAAAAAACTACACCAAAGTTGCACAAATTCTGCACTTATAATGAGCAAAATTCTGCATAAACCAGTAAAATACTGCAATATTATGTAGCAGAATTCATCATAGAAATAACTTGAAACTGATGCATGCACGCCTAGCATGAGTTTGGGCTAAGACCAATAAGAAAGGAGCATGATTTGGATGAAACTTCAAGGAGATTAGTTTAGAACATGCCCCATTTAATTGTATTAATTTGACCATTTTTAGGTTTGTATAAGCACCCTTATGTCATTAGGATTTTATGGGCCTAAAGCATATGTAGTTAGTTTTATTTTCGACCTTGTATTTTGGCCTATAGGTTCTATTTTATTTAGGAGGTGTAAATAGTCTCTTTGTGGAGTGTGTTAATTAGTTGAGCTTGGCTAGAAGTAGTGTGGACATGTGGTATTTATTTCCACACCCCTAATTGCTTCTAAAACCCTTTTAACCAACACATGAAGCATGTAGGAGACATGTGGGCCCCCTTGTCCCCTTGTTTGACTCCACATATGTTTTCTCACTCCTACATGGCTGGATCTTATTTCTTCTTATTTTAATTTGAATTTTGGAGGTGCCATGTCATTTTCCTCCAAAATTCAAATTCAAACTAGAGGGAACATAGATCCATATTTTTAGGGTCATGTTTGGATCTTTAGTTGGATTAAATTAGTGTTAATTGAGCACATGTTAAATTAACACTAAATTAAGCAAACTAACCCTTAATTAAGCCATGTGGATATTCACTTAGGAGTTTTAGGCCCATAAATCCATATCTTGCGCTATATATAGAGCATTCTTTCCTTCATGTAACTTTTAACACTTATTTTAATTAAAAGATAAATTTCTTCTCTACTTTTGAGAGTACATTCTTCTCTTAGAGAGAGTGTTCTTGTTTTGTTCTCTCCATTCTTTGTGAAGAGTTCTTCATGCTATTATCAAGGGTTCCTTCCCTTATGGCTAGCTTTACCATGACTTATCTCCTTCATTGAAGAAGTGGCGCCTACTACACCTCTATTCCCTAATCTTTCACCTCCATTTTTACCTTCTTGGAACCTCTATAAGTATATCTATGAGAGATCTTCCTTCTACCTCTTCATTCTTCACTTATGCTTGAGGGAGGGATGCATAAAAAATCTGCAAAAATGTAGCTTCAATTTTCTTTCAAAATACCTAGAAAATTGACTTAAGAATATCTAACTATGTTCCTTTGAAAAACAGGGTACATGTTAGCACAAGATAGAGTCAACTTGCAGCCAATTTCACACTAGTTCACAGCAAATTCACGCCAAAAGTCAAGCTTTCAGTGATCTTTAATTGATATTACAATTTAATCACAAAGATACAAATCAGAGCTTAACAAGAATGTAATTGAAATGATCCTAATCAATTGAAATTTAACTGTGCTTAAATTAAAATTGAGATAAGGTAACTAAATGCAAACAACTAGAATGAAATCCTAAATGCCTAAAAGCTAAAATACAAGGGTGCACTAGAATTCTCCTAATTTCAGGAAAAGGAACATCCAGGAGGTCCAGCCTCTAAAAAATTAACTCTAGAGATTCCTTGATTTCCTTGAAGTCCTTTTTATGCATCTTTTGCATAGCACCATCTTCTTCAAAATAATTTCTTCAAAGGGTGACAATGGCTTATGCTACACTTCATCTTCATAATCTTCAATAAGGATTTCATCTTTATTTATCCAACCTTCATACTAGCTTCATCATCTTAAGTGCCCTATCCTTCACAAAATAGACATCTTTAGTCACTTCTCTTGCTTCATTGGATGTGTCCACACCATATCTTTCAAGCACTTTAGAGACAAAGACAACATAGGGACACTTATATTTATCAAGCCTCTTAGTTTTTATCATGGTGTCCTTGATCACATTCAGCCAATTTACCTTGATGTTGTTTTTCATGGCATACAGAATTATCATATCTTCCTCCATAATTTGGGCATGGTTGCTACCTCTAGCAGCCAAGATCCACACAATCGAATAATGAAGCAGGTGGTCATCCACCTTCATACCACTAGTGTTGAAGACAATTTTCTTCTTAGAATCCTTCTTTGAGCTCCTTCCAGTTTCCCATTCAGCAGGTTTCACAAGCATAAATTTGAAAACATCTATTTTCTTGTAATCACACCATTGTCCTTAAGATCATCTACACTCATATCTATGCCCTCATTGGCAATTCATCCAATATCATAAAAATATCATCAGTGAGCACAATTTTCTTCTTCTTAACCTCAGAAACCAAATTTCCAAAATTATCAATGTTCAAATTATTAGAAAAGAACACCTTCACCAAATTAGGATAAAATTTTCCCTTCAACTAAACAAACTTATATAGGCCTTGAAACTCTAAGTCGTCATGAAAGCTAAAACCATTTTTGATCAACCACAAGAACATAAGGATCTTAGGAGAATTTACCTCTTTTCTAGCATAGATTCTAAAAAATTCATCCTGTTGCTCTTGGTTAGAGAACCACTCATGAGCATCCCTTGCCTTGGCTGGTGACCCTTGTGCAGGGCATTTGGGAGTAGTGGGCTTCCTTGGAGTAAGCTTAAGGTGAAATTCTCTTCTAGTGGTTGTGTGCTTCATTCTTTTACCACTGTTGCTGCTTCCTTCTTCCATTAGAGTGGTGGGGTTTTGTAGAAAGGGCTTGGGTCTTGAGGATGAGAGAAAACAAACCATAAATAATCTTGAAAATCACAAATTGGAGTGGGTTTCTTGAACCCTAGCATTTTTTGCACAGAGAAACTCTTTTGGAATCAAGGAATGAGACGATGGAATGAATGAAGTGCGCCCCCTTTCCAAGTTAAACTGATGAGAGAGTTTCAATGCAGGTAATCGATTACTATTTTATGGTAATCAATTACCATGAGGCTCAAACTTGGTTTTGGAAAAACTAGCCTCTAGTTTAATCGATTACCACAATGTAATATGCCTCTAAAAATTATTTTCATGCTATTTCATTCCAATCTAATATGATGTTATGCTTCTAATACATGAGCGATGATCAAATGCAAACAATTTCAACCAATTCATGCAATGTCTCATGCAAAATCACTCAATCCATACAATTATGCATTCAAAGTCAAACAAAATTAGTTAGAATCATAGTTCATGGTTTCTTACTATACCAAACTATTTTCTGAGCTTGTAGAACCTTTGTCTTGGTAGTGGTTTGGTAAATATGTCAACCTACTACGATTTAGTTTCAATGAATTGGACTTCACAATCTCTTTTCTCTACATGATCTCTCAAGAAGTGATGACGAATTTGTGGGTCTCAAGGGGAATCTAGAAGGGGGGTGGGGTTGAATAGATTCACCAAATTATTTTTCAAAAACTTTTCTATTCGATAGTATCAGAGTAGTTCACATATGCCTCTTTTCAGAAATTTCCAAAATCTACCTTGTTTAGCAAAAATGGGGTTTTCAAGAATTTAACTCTTTTAATGTATTTGACAATAAACTTGATATATAGAAATTCCTTCAATAATGGTTTACAATTGCAATAAGTGAAAATACAATATGAATTGCATCAATAAGTTTATCAAACACAAACAAAATGGGTAGATAAAAAATTAAATCAGATTTCAAACCCACAACTCTTATATCAATTACCCAAGCTCAATATCAAAATAAAGTATTGTGAATTGTAGTCTGTTGCAAGAAACTGTAAAAAAATGTTTTAGCTGCAAAAGTCCAATTAATAGTTATCCAAGATCTCAATAAAATTTAGAATTAAAGAGTATAGGGAAGAGAGAAATTGCACTGTGATTTACGCTGGTTTGGTTAACGTGACTTACATCCAATTTTCAGACTTAGCCTTTCGCTAATTTGCTTTCCATTAAAATTTCAGTACATGCACACTACACATATAGATTTTTCACCTGAAAAGATTCAAACCACACAAAAAGAGGCTTCTTCTTGCACCCCATAAGAGTTTGCTACACCGTGGCACCTTGCCACTCACAACGCCTCACTTGCAACACCCCACTACAAGATTTCACAACAATCTTAAGAACACCTTAAGAGATTGTCAAAGATTGTGCAAAAACACAAAAGAGGGTATAAAACAATATCATCTGTAGTGATGAATACTCAACAAGATAGATCAAATCTTAATGTAGTCTCTTCCTTGAATCTTGAATTTCTTGTATCTTCAAATCATAAAAAATGGGTATAGTTCTTGGAGAGAATTTGGGTAAAATAGTTAAGAGCAGCAAACATTTAATGGACCTCTTGAAAGTTAGTTAAACTCAATTTTGAAAATGCTTTTATATGAGTTTTGAATCATGGTAATTAGTTACATATTTGATTATATGATATCATGCTCAAAATTGGTCTAGAATGCATGTTGTCTGGAATAATCGATTGCTATTTTCAGGTAATCGATTACTCCTAAGAGCAGTAATCACAATACCCAAATTTCTCGAAGGGTAATCATTACCATAATAAGGTAATCGATTACCTTACCATAATTTTCACTTTTGAAGATTTTTCAGCATTTTCTAGCATATGCAATTTATTTCTAAACTCCTCAAACACATTCTCATTCCTATCCAAACACACAATACAAGTACCACACCTATCAAACGTGTTTGGTACCATAAAATTGATTTATGCAAAAACTAAAAATCAAAAGCATCATACATCTTCTAAACCAAAACCTCAAAGAACTTCAAAGGACTTGATGACTTCTTTAAACTTTCCAAGCCTTCAATTCCAACAATCTCCGCCTTTTTGGTTTTGATGAGCCAAACACTACACTTTGAGCCAAACACTTTGATTTGTCTTCACATCTAGGAAATGAAATTTGAGTCATGCTATCTTATCCCCTTCAATCATCATTCAAATCTTCTCAATGTTTCTCCAACTTTTCTCCCCCTTTTGGCACTTTAAACAAAAAGGTTAATAGATAACTATGCAGATAAAATGACATATTTTGGAAGAAAGAAAGCTAGTTGAGAAGGCTTTATTAAAAGCTAAAGAAAATCTGCACATTGATGTAGTTAAATTCTGTACTTAGAGAACCAGTAAAATTTTGCATAAAAAGCCAGTTTGTGTGGTAGAATTAATCCTTAAAATGTTGCAGAATTGAGACATCAAAAACCTGTAAATTTTAGATTCCCTTTCTAACCTTTATTCCTTATTAAACAGTTTACAAGTTAGCTAAAAGCAAAGTCATATTGCAGCTAATAAATTCAGCCAATTTCTCATCAATTCACAACAAATGGACAACAAATTGAAAATAAAAGTCAAGATCCATTGCTCTTCAATTAATATTACAATATTAATCACACTTACAAGTCAGAGCTTAACCAAGGTTCAATTAAAATGGTCCTAATAAACTGAAATTCATCAAACAAGTTGCAATTGAGATAAAGTTGCAAAATACAAACAACATAATGAAATCCTACATGCTTAAGAGCTAAAATGCAAGAGTGCACTGAAATTCTCCTAATTTCTTGGAAAGGAAACATCCAGAAGGTCTAGCCTCTTAGAAATTGACTCCAAAGAGTCCTTGATTTCCTTGATCTCCTTTTCATGCATCTCTTGCATAGCACCCATCCTCTTCAATATCATTTCTTCAAAAGGTGACAATGGCTTAGGCTCCATTTCATCTTCATCATCTTTAGCAAGGATTTCATCTTTATTTATCCAACCTTCATCAGTCTTTACCAGCTTCATCATTTTAAGTGCTCTGTCCTTCACAAAATGGACATCTCTAGTCACTTCTTTTGCTTCATTGGATGTGTCCACACCATGCTTTTCAAGCACTTTAGACACAAAAACAACATAAGGACACTTATATTCATCAAGCCTCCTTGTTTTTACCATGGTGTCTTTGATCACATTTAGCCAGTTTACCTTAATGTTGTTCTTTATGGCACACAAGAGGATCATGTCTTCTTCCATAATCTATGCATGGTTGTTACCTCTAGCAGCCAAGATCTAAAAAATTGAGTAATGAAGCAGTCGGTCATCCACCTTTATACTGCCAATGTTAAAGACAATCTTCTTCTTAGAATATTTTTTCAAGCTTATTCCAGTTTCCCATTCAGCAGGCCTCGCAAGCATAGATTTGAAAACCTCAATTTTTCTATAATTGACCCCATTTTCCTTAAGGTCATCTACATTCACATCTATTCCCTCATTGGCAATTCCACCAATGGTCATAAAAATCTCATAAGTGAGCACAATTTTCTTCTTCTTAACCTTAGAAACCAAGTTTCCAAAATTATCAATCTTCAAGTTAGAATAGAATACTCTTTCCAAATCAAGATAAAACTTGGCCTTCAATTGAACAAACTTAGATAGGCCTTAAAACTCTAAGTCATCATGAAAGCTAAAACAATTTTAAGTCAACCATGAGAACATAACAACCTTAGGAGAATTTACCTCCTTTCCAGCATAGATTCTGAAAAATTCATCTTGTTGCTATTGGTTAGAGAACCATTCATGAGTATAATCCCTTGCCTTAGTCGATGACCCTTGTGCAGGTCTTTTAGGAGCAGTGGGCTTTCTTGGAGTAAGCTTAGGTCAGAACTCTCTTCCAATGGCTGTGTGTTTCACTCTTTTACCCTTGCCACTGCTTCCTTCTTCCATTAGAGTGGTGAGGTTTTGTAGAGAGGGCTTGGTAATGAGAGGAGAACCCAACAAGCAACCTTGGGATTTCACAAATTCGAATGGGCTTCTTGAACCCTAGCTTTTCCTTCACTTTTCGCACATAAAGCTTCTCTTGGAATCAAAGTATGAAAGTATGGAATGAATGAGATGCACACCCTTTCCAATTTAAACAGAAGAGAGAAATTCAGCGCAGTTAATCGATTATTGCTTTATGGTAATTGATTACCATGAGGCCCAGACTTGGTTCTGGAAAAATTAGGCTTTGTATTAATCGATTACCACAATGTAATATGCCTTTAAATATGATTTTCATGCTATTTCATTCCAATATAATATAATGTTATGCTTCTAATGTCTGAGTGATGATAAAATGCAAACAATTTCAACCAATTTATGCAATGTCTTATCCAAAATCACTCAATTCACACAATTATGCATTCAAAGTCAATCAAAATTAGTTAGAATCATAGTTCATGGTTCCTTACTATACCATGCTCTCTTCTGAGCTTGTAGAACCTTCCTCTTGGTAGAGGTTTGTAAATATGTCAGCTAGCTAGAACTCCATTTTAAGGAATTAGACTTCATAATCTCCTTTCTCTATATGATCTCTCAAGAAGTGATGATGAATCTCTATATGTTTTTTCTTTGAATGAAGTATAGGATTCTTTGTGAGAATGATTGCACTTGAGTTGTCACACTAGAGGAATCTTGTTGATTGTGATGCCGAAGTCTTTAAGCTCCTGCTTTAGCCATAAGGATTAAGCGCAACAACTTCCAGCAGCTATGTATTCCGCCTCAGTAGTTGATAGGGCCACACAAGCTTGCTTTTTGCTTATCCAAAATATTAGACTGTTGCCAAATAAATGATAGGTTCCACTTGTGCTTTTCTTGTCTAACTTGCACCCTACAAAGTCTGAGTTAGAAAAGCCAATTAAGGAAGGATTTGTACCTTTGGGATACCATAATCCCACATCAAGTGTTCCTTTCAGGTACTTCATGATCCTTTTCACTGCAGTCATATGTGATTCTTTTGGTGCTGCCTGATACCTAGCACATAGACAAACATTGAACATAATGTCAGATCTACTAGCAGTTAAATAAAGTAAAGAACCTATCATTCCCCTATATTTAGACACTTCAACTGGATGTCCTTTTAGGTCCGCATTTGGATAGTAGTTGGTTCCCATAGGAATGTAGGAGACTTTGCACTCTTCCATATAAAATTTCTTTAGCAGCTCCTTTGAATATTTGGTTTGATGAAGGGAGATTCCTTTCTCCATTTGCTTGACTTGCAAGCCTAAGAAGAAGTTCAAATCCCCCATAATTGGCATATCAAACTCCCCCTATATTTTGGAAACAAAGCCCTTATAGAGAGACGTGTTAGTGGAACTAAATATAATGTCATCTACATATACTTGAACCAACAAAATATCTTTAGAAGATTTCATTATGAATAGGGTTTTGTCTACCTTTCCTTTTTCAAAGTTTTGAGACAAGAGAAATTTACTTAACCTTTCATACCATTACCTCAGCACTTGCTTAAGGCTATAAAGAGCTTTCCTAAGCTTATACACATGAGGAGGAAACCTGTGATCTACAAAACCAGAAGGTTGTGAAGCAAACACTTCTTCATCAAGGAAACCATTAAAAAAGGAACTTTTCACATCCATTTGATATAGTTTAAAGTCAAACACACATGCAAAAGTGAGAAGGAGCCTAACAACTTCTAATCTAGCTACTGGAGCATATGTTTCATTAAAATCTATACCTTTCTATTGCTTATATCCTTTAGCTACTAATCTAGCCTTATTTCTGGTTATGATTCCTGTTTCGTCTAGTTTGTTTGTAAACACCCATTTAGTTTCTATGACATTCATGCAACTTTTGTATGACACTAGTTCCTAAACATAATTTCTTTTAAATTGATTTAGTTCATCATGCATCGCTAACAACCAAAATTCATCATTTAAAGCATCATTCATACAAGATGGTTCAATTTGAGAAACTAAAGCTATATGTTCACAGAAAAGATTTAGAGAATGTCTAGTAGTAACTACCTTCTCAATGTTATCAAGTATGTTGTTAAGGGAGAGATCTCTAGGTGTCCTCTATTCTTTGGGTAGAGGTTGAGCTTCAACTTTATTTAAGACTTCCTTTTCCTCTAAGTTACGGTGTCTTTTGACTTTTCAAGAGGAATATCAGTTGTACCTGTATCATCATCATCTACCAAGGAAACTCCCATTTTCTAGGGATTAGATTCATTAAATACAACATGAACTGATTCTTCTACATTCAAGATCTTTTGTTGAATACTGATGCAATACTACTTACCAAGGGCTCTCTCACTAGGGGAATGGCTAGGAGGATTGAAGAGGACTTGTCCCGAAAAGACTCATCAAGACCCCAACTCATGATGGAGATAGACATTTTAGGCCATAGTCCTAGTTTTCCTCTTGAAAGTATTAATTAGCTTTTATTTCCCTTTCATACCATGTATTTCGTCCATTTATGCTACTTTCTAGAGTTCAGGGTGTAATTAGCTTAGGAAGAGAAGTGAAGGGAGTAGAGGGCCTGATAACCCAACGGAGTGTGGATCTCTTTCCACACCCCCTTAATTAGGTTGTGACACTCCCTAGCTTAAGGCTAGGCGCCACTTTTAGTGGGCCTAAGTGGGATTAGTTCTCCTAATCCTAATTAGGCCCAAGTCCCACATTGCCTAGTTTTGAGTGCCTTCTCCCTCTTTTGGGCTATAAATACACCTAGTCTCTCTTGTACAAATGACACTTGATTGAATGAAGCAAGTCTCCTTTGAGTTATTATTCTTGAGTGTCATTTTTGAGAAACCTCTCTCTTGAGGATTCTCTTTCTTAAAGCTTTTATCAAGGGACCTCTCCCTTGTGGCAAGGAACATAAAATTTTTGACTCATCTTTCTCCTAGAAAGTGGCATCAAGCCTTCCCCATTTTTAGCCTCTCCATCCTCCATTTTCTTAGAGGAAGAAACCTTGGTTGAAGAAGCATAAATGGGTAAAATACATGGCCTAAAAGGAAAATAAAAGCTAATTAATATTTACAAGAGGAAAACTAGGGACTATGGCCTAAAATGTCTATCTCCATCATGAGCTAGGGTCTTGATGAGTCTTTCTGGGCCAAGTCATCTTCAATACTCCTAGCCATTTCCTTAGTGAGAAGGCCCTTGGTGGGTAGGATTGCATCAAATACTCTATATGCTTTACTACATGCAGAATATCCTAAAAATACTGCTTCGTCCGCTTTTGCATCAAACTTGCCAAGATTATCTTTATTGTTCAAAACAAAAAATTTATATCCAAATACCCTAAGGTGAGAGATATTTGGTTTTCTACCCTTGAACAATTTATATGGTGTTAATTTCAAAAGTGGAGGGATTAAAATTTTGTTAAGAA
This sequence comes from Psophocarpus tetragonolobus, assembly GCA_037954015.1. Taxonomy (NCBI): domain Eukaryota; kingdom Viridiplantae; phylum Streptophyta; class Magnoliopsida; order Fabales; family Fabaceae; genus Psophocarpus; species Psophocarpus tetragonolobus. The sequence continues at coordinate 41,093,894 of CM075688.1, read as the reverse complement.
CATAACCCGCAATGCTTACAACATCAGCCCAAAAGTACTTAGGCATAGAATTTTCATTGAGCATTGATCTAGCTAATTCAATCAGAGATTTGTTTTTCCTTTCCATCACGCCATTTTTTTGTGGTGTTCTAGAAGCAAAAAAGTTATGGTCAATGCCATGCTCCTCATAGAATTTCTCAAACTCATCATTTTTAAATTCACCACCATTGTCACTTCTCAAGGACTTAATTTTCAAATCTTTTTCATTTTGGATCCTTTTGGAAATTTTGAGAAAATCATGGAAGGCATTATTTTTTATAGATAAGAAAGCTACCCATGTAAATCTAGAATAATCATCAATTATATCCAATCCATACAAATTACCCCCTAGACTTAAAGTTCTAGAAGGACCAAATAGATCCATGTGCAAAAGTTCAAGAGGTCTAGTGGTAGAAACAAAATTGATGGATTTAAAAGATTTTTTGGACTGTCTTCCCTTTTGACATGCATCACAAAGGCCATCTTTAGAGAACTTCAAGTTAGGTAGCCGAATCACAAGATTCTTAGATGCAAGTCTATTTAACTGTCCTAAATTGATGTGTGCAATGTGTCTATGCCAAACTGATGATAAATCATCTCTAAATGATAAACATGTGATGTTTGATGCAGAATGGTCAATGTCAAGCACATAGATGTTATTTACTCCCATGCCAACAAAAAAAACATGATTTGATGCATCACTAATAGTGCAAAACTCATTATCAAACTTGATTTTAAAGTTTTTGTCACACAATTGACTTATATTAAGCATATAGAATTTAAGATAATCAACAAGTAAAACATCATAAATCTAAATAGAGCCTTTGTTACCAATGCTTCAAATACCTAGGATTTGACCTTTATTGTTATCTCCATAAGTGACAAAACCACCTATTTTTGGTTAAAGAGAGATGAACTTGATTCTATTTCCCGTCATGTGCCTTGAGCATCCACTGCCCAAGTACCACAGGGACTTATTTGCTTTAAGGCATGCCTGCAAAACAAGTAAATTGCTCATTTTGGTACCTAAATGGAGTTAGTTCCATTTGGATTAGTGACAAGTTTGGATCTTTTGGGAACCCATATGTATTTCCCACTTGGAACTCCAATCCTCCTGATAAGACAATTATAGGTAGTATGCCTTTTGTGAAAACAGTAATGACAAGAGATATAAGGTCTATAAGATTTTCTAGAATTAAAAGTATTTCTGAAAGCACTTTTCTTAGTGGTATTATGATATCCAAGCCCAACTTTTGAATTTATGCCATGTTGTTTTCCTAAAAGAGCATCAAGGTTAACACTCCCCACAATGAACTTAGAAATAGAAGTGTCAAAATGGGGCAGCCCGACCTACACGGGCTAGCCCATCGCGAGTTGTGGGTTAGATGAGATGGGCTGACCTAACCTACCAAGCATAAAGATAACAAGTTATACAACCCGGCCCGACCCACCATGGGTTGATGGGTTAGGTGGGCTGACCTACCAGATTAGCAAAAAAAAAAAAAAAATTAGTTTCTAATTTTTTTAAGTGATACTTTTTTATAAAAAATGTAAATTATAAAGGCAATTAAGTTTAAAGATGTAAATTATAAACACATAAATAAGTTTAAAATTTAAAAAGAATACCTAACATAATATTAAACAACATACAAATTATAAATAATATAAATCAACAACATTTAAATCATTTTTTCATATAATCTAATTAAAAGATCCTTCCAAACTTAGACTAAGTGGATCAATGTCATTATTCATCAACAATTCAACTTCAACATACAAAATAAAAGTTTAAAGAGAGTGTTACTAAAATAAAAAATTTAAAATAAGCACATGGTGGGTTATGGGCTAGCCCGACCCGGCCCAGCTTGAACCCACCAAACTTCTGGGTTGGGTAGGTTAGGCCATAAAAGACAGTCTGTTTTGTGAAACCATGATTTTTCCAGCCCGGCTCGAACCCGTGGTGGGTCAGGTTGGTCCACCTTGCTGAGCCCATTTTGACACCACTACTTAGAAAGTGCTTTTGTAAATAATCCATTTTACCTTCAAGATCTTTGCAGTTTTCACAACTAGAGGATAAAGCATGATTGCTATGAGAAATGATTTTTAATTTCAAATTTTCATCTTTTAAAACTTCCATTTCTTTTTGCAAGTCATTTATACTAGCTTCATATGCCTTGACCTGCATTTTGAAACCAATATGGAAGTAAATGATTCTTTTAGCCTTACCATGCAATTCAACAAAAGCTTATTGGAGTTGGTCATAGCCACAATCACAAGGAGAAGTAGAATCAAAATCACTTGCCTTTTTCTCTACTTTGGCTTTAGTCATTAAGCAGAGATTAACTTCTTGGTCATTTTCACTTTTACTTGAGGAAGTGGTGAAAACATTGTCTTCCGAAGCAATGTAAGCCTTCCTTTTCTTATTCTTCCTCAATTTTGGTCTAGGCTCTTCATGGTTTTATTTTTTGGGTAGGGAAGGGCAATTAACTTTCATGTGACATGTCTTACCACATTCAAAGCAAGTGAACTTTGGAGGAGTTGTATTCCCCTTCTTTGATTGTTTTCTTCCACTTGAGAACTTCTATTTGTTATTGTTCTTCTTCATGAACCTTTTGAATTTTCTTACCATGAGACTTATGTCATCAGATTTTGAAGATTCACTCTTAGTGTTTTCATCACCACTTGACTGTTCATATGCTTTCAATACTAATCCTTTGCCTTTCTTTTCCTTCTGTTCTTCTTTTGCCATTCTAGCCATATCCATCTCATACTCCCTAAGTTTTCCAAAGAGTTTAGCATTTGTCATGGTAGCCAAGTTCTTTGATTCTATGATTGCTGTCACTGTGGGTTGCCATTTGTCTTGAGAGATTTTAGTATCTCATAGCTTTTCTGTACATCCATGATTGTTTCACCTTGATTCATGTAAAACATTTCATATTCTTGATCAAGGTATTTTTTTTAGCCTGTCTTACTTCAAGTGTACCTTTATGGGTGACTTGGATTAGATCCCACGCTTCCTTAACTGTATTGCATGGTGATACTCTGAAAAACTCATCACTATTCAAAACAAAGTGTATAATATTTAAGGCTTTTGAATAATTCTCAACATGTTTTATTTCATCAGTGGTCCATAATTCATATGGTTTTTCAACTATTTGATTTTCAACTGTATAGCAGGAATTTTATAATAAGTTACAATAGCTTGCCATATGCCTCTGTTTACAAACTCCATAAAAATTCTCATTCTTACATTCCAGAAAGCATAATTTTCACCAATGAATAATTGTGGTATGTTAATAGAGGCACCCTCACTAAAAGGTAGTTGATTCTTGACATTTTCAAAGAAAAAAATATGGATCCATATAACCTTGAATATTTCTCAAGATACCGCTCTTGATGTTAATTGTTGGTCCTAGAGGGGAATCTAGAAGGGGGGAGGTTAAATAGATTCACCAAAGTATTTTTCAAAATTTTTCTATTCAACTCTATATGAGTAGTTCAAAATATGTCTCTTTTCAAAAATTTCGAAAATCTACCTTGTTTTGCAAAAAAGATTTTTCAAGAATTCAACCCTTTTAATATATTTGACAACAAACTTGATATATAGCAATTCCTTCAATAATGGTTTACTATTGCAAATAGTGAAAATACAATATGAATTGCACCAACAAGTTTATCAAACAAAAAAGAAATGGGTAGATAAAGAATTGAATCAGATTTCAAACCCACAAACCTTATATCGATTACCTAAGCCCAATATCAAAATAAAAGTATTGTCAACTGTAGTCCATTGAAAGAAAATTGCAGGAAATTGTTTCAACTACAAAAACCCAATCAATGGTTATCCAAGATCTCAATAAAATTCAAACTTAAAGAGTATAGAGAAGAGAGAAATTGCACAATGATTTATACTAGTTCAGTTAACCTGACCTACATCTAGTTTTTAGACTTAGCCATCTGCTAATATGTTTTTCACTAAAATCTTAGTACATGCACACCACACATAAAGGTGTCAAAATGGGCCCGACCCACCACGGGTTCAGGCTGGGCTAGGCTAGAAATTAATGAGTCTCGAAACAGGCTGTCTTCGATGGCTTGACCCACTCAATCCGTGAGTTGGTGGATTCGGGTTGAGTCAGGCTAGCCTGCAACCCACCATATGATAATTTTAGACTTAGTAATCAGTAATAGTAACATTGTTTCATTGTTAGTGCTATTTTGAGTTTTTGTTTTTGTTTCTCCGTTTATGCATAAGGGTTTCTCCGTTTCTGCGTCTTCTACTCTTCTCTCCTCTACTTTGTTGCTCGTTCTCGGTGGTTTGGTAGACGGTGGTGGCTCGTGAGTTTGATGCTGCAAGGGTTTTTGGTTTCCCTTTTCGTTTCAAGTTCATTTTTGCAACTTTTGTTGCTGCCTACTGGTTTCGTTGATTAATGATTATGTTTACTAGTTGATGCTGATGTGGCTTAGGTGATAAATTTTATGGACAAAATGCGTTTTAGGCTTTAGCTTTCTCAAAAATCAAAATGAATTTTTGTCCTATTTTGAAAACGCAAAGTGAACTATTTGTATTCATTTACTTTTGGTTATATGGTTGGTTCTACTTTTATCACCCAAAGTGAACTACTACTTTGTACCAAGTGAACTGCTAGCCCTAGATGAAACTTTTGAGGAGATCAAACATGACACTTTCTCTATTGGAAGGTTGAAAGCTCTGTTTTAGGAATTAGAGTACAAATAGCTTACAAAAGTAGACTCTTGGCTGGCCTATATAGAGTATTGTCGCAACCTGGATTCAAGAAAGCCTGTTTGCAAAACCCTAAGGTACGACAAGAGATGAGTTCTCGTACTTAGCCTTGACCATATCATGTTTAACAAGACTGATGTCCCTACAATAACAAAACATTAAATGTTATCTTCAAGAAAAGAAAATAAGTATAAACTTTTGTGAACCATGTTTAGAAATGTTTGGGTCCTAAAAAATTGATCACAGATGAAAATAATTACTTTTGTAATAAAATTATAGACAAGGTTTGATCAAGGACCTAAATATATGAAATTAATCCTTTTAATAGTAATTAGGAAAAGAATTAAAATTGCAATACATACAATTATACAAACACAAAAATGGAACCTTAATGTTTTCAAACAATATTAGATAGATTTGTTTTCCTAAAAGATCAGTTATGTACTTCTGTAAGACTGTAATAAAGTTTTCTATTTGTTTATTCTTTAGAAAAAGATTCTTTTGTTTGGAATCAGATTTCAGAAATTTCATTCATACTTTTAGTAGAACTATTTACATATAGATAAATAGAGTTACAAAATTATAATGTCAAAGATAAAGTCTCAAGTTAATAAATAATCCAAATTTATCAATAAACTCAAGTTACTATAACAACACACTAAAATCTGGCATAACACATGGGCAGACAACACCTATAAAGGAAGTAATCTTCAAACCAAGTCAAAAGAAAGTCACTTTTGTCATCATTTTGTAACTATATATCCTGCCCCTAAATTATTTTACTTAGAGCTAAGTTTCTATTCTTGTCCTGATAACAATAAAAATTAGAAGTATAAAACTATAAAATGGACCAAATACGAGCCAAATAAAATTAACGCTAAGAAACCGAAGTACTTTGAATCAAATTTCTTTCAATTACTCTCCCTAAAAATTGGTTGTTGACCTCTAAACTATAACTCCCTGTCAACTAGGTCCCTCAAATTATTAAAATGTCATATAAATCCTGAAAAACTATAACCTCATCACAAAATTTGGTTAGTTTCTGACTCATGATGAGCTTTTTTTCCCTTCTTATTTCTCATAAGGATATTAGTATTTTAATTAATTATTAAATATATTGAATATGTATTATTATTATTATCATCATATATTTGAATTTGATGGTATGGTAGGAATTGTAGGATAATTTGGAATGGGTTAGTTTTGGACCTTTTGGTAGGTTATTCTTTTTATTTAGTGACTCAGTGATGAAGATATTGCATTCGAATGATATATATTTAAATCTATGTTGATCTTGCAATGATGAAGATATTTATTTAGTGAGTGGTGGCTAATTTATATTTAAATCTGTATTGATTCTAAATGTAGATATTTTATGTTCAGATATGGAATCAGAGAATATCCGCCAAAGAAAAAGAAGGGGAATGCTGAGGATGAAGTTGATGAACTTGTTCTAAAAGAGAAAAAACAAGAGTTCGTACTTCTCAAGTTTGGAAGTTCTTCACTCGAATCGGTGTGAAAGATGGCAAAGAAAAGGTAGCATGCAATATATGTGGAAAAAAGTATGTCGTCAGTGGTACTAAAATAGGTACTTCACCATAAATACGTCATTTGTGAAAAAAAAATTGTAGTTTGCTGCTAAAAATCAAGATGTAGGTTGCATGATAATTGATCAAGCAGGAAAGTTAAGAGCTAAGGACATTGATAATAAACGTGTACGAGAGTTGATAGTAAGGGTTATTATTGAACATGGCTTGCCTTCTAAGTTTTTTGAATATAAGTGGATTTGGGAATTTCTTTTTTATTTAAATCCAAATGTCAAGCATGTCTTTAGGAATACTATTATGTCTGGTGTTCTCAAATTTCATTATGAGTTGAAGGAGAAATTAAAATTTATGATGAAAAAGTGTAATAGTCGGATTTGTTTGACTCCTGATTGTTGGACTGCATGCACCCAAGAGTGTTATATTTGTTTGACTGCACATTTTTGTGGATTACAATTGGAAATTGCAAAGTAAGGTTCTTGCATTTTGTAGAATGGAACCACAACACACTGGTCAAGAAATGGCAAATAAAGTGTTTGAATGTTTGACTGATTGGGAGATTGATAGAAAAATATTTTCCATCACATTAGATAATGCATCTTCCAATAATTCATTGCAAGAAATTTTAAGTGAACAGTTAAGTTTGCAAGACAACTTGTTGTGTAATAGTGAGTTTTTTTCATGTGAGGTGTTTTGCACATATCTTAAATTTGATAGTTCGGCAAGGTTTGAAAGTAGTTGAGAAGGCTTTACACAAAATTAGAGAGAGCATTAAATATTTAAAAGGATCAGATGCAATAAAATTAGCTTTTAAAGAATGTGTTATTCAAGTAAGAGGGATTGACACTAAGGTGAGTTTAAAGTTGGATGTACCTACTAGATGGAATTCTACTTTTGTCATGCTTGAAAGTGTCATAAAGTATCCTCGTGCCTTTGGTAGTTTTACCATTCGTGATAGAAACTACAAATATTGTCCACAAAATAAGGAATGGAAAAGAGTTGAAAGGATGTGTGAGTTTTTTAGGCCATTTTATACGATAACTAACTTGATTTCAGGTACATCTTATCTAATCCAACTTATGTGTATTTTTTCATTTATATTTTCCTACTGTATATTTTTTAATGATTAATTGATTGTGTAAGATATATATTTTAGGTACATTTTATCCAACTTCAAATGAATATTTCATGCAAGTTTCAAAAATTGAGTGGTTATTGCGGGAAACACTCAAAAGTGATGACAAGTTGATGATTGACATGACGAAAGGAATGACGGAAAAAATTTCCAAGTATTGGAGTGACTATAGTGTCATCCTTGCAATTGCTATGATTGTTGATCCCCGGATGAAGCTTGAAGCACTTTAATTCTACTACTTTAAACTTGATCCTGCTAATGCTGAAGAAAAAATTGGGTATAATAAAGGCAAGATGTACAAGCTTTTTGAAGAGTATGTCAATATAAAGTCATCCTCATCTTGTGCATTAAGTTCTCAAATAGTTTCATTAGTTAAACCAGATGTAACTATAAAGGAAGTACAATGGTTACGAGAAATGGACCCATTTAGTGTAAGTTAATTGATTTAATGATTTGTTACTTTGTGTTTTGTGATTTCTAATTTAATTTTTCTTATAATGTAATTTAATAGGAATACATGAAATATAAAAGTAGGCATATATATGATCATGGGAAGAGTGAGTTGGATGTTTTGGGTTACTGGAAGGACCACCAAGAACGCTTTCCAAATTTGGCTTTGTTGGCATGTGACATATTAAGCATTCTAATAACAACTGTGAATAGTGAATCTGCATTTAATATAGATGCTTGTGTGCTTAACAAGTATCTTTCTTCCCTTCTTCCCACCAATGTTAAAGCACTATTCTTAACCCAAAATTGGTTACTTGGCTATGAAGAATTGGGTAATATATACTTTTTAATACTTTATTACTATTTTACTTTATATAAGTATATTATTATTACACTTGACATTACTTTTTCTTATGATTATAGATGAAGATAATGGTGATATTGAAAAAGAAGAGGAACTTGTGTTAGACTTGACAATCCATGATTTAAATGATGTTAGACTTTACATTTTGGACTTTTGATGTATTTTTATTTAAACTTCAAAACTTTTATTTTATATGTTGAAGACTTGAAGTTGAATTGTTGATGAATGATGACATTGATTATTTTATGTTTAGACTTTGGAAATTGGAAGGATCTTTTAATTAGATTATCTACAAACATGGTTTGAATGTTATCGATTTGTATTATTTATAATTTGTATGTTATTTAATATTATGTATATGTCAGATATCTTTTAATTTGCATCTTTAAACTTATTTGTGTATTTATAATTTGCATTTTTTTTTATAAAAAAAGTCTTATAAAAAATTCAGAAACTATTTTTCTTTTTGTTTTGCAAGTTTGGTGGGTCAGACCACCTAACCTACCAGCCTGTGGTGGGCCTGGCCGAGTTAGGAAACTAGATATCTTTACATTTGGTGGGTGGAGCCAACCCACTTCATCTAACCCATATCCCGCACTGAGTCAGGCTGCCCTGTTATGACACCTCTAACCACACACAGATTTTACACCTAGAAAACAAACCACACAAGAAGAGACTTCCTCTTGCACCCCACAAGAGTTTGCTACACCATGATACCCCGTCACTCACAAAACCTCGTTGCAAGATTTCACAATAATCTCAAGAACACCTCAAGAGATTGTTAAAGATTGTACAAAAACACAAAATAGGGTACAAAACAATATCACTTATAATGATGAATACTCAGCAAGATAGATCAAATCTTAATGTAGTCTCTTCCTTGAATGTTGAATTTTTTGTACCTTCAAATCATAAAAATGGGTATACTTCTTGGAGAGAATTTGGGTAAAACAGTTAAGAGTAACAAACATTCAATAAAGTTAGTTAAAATCAATTTGGAAAATGCTTTTATTTGAGTTTTGAATCAGGGTAATCAATTACCTACTTGATTACATGATATCATGCTCAAAATTGGTTCAAAATGCATGTTCTCTAGAATAATCGATTACTATTTTTAGGTAATCAATTACTCCTGAGAGTATTAATCTCATTACCCCAAATTCCTTGAAGGGTAATTGATTACCATAATAAGGTAATCGATTACCTTACCATAGTTTTCACTTTTGAGGATTTTTCAGCACATCCCAACCTATGTAATCTATTTCTAAACTCACCAAACACATTGTCAAGCCTATCTAAATGCACAATATAAATATCACACCTATCAAACGTGTTTGGTATCATAAAATTGACTAGAGCAAAACTAAGAAGTGAAATTCAAAACCAAAACACCAAAAGGGATACTCCATGCTTTCCAAAGCCTTTGGTTCTAACATGTGTAATAAATATATAATAAAAATCCATTAGTTAAAAAATTAACCTTACTCACAGTGCATAAGTGCTAATGACCGAAAAAGATATATGTAGTGTTTCTCATAAAAAATTAAAACAAATTTAATTTATGATATTATTTAGTGATTAATTTAAAATTATTTTTATAAAAATAATTTGTTACATTAATTTTGAAATATGTATCATATATTTATGAAAAATAAGTAATATAATCACATACTTATTAATAAAAAATTACATGTATGGGGTTATTAAACATAAAGTTGATAAATTGTTGAGTATTTAAAATGTGATTGTAGAAATATTCTTAGAAAAACTTTGGCATTCGTAATGCTGTCTTTCATTGGAAAACATTTTTATATAAGCAAAAATTAGTGATTAATGAGCTAGTTTTGTTAGGGAAGAGAATAATACAAAAAGAATAAAAGAAGATAATAAAAAATAAAATAAAGAAAATAAAAATTACTATATATAAAAAGAATAAAAGAAGATAATAATTAAAAATAATATAAAATAAAATTAAGATATAAGAATATGAAAACAAATAATGTAAAAGGAAATTAAAAATAAATAAACTAAAAAATTAAGATAAAAATTCATAAAGAAAAGAAAAATTAAGATATATAAAATATAAAATAATAATATACAAATAATAAAAGAAAAGCAAAAAAACTTATCATACATGAATGGTTCTGATTAAATGTGAGTGTAAAAACCAATTTCTCTTTATATATAAAAGTCATATAAATGAAAAAATATGATTAAATTTTAGTGTAATATTCTTTTAGACTATCAATGTATACTAGAAGAGAGAATAAGTGAATGTATACAATTTGATCTCAACCATTAATTTGTATTTCAATGAATGAGATTTGCTCATCTCACTCATATAAGATATCTTACTCTCATATCATATCCCTATATATATATATATATATATATATATATATATATATATATATATATATATATATATATATATATATATATATATATATATAATAAAAAAATAAAATAAAGAGGAAAACATAAGAATAAAAGAAAAATTAAAATGAAAAGAGAATAAATAAACATAATGTAAACATAAAAGGATATAATAATTTTAAATAATATTTTAATAAAAAATGAAGAGGAAACATAAAAATAAAATAAAAATAAAAAATAAAAAATTAATAGTCTTTTTGCTAGCCTAATACTTTTAAATAATATTTTAATGAAAATAAAATAAAAAGGAAAACATAAAAATAAAATAAAAGTTAAAAATTAAAAGAAAAAATAATTAAAAATAAACATAAAATAATATAAAAAAGGAGATAAAACAATTCAAATTTAAAATAATCTTAATTAATAATTATAATATTATAAAAATATAATATTTATTAATATTATAAAAATATAATATTAAAATTACAACAAAATAAGAAAAATAAATTATAAAAGAATATAAAAAAGAGAAAATAAAAAAGATATATATAAAAGCAAAAAAAAAAAAAAAAATAGAGAAAAAAATCAAAATACGCACAAAATACATGTGTCCCAAAGATATAAAAGTAAAGAAAAAAATAAAGAAAAGGAGAAAAGACCAAAATTTCCACATAAAATATATGCGTCAAGTAAATAAAAATGTTAAAATGATCTTTTTGCTAGCCTAATATTTTCTTTATATATATATATTAATTATATTAAATTAAATATTTTGGTAGTTTATTTTATTAAATTTTGAATTACTTTAAAAATAATATTTTTATGTTACTACAATAAAAAATAAGAAAAAAAATTCTGTGACATGTGTAACATTCCATTTTTTTAGAAAAATAATATATTAAGAAAAACAAAATTGATATTAATATGCTTAAATTAATTTACTATTTGTGTTTATTAAGATAAATTGAGGATTGATTTTATAAAATAAATAAAATAAATATGGGTGTAAATAGTAAGATAACTTAAGTTTGAGTTTGATTTTAGAAATCCAACAAAGGGTTAAGTTAGGTTAAAATTAGGGGTCTTTCGGTATTGCACTTTAGTTCACGTTTCTGACTTTGGAGGTGAGAAAGAAAGCTGCAGAGGAAACTTTGGCAAGGGAGTTGGAGGAGATGCATTTGGAGAGTTAAGGCTACACTCTTCACAATCAGAATCATCCTTCAAGGTAAGGGGGGTGAGAAATTATCTCTCATATGGCATGTGTAAGGAGAATGAGTAGTGAAGCGATCCCTCTAGGTTTTATGTATTCTATTGAAGGATTATGAACACTCATAGCGAGTGTTGATACCATGTTTCGTGCATGTCTGTGCGAACATATGTAATTGGATTTTTGTATTTATACAATAGGATGGTTTGCCAAATTAGAATTTATGTGTGGTTGGTCTAATGTAATAATCTATTTTGCTAATTGGAGATATGTGTTTGAATGAGATATAAGAAATTGATATTTTGTTTAGTGCTCCCGAATAGTTATTGGATGTCTATATTCATTTATTTTGTTGGATTAATGGCTTTGAGGTATTCTTTTTTATATCCTATAAACTAGTGTTCTTGAATTTGCATTAATAATAACAATTTTTAGTGTCCTTTTGCAGTCCCTGTGATTGTTTATAACAATTGAGATAGTTGGAGATGAGGTTATAGTTGATTAATCATTGTTTGGTGTGTTTGTTTATCATTGAATTTGGTGTGCTGGTTCATTAAATTATGAATTATAAGATAAAATAGACTAGGTAATTAATTTGGCATTGAGGTGTTCCCTTTTTATACCCTAAAGATTAACAATAGTAATGTATGTCTGTAATAATCCATTGGACGTTTGGAGCAGTGCATTTTTGGTTTCTTGAGATTAGTTATAACAATTGGTTAGTTGGGAATGAGGGTACCATTAGTTTATCATTATTTTACATCTATTTTATCTTAAAAGTTAATTGAGAATAATTTAATTTCAATTTCATAATTTATAAGGTGTCTTAAAAGATTAAGGAAACCTTAGAAGAAAGAAACAATTGAAAATCATAGTACATATTTTACTGTCAGCGTTAATGTCTTCGAATGAGAAAACTTATAGGAAACAGATGCAATTTGATAAAAGTGGTATTCATGAAATTTGTAGCCTTAGATTTTATCTAACTAATGTCGTTGGTTTCACCCCAAAAATAATACCGAGAACTCAGGTTATGATAAGATTAGTGACTAAAGGTCGAACTACTAGAATTAAGCATATTTTAGAATCAATATTTATGATTTACAGACGAGAAAAGTATGTAATTTGAGAAAGTGGTCTTAATGAAAGTTTTATCCGTATATGTTATCTAACTAATGAAGTTATTTTCACCCCCAAAAAGATACCTAGAGCACAATTTATGATCATATTAGTGAATGAAGGTTGAACTACCAGAATTAAGCGATAAATTCATGTTTCTTTCAATTTTTAACAAAGTAAACATTTGTTTTAGCTCTTGAGGTCAACATAAGAGTTGTAGATAAATTTCCTAGATTTTAAACTAGATAAGAAACAATATCATATGATTAATATATATGTACAACATTTATACTCTACAAAGGTCATAGAGACTTATTAGAAAATGAGTGAGAAAATCTTCAAAACTTAGAAAATGTTGTGGTGAGATATGAATGTAATAATCCTATGTGTATATGTGATAAAGTTAATATATTCAATATTAAAAATGTTATTTTGTGCATAAGAATATGTGTTTTGGATAACTTGTATTGAAGAGCTTATTTGTGCTAAGAGTTAAGTCTAAGTTATTGCTTAATAGTGTGTGAATTCTGAATTGCTTGATCATTTTTTAAGTCAAGACTTTGCTTAGCAGTGCTTAAGTATTTTTTCATAGCCATATGTTTAAATGTGTGATGTATCTTATAATTATAAGTGTCGTGGATGATTGAATTTTTGAAATTTATTTGAAATGTGTGAATTGTGGGTTTTTTTTCAATGTGTGATATTGATTTCAATTGGATGCATAATGTGTTGATGACGTTGGTCAGAGTGTGCTTGATGAGGTGTCATCCTAGCTACGGTTGGGGATGGAGTGTGATGACATGATTATATGTTGATATTGTTATTTATGTTGATGATGATGGTTAGGGTGTGCTTTACGAAATGTCATCTTAGCTGCGGTTGGAGGTGGAATGTGATAACATGATTAATTGTTTGCATTATGATTTATGTTGTGGATGACATGACACATGAATATGGAAGCCAAAGAAATTTTTGTAAGGATTGCCTACAGTGTGGTGCTCTAGACCAAATCTTATTTGGTTGATTTGCATTGCTCGATTGTACCTACGTGTTACTGGTATAGAAGATGATTCACTTCGGGTGACCTATAGTGAGATGATTGTACCTACGTTTTACTGGCATAGAAGATGATCACTTCGGGCGCGTACCTAAGAGAACATGCATGAGCATCATTAGCATGAGTGTATTTATGCGTGTGGATGTGTAATCTCTATTATGGGATAAGTTTATATGTATTTGTTGTACTTTAGTTGATTACCCATTCTCCTTATATGTGTCTTAACATGCGTGAGACATATTCTCACCCCTTGCTATTTGTTGTTGCTTTTTGTTTGGGCTAAACGTCGTTTTCAGGTATGCAAAACCATGATGATATTGTTGGTGAAATGATTCTACTTTTCTTTACCTTGTTGTAGGAATGCTTTGATTAAGTGTGACCTCGGGTTAGACAGAATATTTAATATTTTTCTGTTATAAAGATGAATTATTCAATATTTTAATGAGTTTTATTAATTGAGAATCTTGTAAAGCTCTTTTGTAAAGCCAAATGTATTTACTTGTATGCTATGTTTTATTATATTATAATATTTGCAAATAAATGTATATTGGGAGATGTGAATCCTTTTACCTAAATGCAAAGTCTACAATTTTAATAAAATAAATTTTTTGTTTTTTAAATTAATAAATAAAGTGTTTAGGGGTAGAAAGATGTCAAAACATGTTCATTATTGATGATTGACGAGTAAGATGCCATATTTATACTTTAAGAAAAAATAAGCAAAGTTCAAACGTAAAATAATCAACAAAGTTATTAAAAATTTTTTTAAGAAAATTTTATAATTAAAATTAATGTTAAAAATATCTTTGAAGTAGAAAAATCATAATAAATGTATGCTAAAAGAAATTCATATTACTTTAAATTGTGTCAGAATAAGAATAAAAGTATCTCAGGTAGCCTATGGAGATTGAATGATATATTATTGGAGCAACACGAATGGAGGTGCAACTAGCAATCTAAAGCTCGTTTTTTAAATGTATTTTAAAAATAGAAATATGATTAACAAAAATGGTTTGTTTTGGTTATTTGTTTATTTTTAAAATTGTTCTTGCTCAAATTAATGCATATCTAGGTGACTTGGTTTAGTTGGGACCTAATTTGAAAGAACTTAATTTTTTCAATGGGTTTAGCTATAAGATCTTTGTTCATCCTATATTAAGTCTTTGACTTGATTTTTCCTTATGCTATCATATTCACATCATTCTTGATTTTCTATTCTAAAGGCTTTATATTTAAACTTGCCAAATAAGACTCATTGGCAGCCTTTTGATCTACATGTAGTATGATTATGCTTCCTTCTTTCGACAAAATTTCATGGTTTGATGAGGAGTAAAGACAATATCCCCCTATGTATTTAGGGATGAACGACCAAGGAGTACATTGTAAGAAGTGTTAGCATTGATGATAATGTATCAAATCCAGATAATGAGATCACCTTTCTCATCTATACATTCGGATATTGTGATCACCATTATAATCTCAATCAACTTCTTCTTCTTTTCTCTTTTTGTAATTGCAAAGCTTCAATAATAAGTCTAGATAGCTTAAACTACCTGAACTCCAAATGTAACTCTTTAGATAACCTTCCTTTAAGAGGTTTTATATTTTATCTTTAAGTGTGGTGCACTCTTCATTTGAGTGGTCATAGTTTCTATGGTATATGAACTCTTTGGTTTTATCTACCATCGACGAATTATTTGTGTTTAAAGGTGTGTACTATATATACTTAGACTTGAAGGATCTCTCAAATGACCGTTCATCTCTTTTACTTCGTTGTCCTTCTCTATCTAAATCCTTATTATTAGGTATGATAGTTTCAGCCCGAACCTTGATTCTATACTTAGTGTTGACACACAGGTCTCAACATGATGATGATAAAAATGAGTTGAAAACCAGAGGAGTTGCCATCAATATTTATTTAGGAAAACATTGAAAAAAACCTTTAAAGAAAAGTGGTATGCGAGACTAAATTTTGAGTTTGGAAGTCGATTACACATAGGGAAGGTGTTAGCACTCCACAACATTTATCTTAAGAATGATTAACTCTTATTAAATGTACAAAATTAAATAAATTTAAAGATATTTATTTCACCCTTAAAACATAAATACTACTTTTATTTTATTATTGGTTTTAACATTTCAATGAGAAAAATATTATTGGAATTTTTTTATAAAAATATTAGTAATATTATTTTTTTAATTAACTTTTTTTTGAGCTCGACATGAGTGGACTCTTGCTCCTACATATCTCCATGTCTAATGGAGAATCAAAGTTTATGTAGTTCTTGAGATGATTTAGGATATTGAAGACTTTTGATTTGATTTTTTAATTTTAATATATATTCATGTTTTATTTTGAAATATTTTTACTATGACAAACTTAGAAGTTCATCCAAAGTGATCATGATGATTTTTCATTATTTAATGTAACTTTCAAAACAAAAGTACATACAAAGTGACAATTACTAAATCATGATAACTTTTATAATGACTAAATTAAAAGTTTATTCGAAGTAGTCATAATTAAAGATTTGTGTTTTATGATTTTATATTTTAAAAATTAATAAAAGAGTTCATGATAATCAAATTGAAAGTGTATCCAAAGTGATTGTCATAAACTTTTTTAGAATTTAGAATAGTCAATTTAAAAGTGCATCCAAAGTAACTATTATTAAACTTATTCTTTTAAATTAACTAATATATTTAAATGACATAATAATAATTATAACAATCGAGGTTCAAAAAAAACAAATTAGAAGTGCATCTAAAGTGGTTACTCTTAAATTTTTATTTTTAAATTATTATTATTATTGTTGTTGTTAGATTTAATCATTATTTTATTACTTCTTATTTCATATATTTGTATCAATATCTTAACTAGATGAAATGAAGTATTTAACAAAAATAAAAGGACAAAATAAAAAAACAACAAAAATAGGCACTTACTATTTTCAATCCATATTTGTTAAGTAGAACCCATGGAAGGGAGAGTGCATTTAGAAAGATTGAGGGTGTAAACAACAAGAATCTTGAAGTAAAATATTTTAGGTTAAGAGGGAAGGCCACAGGTGTGACATTGCCTCTTTATCCCGCATTCCTCTCTTCTCATGAGCTGAAGTCTAGCTCTTCGAGCAAGAATCAGATGGGGCCGCTTAAAGCAAAAAGGGGTGCACTTAGCAGAAATGAGGGTTCAAACAACAAACGAACAACCCTTGACAATTGGGATTAGAGGGTGTATTTAGCAAAAACAAGGGTGTAAACAGTAAATGCACAACCTATAAGGATTTGGGTTAGAGGTGTGTTTAGTGAAAATGAGGTGCACACAATAAACACTAGCCCATAAGAAATTGGGTCAGTGTTGTGTTTAGCGAAAAATAAAGGTAGAAACAGTAAATAGACAGTCTTTGAGTATTTGGGTCAAGGGGTGTACTTAGTGCAAATGAGGGTGCAAACAATAAATATACAACCTTTGAATATTTGGGTCAAGGGTGTACCTAGCGTAAATGGGGGTGCAAGCAACAAACTGATAGTTTAGTTAAGTATTTGGTTCGTGGGGGTATACTTAGTATTTATGGGGTGTAAATAGTAAATGTACAATCCAATTAATTATTTTGGTCAGAGGAGTGTGTTAGCGAAAAGAGGGGCTACAAATAGAAATACGTAATAAAATAAAGAGAAAAGAACACCTAAACATGTGTTCTCCTCTCTTCCATTTAAACTTAAATGGGATTAAAATCCTTAACATTACAGTGGTGCATAGATGTTAAGAAGATGATAAAAATGGTGCAGTGCGCGAAGAAAGAAAGAATAAACGGTGAGAATAGACAACCTCTCTGTGCCGGTGCCGCTTTCTTCTCTGGCAGTCATCTCTAGTGCCACCTTCACCACCAGAAATTGCTTCTGTGATGGCCAATGGTGTAAGTAATTTTTTTTTCTATCCTCTTCTTATTTTTTTATTGAGTGTTAAAAAGAGTAGAGAAAAAAAGTGTAAGTTAATATCTGTAGTGATATTCAAAACTCTTCTCCTTTATTCTCAACCTTTCTTGTTTGTAGCGAGCTTCCTCCCTCCTTAGAAATTTTTCTAACCCCATCTCTGATTTAGTATCTCTTTTTATAGATTTAATTTATTAACTTTTTATTTATAACAATTTTAATTTTTTGGGACAAATCTTTAGTTCCAGGATTTTATGGAATAATGTTGGTGGTTGAAGCTTGTAGATGGCAGAGACAGAGGTTCAAGCATGATAGTGACATGATAGAGGGGAGCTTTTTCGTTTTCTTCTTCTTCCTTTTTTTGGGTTTTTTTATTATTTTTTAGTTTTTTTACTTTTCTTATTTATTTTGATGTCCTGGAATCCCTTATTAAGTTTTTATTTGGTTGGTATACTTTGAATGTTATTTTATAAGTTAGACAATGTATGGAAATAGAAAAGACATTTTTTTTGTTTTTTCTAGATTTACTATTTGCACCTCCAAATATGGTAAATGTATCTGTTTTGCTTAAGGCTCCAAAAAAAATTTAATCTGTCACAGATTTTGTTAGAAACATCTCTTTGATTTTTTTTGTCTTTTTTATTGTATTGATCTAAAAAAGGCCTTACTTTATACAGAAAAAATGAAAATGAAAGTATAAAAGTTAGATAAAATTGGATGTTAAGTGCTAGTTATTCCATGTCCATAAATGAAGTCACTCTCCTTTTAAGTTCTCTAGATCTTTTGGTGGTTTCTTCCATAGACGAACTCTCCAAGTTGGAGTGTCATGATCATATGGTATAATACCACTGTCAGGTTGAGGTCCCAAATCTACAAAACTATTTTTTCGAACTGTTCCATGAATGGTTGGAGCGATTCCTTCTTTTCTTGCCTAAGACTAACCAATTAAGCAATAAATGTTAGTTGGTGACGTATGCTTGTGACGAAATAAATACTGAAACAAGAGGCAATGTTTCGTAAAAGTTTTCGGGGGAAGACAAGTAAACCAACTAAGGGCTTCTTGACCTTGACCATTGAGTGATGTAGGAAAAACTATGAATATGACAGCATCTTGGTTAGTGTGGAGGCTGATTTAGGTGACAAAGATGTCTTGTTGTTCTCTAGATCAATAGTGTCATTGTATTTTTCTAAAGTTTAAGAGTGTTAGGGGGTTTGGTGGGAACACGCTAAGCTCTGGGGGTGCGATAGACTCATGATCTTGGAAAGTGAAAACTCGGTTATCTAGCTTCCTTGATCGATTTAAACTCAAGTGGACATAATTCTCCTTCTCAGTTTCTCCATCTCTTCATGATGGTGCCTCCACGTCTCTATCATTTCCTCCCTCAACGACCGAATGGCTTATAACATGTCATTAATTATCCTCAAGGGTTAGCAGCTCCTGCAGTACTCTTTGTCATGCCATCTCATTTAGAATATTATCGGGTGGGTTATAAAAAGGTTTGTCATATGCAGGTGGTGGAAATGGGTTCTAGCCGATACAAGTGGAGTACTTGTTAGACCAAATGGGATGGTGAATTGATTTC
Source organism: Psophocarpus tetragonolobus (assembly GCA_037954015.1). Taxonomy (NCBI): domain Eukaryota; kingdom Viridiplantae; phylum Streptophyta; class Magnoliopsida; order Fabales; family Fabaceae; genus Psophocarpus; species Psophocarpus tetragonolobus. The sequence goes on along the minus strand of CM075688.1, from coordinate 41,074,364 downwards.
CTTTGAAAATAATAGTTTTTTCTAAAATGTTTTCCAAATTCAAGATGCTGTTAGCGTCAGCTGTTGGTAATAAATAGTAGTTGTGCGTGTCCCATGTCTATTGAATATGATGGGACTAGAATTGCAAATATGGATTATCAAAGGAAGTTCATATACAGTATGTTTTTTACAATGTGAAGTAGTTGATTTTAAAATTCCATTTTGTATCGAGCCTGCAACTTTCGAGAAATTGTAGCAACATTTTAGCTTTTTTTTGGGAGGTGGTTCAAAATGTTTAACAAAAAATAAGCATAAAAATTAGAAATTATCATTTTAAAAACTTCTATTTGAACTTTGAAGTATGATTTAAAACAATACTATAAGTTAATAAAGATTTGTTTACCAATAATAGCCAAATTATCTAATAAAAAACACTAGAAGTGAATTAAAATATATTTTTAAATATAGTCATAAACTAGATTTTAAATATAGCAACATTTTACAAATATTATGATTATGTTTTATATTGAATAAATCTTGTTTTGAAAAATATTAAGTCTATTGAGTTTTATTATGATATTACTTTTCTATATGTAATAATAGTAAAACAATAATTATATGAAATGAATAAATTAAAAAAATATACATCAATTATGTATGAAAGTTAATTTAATATATAAATTATTCTAATTTAATCATTAATCTTATTATTGTGTATATTAAGTGAGTGACCTTTATGTATTTTTAATTAATAGTTTATTTTAAATTAAATAGATAAAAATGATTTATTAATAATGAAAACAAACTTTGATTAATATAAATGGTCATAATTATTACTCATATTCATAAGCAGGACAATAGTCGAGGGATCTAGGTCATGTGTGCAACCACATGAATAAAATTGTAGGAGGGTTGGATAGAGTGCATAACTAATTATTGTAAATGTTTGACACTATCTTTAATCACCATAAGAAAAAAATGGAGTACAATAAAAAAATTTTAAATATGGTAAGAGAAATAATGCATCTAAGTCTAACTCACAATTTAACTTCTTTAAAAAAAACTCAATTAATTTAATGATATTAATTATATTTATGATTATAATAAATTATAATTTATTTACTCATTATTATATATAAGAATAATCATAATAATGGGTTTAATTTATTAATAAAAGTATTATTACAGTAATAAATTTAATAATTATGATAGAATTTTAATCTTTAAGCATATTTTGCTAATTAAATAGTTATTATTTCATTAAAATTTAGTTCTTTCTTAAATTAAATTTTATTCAATGACTAATAAAAATTAAAGATTCTAATAGTTTTAACAACCATTTTTTTAAAAAAATTTTGGTGGTTTGAATTAGAACTTAATTATAAAATTTTGAAGTTTACACAATTGATTTGGTTTGTGCATATAAAATATTAATAAAAATTTAAATGATACACATTGATTCTATTTATTACAAAAGTCTAAAATGTTTTTACATAATATTTAAAGAATATATTTATGATTCATTTATAACTATCAAGTTGTAGTTTAAAAATCTAAAAATTTGATGTAATAGAAATCAGAAATTTATTTTTGATTTTAAAATAAATTAATAATTATCACCAAGTACATAAATAAGTAATAAATTTTAATCTAAAATATGTTTTAAATTAAGTAAAAACTTAATTAATTAGTTAAATTTATTATACAAAGTGTTTCACAGGTGAATCTAATTCTATCAAACTAAAAAAAAATGAAGTTTAAAATAAAAACAAAATATTTTAATGCTTTAGTGTTTTTTAAATCAGTAATAATTCACAGATATTTAACTCTAATTAACGGTTATATATTATATTATTATAATACAATATACATAACAATATTACAATGACTTTTTGTTTATGCATTATTTTTATTTTAATAATATCTAATTAAAATTAAAAAGACATTTTTTCTAATAATATTACACAATTTATTAATTATTTAAGATTTTAAGAGATTATTGAGTTATAACATTCGCTTCGAAAATGATTTTTATTTTTCTTTGCAGAAAAAGTTTATTCATCTAAAAGAAATTAATCTGAGTTATAAGAATAATGATTACTATTTATTAACCTCTAATAATTATAATTAAATATAAATTTAAAATAATCAATTAGACAAATATATTTAAATTCAAAAGTTAAAAATTTTAGTTATAAATTTAAAAAATAAAAATTTAAATTTGTGAAATTTTAAATCCAAAAATTATATTATACATAAAAATAATTATTAGATACTAAAATTTACCTAGAAAATTTATAAGATATACCAAGTTTAGTACTATTTATCGTGTATATTTAATCTTTATATATGTAAAACTCATGCAACAAAAACTATTTCACTAAGAGCATTTCAAACAAGAGTTTCTTATGCTTCTCAACTCAACAGAAGTGATCCCACAATAACACATAATTGTTAAGAAATTCATAGATAATTTTGTTCAAATTATAAGAAACTTAGAGAAACTCACTTCTTTTATTGTTAAGAAACCAATTCGTATAGTGTTAATGACAAAAAAATATATTTTTTATTGTTAATAAATCATTCCTTATCTAAGAAACTTGAAAACAAGGATAAGAAATTTTTGTGTCACATAGATTTATTCCCATGAAGATTTCTTATAAGAAATTAATTCTTCAACTTAAGCACTCCTTAGGAAATTTGGAGTTGCTCTAATACATATTTATATGTAGTATATAGTGTTAGAATTTAGTAAGAAAATTAATTCAACCTGTAAGGACCCAATTCTCTACTCAAAATATTTATAAAATGCGGAAGATTTGTCAAAGGTATTTTCACAAATATGAGAAAATTTCAAAACTTGATTTTATATAAAAAAAACCATAATCTTTTTGAGTATGGAATAAAAGTATTCATTACAACACTTTTCTTTTACAAAATATTTCAGAATACATCATGTATCAATTATCACCACTACCCCAGTTATACCTAATTCAGAGCAATGGACTTTTAACAAAATTAAACTAGTCAAATAAAAGTAACTTAGTATAAAACATCATGCATAAAGAAAATCTTCTGAAGTCCCTATTTAGTTGGCTGATCCAGTTCCTCTTCTATTCATATCCCGACATATATGAAAAGAGATATATAGAGGAAAACACATAAAGGAGTGAGATAATTATAAACCCTAAATGTTAATCTTAATAAACTAAACACACAATAGGGGCCTAAGATTTAACTTAAGACTCGATTCCACATAATCTTATCATATAACTCAAACCCACTCATCTCAATACTAGACTCAATCCCACTGGACTTTTGTATGGATCCATGACCAATCCAAGATGATTCACCCCAATTATTAAGGATCTTTTTTGGGAAGTGATTAATAATTTACATCTTTCCCTAATTGGTACAATAATCCTCTCGAGAGATTGAGCTACCTGTCTAGGCTACCTATTCATCATAATTATTTGGCTGACTGCCAATAGGGATACCTACCCATAATCACAAATAGCCACTCTTTCAGGCTGAGAAAAATATACCTTACCAATCATGAGATGCTGAGCGTTTGTCGACAGTTCTAAATAAATGAATATTCCATCCAAGTACAACATGGACTACCCTGAATGTTCACCCACCTGATGAACATCCTTAACCCAAGTATCAACAATAATTATCTAAGTATTTATTAACTTGAAACAATCCTAGAGCCTCCCTAATCCTGCGATTTGTCTTGCAGTATACCAAACTGTGACTTCCCAAATACGACATTCATGCACCTGCACAATACCTCCACCAGGGAACCTAAAACTTTTTACTAAGTTCACCTCACAACCTCGCAGCACATCCCAAAGATTACCAATTCACCAATCGTACATTACATAATATGTACACTTCAATCATCAAGCACAATATCCATTTATCAATCATATTCTAATTTTGGAAGCTCATAATAGATATTTATACATATATAGATAAACTTCCATAATTTTATATTTTAGAGATAAAATGAATAACAACAACAACCATAACATTAACACAATTTTATTACTAAAAGACATCTTTTCTGATGTGGAAGATTAGACGAAACTACAACTACGGAGTATACTTAGATTGTCTTTCTATAACTTCAATAAATCTTAATTAAAGTTCAATCAAATTTATGTAAACCAAAGTTCAACATATTTCTTTAGTTAATAAAGAATGATAAAAATAAGATTTAAACCAAAACTTAGATATATAATGTCATTGAATTCAAATGTATGTTGTAGAAAATAGAAAGTATTAGTTTTGTAGGAAGTTCATAAATTTGTAATCTTCTTGAAAATTTTGATCAATAGAATAGTGATTAAAAGAACCGATATGATAATATTAATAGTCCATTTGCAATGAAAAAAGTATCAAAATTAATATTCAAGAATAAACAACAAACAATCAAAGTAACATATGAAAATGATAAATAAGGAATCAACAGTAGTAATATGAAATAAAAAATAGAGGATCAGAAATAGTATCTGGAGAACAACAATAAAGGACCAGAAATCACATATGGAGAAAATTCAACAAGGGACCAAAAAGTCATCTAGAACATAGGACCAGAAGGTTATTTGCAAGGAATAATGAAAGAACCAAAGTATCTGGAAGAAATAATGAAAGAACCAAAGTAGATTCTGGAAAAAATAATCAAAGAACCAGAAGATATCTGGAAGGATCAATAAAGTGACCAGAAGATTATCTGGGAAAATGAACAAAAGATTATCTGGAGAAAACAATAAGTAATAAGTAATCCCAAGCGATAAACACATATAAGTTTATCAAGACTAACACTACAAAGGTTTATAAGTCTCACTCCCCTCTTTACCTTGATAAGAGTGTGATCAAGAGTGGTGAAGAATCTTTGAAGCTTTAGTGCTTGTTTGGCAACAGTTTTATAAAACTGTTTTCAGTATTTTAGAGGCTGTTTGGTGTGGTTGTCAGTTTTAAGTTTTTGGTTTTTAAATACGTTTTTAAAACCAAAACGTGTTCGGCTAAAACATGGCCGTTTTGGTTTTTATATATGTTTTGAAAACAAATCTTATAGTTTCTGAAAACATGAAAACGTGGTTTTTATGTTTTGGTTTTTCATTTTTTTTCTCCTTCTTTCACTCTCGATAGGGTTCCACGCTTCTTCCTCATTGCCAACGACCGTCGTCACTCGTTTAGCGCACTGACGATTGCGTCTCCTTCGTTTAGTGCCGACGACTGCCTCTCTCTCGTTCAGCGTCGACCACCGCCCCTTTCTTGTTCAGCGCCGACCACCGCTTTTCCCTTGTTTCTTTTTCCTGTCTTTCACTCTCAACTCTCGATAGGGCTTGACTGCTCCGCTTCTCCCTCGTTCACCTTTGTTCAGCGCCGACCACTGTGAGTCACCACTATTTCAGAACCACCACCACAAGTCACCACTGATTCGAGACCAACCACCACACAGGTTCAATTCTTCTTCCTTTTTGTTCAATCTCTCCTCTTCGATTTGAGTTTTACTTATGACTAATTCAATTTCTTCTTCTTTTCTCTTGTTTCTTTTCCTTCTCGGTGTCGAACCGCATAGATGTATCCTTTAATGCCGCTTGCTTCACTAATCTAACTTGGGCAAACTGATTTGCACCGTTCACCGCCACCTCAGTGCCGATCTTTCGCCGCCTCCATTCAGATCGTTGCCACAAACTTTAGGCTGTAAGTTGATTACACCTTGTGCTTGTTGGTACTGATTGAATTTTATGTGTGCATTCCTGCTTGAAAATTATTTTCAAATTCTCTCTTATGCAGGCTTTGGTATATTGTTTATACTGAAAATGGCTTTGTTTTCTGGTTAACGATGTTTTATATTTGATATATTGATTATATTATTTGACTTGTCTTGTAAGATGCATTGCTTGTAGTTTTTCTGGCTTTTGTATCAATGAATTGTTGAGTTTAATATGCATGGTTGGGTTCCTTGTATATGGTAGTTGATACCTTTAAAGTTGATAAAATAACCGATAAGCTACTATGAGGTCACTGCTTTGATTTATCCTGTCTTTGAATTTATTGCAATGCTTTTTTTTATATATATACTATTCTTTGCTTAGTTTTCTTCTCTAGTGTAATTGCAAATGGATGAGTTAAACTTTTGTGGTTTTATTTAGTATCGGATTAAGCTTCAAAGAGAATTTGGCAATCACACATTTTATAATTTTACATCCATATCCATATATACACATTTATATTTAGTATCGGATTAAGTAAACATAAAGTAGTTTGTTTGGATTTTAGTTTAGAATAAAAATGCTAGCGTAGGAACTATGATAAGTGGTGAGTATATGGCCAGTGGCCAAGGCCAATCAGAAGAAAAAAAGGGAGAACATAAGTGTTGGATATGAGAAGGAGGCGTTGTTGTGGCTCCAAATAAACCAGCGAGAATAAGAATACAGCAGTGAATTGATATCGTTGCTATCGAGTTCAAGTTGAACAGAGCATACCAAAAATTGAATGGAGATATGTGGAGCCACAGCTCTAACATGGTCTCACACCATCTGTCCATCCTTTCACCTTCCTTGACCTGTCTCTGTAAGCTTATTAATGACCCAACCTTTTCCTTCTTACTTTTGCATTGTTCATTTACACCCATTCGTTCCATTTTACTAGACCAGAGAGGTATTTATTACCCACTCATCCCATTTCAAGTGACGTGGTCATGGGTAAAGCCACTTTTGTAGCCTTAAAACTCAAAATCAAGCTAGTAAATTCACGAGCAGTTTCAACGCAAATGCTGTTAAATTTTTAGGTTACATTTCATTCTATGATTTAGTGTATAAATTTATTTTAAATTATTAAGTTTCACGCACTCGAATATTCAATTCAGCTGAAGAGTTAGTCTTAGTGCAAATCAGAAGCAATAAATGTAGTTAATTTTCTCCACGTAATGAAAATTTCAGTTACTTCTTCCCTTTATTTCAGTTACTTATAATTTTTTCCTCCTTATTTACAATGGAGAAAAACAGCTTTAGAGTTGAAACTTTTGTGTAAAATTCATTGAGTTAAAAAATATGATAGAAAAAAATTATATTATGGACCATGATTAGTTCTTGAAAGTGGAATAATGTGCCTATTCATAATTCTTTTACTATTTGATGATATAGTCATATAGTTTAAATTTCATGTATATAGCAATCCAATTCTAAACTACTTGTGATCCTATATAGCTTTCTGAGCAAGTCTACCCCTCCATTTGTTACCAGAAAATGTCCTTTACCACATCCAATTATACCAAATTCTTGTGACTTTAGTTCAACTTCATAAAGCCTAAGTTTGACCCTAGCAAAAAATATTTATTAGTTTAATATAATGTCAATAAAATATGTATAAATTTACCTATACATCAAACTAAGATTATGTTAAATCATACCTTTCTCAGCCTTTTGGCTAAGATCAAGTGTAGTATCTGTTCTTATTAGTTTAATATTTGATATGTGAGTCATCGACTCACGCGATATTAAATTTATTTTTTGAAGGGGAGAATCTGTTATAATAGCTTGTTACTGGACTCTCAAGTGTCCTTAATGTTTTGCACTATTGCATGGGCCTGACACATTCTATACTTTCAATGTGTTTGTTGAATAAATTTCTAAATATAGTTTGTTTCAGCATGGCAAGTGAGAATGAAGTGGTTGGAGAGGATGTTGTTGAGATCTTACCAACCAAAAAAGATATATGGCCACAAAATGTTGAATCATATTTCATAACTTTAATGGAAGATGAAGTTAAGAAGGGTAATAGACAAACAACTACTCTTACCAGAATGGCATGGCAACATATCAAGGAAGAAATGAAAATAAAATTTGACAAGGAATACACAAAAGATCAATTTAAGAACAAATTTAATCAACTTAGAGGAAAATCGAAAGATTTCACTAATTTGCTTAAAATGGAATCTGGATTAGGCTTCAATTCTACCAATGGACAAATTATTGCCTCAGATGACGAATGGAAGAAACTGTGTTAGGTGTGTTTTAATTTTGATTTATTTCTTTATTATGGTATAATATGATGTTATTCTTTTATAGATTTCAGTAACAATTAATATTATGATGTTGCAGAAATATAAATCAGCAAAACAATTTAAGAGGAAAGGTTGTCTTCATTATATAAACTATGTGTCATTTTTGGAGACACAACCGCCTCTGGTGTAAATCAACATCCTTCTACAAAAAGTCCTTCAATAAGTGATGGTGATAACAGTGAAGAAGATGATTTTGATCAAGAAGAATAAAGCTCTCAAACAAGAAAAAAGGCAAGGGTTAGTTCTGACAATAGGAAAATAAAATCAAGGGAAAACTTTCAAATGGCATTTGCTAATGCTTTGACAACAATGAGTGAAAGTTCAAAAAGAAAAACTGATATTTTGAAAAGGATGAGCACAACTCAGGTCATAGGGTTATCCTCTAATGCTACGGTGGGCGAAGTAGATGGACAAAATGACGAAGATAAAATGAAACTAATGACTTGTTTAAGCACCCTTGAAAAACTTGAAGGCATTGGTAGTGCTCCCTTTACAAAGGCGGTAAAGGCATTCATAGCTGAGCCCGCTTGGAGAGATGTGTTTCTAGCAGTATCAGATGAGCGGAAGAAAGATCTAGTTCTTAATCTTTGAATTTTTTCCCTTAATATTTGGATTAAGACATGTGTTTGTTTGAATTTTTCATTATGTGTTTTTATTAAAACTTGTATTTTTATGCTTTGCGTTTATGAAACTATGTTTGTATCTTTAGTTGGATTTATGATTGTTATTTGTTGTCCTAATTTTTTGTGTTTAGAAAGTATTTATATTTGTTCCCATATTATTGTTAATTTGCAGGATAGTGGTGATGAATGTCATTGTTAGAAGCTTAGCAGATGGTTCAGATGAAGAGATTGAAAATGTTGTGTCTTTATATGATGTTTGAATATACCAGTTTGTAAAGAAAACCCCTCAACCTCAAAGGACTTCTAGATTGAGTGGACATGAATGGGTGGTTGAAGTACTAAATGGTCATCCTAGAAGCTGTTATGAAACATTTAGAATGACATCATCCCAGTTCATTAAACTCCGTGAGTTGTTAAAAAAAATGAACAAAATTAAAGACACTAGGTTTTAACTGTTCAAGAGCAGGTTACCATATTTTTGCTCATTATTTGCTAAACTGTGCGTAATAGATTTGCAGCAGATCATTTTCAGCACCCATTAGACACAATTCATAGACATTTTAAGAAAGTTCTTAAAGCCATATGCTCTCTTTCAAAAGATTTGATTGTTCCTGTTTCTTTTGATGAAGTTGCTCCTGAAATACAATTGAACCGAAGATATAATTGGTTTTTCAAGGTATACATTATTTTATTTTCAGTTAAAATAGTATTTTATTATAATCACACTAATTGTTATTACAGGATTGTGTAGGAACTCTTGATGGAACACATATTTCGGCATGCATCCCAAAAGATGATCAAATTCCATACCGTGGAAGAAAACTTGAACCAATTATCAATGTGATGTGTTGTTGCTCATTTGACATGAAATTTACATTTGTAATGGTTGGTTGGGAGGGTACAGCTAATGACTCAAGAGTATTTTTAGAATCAATTCAAAACCCAGATAATCGTTTTCCTATTCCTCCTGAAGGTAAATATTATTTAGTTGACTCTGGATACACCAACATGCCTGGCTTTCTTTCACCATATCATGGAGAACGCTATCATTTACGTGATTATAGAGGCCAACAAACTCCCCAAGGTCCAAAAGAGTTATTTAATTATATGCATTTTTCATTAATGTAATAGAAATGTGTTTTGGGGTTTTAAAAGCACGTTTTCCTATTCTAAAGTCAATGTTACCATATGCCTTGAAAAGAAAAAATATATACCGCTTGCATGTTGTGTTCTTCATAATTTTATTAAATGGAAATGCAAGATGATCCCTTTTTTAGACATTACACTGAAGAAAATGTAGAATTAGAAGTAGAAGAATTAGATGGAAACAACTTCATAGAGCAACATATGTCACCATTACTAACTACAGCAGATACCTGCCGGATGGCTAATTTTCGAGACCGACTAGCTCAACGATTATGGGATGCAACAAACATAGCATTTGGGAATGAGTAAATTGTATGTACTTTTTTGTTTTAGTCATGTATAACTTTTTGTTTCACAGATGCAAACCCTAAATTATATAAATATCAGTGTTATAATTTATTTTTATTATTAGCACATTTGGGAATGTGTAAATTGTATGTACTTTTTTGTTCTAGTCATGTGTAACTTTTTATTTCATAGACGCAAACCCCAAATTCTATAAATATTAGTGTTATATTATTGTTATTATTTTTCAGATTAGTCTATTTTTTATAGTTTTAACTTATTTTAATCTATTTTCAATTTAAAATAATTTTTTAAAACTAAAAAAAAAAACTAAACCTGACAATTCAAAACAAAATAAGTTTTGGTTTTTAAAATTTCAAAACTGAAAACAGATATCCAATTCAAAACTGACAACTCAAAACAAAAACTGATTTTGGTTTTTAAAATTTTCAAAACTGGAAACAGAAAACCACCCCAAACAGGCCCTTAGTTTTTAAAAACTAAAAAAATTGCTTGGGTAGTGTTTTCTGAAAATAGTTTTCGAAAACAGTTCTGGTTTTTTGGTTTTTAAAAACTAAAAAACTGGAACAATATAAAGTAGTTTTGCTTTTCAGTTTTCAATTTTTGTTTTGAAAACTCAAAATACAATCAGAATATGTTGTTTTTTGCTTTTCATTAATGAAATTCTAATAAACATTAACAATTTTTTCCATTTTTACATCTTCAAAAGAATTTTTAAATATTACTTGTCATACAAGTTTTTTTTTCTTCTCGAAAACAGTTTTTGAAAACTCTTTTCAAAAAATAAAAAACAAAAAAAAAACCAATCAAGCCCTTATTCTCCCTTAGAAGTTCTTCCTCTTTTCTTCCTTCCTCAAGAATCTCTCTCTCTCACTAGATTTTGCTCTATTTTCAAGCCCCCTCTCTTTCTGTTTTTCCTTTTCCAATTTTACAAATGGTTTTTCCTATTTATAGCCAAAATTTGGTTCTGCTTGCTAAGTGAATAAAATATAAAGAAATCAATTCGCTTAGCAACGAATGGTTGTTGAGTAATGCTTTTCAAATTTTGTCTCACATTGCTTAACCACGTATTTGCACTTAGTGAGTGATAATTCTTAATATAGAAGAAACTCTCACATTGCTTAGCCACAAACCTTCTCTTAGCGGGTAAGAATTCTTAATAGCGAAAAAAACTTATTTCGCTAAGTGAATAAATTTTGGCTTAGTGAATTTTATTTTAAAAAAATGTTTTTATTTTTAAAATTATTTAAAATTATGAAATTTCTATTTTATTATTTAACGATACTATATTTTTTTTTATTTACCACTTCATACTGCTTTTAATGTATCACTAAAATCTAAGATGGATATAATTTCATAATATCTATTTCTAATTTCTACATTGAAATTCAAATAGATCATATAATAATCTAGTCACTAAAAATAAGGATGTCAGACAACCAATATTACAATAGGTACATCAATAACTTAGCATTTTTGTGACTGCTACATATCATAACAATGCAATCCTCTAAAACATTACCCTTCAAAATGATCAAACCGTAAACACAAAATAGAAATATGAGTAGGTAATGTCTCGTCAAATCCTCCACTCTCCAGTCGCATACAACTTGACTATTTTTTTTAGATAAACAAATATTAGTTGTTAATATGCTAGCTTTGTTAGTAGAGGGATTTGAAATCACGAGTTCACGACCTTTCCTTCCCCCTTTTCCCCACACGTGGGCTTTGTCACTAGACCAACTTTATAACTCTTGCATACAACTTGACTATAATTATGTATAACAAAAGAATTGCTCCAATGATATTTCACAAAGGCAAATATTATTGCTAGGTTCAAACAACCAAATGGTCCATACATTCCCTTATGACTTTTTATTATTAACATATAAATTATGTTTGGTATATTTCAATTTTAAGATTATAAAAAAAATATACATATCAAAAAGTGTTATAAGAAACCATTAGAAGATAAGAACAACACACAAGAAGTTATTATAAGATAAGATGATTGTTATGTCAGAAGAAGAAAAGCTTCCTAATATAGACAAGCTTCCTAATATAGAGCAAATGGTGCTCGACTGACTTCAATCAAATATGACCAAATGATATAATTCAAAAGACCAAAGTTGTTGACACGAAACTAGGGATGGCAATAAGATAGGATGGATGGGGGTTTAGCCCTCCCCATCCCGGAAAGTGCAGTGCGAGTTCGGGTATAAAAAAGAGCAAGTATGGAATTTTAATCTCATCACCATCCTTGTCAGGTATTTTCGAGCTCGGGTATACCCGTGGGTAACCTGTTATATTATTTTTTATAATTTAAATTTACTTATTTATTATTAAATTATATATTAAGTTATAATTATATTTTGATTTGAACAGTAATAAAGAATAATAAATAACAAGAAATTATAAATTAAAGTTTAAGAATTTAATTTTTTAATTAAATATATAACTTTAAACTTATTATATAATTATTAAAATTATAGCAGGACGAGTACATGTTTGGGTACAGGGAGAGTAGTCATATACTCATATCTATACTTGATTCACTACATCAGGTAGTACTCATGTCGATACCCATATCAGTCAAAACGGGTAATACCTGTCAAAATTGGGGCATATTTGGGGTAGTTCCATTGGTACGGGTATTGTTGTCATCCCTATGCGAATCAAAAGACCGAAGCTACAGATGAAGATTAGAACATCGATGTTGTTGATGTAGAATAAAAGACCAAAGCTTCTAATAAAGCTTTGAAGATCAAAGTTGTTGATGTAAAACAAAAAACAATAATTACTTACATTCAGATAGACCATCTATTCTATAATTGCTGATGAATATGGAAGACTGAAGTGTCTATTTAGACCGTCTATTAAAGAGAGCATCTGAGACAAGACCGTCTTATGGAGAATCTTTTTCAAAGAAATCACACTCTCTTATAAGCAAGCATCTTCTCAGTAGGAAGATATTGTCTTATGGATTATGTAACCATAAAAGATACATCTTCTTATTCATGTATTCTTGCACGAAGAAGTAGATAAATTTCATGATCGTGGGAAGATAAATCATGAATCTTGAAGAGAAGACACAATGATAAAAATGAAGTCGATATTGATCAAACATTAAGTTAACTAACCAGAAACAAAGATTCAAGCTTTGAGTAAAAAATTCTATTTGAAGTTTGAATAAGATACGAAAAGTAGAGCAAGACAAAGAATGATCAAAAGCTCAACATATAATAATATCATTTCATCTTATGATAAGTTGAATTCTACAATGAAGGATCATCATTGAATTATGAAAGAAAGCAAATGTTCAAATTATGCAAGTGGACAAAGAAGCAAAAGTGATAAGAAGAGTTGTAAGATTAACCTCGAACCGAGTGTCTCTAATGTTGTCACAAACTACAAAGTCACCAATCAAAGCAAGTTAATACGTAAAGTTGATAAGTGGTGCTCTATATTAAAGAAAAGGCAAGCTTGTGATAATCTCTCGTAATGCATTTAATACAAGATCAATGATCCAGTTGCATGAAGCCAATTTTTCATCATTAAATATGAGCAACAATCACTATTTGAAGACTATAAACAAAGGTTTGTGGAAGAGAGAAAAATAAGAGACATAAAGAATTGTATAGAATTGAAGGGTATATATTCTCAGCTTCCCCACTGTCATCTCTATTCTATACACTTTCCTTGAGTGATAAAAAGTCTATCATACAACCTTCTATTGAACATAAATTGCCTATTCTTCACTTAGTGAAATTACTCCATGTGAGTGAAACATGTATCCTCTATGTGATAGTAACTTTAAAATCCTACCTTCTTATCCCTAGTGTTGAGCCAAGAATGACTTATTGTTAAAGAATACTTAGTGGAAAGTCACAAGTGTTTATGATAAACAATACTTGATTTTCAAACTAAGAGGAAATTGTAGTAAAACTAGAAATGATTTAAAATAATTTTTGTAAGCCAAAAATGACGAAAAAAAATACTTGTTGCATTTTTTATTGAAATATTGAAACTTTTGAAGGAATATTTAGAACATATTGAACTCAGTATAAACAGATTCTTTTTAACCTTCTATTACAACTTTATTACATTATCTTATTAATTGTAACTACTTTATAACCTTGAATAGAAACTCGAGAAATTATTTTTTATTTATTTTATCAATTATAGCCGTTTAACTATTTTTTAAGTGGATTGTGAAAAGTTTATAAACAAATTTCTTATACTTCTATTTATTAAATTAAATCAATGACTCTTGTGTGAATAAAACTTTGATAAAAAGGCTATGAAATGTTCAAACTTTTAAGTCAAATAATGATAGAAGTCATATTTTTTATCAAGTGTTATAATTATAAAATGGTAATTTCAATAGATATTTTAAATGCATAATTCTTTTAACACTAATAATTGCAGTTAAGGATAAAAAAGAATAAATTTTCATAATAATTCTCACTTGTTTTCTTTCCTTTTTTCCATACATTAAAATCTCTTGCTAATTGTCCATATTCTTATAATAATATATACTTATATATATATAAATAAATTTTATTATTTTTAATAGTATGATTATTCAAACTTTAATTATCTTATATTATGAAAATTTTAAATAATAATTATTCCAAATTTAGGTTATAAGGTTGTTACAGTGACAAAGTCTACATGTAAGAAAAAAGAGAGGAAGAGATCATGAGTTTCAATCTCCCCATAACAAAGTTAACATATTAATAACTAACATTTGTCTATAAAAAATAATTATTCAAAATTTAATTATTTATATTATATTATTGGATTTTACAAATACTAAATTTAAATATATAAAAAATTATATTATAGACAAAATTTTCATATTGATAAATTTTTTAATTATTCAAAATTTAATTATATATTATAATTAATTTTCACGTATTAGATCTTTATGTTGTCCATATAATAAAGCAAGTACAATTTTTTTGTAATTATTTTAGTCATATATAATTCAATATTTATTTAAATATATGAACAATTTATAATTATATATGTATTGTTAAAAAGATTTAAAAATTAATAAAAACAATTGGCCCAATATAAATAACGCGGACCAGTCTTCTTTATATATATATATATATATATATATATATATATATATATATAATAAAATATAATTTATAATAGCGTAACGTCTTCTTTTATATAATAATAATAATAATAATAATAATAATAATAATAATAATAACAATAATAATAATAATAATAATAATAATAATAATAATAATAATAATAATAATGTAATTTATAATAGGTAGGTGGGATGTGTTTTAAAATGAAGATTTATTGAATTATCTCTTAATGGCCGTCTCAAACTTTTGGAAAATGTCTCTTATACAATCAAAATATAATGTTATTAGATATTTATTGAATTAAAAAAAACGAAAAAAATTAGGGAAAAGGGATGATAAAAAACTTAAAATAAATTAATATGAGAGAGTAAAAGAAAAATGAAAACTATAGAATTCTAAAAAAAAGAGAGAAGCTAAAAAAAAAAAAAAAATTGTTTTTTATTTTAAAAAAGTCAGCTGGATGACGTACAGAAGGTTGTCTTTTGAAAAACGAGGATTTATAAATTTATTGAATTATTTGAACCGTACCGTTGGTGATTGGGATATCTTTAAAAAAGGAATCGACAAAACAAAAAAAAAAAAACTTTTAAAAAAGGAGCCTTATTGATTTCTATAAACTGATACAGCCGTTAATTGTGTTTTGCTTAAAATAGAGATATTTGTATTAGGCGTGACGTAGGCATCAGGGGTCTATATAAATATTGTTTCATGTTTTTTTTATAAGCATTATTTCATGTTGTTATTCTATTTTATTTTTTATAATAATTGTTTTCTAATTAAGTTCTAACTTTTTAAAGGATAAGCAAAATATTTAAAACTCTTAATTACGAAAATTTTTCAAAAATAAAAATTCATAAAATTAACAATTCTTATATTAAAAATTATTTGTTAGAGCATGAACGATACAACGGTCTTACACCAAGATTTACTTGTTCATATAACAAACTGCAAAAATACGTACTTATAATAACAAGTCCACGACTTATTATCTTGTGTTTCCTTTTTCATCTTTCACCGTAGATAGAGGTGAGTGAAAATAAACCTATGCACTCTCATCATTACCTATTTATTAAAATTGTTATTTAGACATTTTAAAAAGAATTTTTAAGGGCCTGTATAAGCCTATGCAATCTCATAAAAGAGTACATAATATACTTCTTTTTCTTTTTTACTTAAAAAGCTTTTTAAAAAAGCCTAAATTATTTAGCCCTTTTTATTTAAAAATACATATGGTAAGGGCCGACATGAATCTTCCCCGGCCACACATTCAACATCAAAGGATGATCAAATTGATTAAAGCACGCATTTTGAATTCGAATATCCCATATTTTTAGGAAAGTTCTTATTTTTCAGTCTTTATTAAAATAATTATCGGCAACTTGACACTCATACTTGCCCCACTCAACACTCATACTTGCCCTACTCAGCACTTGTCTTACATGACCCTACTCGGCATAACACCTCACTCAACATAACGCTTTTACTTGACATTCACCCACTCAACATTTGCCCTACGCGGCATAAACTTACCCTACTTAGCATAACACCTTACTCTGCATAACGCCTTACTTAGCACTCGCCCTATGCGGAATAAGCTTGCCTACATGACATAAACTTGTCCTAGTCGACATAAATGCCCTACTCAGCACTCAACATAACGTGTTAGTTGGCACTTGCCTTACTTCGTACTAAGCATAAGACCCTATTTGGCATTTGCCTTACCTAGCATAACGCGCTACTCGGCATAACACCCTACTCGACACTTACCCTACTCAACATCCACCCCAGTCGCTCTACTCAACACTCACCCTACTTGGAACTTAACATACTTCATTCATTTGTAGCAGCTTCACCCTCAAGAGACTCCCTCTAAAAAAACTCTAACTTAGTGTCCTTAACAATCCACTCATTCTTCACATCAAAGCCGATATTTAAGGATCCCTATTTAATCTCTGGAGCCAACACCTCCAACAAAGGGCTTATTGAAACCCTTTGTCCTAGGCATATGCAAAGAACTTTCAACTCTTTGGCCTTTTGCCCTACCCAAGCCTCCTCAGCACCTGCACCTCATTCTTTACATATTTTTAATTTTTAAAACACTGAAAACAATTTTTTTTTGTTTTTTATTTTAGTTAATTTTAAAAATATTTTCAAAAAAAATATTTTTTAAGTTTTAACCAAATATATTTTCAATATTATTTTCTATTTTTTGTAAAATTAAAAATAAAAAAACATTAAAAATAAACGCGTTAATATTCATATAAATCTAAGCTTAAATTGGCCGGTTTGATAGAAAAGTAAAACCAAGTTAAACTTGATAAACTTAAGTATACATAGAACTAGATTTACTTGAGTATGATATCATTTAAATTTTATTTTTTTTAAAATTTATATAAATTCATGAAAAAGGAAACCTTTTTTGCAGTCCGCCAGCCATTAGACCTAAGCAAATTAGAAAAAATACAATCCTATGTTAAATTTGAGTGGGACCGACCCATTATTTTAATTTGTTACTTGCCTCATGGGATAGGAAGCTCATTTTAACAAATATAAAAATATATAATATAATATAATATAATATAATATAATATAATATAATATGATTCAATCTTTTAATATAATCTGATTGTTATTTCTTTTTTATTTATAAAAAATAATTTGAATGCATTCATTGCGTGTATAATAACATTTACTTCATAATTTGTATTAGTTTTGTAAATTTTTGGTTTTGTAGTATATTTGTCAGAGGCATATCTGCAAATTTGTTCCTCTTCCTTGGGTATGTGTTTATTTTTCTTACGTTTAAGGATGGCTCCCCATCCAAGTTCACATCCATCACATTCGATTATTAAGTAATCTGAATCTAATGGCAATTGTAAAATTGGTAGATTTGTTACCATTTGTTTTATTTTTTGTACCAATTTTATATCTTCAAAGTTGAATTTTCTTTCTCCTTTTAATGAAGTTTTATTATATAGAGGAGATGTGTATTTTCCTAGATTAGGAATAAAGCTTCTTGCATAGTTTAAAAGTCCTAAAAAGAATCTAAGCGTTTTAATTTCTTCCATTTTATCTGGAAAATCTTGTATTTTCTTAGAAATATGAGGTTCGAGTTTTATAGTTCTATTACCTATTTCTGTTCCAAGAAATTCAATGAAATTTTTACTAATTTCCATTTTTGATTTTGAAACTATTAGTCCGGAATGTTCCAATTTGTATAAAACTTGTTTTAGATGGTGAAAGTGGTCATTTTTTGTTTTAGAAAATACTAGTATATCATCAATATAGATACATGTAAAAGTTTTATCATTTTTAAAAATGTTATCCATTTTTCATTGGAAAACAGCAGGAGCGTTTTTAAGACCGAATGACATGACGTTCCATTCAAATAAACCTTCAGAACAAGAGAAGGATGCCCATTTTATTGATTCTGGATCCATTTTAACTTGATGAAATCCACTTTTTAAATCGAATTTAGAAAACCATTTGACATGTTGAATTCGGTTTATTAAAACATCTTTAGACGGAATTGAATATCCATCCTCTACTGTGTTGTCGTTTAGTCTTTTATAATTGTAAACCATTCTTGATTTACCTCTTTTTTGTTCAGAAGATTTGTTGACTATAAAAGCCAGACTTCTGTGTGGACTAACACTAGGTGATATTACCTTTAGTTTTAGTAAATTTTGTATATGATTTTGACACTCTTCTTGTTCCCAATTATTAAATTGAATGTCTTTTGTTTTAATGATTAAGTCTGGATTAATAATTTCTAATTTACAGGTTACGGGATCTCTATCCCAAAATTTTGTAGGATCTTCTCCTATTATGTTTGTTTTATTCAACCTGTCAAGAATTTGTTGAATATTTTCAAATTTTATAGATTTTGAAATTTTTATTGAAGAAAAAGCCTCAACTGTATTATCTAGTATATTATATAAAGAAGAATAGTTCTCTTTTATTTCGTCTAATATGTATAGGAATTCCGTAGTACAGTCGCATGTACCTGGAAATGTTGAATTTTTACAATTACAATTATTAGTGACCACTTACTATTGGTGTCATTTGTGTTTTATCACTTATCATAACATAATCTTTGTTTATTGTAACTGATCTATTTTGACCTAAAATAAAATCTAGGCCTATTATCATGTTTTGTTTTGAGGGAACTAAATTTTCTACCCTCATTGTTTTTATGAAAATTTTATGACCAAAAAATGATGAAAGTATAAAGTAGTTTTGTGAATTATACTGTACTAGACACAAATTATAGTATGTCAATCATGCTATTGAATTAATAGAATGAAAATGAATGTGTACCTGAATTGGCATTCATATCCATGAGCACTATTGAACAGAACTCTAGAGGTTCTTCTGGCTACCTTCTGAGGGGTTATTGTAGAGAACAATTCTGATGTTTAAATTTGCTTAATGGGATGGCAAATTTATAACCCCCCAGGGTAGTCAGGGACCTCTCTTAATTGGGCTTTTTATCTGATTGACCTAACCCATCACAGAGTCAATCTCACTGTAATCCCAGTTAAATAACCATATTGATATTTTAAGATATTGTCGGTTAAAGATAAATAACCATATGATATTATGATCATATCTAATATTGTCGGTTAATGATAATTAGATATTGCGTGATACTAATCCACAATTAATTTCAACATTCTCCCACTTGGATAGTGTCAATCAATAATCAACATACAAATCATTAAACTAAAACGACAATTGCCGATATATCATATATTAATTAACAATATGAAAAATATGAGCAACAAAATAAATATCCGATAGGGATATTAATCAATTGCATGTAAATAATATTTTTCATAGATGTATGGCATAATGCAGTTCCATAAATGACACTACAATGGTCCAAGCATAAATAAAATGCTAATAAGAAACATGAACAAAATGACGTCAACTAGAGCATGTCTCTTAAAGAAAATAGAGAATCAGACTCCCACTAACTTAATACATCAAAAAGCCTTGACTAAACCCATGTGAGTTACATGAATAAGAAAAATTCCAACAGTTAAGGCCTTAGTCAGTGGATCTGCTAACATCTCCTCAGAATCAATGTTTTCAATCCGAGTGTGAAAACTTTGAATTTGCTCTCTAACAAATTGATACTTGATATCAAAATGCTTTGAACGAGTAGAGCTTTTGTTGTTTCGAGAGAAACTCACAGCAGCAGTATTGTCACAGTAAATCACAAGTGGCCTGGAAATGCTTTCAACTATGTGAAAGTCAGATATCAATTTCTTAAGCCACATGGCCTGGCGAGTGGCCTCAAAACAAGCAACATACTCTGCTTCCATGGTAGAGGTAGCTGTAAGAGACTGTTTAACGCTCTTCCAAGAGATAGCTCCTCCTGCCATCATAAAAATAAAGCCAGAAGTAGATCTACGATCATCAGGGCAACCCGCAAAATCAGAATCAGAATAGCCAGTGACTTGAAGTTGATCAGACTTCATAAAAGTCAACATATGATCCTTGGTTCCCTGTAAATATCGCATGACCCTTTTAACGGCTTTCCAATGACCCAAACCTGGGTCGCTCAAATATCTGCCTAAGGCATTGACGATGAAAGCAATGTCAGGACGAGTACAGACTTGAGCATACATCAAACTGCCAACAGCGGAAGCGTATGGAATTTTCTTCATAGCATCCACTTCTTCATCATTATGAGGACATTGTTTGTTAGATAATTTGTCACCACGTTGCACAGGTGCAGCACATGGGGAGCAAGCATTCATGTTGAACTTCTTGAGAATCTTCTCGATATATCCCTTTTGAGACAATCCAACTATGCCATGTGACCTATCACGAATAATTTGGATGCCTAGAACAACAGAAGCTTCACCAAGGTCTTTCATATCAAAATGTCTGCACAACATTGATTTTGTCTCAACCAATAGGTTCATACAACTACTAGCAAGGAGAATGTCATCGACATATAATACGAGAATGATGAAATCACTCCCACTAGTCTTCAAGTAAATGCACTGGTCTGCAACATTTTCCTTGAAATTGTAAGTAGTGACAACCTGGTCGAATTTTAAATACCATTGCCTAGATGCTTGTTTCAGTCCATAAATGGACCTTTTAAGTTTACACACCAAATGCTCTGCTTCAACAAAACCATCAGGTTGAACCATGTAGACATCTTCAGCAAGATCGCCATTCAGAAAAGCTGTCTTTACATCCATCTGGTGTAGCTCTAGGTCAAAATGAGCAACTAAAGCCATGACAACTCGGAGTGCGTCCTTCGTTGAAACTGGTGAAAAGGTTTCTTTGTAGTCAACACCTTCCCGTTGACTATAACCTTTAGCCACCAATCGAGCCTTATACCTATCAACCTTTCCATCTGGAGTACGTTTTGTCTTAAAGACTCATTTAGATCCAACAGGCTTACAACCTGCTGGTAAGTCCACAAGATCCCAAACATTATTATGAGACATGGAAGACAATTCATCATGCATAGCTTTTAGCCAGTCAGAAGCATGAGAACTAGAAAGTGCTTCCTGATATGTAATGGGATCTTTATCATCATGTGGATCATATTCGTGCTCCTGAAGGTATACAACATAGTCATTTGGTATAGAAGGTCGGCGTATTCTCTGAGATCGTCTTAATGGGGGCACAAGTTGTTGATCATTGAGTTGTGGTTCATCAACATGCCTCTCAACAATTTGTTCATCTGTGTGAACCATTGGGATTGAGATGTCTGTAGGAAGAGAATAAGATGGTAATGGAAGCATGGTTCGATCTTCTCTGAAGGTCATCATTCGAGGTGTGTAACTCCCACTGTCCAAATCGTCCTCAAAGAAAACTGCTCGGTCAGATTCAATAACTCGTGTAGAGTGAGAAGGACAATAAAATCTGCATCCTCTCGAACCGATGCAGTAGCCAATGAAATGACCGCTAATAGTTTTGAGATCAAGTTTCTTTTGTTTAGGGTTATAAGGTCTTACTTCTGCCTTACAACCCCATACATGGAAATGTCTCAAACTCGGCTTTCTACCAGTCATTAGCTCAAAAGGAGTTTTGGGCACAGATTTGCTAGGTACCTGATTAAGAATGTACATAGCAGTTCGCAAGGCATCTCCCCAAAGAAATTCTGGCAGAGATGAATGTGATAACATACATCTCACCATGTCCATGAGTGTTCGATTTCGTCTCTCAGCAACGCCATTTTGTTCAGGAGTTCCAGGCATGGTGTATTGAGCTTCAATTCCGTATTCATCAAGGAATCGAGCAAATGGACCTAGATTTCTTCCTGTCTCGTCATAACGACCATAATATTCTCCTCCTCTATCAGACCTTACACACTTAACTTTCTTCTCTGTTTTCAGCTCAACAGAGGCTTTAAAGGTTTTGAAGGCTTCAAGAGAGCTTGCTTTATCCTGAAGAAGATAAACCCATCCATGTCTGGAGAAGTCATCTATGAAGGTAATAAAATACCTATATCCACCCATAGCAGTAGGTGTAATAGGTCCACATATGTCTGTGTGAATTAATTGTAGCACATCGTCACATCTGTTTGAACTTTTATTCCTGGTTTTGGCAGTGAACTTCCCCTTGATGCAATCGACACAAGTGTCATAATCTGAGAAGTCAAGATCATGCAGAATCCCTTCTTTTATGAGTCTTTCAATTCGAGGCCTAGAAATATGCCCCAAACGTCTATGCCATAGCATAGAGGAAGATTCATCAATCCTGTTACGTTTACTCCCACTAATGGAGTTAACTGACATATCAGTTACGTTTAACATGTAAAGTCTGTCATGCAAAACTCCTGAACCAACAACAGTTGAATTATAATAAATTACCAATTTTCCATCACCAAAATGAAAGTTGTATCCACATTTGTCTAAAACAGAAATTGATATCAAATTCCTTCTCATGGAAGGGACATAAACAGCGTCATGTAATAATAAAGTATGTCCAGAGGATAAACATAAAGAGACGACTCCAATGTCAGCAACGGGTACTCCAGCTCCATCTCCCATAACAATCTTCGTCTCAACATCACTTGGTTTCCTCAGGCTTGTGAACCCCTGTAAAGAATTCACAACATGAATAGTAGCCCCTGAGTCTAACCACCAGGAATTTGGAGGAACATCAACCATATTAGATTCAAAGCAAGTTAGTGCTAGCAGATTACCTCGCTTCTCCTCTTTCTTTTTCAGGATAAAGCAATCTTCCACCTTGTGACCACGTTTCTTACAATACTTGCAAGAACCTTTAAAGAATTTCTTCTTGGGTTCTAAATGTCGTTCTGCTTTCTCTGTACCCTTTTTCTTCTTTCCTTTATACCTGTTAGCACCTTTAGCACCTGAACTAGAAGCAACGAACTGAATGCTATTAGGCTTATTTTTCTTCATTGACTCCTCCTCTTGGGTGATTATTGCAATCAATTCATCCACTCCATAGTCATGCTTTTGAATGTTATATGAAGTCTTCATGATGTCAAACTGAGAAGGCAGAGATTCCAAGATGCGATAGATTAAAGTGTCTTCGCCAACCTCAACCTTGAGAGACTTCAGCTTATTATAGAAATGTACTAACTTCATAATGTGTTCACGTACACCGCTGACACCATCATATTTGGTCTTTTCAAATAAGGAAAGATATTGGCTTTTCTGTGCCTTATCAAAAGTTGTGAATTTTTCACCGACTGCTTTGAGAAAAGCACTGGCATCATCAAGATCTGGAATGCTCTGTCTAATAGATTTCTCCATGGTGAATTTAATCACCTTCAGGCACACTCTGTTAGAGTGTTCCCATTTCTCATGAGAAATTCGCTGAGCTTCAGAAGACTCATCTGTAAGAGGCGCAGGCCTCGTCGTCCTCAATGCTAAATCCAGATTGCCAATAGTCAGGTAGAGATCTAATGATTCTTTCCAGTCCTCATAATTTGTTCCGTTTAGAGTTTTGACGGAATTAGGGAAGAAAACTGAACATCACAATAAAGAAAAAAAATGATTTAAAAGTTCAGCTTAAAATAAATCCCTAACCAAATTACAATACATTATAACTTAAATTAATAAATCCTAGCACCGATAGGGTACCAAAAAACATTAACATAAGTAAAGAGAAATGTATTGTACAACAACAAATTATACTACTAATAACAACACACCGATAGGGTATAATTATCACTAATATAATGAATTAATATTTATTCATAAATTTACACAAATGCATCCACGATAGGTGAAATTACAATTATGTAAATTAATAGCATAAATCATGCTTTATTTCATATGATTTTAATTATCTTAAAATATGACAAACAAAATTCACATCATCATGCCCACGATAGGCAGGTCATCACAATGCAAATTAATAGAAAAATCATATCAAGTAATAATTTAATATTCAAAAAATTTGAGAGTAATATGCCACAATAATTCAAAAAATACGTCTCAAAATTAAATAAATTCTGATATTATAAAATTTCAAAAAAAAAAAACAAAAAAAAAAAAATTTAATAATTGTTTTTCAGGCCTTTAAAGTTAATATTATTTATAAAGGTACTATTCCATTACACTTGCACCCGCGGAGAATCGAACCCGGGTCTGTACCTTGACAAAGTCAAGGTTCTACCACTAGACCACTGGTGCGACTTTATCCTTTTGTGCCATTTCTTTCTTCTTCTATCATTTTACTGCGACCAACATTCTCTCTGCACCGTTTTGTATCGGAGTTCTTGCTGAGAGAGAAGCAGAAAAAAGTGGTCGCATCTTCTTTTGCAGCAACGGGTTACATAAAAAAAAACGAAGGAGCACGCGCGGAGAAGCTTCGAAAAGCAAGATCCGACGGACGGCGGAGTGCTGCTGGAGCGCGCGCGGCCTGCCCAAGATCCGCCGCGATCTGGGCGGTTCGAGACGCGGAGCAGCGTTGAAACCCAAAATCTCCGACGGGATCTGCGCGGCTGAAAATGCAGCGGTGAAGCGCCACTTAGAGCGCGCGCGGCCCGGCGGAACAGCGCCGAAGCGCGATCTCTGCCGCGAACGCGGTCGCCGCCGCGATCTGGGCGGTTCGAGATGGCGGCGGAGTACCGCAGGAGTGCGCGGAGTAGCGCCGAAGCCCAGATCTGCGACGGGATCTGCACGGCTGAAAACGCAGCGGTGAAGCGCCGCTTGGAGCGCGTGCGCGGCCCGGTGCGCGGCGAAGAGCCGCTGGAGCGGGCGGCCGAAACGCGATCTCCGCCGCGATTTGGGCGCGCGAGGCGCGATCGCCGCCGCGATCTGGGTGCGCGAGACGCGATCTGGGCGTCCGTTCAAGACGCGATCTGGGCGTCCGTTCAAGACGCGATCTCCGATCGTGCGGCGCGGCAGGGTCGGGACCACCGGGAGGTTCGCCGGTCCCGGCAGGCGACGCAGCTTCCGGCGGACGACTCGACTGCCGCCGCGTAACCGCTCAGGTATCATTCAGTCTCTTTCCCTCTCTCAAAAACGCATGTATGTTAATGTTGAAAAATAGGGTTTGTTCAATTGACAACCATAAAATGTATCTAGTATGCTTTGATACCAATTGATGAAAGTATAAAGTAGTTTTGTGAATTATACTGTACTAGACACAAATTATAGTATGTCAATCATGCTATTGAATTAATAGAATGAAAATGAATGTGTACCTGAATTGGCATTCATATCCATGAGCACTATTGAACAGAACTCTAGAGGTTCTTCTGGCTACCTTCTGAGGGGTTATTGTAGAGAACAATTCTGATGTTTAAATTTGCTTAATGGGATGGCAAATTTATAACCCCCCAGGGTAGTCAGGGACCTCTCTTAATTGGGCTTTTTATCTGATTGACCTAACCCATCACAGAGTCAATCTCACTGTAATCCCAGTTAAATAACCATATTGATATTTTAAGATATTGTCGGTTAAAGATAAATAACCATATTGATATTATGATCATATCTAATATTGTCGGTTAATGATAATTAGATATTGCGTGATACTAATCCACAATTAATTTCAACAAAAAAATCACAATTTGTGCTAAACTGAAGAATAACATTGTTAACTTCTTCATCATTTATCATCATTTCACCAGACATTGTTCTGGTTTTTTGTATGTATTTACTTTTAACTATGTTTTGATATGGAGTTATAGTTTTACATATAACTGTTTCTGAGCATCCTGTATCTAATAATGCTTGTATAGTTTTTTTCTGTCGATGGTTTATTATTTATTTTGGGAAAAGTTAGTTTAACTAATACTTTTAAAGTTATTAGTTGTTGTTTATTACAAACTAATGGGATACATTCCATTGTTCCCATCATGTTATTTTGTTCGGCTGAGTAACTAGACTCTGGGAGATCTATTTTAGTTTTCCCTTTTATTAGTTTTTCTAAAAGAATTACCTTTTCTTCTAGATTATTTATGCGAGTTTCTAATACTAAAACTCTAGTATCAGTTAAATCTTTGTTACACAATTTATTTATATTTTCTTTCTTTTCGAAAGAGGGTATTTCTTGTTCCTGTATATTTAAATGTTTTTTGACACATTTAATACAAAAATTTTTATAACAGAGTGGGCAATGTGCCCTTTTTGATATGTGAAAATACCTTTCACAGTATGTGCAAGAAATTGATTCTGTACCTGAATAAAACTGTATTTTGTGAGGACGAAGATTTGTATCTGTAGTTTTCATTAGACAATATTCTAGATCGTCTAATATTTTTCCCATTTCGTTATATTCTTCCCCATTGGGAAATTATTATCTTCGTTGGGATATAAATGACTATATTCATTATTTGTAATTTATTTATTAAATCATAATTTTTATAAACCTTTTCTGGGTTTACTTCATCTGTGTATTCAGTTATACTAATAACAGATAATATTTCAGAGTCAGTAGAAACCTCTTCGTCAATGGGAAGAAGATTCATATGACATGATTTTATTAGAGCCGCTTCTTTTGTGTAAAGATTTGCGATATTTGGACAATCTCTCGAAAAGTGTCCTGGTTGACTACAAGCAAAACATTTTAATGTTTATTTGTAGGTTTTGTTATCCCTAAATTTCCTAACATGTCTATTGGGATTTAAAGTGGGTTTTCTGGCATTAGAAGCCCTTATTGCATATGTTTTTCTTGGGGTTCTTGACCCTAAGAATTTTTGTGTACATCTTTCAGAGACCTCAATGAGGCTAAACAGGACCAGTTTTGGTGTACATACAAAGGTTTCTACTCAATGGAAAAAGCCGAAATGGCAGTTCGATTGGAAACAATTGATGAGAAAAAAATAAAGACTGCCTTACAGTTAAAGCCTCGTGCTCAAATACAAACATATGCTACTGCTGCTTGCAGTATCTCACAACAAATAAATCCTAACATCCTTCTGGGTAAATTTAGGATAATACAGGATTTTCTGTTTGAATTCCATTCTGAAACAATAAAATACGATGGTTTATTCGTAAAAGTACAAACATACTTCAATAACAGAAATCCTTGTTTTGAATCTTCTGATTATTGTAAAACTGTGGACAAAGACTGTACGTGCCCGTTGAAGTTCATAATAAGAAAAACTCAGATAAATTTGAGTTCTTTCAAAGCACACTTATACACGGATGTTTTGATAACTCCTATGCTACTACTGGAAGCAGGATGTCTCCATTCTTTGGTGATACCTCCCACAGACAGGTTTTCTGCCTTGTCCCCAACATTAAACTCCGTCATAAATGATATTCAGGTGGAACACATGCAGCAGGTGGCTCTACAAATCACTACTTCTCCTAGAAGTATTCACACTCATGATAGTTCACCTACTCATGTCATAAAGTTATTTACTGAGATAAATCCTGAGATTCATACTCTGACCCTGTTAGAGCATGATTCACTTAAAGGATTATCCCTAAATAAAGACAAAGCCTACCAGTACAATCTCTGGAAAGCATACATTGAAGGATCCAACTGGAACGTCTCAAAACAAGATTTCGAGAGTTTTATACTGTTGAAGGAAACGTCGAACACAGAATTATATTGGAAAAAGATAATGGGTAATAAATTTCACCCATTTCCAATAGAGGCTAACCTTTCTCTCGTCAAGCATTTTGAAAAGGAAAGGTTATACAAAGAAATATATGAAGAAACTGGCTGTTATGGTCAGAACACTCCTGGACTGTCATCCTTCCCATCTGACTGTGACGACACTGAAGATCAGAGTCTCCCAGAACAAATGGAAGAAGAAATACAAGACTTGCCTACACTTGCTCGAGTAAGAAGAGCAAGCTAAAAATTTTACCTGTGACAAAGTAATTTTACTTCTTTATCGAAGTAATAGACTGAAGGGTAAAATTTACTTACAAAACAGGTTGCCAGTCATGGAGAAACCTATACAGCAGGTCACCAATCAACAGGTTACCTTTTCAGCCGGTTTCCGGTTACAAATTTTGTGTATAAAAAGACCATAAGCCTCTTATGCTGAGTAGGTCCGGAAAACACTTCTCTCTCTTGCCTCCAAATACTCTCCTCCTTCTCTCTACACTTCTCCTCTCTCCTTCCTCTTGTAAATCTTTATTCTGAGCAATAATATCAGAAGTTTATGCAACCCCTCCCCTCTCTTTCCCTCTTTTGTAAGTTTTGCTTTTAATTTTTATGCGTTTATTTTTTTAAGGCATAGAGTAGTTCACTCTTAAGGTATCTTCGGATGCCCAAGACAATAAATATTTAAAGATGCGATTATCATTTAAAGGCTTATCATATGTTAATTAAATTTAATTTTCATCAAGTTTATAAGTAGATGTCTAACCGGCTCTGCCAGATTCAATAGCTTATAAACTTGATTTATTCAATATTATATAAAGATATCTAACCGTCTCTGCCAGATTCAGTATCGTATAATGTTGATATGTTAATATGAATGTTTTCTTTAAGTTTTTCTCATCTTCCTCTTCACCTTCTTTCTATTCTTCTTTCTCTCTCTCTCTTTCTTACCTTCTTTCTCATCTTCTCTCTCTTTCTTTTTCCTTTAGTATTAGAGTCCTGTACTCTTCAAAAACAGTTCTTTTATCGTATAAATCTTAATTTTCTTATTGAAAATAGATATTATATTATAATATGATAGATATTATATTATAATATGATATAATATAATATAATTCAATCAAACAATTATTGTAATAATCTTAATTCTGATTGAAAATAGACATTATATTATAATATAATATAATTCAATCAAACAATTATTGTGACGAAATTTGTCATCATTACCACCCATGTTATACCAATGCGGATCTTCTCCTCAGCAAAGATCTTGATTTTTTAAAATTTATTATTTTTTAATTACATTTTGTAGGCCATTACCAGAACCAAATAATTACTATGACGAATTTTGTCATCTTTACCACCAATAATATATTATAACAATGCGGGTCTTCTCCGTCCCTCAAAGATCTTGATTTTTTAAAATTTATTATTTTTTAATTACATTTTGTAGGCCATTACCAGAACCAAATAATTACTATGACGAATTTTGTCATCTTTACCACCCATAATATATTATAACAATGCGGATCTTCTGCGTCCCTCAAAGATCTTGATTTTTTAAAATTTATTATTTTTTAATTACATTTTGTAGGCCATTACCAGAACCAAATAATTACTATGACGAATTTTGTCATCTTTACCACCAATAATATATTATAACAATGCGGATCTTCTCCGTCCCTCAAAGATCTTGATTTTTTAAAATTTATTATTTTTTAATTACATTTTGTAGGCCATTACCAGAACCAAATAATTACTATGACGAATTTTGTCATCTTTGGAAGCCATTACTATAATCAAACTATTATTGTGACAAGATTTGTCATCTTTATCACCATTTTATAACAATGTAGATCTTCTTCCGAGACTTTCTTTTTTTATATATTAAAAAAATTAACAAAATAATTCATCCCACAATAGAACGTTTTTTTTTTCCAGATCTGTTTGTTATTTTTTTTAATTTTTTTATGCATGTACATTTTTCTAAAGTATGATTCTCCATTTTCCTTTTCTAATTGAAAGTAGCAAGCCACTCCACTACTTTTAAAAATTTTTTAAGTTAATTTTTATTTTATTTTATTTTTCTATTTGTTTTATTTTTTATGTTTGTATCTTTTTGGTTATTTTAAATTTTTTTAAATGCTTTGTAATTTATTTTTTAATTTAATATTTTTTAAATTAAGATTTTTAAACCTAATATTTCAAATTATTTTGATATAATTTTTTAAGTACATAATTTTTAGATATAAAAGATATTATTTTAAATTATAAAATATTAATTTTGTTTAAGCGTTAGATATAAGTTTTGAAGATATAAAAAGTTATAAAAATTAATATAATCATGTTGTACAAGTTGTCTAATACTTATCTACTTTTTTTTATAAGCCAAAGCATTTTTAATAAACAGAAAGTACATGATATGACTTTCACAAGTTAATAGTTAAAGAGTAATGTCTATGCAATATAATAAGCTAATTCACGCTTTCGCTATACAAGCATAGGGGTTCATAACCCACTTAGCATGAGAATATGAAACTAATTTAGAGGTATGATATCACTAGGGATGACAACATGGCGAGGTAAGGCAGATTTTCCCTCCTTATCCCTGTCCTTGGAAAGTGTGGGGTGGGAACGTATATAAGGCTGATTGACCCAAGTGGGTTTGTTTTTTAAAAAAATTACCGGTATGGGTCTGTTTTGAAACATATTACCAGCGTGGGTCTGTTTTGGTGGTTGACTCGGTCAAACCGCAACTACAAATTGCGGTTTCATTGCCCCGTCAGCAACGTCATTACGTGGAAGCTAGCGTGGAAAAACGCCCCAGTAAAACCGCAAGTCTGAATTGCGGTTTGACTGGTCTTTGACCAGCACCGTCTTGTTACCCAATGGGTAAAAAGCAACAGAAAACGATGTACGTAAAACCGCAAGTCAGACTTGCGGTTTGACTGGGGTTTAACCGGCCCCCCCTTTACCTAGCGGTTGCAACGAACGGGTGTGATATTGAGGAACAGGTGCGGTTTTTTACGCACATAAAACCGCAGATGCGATTTGCGGTTTGAATTAAATAATATTTTTCGTCGTAAAACCGCAAGTCAGACTTGCGGTTTTACGGGGGTTTAACCGACCCCCCCTTTACCCAGCGGTTGCAAAAACGACCCGTGTTTCTACTGACATAAAACCGCAGATGTGACTTGCGGTTTGAATTAAATAATATTTTTCCGTTAAACCGCAAGTGCAAACTGCGGTTTATGTGCAGTTGCTATTTAATCCCTCGTCGCCCCACAGAACCGCACAGCCGTTCGACACAGAGAACCGCCGACGTAGTTGCACCCGACATAAAACAAAGGTTTACGTTACAGTCCAATTGTTCAGGTAAAAAACGTAATGTGTAAATTTTGTGTGTTTTTAAATATTTTTAAAAACAAATTGCTTTTATAACTCTATTTTTTATGTTTAAATTTACTTTATTATTTATTTGTAGGTACATTTATGAATATTATGTCTGCTCCAATTGTCACCTTCATTTATAGTGATGGAAGAATGTACGAAGGAGACGAAGGTGTTATTTTTGAAGGGAGTAGAAGAGCAATTAGAATTACGCGTCATATCAGTTTTACTTCGTTGAAAAACAAAATTAAGGAAAAGTTAAAAATGCCATTAAATGAATTTATATCATCTCTAACTTGTAGATTTTTATTTTCTGGAAAATATGTGCCACTACAAATTGTTGATGATGAAGATATTGAAATTATGTTTAATGCATTTGAACAACAAAATAATGTTGATATAATAGAATTGTATGTTCATAAATCATCAGCTGCTAGTAGTTTAGGCACTGCAGTAGACACTGGTATAATGAGTTCTGACATAGTTGAAGTAGATGATGATGATGTTGTTGGTGAATCATGTGGTGAGGAAACATCTGATGAAGAAAATGACGTTTCAATTGATGGTAATTCATTTGATACTGATGACAATGAAACTCGTAATATGGAGTTATTGTCGGTAACAAATGTGGAACAAGGTATGTTTAACAAAAATAATTATTTTCTTTACGGTTTACTAGTTTAATTTGTTGAATAACAGACACATGAATAACAATACTGTTACAGTTGCAGGGCAACGTCCACCTTGGACTGATGCAGCTCATTATACACACATTAATTGGTTGCATCCTGATGAAGAAGATATTTTAGGCGAAGAGTTGCATGAGTCATGGAGTATTGGAGATGCATTGTACAAAGGTCTACAGTTTGACACAAAAGAAGATCTAAAAAATGCGCTGATACAATATTCAATGCGAACACATCAAACGTATCATGTTGTGGAGTCAAAAAGTTCGAAATACATTATCAAATGTCCCAACCATAAAGATGGGTGTCCATTTTATATGAGGGCAATTTTGTCTCGGAAAACAGTCAATTGGACGGTTACTCAATGGGGTGGAGATCATCAATGTCTCAATCTGGCAGTGACACAAGACCACAAAAAATTAAACTCAACTTTCATTAGTAACTTGATATCAGGTTTGGTTACTTGTCCATATGTAACGTAATATTTAAATTAATTTATTATCATTTGTTGTTAACTTTTTAATTTTTTTAGGAATGGTTGGTTCAGATCCATCTTTAAGAATTAATTTGATTCAGGAGAGAATTTGTAGTCAATATGGATACAAGATATCATACAGGAAAGCATGGAAAGCAAAACAAAAAGCAATTGTGCGTGTTTATGGGGACTGGGATGAATCATTCGCGACTCTTCCAACATTTTTGAAATTCATTGAAAGTAAATCGCCAGGTTTTTTCTATCAAATATGTCATGATGATCTTGTTGTTGGCAACCGAGGTTACCGTCAATACCAACAGTTTGAAAGAGTGTTTTGGACATTTAAGCAGTGTGCTGATGCCTTTAACTACTGTAAGCCGTTGATACAGGTTGATGGACAACATTTATATGGAAAGTATCGTGGAACATTGTTAATCGCAACCACACAAGATGGAAATAGCAATGTATTACCTTTAGCTTTTGCTGTGGTTGAAAGTGAAAACTCGTCCTCGTGGTCTTGGTTCCTATTCCACATACGACTGCATGTGACACAAAAACAAGGAATCTGTCTAATTTCTGATCGGCATGCTGGGATTAAGTTTGCTGTGCAAAATGAGGCATTAGGATGGCAACCACCATATGCTTATCATAAGTATTGCATACGCCATATTGCAAGTAATTTCAACACCCGATTTAAAAATATGGCACAGAAAAAATTGTTGATAAAATTAGGTATGACTTCTTTTTATCCACATGACATTTTTTTTCAACTGTATTTTTTATTATTATAAACGAGCCATTGTATTGTGTTGTTTTGCAGCTTACACTCCATGCATGCATATATTTGACAGAAACTTTGAAAAATTTTGTCAGCAAAGAACTGAAGTAGGTAGTTGGATAAATGACATATCGAAGCAAAAATGGAGTATGGCATACGATACAAAAGGTTACAGGTATGGACACATGACAACTAATTTGTCTGAGTGCGTTAACAAAGTGTTCAAGGATTGTAGGAATATTCCCATCAGTGCTTTGGTAAGGTCAACATATAGTAAATGTGTTGCATATTTTGTCGAAAGAGGATCCCATGGTAGGTCCCAATTGGAAGCTGGAAAGGTCTATTGCGATAAATTGATGCAAGCATTGCGTAAAAACCAACAAGACGCTTGTTCCCATATAGTCCGTCAGTACAATATCGAAACGACTAGATTCGAAGTCGAAGACGCCTTTAATCCACGGACTCAACGTGGAGGACAAAAATGGGTTGTTAACTTGAACGACAAATACTGCCAATGTGGGCGATTCCAAGCTTTCCATTACCCTTGTTCACATGTAATTGCTGTGTGTGGTGCAATTAGTTTAGACTATTATCAATTTGTTGATGAAGTATACATGAATGACTTCATCATGCGTGCATACTCTGGTCAATGGTTTCCTCTTGGGAATGACGACTTGATCCCTCAAAATGAAGAAAGTTGGACTCTTATCCCAAACCATTCTGCTGTTCGAGGAAAAGGACGTCCAAAGTCAACGAGGATAAGAAATGAAATGGATTTTACTGAGTCACAAACACAGAAAAAAAATAAATGTCGTCGATGTGGACAAGAGGGTCATAATCGAAGAAGTTGCCCTTTGCATGCTGATGTAGGATGCTCTCAACCAACCGATGGTGATATGTAATTACCTTAAATGTTATTCTGTTTTTCAACGTTGTTATATGTTATAATTTATTATTATCTATTTCGGACATTTGCAACGTTGTCATATTTTATAATTTGTTACCATTTATTTTCATAAACATTACAATAATAACTTTAAAAAAGAATATAAAAAACTGAAGTCAAAATAAAAAAATATTTCATTGAGCATCATCATCATCGTTTACATTTTGGCATGAGTTTGGATCAAATTGTCCACCTAATCCTAGACTTGCGGCAGCATAGGGAGAATCCCAAGGTATATCGAATTGCGGTTCGGCGATAGCTGCTGTCGTTGCGGGTTGTTGTTGTCCTGGCATCTCCGGTGTGCGAAGTGATCCAAATATTTGTTGAAAAATATGGCCTTGGGGCATGCCACCACCGTACGGTATACGACCTTGGTAAGATGATCCTACGTCTGTCTGAGACGGATAATAGTAAGTAGAAGGCATATTTCCAGTTAGTTGTGTTGGTGTATAATATATGCCTTCTTGACGTTCAGGCAAATTAGGAACATGATAAACTTCTGCCTGAACGACGTCCCTCCGTCTAGTTAGACCACGACTTTCACGATATGACTCTTTAACGTGAAAATCTGGAATATCCACCTCAGGCATACTTTCGGGTGCTGGCACTGCCGCTCGTGTGATTCGATCTTCATCTTCCAACAAGACCATTATTTTATCAACATATGGGACTAAATCGTCCACTGACCACTTGTTTCTTCCCTCTGGCGACACCATATACGATAATGTCTCTCCAACTTCACCCTACAATAAAAACAGAATGGAAAACATTAAAACCATAAAAATTTTATTGCAAAAAATAAAAAACAAATTGGATAACTATGAAAAATTTTACCAACAACGATGCTCTTGCATTTCTTGGGTCGATAAACATTTTCGTTTTGGCACGATACCAAACCATGTACTCAGAGTTGAATGTCAGTTCTCCAACCTGACTTCCAGTTTCTTCGACCCTAAATTGGTCTATGTTGTTTCATATTGCAATGGCTGGTTGCAACAACATAAGCCAATTTTCAGAACCTTTTCCTCGCATAGTCAACCCATGTAATTTTTTTGGCTGCAAAGGAGGACGGGGTATGGGTTGGCGCATGCCAAACTACCGCATTACTCTATCTGGTTGATGCCATTCACAAATATTAAAACAAAGCAATGGCACAACAGATTTCCATGCGTTAACCCCTTCTAAGCATATCGGGGGTAACTGTGCCACAACTTCGTTTGGATATGGCATCCAGATGACCTATATAAAATAACAACTAGTTAGTACGTACACAAAATTAACAAACCATAACATACATTTTCTTACATCATTTTGCTTCATTGTATCCAGCAAACGACGATGATGTTTTAAATCATCGGTGGCTCCAATGTGTCGGTTTCCCCGTCGTAGCCACCTACGAAAATTATATGAATAATATTAAATTTTATATAAGTAACTGCCAAATAATATTTTCAAATCTAACTAACATTATACTCAATAAAAAAATTACCTTGATCCAACGGGTTTGTTTGGTTTGTATGGGGGTAATACAGTGGGTGCAACTTTTGGGAATCTTTCCCATGCCCATATCTGTATCAATAGGCATAAACCACCAATGGATTTTATTTTGTAGTTTGTTGCGACACATAGTTCTCTATACAAAAAACCAAGTACAGCAGCACCCCATGCATATGCACTGCACTCAGCAAAATCTCGCAACAATAACAAATACCTTAAAGATACTTTACTACTAGATTTATCTACAAACAGGGCACCACCAATGAGGCGTAAAATATATGCCCTAGTAAACCTCTGTAAATTTTCTTCGTTATTTTCAAAATTTGCGATATCACCAAAATGATGAGTTAGCCAACTAACTCGAATAGAGCTACCATCAATTTCATCGTTATTTGGTGAAACGCCAAGCAGTTCTTGACATAGTTCAACCCAATTAACATTGGTTGAAACTATGACAGGAATGCCAGTTACTCGTAAACCCAACAAAATTGCAACATCTTGAAGGGTGATAGTGCATTCTCCACATCTCATGTGGAAAGTATGAGTTTCCGGCCTCCACCGCTCAACAAATGCATTAATTAAACCTGCATTAATACAAAGAAAACTCATCTGTGCGACCGTGTAAAATCCCGTTTGTCGCAAATATCGTACAATTTGAGGAGGAATTGACTCTTCTCCATTATACGTGGGAACTGCACGTCTGATTAAGAGTTTTCTGTCGTCCTCTCCATTCCATATATGTTGAGAAACGTGTTGATTTTGCATGTACAACACGTCGTTCTCCACAGGTCCAGAATGAACACAATCAACAGAAGGGCGAGAAGAAGATGACGCCATGACAATTGCTACAATTTAATACAAAACATTATGTTAATATAATACCCAAAATAATATATATCAAAATACAAAATTAATAAATAACAAACAAATATTATATACGAAAACTAACCTCAATATTTCTAAATAATTTTCACAAAACAAAAGCTTTCTTCGATTATCCCTATGTAGTTTCCAACTACGTCTGCGATTATATGCGGCGGAAAGGTGTGCGGTTCTGTGGGGTTGGGGGGGGGGAGATTTATAGGAGGCGAACTCCACATAAACCGCAACTCGCATCTGCGGTTTATGATTTTTTAATTAAAATCGCAGTTCGCACTTGCGGTTTGTGTGCATGAAAAATCACGCCCGTTCGTCTGCAACCGTTAGATAAAGGGGGGGCCGGTTAAACCCCCGTAAAACCGCAAGTCTGACTTGCGGTTTTACGACGAAAAATATTATTTAATTCAAACCGCAAATCGCATCTGCGGTTTTATGTGCGTAAAAAACCGCGCCTGTTCCTCAATATCCGCACCCGTTCGTTGCAACCGCTGGGTAAAGGGGGGGCCGGTTAAACCCCATTCAAACCGCAAGTCTGACTTGCAGTTTTACGTGCATCATTTTCTGTTTCTTTTTACCTATTGGATAACAAGACGGTGCTGGTCAAAGACTAGTCAAACCGCAATTCAGACTTGCGGTTTTACTGGGGCGTGTTTCCACGCTGGCTTCCACGTAATGACGTTGCTGACGGGGCAATGAAACCGCAATTCGTAGTTGCGGTTTGACCGGGTCAACCACCAAAACAGACCCACGCTGGTAATATGTTTCAAAACAGACCCATACCGGTAATTTTTTTAAAAAACAAACCCACTTGGGTCAATCAACCCGTATATAAAGAAGGTGAGTATAAAATTTTAATCCCATTATCGTCAAGTATTTTCAGGTTCGAGTATCCTCACGGGTACCTCGCTTCTATGTTTTACATATAATTATATGTTAAAAAAAATCCCACATGTCTGTGTACAAATCTACACCATTGTGGACCATTAAAACTAAAATATAATTAATAAATTAATATATAATTATTTAATAATTAACATATAATTATATGTAAAACATAGAATTTGGGAAGGGGCAGGTGTGGGGACAAGATGGGGACTAACAAATCCACAAAGTCCCCACCCCTGATTATCTTAGACGGGGATAAGGATAGGAATGGGGTGGGGATCAACAACGTGAATTTTGTCCATCAAGATCGGGGTGTGGATGAGGCGATACCCACGGGAGCACCATGATTGCTATCCCTAGACGAGGCGATACCCATGAAAGCACTTGTATAGCTTGAATTATGCCTTGAATATCCATCGCTCCTACATAATACTTATCTACTTAATAAATCCAAAAATAAAATTTTAAAAAAAAATTTTGAACAAACATAAAAAGTTTTAAAAATTAACTCATACAAGTATACAAAAAAATAATAAACAATCTCACAAAAAATAAACATGAAAACATATTAAAAAATTTAACTTAACAAATATAAACTGGAAAACAAATTACAAAGCATTTAAAAAAATTAAAACAAAACAAAAAATACACAGCGAAAAATAAAATATAAATTAGTAAAAAAATTTAAAAATTAAAAATTAAAAATTCATGATTTAAAAAAATATACATGAATAAAAAATAAATTTAAAAAATTCAAAAAATTGACTATAAAAAAAATCTAAAAAAAAAACCCTGTAAGAAAATGATTACCCAACAACCAATTTCTTATAGGCTTTTTATATAAAAAAAATCATATTGAGAAATTAGTTTCCCCCAAACCGATTTCTCAATGTGGATAGTAAAAGAGGTTGTTTAGATAAATAATATGGGGCTGAGTTGTTTTGGATTTTTTTTTTTTGTATATAAAAAAAAGTCTCCCCTCCCGCAAAGATCTTGATTTGTTTTTTAAAATTTTTTATTTTTAATTAAGTTTTTATTTTTTTATTTTTAATTTTTGATATTTTGTTTCTTTATTTTTAAACCATGATATTATGTTCTAAATTTTTTAAATTATTGAATTTATATCCAACTGTTGATGAATAGACATTGACTAACTGATAAACAAACATTAACTTACATACAATAGTAATTTAATGACGTGGCAACTAATTATGTGATTTAAAGATAATTATTTTGATTAAAATTATTTTTTTTATTTTTTAAATAATTTTTAAATGAAAAAATTAGGGTATATCATACTATTAAGTTATTGTGATGTGTCAGTCTTGATAATAAACACCAAATCATCAATTATTGAATACAAATTCAACTACTGGGGTCTCCTTATTGGGGTCAATCCGACTAGATTGGCGATGTGGAGATCAGTGGTGGAAGGGGTAAAAAGAAAGTTGTTAGGGATATACATAGATGTGGGACACTGATTTTTGGAAGGGTAGTTGGGTAGGAAACCAAAGCTTTCAACATGTATATAGTCGTCTATTTAGGCGAATGCTAAATAGGAATGTATCTACGAGGGACATGTGGGTTGCAGGAGTTCATAGGTGGAAGTGGGTGTAGTGGATGAGGTTTTTTGCTTGAGAAGAAGAACAATTGGAGGAGTTGAATATCAGAATGGGTAGTGTGTTGCTAGCAGATGGGGTGCAAGATAAGTGGATTTGGAAAGTCGAAAGTTCAGAGATCTACACAGTATCCTAGGCATACGGGGTATTGACTGCAACTTCACACCAACAAAAAGAATATTTCTTTCAGAGAATTTGGTGAAAGGTGTTCCCTAAGTACTAGTCTGGTAGGTAGATCTTGATAGACTGCCTACAAAGGAGAACTCAATCAAGCGTGAGATACTTTGATATTTTAGAGTGAAGATGATAGATGCGTGCTCAGTTGAACTCGTGGGAATGGAATAAGACATCTAACTTAACATCTCATGCTTTTATAGGGTGGGTAATGAATCTATATTTTTGTGTATGAGAGGTAGGTGTTAGTTGGTACTTTGAGGTTTGGTAAGATGTTTATTTCTCTTTAAATCTTCTTTGTTTGGATGACATCTCTTATGCTATCCTACTTTATTATTAATATAATTTTTACTTGGCTTATTAAAAAAACTGAATACAAATTCAAAAATTTTATAATTTTGTGGAGACATTGTCATGAATTAAAAATAGAAAAATAAGATTTGAACCTCTACCTTTCCCTCCTCTGTAGTTTTAACCATTTGGTGAGTTTTTCTTAAATAAGGGATTCTTCTCAGACGATACAAATTCAATCCTATTAATCTTCTTCTCATATGATACAATTCATATTCAACATTGCAATCATTATAGTTGCGCACAGTAATTTTTTGAACGACACTTGACGTGTACAGAAGTGACTCTAACACAAGTCAAGTAAGGAATGACTAAACGTGCAAGTATAAAAGATCAAAATAAAATTTATTTCAAAACTTAATGTATCTGAACGAAAAAACACTAAAATATAATAAACCAAAATTAACATTTAACTTTTTTAAATAATGTAAAAATTTTTATACTTATTTTTTAAAAAGTCCTACATTATTTAAAAATATTATGTGAGATAAATTTAACATATTAGATAAAATTAGT
The DNA here is from genome assembly GCA_037954015.1 of Psophocarpus tetragonolobus. Taxonomy (NCBI): domain Eukaryota; kingdom Viridiplantae; phylum Streptophyta; class Magnoliopsida; order Fabales; family Fabaceae; genus Psophocarpus; species Psophocarpus tetragonolobus. Next base: position 41,033,903 of record CM075688.1, on the reverse strand, counting down.
TTAAAAAAAGTTTCACATATTTATAAAAGCTTATGTAGATTTTTAATTTTTTTTTATATTTTTTCTCTAAAAGTGTTTATATAGAGAAACTTATTCAAACAAACCATAATGTGTTCAACTGTTGTTGAGTTATAAGTAAATTTTTTACTGTCTTTTTGCAAAGTTGCATTTATGCGAGTCACATGACATGAGACATTATTGGTTGAATGAAAGGGAAAAGAATCAGAATGAAGGTAAAATTATTGTGACTCATGGTAAGGCGAACCAAATTATTCCCAATTATTTGTCCAATCAGTATCCCCAACAATATATATATTTGTAAATGTTAGGTTTTAACAAGAAAGTTGGAGTAAAAACGTATGGACATATAAGAAATGAAAAAATCTAGAATGATTGTATGCGAGAAAATATTAGACTGACATATATTAACGAGAATCGGTTAAGAGGTGGTTTGGATGTGTTAAAAAACGGTCAAAATAGACACCTACTACAATAATAGATTGTATGTCATTTAATCCTATGTAAAGAAGAAAAGAGAACCTAAAAGAATGCTAAGAATCTAATCAAGACATATATAAGGTTAAATGCAACTTTGATCTTTAACTGAATGAATGATCACAGACAATTTATATAGTCAAACTCAATTAGTAGAATAAGAATTATTGTTGTTGTAATAAACTTTATTAAAATAATTGATCATCACAAAAAATAATTGATCTACTCACATGAAAATATTTGTTCAAAATTTATACACTTTTACAAAAGATCATAGTTTCAGATAGAAATGGACACAAATTTAAACCATTCTGAAGAACTTATGAAACTAAGTCAATCCCAATAAAAAAATTCAAGTTCGTTCGGACTGTATTGAAAAAAATGAAAATCCAATAAGTTCATATCAAATTATGGATTTTTATATAGAAAATACAATGAAATCCAAATCCAACTATTATTATTATTATTATTATTATTATTATTATTATTTTTATTATTGTTATTATCATTATTGTTATTATTATGATTATTATTATTATTGTTATTATTATTGTTATTATTATGATTATTGTTATTGTTATTATTATTATTATTATTATTATTATTTTTATTATTATTGTTATCATTATTATTGTTATTATCATTATTATTATTATTAATATTATTATTATTATTATTATTATTATTATTATTATTATCATCGTTATTATTATTGTTATTATTATTATTATTATTATCATCATCATCGTTATCATTATTGTTATTATTATTATTGTTATTATTATTATTATTATTAGTATTATTATTATTATCATTGTTATTGTTGTTATTATTATTATTATTGTCATTATTATTATTATCATTATTATTATTATTATTATTATTATTATTATTTTATTTTTTATTTTTTATTTTTTATTTTTTATTTTTTTATTTTTTATAAATTTTATCCAGATTTTAGAGTTTCTCAGTATAAAAGTCTATACTTTTAGATTTTAACATGAAGATTTTGAGTGGTAGATTGTGTTAATTTTAGATTTTTTTGAAAATTTTAAATATTGAACATTTTAACTATGAAGTTTGTGTTTGATAGGCGATATCACGGTGATGGAGGGTGGAAATGTCCTGGAAACCAAAAGGTAAATGAGGTGACGAAAAGATGAATGATGCTTTTCTTTGGTGTAAGCAACAAATTGTATTCTTTCCTGAGACCAATAAAAAGCCATGAACACATGCAAATTCGTATTCAGGATGTTGAAGGCACAACCGGCATGTGTTCGATTGAGCAATTGTTCTTTCGAATCTCTTTTCATTTGTGAGTAAGCATCTCTTTACCACCTTTTATACATGTAAACAAAAACTCTTAGGTACTCTCAACCCTCAAATCATTTTGAAAATTTCCCCCCAACTCCATTTGCAAAATCAGAAATGGAAATATAGGCTTGTTTTGTGGAGAATAGACCATTCGAGGAAGTTTTCCAAATCACTGTGTCTCTCCCAAAACAAGAATGACGCGATGGGCTTGGATCTCAGTACGTCACTTGGTAGGATTCCTTGGATGGAATCTAACTATCTAAGTTTCATTGATGATCCTCAATAACCATACTTGCAAGAATCCACATTATGCAACTAATCTTGAATATGATTTTTAACAAGCCAATTTGTGGAAACCATGTATCCTTCCAAAACTATACCATTTTTTCATTTTAATCTTCTGAGTAGATTTTGCTACAAAGAGGACTAAACCTTGTATCCTTCCAAAAATATACCACTCTTTTTACTCTTCTCATATCACAAATGCCTAAACAACTAGACTCTAAGCACACAAATATGTTTTCATTGAGTTAAAAAAATGCTCATTTTATGCTCTGAACCATCTCGTATAAATTGCCTACACTTTTTATTGACTTTATCACTAAAATTTTCAACATGCCTTTACTCCTTACCATAGATTTGATCCACTCTTTGCCACATCCAACTTAGGGATCACATGTGCATCACATTTGTACCTAGATCTCAAATCATATACCCATAATAACTCTTGATTATGGAGGAGTGCCCATCCATTTTTCAACATTGTCGCATTCTTTACTCTTCTCATATCACAAATGCCTAAAGCCCAGGCTCATAGCACACAAATCTATTTTCATTGAATTAAATAAATCCTCATTTTATCCTCTGAGCCATCCCATATAAATTACTTACACTTTTGTTGACTTCATTACACACAGACTTTTAAGCCAAATGGACTGCATAACATAGGTTAGAAGACCTTGCAAAACTAAGTGCTTGTTTTACAACAGTTTTATAAAATTATTTTTAGTATTTTAGTATTTAAAAACTAAAAAAACTTATTTGGTTATTGTCTTCTTAAAACAATTTTCAAAAATAGTTTTGATTTTTTAGTTTTTAAAAACTAAAAGATAGGAACAACTATAAGTAGTTTTGTGTTTCAATTTTCTATTTTCGTTTTGAAAACTCAAAATATAATAAGAATATGTTGTTTTATGTTTTTCATTAATTGCATTTAAGTAAATATGAACAAGTTTTTTCATGTTTACATATTCAAAATAATACTTACCAAACAAGTTTTTTTTTTCTTCCAAAAACCAGTTTTTGAAAACTAGTTTTGAACTTTTTTTTAAAAATTAAAAAACAAAACCAAACAAATCAAACCCTAATTTTGCTAAAGTGACCTTCATAGAAAGGACAAAATTCTAACCTTCCACGCACTAACGTGCTAATTTACCTTATCTATAATAAAATTATAAGTAAACTTGTTACCTCTTGAATGTAAGATAGGAATACCATGATATTTCTCAAATTCTTAGTTTTAGGAAATCCCATCAGATTCCTAATCTTCTCCTATTGAGTCCCAGACACATTTAGAGAAATGAACTACAATTTTATTTTTACTCACTTTCTAACTAGATCTATCATAAAACAAATTCAACACGAGCTTAATCATGTCTACTTGACTAGTCTTAGCCTTAGCAAACTATGCAAAAGCAAGGTGAGAAGTAAAGGGACCCTTCTCTTTTAAGTTGAATTGGTCTCCAAAACCCATTCTCCACAATCACATTTATAAGTTGGAGCAAGCTATTAATATATAACACAAAAATATATGGGAATAGAGGATCCACTTATCTAATCCCCAAAAAGGTTTAAATTTTTGTAGGGTCTCTCCATTCTATAACACCCTTAACTTTGAGGAAGAAATACATGGAAAAATAAGATTCACAATATTGTTTGGCATAAAAATATCTTTTAGATTCTCACTAATAAATGACCATCTTAATCTATCATATGCTTTTTACAATTCAATTTTGATTGCCATCCAACCCACTTTTCCTTTTTTATAATGCATGCAATAGAAAACTTGTGCAATAAAAATATTATCAATTGCTTGCCTATGCAGAATAAAGCTACCTTGATAGGGAAAACCAACTTTTCCATCATACCTCTCAACTTGGTCGCAAGGATACTTGTAAAAAAACTGATAAAAAAAGACACTTGTAAAAAAATGAAAACTTGACAAATAACATTCACAATATTATTTGATAGACCAATATCTTTTAGATTCTTAATAACAAAGGACCGTCTTAGTCTATCATATGCTTTTTACAATTTAATTTTGACTGCCATCCAACCCACTTTTTCTTTTTTATTACACATGGAATGGAAAACTTGTGCAACAAGAAGATTATTGATTGCTTGTCTATGCAAAAATAAAGCTACTTTGATAGGGAAAACTAATTTTACATCATACCTCTCAACCCGGTTGCAAGGATACTTGTAGAAAAAATGATAAAAAGGAAACTTGTCAAAAAAATGAAAAAAAGACAAAATAATAATTTTGTAAGCTTAAAGATTTCTTTTATATATATATATTTGGGTGTGTATGTGTTCTTTATTAAATCTAGTTCATCATGATAGAAGCGTACCTAGCTCAAGAGTATAAAGTATCGTACTAGGGTTTTTCCTTGTCTCTCTTCTTGTCGCAAGGAAGGGGTTTTATAAGCGTCTTTTAGTGCTATTGATCCAAAGATCGTGGGATGTGGATAAAGGAGTGGAGTGCGGAGATCGTGGGATTGAGATGGATAAAGGGGGAATGATGGTTCCAAGATCTGGATAGTGAAGTGGGGTGCAATTGAGTTATGGGTTTAATATTGGCGAGATCCTTTAGGTATTTGAGATCAGGAACATTACATATGTTAAGGTTTGGTAAGATATTCTTTTAGCCGATTAAGTATCTTTAGTGACCTGCAAATTATATTGTTTATCATTGACATAGGCTTGATCATCGGGGGACCAGGAAGGGGTACACAATCCCAAAGTTGTAAGCATTGTACGTGTGAAGCAACTTTTACCCTGTTGTTTTTGGGCTAGACATCCGAGAGTCGACATATTGTTTGTCACTGACTGGCTTGGTCATTGGAGATCGATAAGGGGTACATAACCCATGAGATTGTAGTAGGTGTGAAATGGCTTTTAACCTGTTATTTCCAAGTGGGGATTCTGAGGCCTAATTTTTGGAAGAGGTGTGTTAGGGATATATAAAGGAGCCTTCATTGCGATTTGCATTGTTTGCTTTGAGCTTAGCTGGAATGGTTGCCTCCATGTGATCTAGTTTTCCTCGTTGAGAGTGGTCCTCATAATTTTTCTAATTTGTTGGGGGGGTTTCCTGTGTGGGGTTTTGCTAGCCTGATGTGGTGCTTGTGTGGCTATGTTCATGTGTGGTTCGCACATTGGTTGTTTGTCATGGTGAATATACACAATTAATTCCTTTCTCTGTTGGCTAATGTCATCTTGAGGGTCTAGGTTTTGTTTGTGTTTGTGGGTTGGGTATGGAGGTGGATCCATCAACGGTGTATTTGTGGCGAAACTAGAGGTTGTGAAGGAGATGATGATTTATGACGAATAGCCTTTGTTGGAGTTGGCGAGGGAGAAATGGTTTATGACCTTGCATGGGAATGATGTCCTAATTTTGTTAGAGTAGTGCATTGATATAGAGTTGGTGTATGCAAGATGACACGATATGGAAAGTGATTATGTGTTCTTATACGAGGCATTCTTCTCGAGGTTAAGGATTAGACTTTCGTTCACTGATTTTGAGAGGTCAGTCTTGTTTGCTTTAAATGTTGCCTGGTAGAGATTTGCCGAGATTAATATTAAACAAAACTAGGTTACCTCAATTTTGCAATGTAGGAAACAACATAGGTTATTTTTTGAAGATACAAGTAATATATGGTTCAGATTTCATCAAACAATTAGAGAATAAGGGATTTTAATTGTAGAATATTAAAATAGGAATTACAAGAACAAGAAACTAATTTGGTGCAAAAACAAAGAAATAAAGGTTTCTATCCATACACTTGAGTAATTATAATTCTAAAAATCATGAGAAATGACATCAACACTTATAAGTAATTCAATTGAATTGGATCAAAATTGCAATCCCTAAATCCTCATAACTTTTTCAGAAATCTAATTGGTTGAAATAGGTTTTTAATTAGTCACCTAACCTCTTGCAATTCAAATCCATAAATCTGAATAGATCCCATACCAATGTGTACGGAAAGCCAATCATAATTCTACATGTATTGTAGAGGCGAAAAAAGTAATAAATTGCAATTCACATGAAGAAAAATGTAGAAAATAAATAAAAATTCATAATCTATCGCATGATTTAATTGGAGACCTCAAATTAATTCAGCATTAGCTTTTCATGAAGATCTCCATGAATGTTTGTTTGAGAAGGAAGAAGAAGAGAGAGCACAAAACTTGTTGAGGAAGAAAAAGAGAGAGCATTCTGTAATTAACTTTAATAAAATGAGTAAAAGTTGTTACAAGTAGTTATGAGAGATTATTTATATTCTCTCACTAAATGAGTCTCTAACTAGACTATAAGGTCTGACTATAAATTGGGCTTTGTTCCAAAACAAAATTGGCCTAAAAAATCGAACAAAAGCTATAAGACAATAAAACTAAACATTATAATTAAAGAAAAATTATAAAAATACAAAATATAAAAAAATATGAGAATACATAAATATAGAGTTAGGTTTAGGGTAGTCCAATCCAATAAAGGCTAAAATAAGAGAAAATATATCAAAAAGGCATAAACATGACCGAAATATGAAAACAAACTAAGTAATAAAATTAAGAAACAATTAGAAGGCTAGAAGGACTAAAAAGTATAAAGTGTGCATAATATAATGCTTTATCATTGCCCTAACACAACTACACCCTAATAGTTGGACATTTGTGAAGACTTTTGAGGTGTTGTGCAACACACTTGGTATGGCAATGACCCACCATAAATTTTTTTTTTAATTTCCACATACGAACACTGCTTGGGCATTAGTGTCTAAGATGCCTGGGTGAGTGGTTGTTAATATATTCTCTTTGTCGTAAAAGGTATTTAAAGAAAATTTTTTCTCTAAGTCCGACTAAGGAGATGAACAACATGTTTAAAGGGTATCGTTTGTATTGAACCAAAAAGCCTAAAGAATAGTTTAATGCTGCTTGAGTGATGAAACTATACTTTTAGGCCATTGGCTTGAGGTTGACATTGGTATATATCTTGCTTCTTATTTGTGTGGGTTGTCCCTTTGTGTTGGTAGGTATGTGAATTCTATTTTGTAGAGAGGACTGTGAAGATAAGTATAACACTGTTGAAGTGGGAGATGCAATGTTTGAGGGTAGAGAGGAGAGAATTGTCCAAGAGACGAAAACAAGGACTATGGTTGCGGAGGCTACAATGCGGCTTGTCGAGGATCAGTCGGCAACCTCGATGTTCATAGGGGAGGATGCTAGTCGAGGGAGGAAGGGGGTGCAAATTGAGGTGGAGCATCTTATGGATGTGGTTGAGTTGGATGTTAAGAAGGTAGGTGATGCCAACAAGTCATCTATTAAGTCTCCTTTCTTGGAGGTGTTAGGGTCATAATTTTGCCTCTCGGGGGCTAGGGCAATTAGGTCTAGGGTAAACAAATCTTTCGGCAATGAAGGGTTTTTGACTGGGAGGATCGGAAGCGTGTTAACTTACTAAGGAGGGTGCAACACACACATGCCAAGTTGAGTCGCTTGACAACATTGCTTTGCTTGGTTGAAGATTAGGGCCAACATTGGTTGAGTTGAAGAATAAGATGAGGCAAGATATGGACTGCCTTACTACTGAGGTTGTGCAACTAGAGTAAAGGGTGGTTACTGCTAAGGAGGATAAGGGGTTGTTAGAAGGTGCAAAGGTCAACTTAGAGAATGATGTGCGGTTCCTTAGGGAGAAGGGGAAGGAGATAAAGGAGAGGATTCGCTAGCTAACGACCAAGGTAGACGGTTCAAGATAGGAGGAGAGGAAATGGATGTTTTGAAGGCCAAGGTGGCTTCCTTCGAGGTGGTTAAGGTTACATTGAGGAATTAGGTGAGAAATTGAAGCAACTAAATTAGAGATTGTCGATCAATAAGTGAAGGGGTTCAACATTGCCTTAGGGAAAAGTCAATGTATTGGTCTTGGAGTGAACTTTTTAGTTGTAAACCCATTTAAAGAGTTGGTGAATAGAGAGATTGTCAAGTTAGGGACAATGAAGTCAAGCGTAGTTTATATGTATTGTGGATGATGTGTTTATTTTGTTTTTAGTGGAACATTTTGGGTTTGGACTTGTATTCGTAATATATATGAAAAGTGTAATCGATGGTCAATGAATTACCATTGAGTATTGTCTATATTTTGTTTTTAATTTCCTTGTTTTGCTTTTGATTTTTGTGTTTTATCTCTAAACTATGTGGCTGGATCGTATTTTATCGCTAACTGTGAGGCCCAATCGTTGAGTTTATTTTGCCATTGTATTGTTATTTGTAGGGCTTAGTTGTCGAGTATTTTGCATATCATATTGTTATTTGTAGGCTCGGTTGCCGAGTCCCTTATGCATCATATTATTATTTGTGAGATTTGGTCATCAAATCTCTTAGACATCGTATTGAGAAGGATTGCATGAATATTAATAAATGTATAATTTTATTTAAGATACATGGTTGGACCTTGTTAAAAAAACCTTTAAGAAAAAAGTGACCAACTAGTCTGTATAACATGGGTTTGGCTTTAGAGCATTCCAACAACATTGGCACTCTCAAAGGCTAACTGGGGAGTCGGTGAACATCCCAAAAATGTTGGCACCTTCATTAGCATCCTCTTATGTGCTTGAAAATAAATTCACAAAAGTAGAAAGTAATTAAAGTTACAAAAGTAAAAACTAAACTGATTGTTCTTTATTTGTGGTAGAATTTCAAGTTAAAGTCGTTCCATGTTTGGGGTATGTCTCCCCCTTGTAGAGTGCGTTGCTTGTAGGTGCCTTTTTTTATGACTAGGTGAATGCGACAAAGGCCAACCCAGTTGGGTGACAGGTTGTTAAATATTTGATTTGGTTATGCTTTCTTATGGACTTGGTTTCCATCCTGAAAGTTCCTGAGGATGAATTTTATGTTGTACAGTTGTTCGACCCTTCTCTTTACTGCCACTTCTCACTTAGATGAGCATTTGGAGCTTGACAATCATCTTAATGTATGCTTTATGTTGTGATATAGATTCAAGTTTTTTAGAGAATTTCATCCATGGGGTTGGTTCAACGACCTCAATCCAGATAATGGTGTTAGAGTCATGGACTAGAGTGAAGGGCATCTCGTGAGTTGTTTAGTGTGATGTGGTGTAGTATAACTAGAGGACTCTCAAGAGTTTGTTGACCCATGATGTTTTAATGAGTTTTAGGAGTCGTCTAATGCCTCTAAAGATGACTTTGTTGGTATATTTGGATGACCGTTGGACTGAGTGTTTAGGGTTTACCTTGAGATAGGCAATGGATTCTACTACTTTTAATTTGTTTAGGCTTGATAGCTGAAAAGGATATTATAGGTCGATAGAGCATTAATGATGAGATATTTTATGGTGATTACTGAATGTTGTTTTTATATCAACTGATCCTTTGACTTTGATGTAGATAATAATAGGATGAGAGTGTTGTAGTATGGATGTAGTTAATAAATGAGGATCTTTAAGCCTACGAAGGTGTCCTAATATAAGACCTGAATCAACGAAGATTCTCTTGACATTGTATCCTATGAGGATTGCTGAAATGACTACTGGATTATCATTGTTAGGTGTCGTTCCTTCGAAATCCTTATCTTTAAACATGATGGTAGATGAAGGTTTGTTGGACAGGAGCTTACTATAAGGACCAAACACATATATAGTTTCGTGGCATATGAGGACTATCTTTCGCCCAACAACCTTATATGATAGTGTCGAATATCCAAATATAACCGTTTGGTGATTTCTTGAGTTGGTGTTTTTGTCGTACTGTAAGGACCAAACACACATACATTTCCACTATGTTCGTCTTTCTCGCGAGTGTACTTGGCCAATGGTCCTTGTGTCTATTGATCTTAGTTGGGGTCGATCATATTCCTTTTAGTCCTATCTTTGTGTAGAGAAGTTTCCCTTTTTTTAGTGATTCTGGGGTTTTGATTAGTTACTCGACTGACATTTGTGAATTAGGGTCAACCTCAACTCTTTCCTCTCTATGGCCATTTTTCATCCCATGGCTTTTTCAACTTTGATCTGACATGCAACTCTTGAATGAATGTTTGCGAGGCACTCTGGCTTCTGTTGGATAAGGTATTCAACAAATGAGGTAAAACATAATATTTTGAAGAGTGTTACCATTGCCATATCTTCATTGGGGTTAGGTATGTCCATGATCACATTATTGAATCTAATCATAAAGTCTTTGAGGGTCTAATCATGTTACTGTCAAAGATCGAACAAAGTTGCTAATGGGTAGGTTGACGCTTGTTGACAGAGAATTGTTGCATGAAAATTTGGGTGAAACTGTTGAAGTTGAAGCTTGATAAGTCAGGGATGGTGCTAAACTAGTCGAGGGTAGACCCTTTAGTGTCCCATGATATTTAGTATTAGATGAGGTCTCGTCCTTTACTTATCATCATTTGAGCCTGGAAGTTCTTCAAATGTTGGGTCAGGTTCATCGAATGCCTCCAGCTTTGGAACCAGGAAATGGGTTGGAACTTGTTTTTCCGAGATCGTGGTTGTGAAAGGTTAAAAATCCCTCGGCGGTTCTACAGTTTATTGCACCTATAACTACTATAGGTTCGTTGTATGGGTTTATAGCTCTATCTGGACAACATTGACTGTCACAGTGGCTTCTTTGTTTTTCCTCTATAAATCAGTTAACTTGATCATGATTTGTTCCATGGTAGGTTGTTCGATGTTGTCGTCGATGTGTAGGTGTTGTGTGGTCGCTCTAGCCACCCCATGATTAGAGGTAAAGGTGAGTTTTAAGAGCATAAGTAATGTGTTTACTGTTGCTCCACGGTGAACACCAAATGTTCTTGAATCAAATTCGTCATAATGGTCAGGTACTGATTTCAAGAGCATCAAGTATTATATTATGGGTTTTTCCATGTTCGTCTTTCTGTTGTTGGTAGGGGTTTTATAGGTGTCTTTTAGCGTTTTTTATTTAGACATTGCGGGATGGGGATATAAGAGTGGGGTGTAGAGATCATGAGATCACAAATCTAGATAATGAAATGGAGTATGAATGTTACGAGACTTGATACGTGTGAGGTCTTTATTTTTTTTAGATTAAGAACATTGGATATATTAAGGTTTAGTCAATTTTCTTTTAGTCGACCAATTGTTATTTGGCCAATAGATTATATTGTTTGCCACTAACATGGGCTCCACTGTCGAGGACCGACTAAGGGTACAATATATATATATATATATATATATAGAGAAAGAGAGATATATAGGACAATTCAAGTGAGAAAAAGATTATGGTGAGAAATTAGAAAACATAATAATAACCATAGAATTTTAATAAAAGGTTAAGATTGAGTTGTTAATTGAACAAGTTCACGTGGTTCTCTTACACAAAGACTTCTCTCATAAACCAAATCTTTGTTTGATACGCTGCTCTCTCTTACGGATCCTCTACAAGATTGTCACTACCCTTACTGCCCCCACCACCGTTGGTATCGTCATCAACAATACGTTGGTGGTGGTAGCAACGATGAGGGTAGTGGTGGTGGCAATTGACGATGATGGCAGTAGTGTCGACGACATACGGTAGGGGTGGTAGCGATGGTGGTGGCAATGATAATGGTGGAGGGCGATGGTGGTGGTGCTGCCCCAAATCGCCACTACCACCGTCGCCGCCACTGCACCTACTATCGTCGTCACCACCCTTATCATTGCTGCCACTACCACCATCGGTACCTCCACCACTGTCGTCGGTGACGGCAACATTATCGAAAAAGGTGGTGGTGATTTGGCGGATGATTCACGGGGTTGACGAGAGAGTGGTGCATCATACAAAGATTTGGTTTGTGAGAGAAGTCTTTATGTGAGCGAACCACGTGAGTTTGTTTAATTAACAACTCAATCTGAACCAGTTATTGAAATCTTATGGTTATTATTATGTTTTCTCATTTCTCACCGCAAACCTTTTTCTCACCTGAGTTGTCCTCTCTCTCTCTATATATATATATATATATAGAGAGAGAGAGAGAAAGAGGGAGAAACTTCCAGCAAATTTTCTATCGCTAGTACTAGGTGCACGACACTAGTAGAAGGAGTTCCCCATATATGGTTTGTTGCTGATGAGTGCAAATTTTCTACTTGTACTAACGAAAGATGAAAATTTTACTAACACTACTAAACATAAAGTAAATAAAGTTTAATAAAAAACTGTGGATGGTTTATTGGTTTTGCTTTCGACTTTCGAGCTATTCATTTAATGTTGGTCATCGTTATTTACTTTTTCAATATTATTAAATTTTATATTAAATATTATATATATATATATATATTATAAAAGTTATATAAACGTTATTTAAAATATAATATATATTTCTTTTCAAACGGTCATATTATATTTTTTCTTGCACTTTAATTCCATTAATGGTTATATACATATTATAATGTTTCAGAAATATTTTTTTATTATTTTTTTTAATTTCTTAGAAATATTTAATATATAACTATGTAAGTTAGACACGTGAGAATGTTTTTATTTGCTTATTATTTACTTATTATTTTTTAATTTTACAAGAACATGAATATGATATTCATATTTATTTAATTTTATATTTGTATTATACATATATATATATATATATATATTTTATTTGCTTATTATTTTTTAATTTTATAAGACCATGAATATGGTATTGATATTTATTTATTGTATATTTGTATTATATATATATATATATATATTGTTTTTAATTTTTATTATAGAGAAATGAGTTCGTTTAATCAACCTATAGAAAAAGAAAAAGATGATGGAATAAAACCTCAATGGAGATATGTTTCAAAATTAAGAAAAACTCTTGGTTGTGGAAATAATATGATCAAGTGTAACTTATGTGATTTCTCATTCCATGTATTTTACACTTTAGTAAGAGCTCATTTGCTAAATATCCCAGGAGAACAGGATAGAGTTTGTTCAAAGGTAAAATCATCAAAACTTGTTTAATTGAAAATATTGGATAATGAAGCGATATCGAGAGTTCGAAATTCAAAGAAAATAAGTGTACCCGTGCCTTCAATTTGTAATGAAGGAAACAAATCAAATAATAATGCGAATCTTACACTCAAAAGTTCTTTGACAAATTCTTTCAATAACCAAGCTAGAGAAACTCTTGTTAGTGAAATTTGTTGGATGTTTTACTTTGCAGAAATATCATTTAATTTATTAAGGAATCCTTATTATAGAAGTACATTTTCTTATGCTACTAATAATAAAAAAACTCAGTGGATATATACCGTCTTTCAATAAGTTGACAATTAGTGTCCTTACGTAGGAAAGAAACCATGTGGATAACCTTTTGCAACCAATAAGAAATTCATGTAGTCAGAAAGGTGTGATCATTATTAGTGATGGGTGGATTGATCCCTAGAGAAGACATCTTATCAACTTCATGGCTGTCATTGAGCGAGGACCAATATTTCTAAAGGAATTAAATGGCTCTAGTGAGATAAAGGATAAGGATTTCATTGCTAAACACATGAGAGATACAATTATGGAGGTTGGGCCATGGTACAAATTATAACTGATAATCCTGTTGTATGCAAGGCAGCCAGTATGATTATAGAGTCAGAGTTTCCTGTCATCTGTTGAACTCCATATGTAGTGCATACATTAAACCTTGCTTTGAAAAATATTTGTGCAGCCAAGAACATGGAAAGAAATACTAATATTTATGAACAATGTTGTTAAATCACACAAATTGCAGATGATGCTATTTTTATTAAAATTTTATCACAAGGCATTCTATGATATTATCCATGTTCAACAATTTCAACTTATTTAAGTTACTTTCTATTTCTCCAACAAGATTCGCTTCAACTATAGTTATGCTCAAGAGATTTTGAAAATTGAAAAAAGGACTGCAGGAGATGGTTATTAGTGATGATTAGTCTTCTTATGAGGAGGTTAATATTGATACTGCAAATTTTGTGAGAGAAACTTTATTGACTGATGCTTGGTGGACGAAGATTGATTATATACTTGCTTTCACTGCCTCTATATATGATGTTCTTAGAAAAACAAATATAAATATGGCTTTTCTTCACTTGGTATATGAAATGTAGGATTCAATGATTGAAAATGTGAGAAATATATACCAACATGAAAGAAAGACAAAAGAGTAGCATATCTCTTCATTGTCTATCTCATTCTTCAAACCCAAGGTAATAAATTATATTTTTATATTAAATTATAATTATAATTGTTAGTGATGGGTGGAGTGATCCTTAAAGAAAACCTCTTATCAACTTCATGGTTAACACTAAGAGTGGACCAATATTTCTAAAGGCAATAAATGGCTCTGGTGAGATAAGGATAATGATTTCATTGCTAAACATACGAGAGATACAATTATGGAGGTTGGGCAACCAAATGTGGTACAAATTATAACTTCATGACTGTCATTGAGAGTGAACCAATGTTTCTAAAGGCAGTAAATGGCTCTCGTGAGATAAAGGATAATGATTTTATTGCTAAACATATGAGAGATACAATTATGGAGGTTGGGCTAGCAAATGTGGTACAAATTATAACTGACAATGCTGCTGTATGTAAGGGAACTAGTATGATCATAGAGTCAGAGTTTACTACCGTCTATTGGACTCCATATGCAGTGCATACATTAAATCTTGCTTTGAAAAATATTTGTGCAGCTAAGAACATGGAAAGAAATACTGATATTTACAAAAAATGTTTTTGGATCACACAAATTGCAAATGATGTTATTTTTATTAAAAATTTTATCACAGGACATTCTATGAGATTATCCATGTTCGACAATTTCAACTCATTTAAGTTACTTTTTGTTGTTCCAACAAGATTCGCTTCAACCATAGCCATGCTTAAGATTTAGAAAATTGAAAAAAAATAGCAGAAGATGGTTATTAGTGATGATTGGTCTTCTTACAAGGAGGATGGTGTTGGTAGTGAAACTTTTGTGAGAGAAACTTTATTGACTGATGCTTGGTGGGCGAAGATTGATTATATACTTACTTTCACTGCCCCTATATATAATGTTGCTAGAAAAACAAATACAGATATGACTTCTCTTCACTTAGTATATGAAATGTGGGATTCAATGATTGAAAATGTGAGAAAGATCATATGCCAACATGAAAGAAAGACAGAAGATGAAGGTTCACCATTTTATGAGGTAGTGAACTCAATTTTATTGACTGTTGGACAAAGAGTAGCACATCTCTTTATTGTCTAGCTCATTCTTTAAATCCAAGGTATGACATTATATTTTTATATTAAATTATAATTATATTATAAGTTGTATTATTTTATGATTGTATTTTATTAATGTTGTAGATGTTATTATAGTCATGAATGGTTGAATAAGGATTACGTAGGGTTCCCTACATCAAGATGTGGAACTTACTAATGAAAAAAAGAAATGCTTTAAAAGGTTTTTGGATGATGTGGATGTAAAGAGACAAGGAAATATATAGAGTTTGCAAAATTTTTTGATGGAAAGGAAGACTTTGATGACACTGACTCTTTAAGGGAAAGAGGACAAATTGATGCAAAATCATAATGAATTGTTCATGGAGTTCATGCACCTATACTTCAGAAGATTGCACTTAAGCTACTTGGACAACCATGTTCATCTTCTTGCTGTGAAATAAATTGGAGCACACCTACTCTTTCATACATTCTATGAAAAGAAATAAGATGACACCAAATAGGGTAAAAGATTTAGTATTTGTTCATAGCAATCTGCGTCTTCTTTTAAGAACCTCCTCAAAATACAATGAAGAGGCAACTAAAATGTGGGATATTGTAGGGATGAATTTACACTAGATGATAATAGAATTGCTGAGATTGCCAACTTATCTCTTGATGAACTAGAGTTAGAAGTTGTATTTTTCTAAGATGATGAACAAGATGAAGGACTTAGTTAGAAACTTATTATTTCTTTTCTTTTTTGAGAATTTGTTAATATGATGGTTTTTCTTTATTTTCCTGTTTTTTATTTTATTTTTGTGCTTGTGTCATGTCTGTATCCCTGTCCGTGTTACATAGCTTAAGTATTAGATTATCGCTCTTGCGCATAATCTAAAGTAAAAAACTTGCATTGAGAAAATGAGCTCAAGATGACCAATTGATGCATTATCCCCAAGCAAGGACCTTATCACTAGGGCCATGGCTAGGAGAATATAAGAAGACATGGCTAGAGTAGAAGGAGGAAGATCTCACCTCCATATGACCATCAAGTTATGCAAGTCATGACTTATTTACTTGTAATTTTTCTTTTAGGAACCTAGGATTTTATTTTGGACATGTATTAGTCCATTTAATTTTCTAGGAGGTGTCTTAGGAATAAGAACGGGTAAGATTAGTTTTTGGGCCTTTATTTAGGAAATAAGGGGGTAGTTTGATAACTATACCCTCTTTTCCTAAATAAAACTCAAAACTAATAAAGGAATAATTTTGGCCCTTGGATGAGGTAGCTTGGGCACCAATTCTAATCTAAAGGAGGGTATTGATTGGACTTTGGGGTTCAACCCTCCTCCCTTGGATCACTCCTTTTAATCCTAGCCTTTCATTTCCTTCATGACTTGTCCAAGAGGTTAGCTCCCTCTATAAAAAGGTGCTCCTTCACACTCTTGTATTTTTTACACTTTATTGAATGGAAAAACCTTGAGTTGGCCAAAATTTTCTTAGTGTCCACCCTTCTCTCTTTGAGAATTCCTTAGGTTTTTATGAAGGGTTCCATCCCTTGTGGCAAACTTTCCCTCTTAGGCTTATCTTACCTTAAGTGGCGCCTAAAACCACCTCACTTATTACCTCTCCATAAACCATTTCACCAAAGAAGAAAACCTCTAGAAAAAGATCAAGGGAGGCATGCACCATTTGGTATCTAGAGCATTGGTTCTAGAGGTCTAAACTCTCTTCCTACATCATTTATTCTTTCTTTTCGTTTTCCTATTTTATTTTATCTTTAATGTTCGCAATTTTTTCTGGCTTTCCATTGTTGTTTATTATTTCCATTTATGTATTGAGTTTATTGTTTTGAGCTATAGTTTATTTGCACCATTTATTTTTTTGCTTGATGCAATTTATATTGTTCTTTTCTTTGCATCTACGTCTCTCCCATATTCATTAATTTCCAATTAAGCTTTGAGTTGGGTGCTTTCTTGCTTGAATTTTGGTTTTGAGAATTTCTTGCTAAAAATCCATGCCGTTGTGGTGAATTCCACAACCTTGTGGTCAACAAATTTAGACCAAATTCTTGTGTTTCCTTGCACCTAGTTGCCTTGTTTTTGCCTTATTTTTAGCTTTTATTTTTTACTTTTATACTCTTGTGTAGTTGTCTATAAGTCATGTTTATAGTTTCCCATTTTGTCTATTAATTCCTTTTAAGTTTAGCCTCTTTTGTTTTTACAAAAAAGCTTTTGAAACTTCTTAAATTGAGCAACATAGAGGGTCATACCTCATGTCTAAGTCTCTTTAGAGGTTCATGTGCTTTTAGTTTCAACCATATTCTTAAAAAAAAAATTTCAAAATAGTTGCTCAATTCCCTTTGTCTTTATTTTCCTTATACGTATAATTAGTAACTCATTTGTGTGGTAAAAGTAGTTCTTGTTTGTGGGTGCTTTCATTTAAGCTATAAGTTTGGTATTTGTGTTCAACAAATTACTAAAAACTTAACAAAGCTTGAGTCCAGTGGCACACTAAACTACTAAACCATTAACACATCTATAGCTACTTTGCATTTTGAAGTCATTTTTAGTAGTACCTAAATTGTTGCTTTTAATTTTTTTTATTGTTCCAAGCGCATAACTCTTTGTTATTAAGCACTAAATTCACAATCAAGTTAGGTGCATCTAGTAAATATTAAAAAAAAAAACAAGAGAAGAAAGTCTAAAATAAAATACAAAAAAAATGAAGAATTAAAAAAAAAAAAGAAGAGAACAAACAAAAGAAAAGAAAGTTTGAAAAATTCATTTGATGTACCTCACCTAAAATTAGCAAGTGCTTCAACTTTGAACTTGGAACCTTAAAAGAAATTTTATTACTTTTGGTACGCTAGAACTTGATATTTGTGTCTTTCTACTGTTTAATCTAGTGTCATTCTTAGGTATTCCATTGTGTGCTCTCTTTATTTTGTTTACCTTTTAGTTGTTGCTTGTCTTTTAAATCATATTTCTAGTTTGTCTTATATACTCTTACCATTTGGTTAAGTGTCCTTTTGATTGTGTTATCTTTTATTGCTTTTTGAGTTTCTATTCGCACCCCCTTTGCTACTTTTGGTTTCTTTGGTTTGTGTGTTAGTGCTACTTTTGGGAGAAAGCTTGAAAAAGGAGTTTACCACAAGGGGAGCATATTTTGGAAGGTTGGACTAAGAGCCTAAGGGATCACCTCGAAAGGAAACACACCTAGCCGTGAGGACTTTCATTTGAGGGAGCATTTGGAGAATCATTTTTGAAGACTTTACTTTTTCTTTAATTTGGGTGTATTAATTTTGTAGTTGAGAGTTTGAGTGCCCTTAAGGCCCTCCCTTTGGTTGTAATAAGATTTAGTCAATTTTTTAGTTTCTCGAAAATTAGGTGAAGAAGCAAGAAGTGGTACACTTCCTTCAACACCTTAGGAGCTCGCTTTAGATCCCTTATCTTTTGAATTTTTTCTTTAAAATTCTTGCTTTTTTTTTCTTATTCAAAGTGCTTAGAAGGTTAAAGAGTTCCAAAGACTCATCAAGCCATTTTAGGCAAGAAAACACAAAAAGAGAGGAGTGTTTGTTTGTGAAAAGTTTTTGGCCAACTTTTTCCTCTTAGAAATTCAAGCACAATGGCATCACACACCCACTATAGTGCTCATAGTTATTCATCAAACAAGAGTGTGAACCAAAGAAATATTTCTAAAGATTACACTCTACAAAACTTAAACATGGACTTTAGGGAGTGGATGGAAAAATAACAAGAAAGAAGAGAAGAAAAAAGGAGAGAAAAAGAGTCCAAGGAGAAAAGAAAAATAAAAGAAAGAGAGGAAGAAAAGAGAGAAAAAAGAGAGAAGAATAAGAGAAAGGAGAGAAGATGAAGAAAGGAGAGAAAGAAAAGAAAGAGAAAGAAGAAAAGAGAAAGAAGAAGAAAAAAGAAAGCATGGGAATGGTGAGAATTACAAAATGAAAGGGATAGTCTTAGGTTCCCCATATAGACATACCCATAGGAGTGAAAGTGAGGAAGAATACTACAATCATCCTAGGAGAAACTCCCATTCATCCATGCATAATAATGGGGCCCCTCCAAGGGAGCCCAAAATTGATCTCCCTCCATTTTATGGGAGGGAAGATGTAGAAGCCTACCTTGATTGGGAAATCAAGGTAGAACAACTCTTCACTTGCCATGAGGTAAGAGAAGAAAGAAAGGTTCCAATAGCAACCTTTATCTTCTAAGGGCATTCCATGCATTGGTGGGTTGGGTTAACCAATGAGAGAATCCGCACCAATATGCCTTCCATAAGATATTGGAATGATCTTAGAAGTGCTCTAAGAAGAAGGCATATTCCCTCTTGGTATGAAAGAGATCTTTTGGATAGACTCCAAAGGCTAAGGCAAACCAACCTTAGTATAGAAGAGTATAGACAATGGAACTTCTTATCTTGAGGGTGGGTATCATTGAGGAACCTAAAGCCACTATAGCAAGGTTTTTGTGTGGGTTGAGCCCCGAAATTCGTGATAAGGTGGAGCTCTTCTCATACAATTCCCTTGATGAGTTAGTTCAACTTTGTATCAAGGTGGAAAATCAACTTAGAAGGAAAACTTTTAAAAAGGATAACCCACCTTATGTAAAGAGGGACCAACCTAAGGGGAGCTCTTTCAAGAGTTACCCCAAAGAGGAACATCCCAAGCACTTCAAAGAGCATAAAACATCACATGTAGAGAGAAAAACCCCTACTACTAACTCTCATGAGAAAGTTAGTAGTATAAAATGCTTTAAATGTCTTGGGAGAGGCCACATTGCCTCTAAATGCCCTACTAAGATAAACATCATCATGAGGGCCCAAGATGTTTATAGTAGTGAGTCTAGCTCACACTCCTTTAGTGAGAGCGAAGGAGAAGGGATTCATGAATACCAATCTGATTGTGATGAAACCGCTTATGCATGTGAGGGAGACCTCTTGATGATAAGAAGGCTTCTTGGAAGCCAACCTTTGAAAGTGTCCTCATCTCAAAGGGAGAACATATTCCACACTCGTTGTAAGGTGAATGACAAAATATGTTCTCTCATTGTAGATAGTGGGTCATGCTGTAATTGTTGTAGCTCAAGGTTGGTGGAAAAGCTAGCCTTGACCCCACTTCCCCACCCTAAGCCTTACAAGCTTCAATGGCTCAATGAGCAAGGGGAAATGGAGGTCAATGAGCAAGTCAAGGTTCCAATTTTCATTGGGTCTTATAAAGATGAGATCCTGTGTGACATAGTCCCAATGGAAGCTGGCCATGTCTTGCTAGGAAGACCATGACAATTTGATAAGAAAGTCATACACCATGGTCATTCCAATAACATCATCCTCACTCATAAGGATAAGCGCATTAAGTTGTGTCCTCTAACAGCTTCACAAGTGGCGGAGGACCAACTCATCATGAAACATAAGAGAGATGAGGAGAAAAAAAAAAGCAAAGCTTTACTTCTAAAGCTTGAAAGAGGTAAGGAGGTTGAGTTGGAAGTTGGTGCCCCTTCCAAGAAAGTCATTAGTAAAGGGAGTTTATTTGCGACAAAATTGGATTTAAAGGAAGCCCCCTTAACTAACAGACATTTCTATCTCGTCCTTTGCAAAGAGGCATCCCCCATTTCTTCCCCCTCCACTTTTTTCCCTTATAGTTCTAGCACTGCCATAGAACTTGGACATGAGAACCTACCTCAAGAGGTTCAAGAGCTTTTAAAGGAGTTTGGTGATATATTCCCTAATGAAGTTCCCAAAGGACTTCCTCCAATTAGGGGTATAAAACACCAAATAAACTTGGTACCAGGGACTAGCCTGCCTAATAGGCCTGCTTATAGGACTAATCCCATGGAGACCAAGGAGATTGAATCTCAAGTCCAAGAACTAGTGGAGAAGGGTTGGGTTCAAGAGAGCCTAAGCCCTTGTGTTGTGCCAGTCTTGTTGGTGCCTAAGAAGAATAGCCAATGAAGGATGTGTATTGATTGTCGAGCAATCAATAACATTACCATCAAATATAGGCACCTTATCCCTAGGCTTGATGACATGCTTGATGAATTGCATGGACCCAATTATTTTCGAAAATTGATCTTAAGAGTGGTTATCACCAAATCCGCATCAAGGAAGGTGATGAGTGGAAAACCGCTTTTAAGACCAAGTTGGTAATGCCCTTTGGGATTACCAATGCCCCAAGCACCTTCATGAGGCTTATGAATCATGTCCTTAGGGATTGCTTAGGAAAATTTTGTGTAGTTTACTTTGATGATATTTTAGTGTATAGTAAGAGCCTAGATGAGCATGTAGGTCATCTTAGGCGCGTCTTTTGGATCCTTAGGTCACACCAACTATATGGAAACCTTGAAAAATGTAATTTTTGTGTAGAGAGTGTGGTGTTTTTAGGTTTTGTAGTCAATAAAGATGGGGTTCATGTGGACCCCGACAAAATCAAAGCCATCCAAGAATGACCTACACCAAAAAGTGTGACTGAGATCAAGAGCTTTCATGGTCTCGCGAGTTTCTATAGGCACTTTGTGCCTAATTTCTCCACACTTTTCTCACCAATCAATGATTTGGTGAAGAAAGAGGTTCCCTTCCTTTGGGGTGCTAAACAACAAAAAGCCTTCGAGCTTATTAAATAAAAACTAACCCATGCCCCTATTCTAGCTCTACCTGACTTTTCAAAAACTTTTGAGCTAGAGTGTGATGCATCGGTGTTGGAATAAGTATTGTGTTATTGCAAGGCGGCCACCCCGTGGCTTATTTTAGTGAAAAACTAAATGGTTTTGCCCTCAATTACCCCACCTATGACAAAGAGTTTTACTCCTTAATAAGGGCCCTTCAAACTTGGGAACATTACCTTATTCCCAAGGAGTTTGTCATTCATAGTGACCATGAGTCACTAAAATATTTGAAGGGTCAAGGTAAGCTCAACAAGAGGCATGCAAAGTGGGTTGAGTTTTTGGAAACTTTTCCCTATATAATCAAATACAAGAAAGGGAAGCACAATGTAGTGGCTAATGTCCTATCTAGAAGACGTACTCTTCTTGCCACTTTGAGCTCCCAAATCTTAGGATTTGATTATATTAAGGACCAATATGCTTTTGACCAAGAGTTTGGCCCCATTTTTGCTACCTCCTTGTCCAAACCTACTGATGGGTTTCATGTGAGTGAGGGGTACTTATTCAAAGAAAGTAAACTTTGTGTACCCCAAGGATCTCTTAGAAAAGTGCTTGTGAGAGAGATCCATGAGGGTGGCTCATGGGGCATTTTGGAATAAACAAAAATTTTCTCATTTTAAAAGAAAAATTTCATTGGCCCCATATGAAAAGAGATGTCCAAAGACATTGCTCTAGATGCATAGCTTGTTTACAAGCTAAATCTAAAGTAATGCCTTATGGACTTTACACACTCTTACCGGCTCCTTCCGCTCCTTGGGTAGACATAAGCATGAATTTCATCCTTGGACTTCCTAGAACCCAAAGAGGAGCGAATTCTATCTTTGTGGTAGTGGATAGGTTTTCTAAAATGGCCCATTTCGTACCTTGCCACAAAATAGATAACGCAAGCAACATTGCAAGACTTTTCTTCAAAGAAGTTGTCCGTCTGCATGGCATACCTCAATCCATAGTGTCTGATAGATATGTTAAGTTCCTTAGCCACTTTTGGAAAACTTTGTGGGCTAGGCTGGGAACTAAACTCCTATTTTCTACCACATGTCATCCCCAAACTGATGGGCAACCTGAGGTAGTAAATAGATTCTTATCCACTATGCTAAGGGCACTTCTTAGGGGAAATCATAAGTCTTGGGATGAGTACCTTCCCCATATAGAGTTTGCATATAATAGGGTGGTCCAAAGAACCACCAAGCACTCACCCTTTGAGATTATTTATGGCTTCAACCCTCTTACACCTCTTCTATTCATAAAGAAGGATTAGCTAAAGCGGATTTTGTTAAAAGATTACATGAGAGGGTCGAAGCCAACATTGAACGACACTCTAAAGGGTATGCTGCTAAGGCTAATAGGGGAAGGAAAGAAATTATCTTCAATGAAGAGGATTGGATATGGGTTCATTTGAGGAAGGATCGCTTCCCTACTCACAGGACGTCCAAGCTTAGCCCCCGAGGAGATGGTCCCTTTCAAGTCCTCAAGAGAGTAAACAACAATGCATACATATTAGATCTCCCTGAGGACTATCGTGTCAGTACTACCTTTAATGTTTGTGATTTGATCCTTTTGTAGGTACTGATGAAGAAGAGGAGGACCTATCAGATTTGAGGTCAAATCCTTTCCAAGGGGGAGGAGATGATGCATTCTCCCCAAGCAAGGGCCCTATATGCAAGTCATGACTTATTTACTTGTAATTTTTCTTTTAGGAACCTAGGATTTTATTTTGGACATGTATTAGTCCATTTAATTTTCTAGGAGGTGTCTTAGTAATAAGAAGGGGTAAGATTAGATTTTGGGCCTTTATTTAGGAAATAAGGGGGTAGTTTGATAACTACACCCTCTTTTCCTAAATTAAACCCAAAACTAATAAAGGAGTAATCTTGGTCCTTGGATGAGGTAGCTTGAGCACCAATTCTCATCTAAAGGAGGGTATTGATTGAACTTTGGGCTTCAATCCTCCTCCTTTGGATGACTCCTTTTAATCCTAGCCTTTCATTTCCTTCAGGACTTGTCCAAGAGGTTAGCTCCCTCTATAAAAAGGTGCTCCTTCACACTCTTGTATTTTTTACACTTTATTGAATGGAAAAACCTTGAGTTGGCCAAAATTTTTTAGTGTCCACCCTTCTCTCTTTGAGAATTCCTTAGGTTTTTATGAAGGGTTCCATCCCTTGTGGCAAACTTTCCCTGTTAGGCTTATCTTACCTTAAGTGGCGCCTAAAACCACCTCACTTCTTACCTCTCCACAAACCATTTCACCAAAGAAGAAAACCTCTAGAAAAAGATCAAGGGAGGCATGCACCACCAATGAATTTTACTTTGTCTTGAGCAATAAAATCCATTTGGATCTCTTCTCATTTTAAAAGTCAAAATCCTCTTTTGAGCGTTCAACAAGTAAAACTCACAAAATATATGGAAATAAAGAGTAAGGTAAAGAAGAGTACCAACATTTGAAAATAAACTTAGATTAAAAGCACAAAAATACACAAGAGTTCAGGTAAAGTTACATCAAATCTCAACTAAATAACAACCTAACGAACCATTAGGGTAGATGAATGTGGAGAATGGACGAAGATGGGTCTGGAGTGCGCCTTAGGCCAATAAGGTGTGCAACTCCCTTAAACTGAACGAAACTCAGCTTTTTATATCTTTCAATTCAAAACATCAGTGCCTACCGGTCAAAAAGTTGTCTTGGGTGCTTGAACTACTTAGGCCCTAAGTTACTTTGGGCGCTGGGCGCTCGGAAGGATGGCCGTTGGGCGTCCATAGGTTAGACACACTACTCTCGAGTTCTGGGTGCTAGACGACTGTTGGACGTTCAAGCTTAGACGCGTAACCAAATTTGCAGAGTTTTCTCCTTTCTTCAGTCCTTCTCAAAACCAGACTCAAAACATTTTAAACAAGAAAATAAATGTAAAATGCACATAAATTAAATCCTAAATCTAAATTCCTATAGAAATCTAATTTCAAGCAAAAATAGAGGAAAACAAGGCCTTAAATGAGAAATAATTATAATAACTACTCTATTTTACCTAAGAAAAAATAGGTAATTTAGGCAGTTATCAATTGTCCATCTATGTTTACACCATGTTAGCTAGTGCATCTGTAGGTTGATTTGTTTCACCGAATACATTAAATAGAATCTCTTCTGTCCTACAAAGGTCATGTATATGATACATCAGGTTAGAATGAGGTGGCACAAAAGTGAGGAAGAAGGTGGATGTGATAGTGGTGGTGGTGGTGTTTGTGAGAGAAGTTTCTGGGTTAGAGAAACACATAAGCTTGTTTAATGAACAATTCAATCTTAACTATTTAATGAAATTCTACTATTATTATTATATTTTCTTATTTCTCACTGTGACCATCTTTTCTTACCTGAGTTGTCTTATATAATATGAATAATATAAATTTATAAATATTTCAGTTTAGTTAATTTGATATTAATTGAAAATAATTCGGTTCCATTTGTTTAGAACTATTTTTTTATACAATCGATTTGAGTTCAATTTTGTCTCTGAGAGCACCTCTCTATTGAATGTGAATCGGTGGAAAAATCGGTGATGAATGGAGAAAGATGAAGACAGATGATCAGGTGTATGCAAGTTTGGTTTTTTTTTTT
Source organism: Psophocarpus tetragonolobus (assembly GCA_037954015.1). Taxonomy (NCBI): domain Eukaryota; kingdom Viridiplantae; phylum Streptophyta; class Magnoliopsida; order Fabales; family Fabaceae; genus Psophocarpus; species Psophocarpus tetragonolobus. The sequence goes on along the minus strand of CM075688.1, from coordinate 41,008,359 downwards.
TTTCTCAGTAGAAATTAAACCCAAGTGTCAGCTATGCAAATTTAATTTCATCACTGATGGATTTGCGGACTAAGTTACATTGACTGTATACAATTATTTAGATTTTTCCAGATTACAAGTTTAGTTGACAGATTACAGATATGCGTGTCAAATTCTCCTCAAATTAAACATTGAAATTAAAATGGAGGTTTGGGATGGGCTCGTGACAATTTTTTCATCCGTACGTCATGTAGTGAAATATGATGCATAATTCTTAAATTGGTCACACATCTATAATTTTCACAAGGTAGCCGCTGCTCCACCAAAACTTGATGTATATAGCAATATACCATTTTTAGATGGTGCTGCTTATGCAATAAGTGAAGACGTAAGATATTAGATCATTATATAATTTATTTACTTAACTTTTACTCTTAAGTTAATACCTAGACAATCTACACCATCGTTATCAAAGTGCTTCGTTTTTAATTTAGAATTAGAATAAACGTCTATATGATAGATGATTGTATAGTTTTATTAATTAACTTTTTCTCAATTAACATTAACATTAAACCCCTAAGTTTTTAAATCTATACTATATATACAATTAAATGGAAACTATGTATAACACTATACACAATGCCGTGTCGTCTATGGGTTTACTAGAGATCTGGATTCACCTATGTGGATGCACTCGCATGATATAATTTTAATATGTTCCATTTTTATAAACTAATTAATTAAATTTTTAACCTTTTCTAAATAAAAATATAAACAATAATTAATAATTTCACGAAAGTATAAACTTAATTTTAGACTGAACTCACAATATTAAGAATAAAATATGTTTATTTCACTACTATTACTTCGATTTTAGACTTAATTTAAGTTGACATAATTATATTTATTATTAAAATGCATATAAATTTTATTATTAAGGAGAACACTTAATTACTAAAGTTCACATTAACAAACCTACTCATTATTGGAGACTAATAGACCATCTAATTAATTTTAATATGAAGCTACACTGAAAAAGTATTAAGATGTTGAGAGAAATTTCTTTAAGAAAAATGATATATTATCTAATAAAGGATATGAATTTACGTAACTAATTTGTTTGTTTAATCAATGTTATTAGATTTGGTTTGGTTATTGACTTTGTTGAATTAAGAGATTATGAGTTAAGAATCAACTGGAGAATCAATAATTGACTTACATAACTCTGATATTAAAAAAATATAAACTAATTTATATAATTTTATAATTAAAAATCATACTAAATAATTAAAATTATAAAAATATTCTAAATATTAATAAAAAAGTAAGTGATCTTAATGATTCTTAATAAATATATATAATATATATAAAATATTTATCTTACTCTTGGAGGTCTCACCTTTAAAAAAAAAAAATCACCATTATATATCCATTATATATGGAAGTATGTGCATACTAGAGGTTTTGGGTTGAGCCGGTAGGTACGAGCAAAGTTTTATAATATTATGTTTAATACAAGAGTGAATTACAAGGTCACATTCATGTGCTTAATTAAATTTCGTTTAAATAATCATGAACAATTTTAATTTTATATTGAAATATTTATTTATATTTAATTTCTAGCACAATCATGCATGTAATATGCATAAAATATTGATACTAAATGTTAAATTTAGTTAAACATATAAAAGTGAGTGGCAAGTGGGGGGAGTAGTTTTGTTTTTTATTCAGTGCCAATAATTTAGCAATCAGTAATAGTGTGTATGTGACAGCACTTATAAATTGGTATCGTCTACAAGCAGTGGCACCAAGAGTGTAAAAGAAAAACCAAGCATTTAGCAGAACATAATAATAATGGGTGAGGTGCAGGAAGTGGTGGAGATGAAGAAGGGAGGTAAGAATAGGATTGCAAGGTGTGAAAGCAAAGCGAGACTGGCGATATTGGAACTAGCGCACATGATGAGTGTACCAATGTCCCTAATGGCAGTGATTAATCTTAAAGTCCCAGAGGCCATATGGCAAGATGGTTCCAACACTCCCCTCTCCGCCGCCCAAATACTGGACATCATCCGTCCCAGCGGCGGCGGCGACGCGGAGAACCTCCAGCGGCTCCTCCGACTGCTCTCAAGCTATGACATTTTTCTGGAGCACTTGAGCAGCACTGCCCAAAGGAAATACTCTCTCACTGATGTTGGAATATCTCTCGTTGATGATGGCCAGGGTCTCTCCTACGCATATTACATGCTCCAGCACCACCAGGTTTATTCATATGTTTTCACTCACACCTTTCTTTGCGAATCATACCATGTTGGAAAACTATTTAATAGTTGCAATATTAAAATGAAAAAAAGAGGTTAGGTAATAGAAGAAAGAGGGAAGATGTGATGTATAAATAAATAAATAAATAAATAAGAGTGGGATGTGGACAGGAAGCGTTGATGCGAGGTTGGGAGTTGGTGGGAGAAGCAGTGAAGGATTCAAGGACAGAGCCATTTGTGAAGGCGAACGGAGAATCAGCAATAGAATACTACACAAAGAGGGCAGATGTGATGCCATTGATATATAAGTCATTGAATGGGATGTGCGTACCGTTCATGAGGGAAATGCTTCAAGTATATGACGGCTTTCAAGGAGTCGAAACACTAGTTGATGTTGGTGGCAATTCTGGTATCACTCTTTCCATGATTATCGACAAGTTTCCTAACGTTCGCAAAGGCATCAACTATGACTTGCCTGATATGGTGTCCCGCGCACCTCAATTTCCAGGTTCCCAAGCTACTATAAAATAGATAAATTATAAATTTTTAATACAATTTATTTTTTAAATTTAAACTGAACTTTCATACATCAAACACCTTTTTCCAAAGGAATTAAGAAATAGATTATAATTAAGATTATATTCTTTTTCAAAAACAAAAAAAAAATTCACTTGTGGATTATATATATTATTGTAGGTGTGACACATGTTGGTGGTAACGCGTTCGAATCTGTTCCTCCTGGTGATGCCATCTTCGTCAAGGTGTCTTTCTCAATTCATACCTCAACTAATTCTTCAGCCAAATGTTAACAAGTTATTGGTAGTATAATTAAAAGTTGTTACTTTTAAGACTTAATTACACATATTATTATATCATTTAATGTCCCTTTTGTTTTTAAAGTTTATAAAATTTCTTTAATTTATTACCATCGTTATACCGGTTTTTCTAAGAGCAACTCATGGTTTCTGGTTTTAAGTTGAAGAATTAATGTTTTATAAAAAAAATTTGTTGGAGTGAATTTACATGCCACAAAAATTTTCTTATCTTATTTTCATATTTCTTTATATAAGAAACAATTTCTTAATAATACAAAATTATATTTTTGTCAATAACCACTATATGGAGACTGAGGAGAATTATAGAAAAATAAAAAATTATAAATTTTTTAAATTGTTTTATCATTGAATTAAAGAAAACTTATATATAAGTTTCTTAATGATAATGACATTCTAGGGTTTATAAAAGGTAATTTTTATTAAGTTAAAAAACCTTCTTAAAAAAACCTCTTGTTGGAGATGTTGATATTTTCTAAATTTTTATTAAATTATAAATAATTTTGTTTATTTTTATTTTCTCACACCAATCTTTTTTTAAGTTTAAAAACATATTTCCTCTGACTTTATACTAATATTCTAGATGAAGAAATAATGGTTATATAAAAATAAAAATACATGTACAAAAAACATTAGAAAATATTATTTTAATTTGCTATAAAATTAATATTGAATTACAAAAATTATTATGAAATACGTAATTGAACTTGATGTATCGTGTTGATTGAACTTGCAGTGGTCATTTTTAGCATGGACAGATGAGGAAGCGAAGCTAGTGTTGCAGAATTGTTATAAGGCACTTCCGGAAGATGGAAAAATGATTGTTTGTGAACCGGTTCTACCAGAGTTAACAGATGAAAGTCATAGAACAAGAGCATTACTTGGTGGTGACATATTTATAATGACTATGTATAGAACTAAGGGCAAGCACAGAACTGAAGAACAATTTAAACAGCTCGGCATTTCTGCTGGTTTTCCTCATTTCCGTGCCCTCTATATTGATTCTTATATGGCTGTACTTGAGTTTCAGAAGTGAGGGGTAGCCATCGGAGTGTGACGTTGTGTACTCAGATCATGAGTGAAGGGAGAAAAATAATTAGGAACAACTGTACTGATCGAGACACCTGTTGAGATTGTTCCTTGCATGAATAAATCTTCCTCCTAATAAATTTGAAATTCTGCTCCTTATGCTTTTAAATTGTACACTGCACTTTTAAAAAACAACCTATTTCGTGACTGGAATTTCCGATTGAAAAGGGTGTGGATTTGAACGCTAAATTACGTAGGGACCAAACTAGCAACCATCATACACTCGTTTGAATGTGTTGAGGGACATAGAACTCACACAAAAAGAATAAGAATGCCAATTTAATTGTACATTCAAGAATGAAAAAGAGATTGAGAAAGATAATTAGAGGAAATAAAGTATAATTTCCCAAAACAAAGCATAAATATTTTTGTCATTAAAGTGTAATAGAAAACCGTTCAAATATATGTCTAACACATGTTATTGTTATATGACATAATTAATTAACTAACCCATGCACCCTTTATATAAAAGATGGGTGCTCAGACTAGAAGCTATTAGATTAGCACAAAAACTTCCATAAAAACATACAATATATGGACCCAATGCATAAACACCAATTATTTGCTCTAAGCACTTCATTAGTTAATCTCCACATGTCTCTATGAGATGCTCTCTCACCGTGCTTTTTCGACCCAACATATGTTTATATCTAACTCATTCACAAACCATTTGATTTTGAGTTATTTTGAGATAATTGGTTTGATTGGAAGGAGGTAATCAAGAAATGTCATAGGTGAAGGTTTTAACGAATCACAAATGTCTTTTGCTCGTACATGGAAAAAGTCAAACACGGATCATCCTTTATGTTGCTATGGAAGTAAAATTGTTATAAGGATTTCTCGAACGAAAAGAAATCCTCATAAGTTGTTTTACGTTTGTCCTTTACCAAGGGTATCATGTACATTTTCATCTTATGTATTGATTTAGGGTGTAGGATGTGTTATTCTTATTTCATTAACTTTGTGTACTACAAGAAAAGAATAACATTGCGACCCAAAAATCGCAAAGTTCGTCTCAAACTGTCGTCGCTTCGAAATCGTAGCGATTAGCATGACGGTTTCATTCAACCGTTGCGATATTATTAAAAAATTATGATTGTTATCGTTATCAACCGTCGTAACATCAAGTTGAGTTATTTTTTGTTTAAAAATTGCGATAGATGAGAAAATTTAAAGTCGTCGCCACTTCAAAATCGTGGTGGTTAATGTGACCATTTCGTTCAATCGTCACGATGTTGTTAAAAAATTGCGATTGTTGACCCCATCAACAGTTGCAATGTCTAACTGAGTTATTTTTGTCTAAAATTAAAAATTATTTAAAATACACAAACAAATATATGCATACCTCACTCTCGTGTCTAACCTTAACGCTCTCTTCTCTCCTGTTTTTCCCTTAATCCTAACTCATTGAGTGCTCACCCTTACCCATCACTCTTTCTCACTTTCACCTCACCACCATCATGTCACACCTTGATAGCACCTTTGCACCGTCTCACTCTCTCTTAAGTCTTCTTCTTCTCCCACTCTCCCCCAGGTAACTTTTTGTCTGCCTCTAGTGTTGTGTTTTAAACATTTTTGTTTTGTTGGGGTTTCATATTTTATACATTCTTAAGCAAGTTATTTTCTGATTTATATTATTTTATTTTATTTATTTTAGTTATTTGATTATAATTTTTGGGAATTCATTTTGTTTCTCTTTTGTGTGATTTTTTTTTCTATACCGTTTGTCGCTTTAGAATCTTGCCTAGTTAAAATGATTGAGATTTGTTTACATTTTATAATCAAGGTTTTCTACTGAATGAAGTGCAGAGGGTGTAGTGTTAAGAAATAGATATTAGTGTTGAGAACCATGAAATAAGTGTAGGGTTAAGATTTGAAGACAAAATGAGTTTAATGGTTTCAAAGGCTCTGTTATGACAGAGGAATTTAATGCATGGTATAGAATTGGGTCTGAAAAGATTTGAATATTAAATCTAGAGAGTTGTGAAACAAGTGTAGTGTTAGGATTTGAAGACCAAAACAGGCTTTGAAGGACTCTATTATGAGTCATGACACATGAATGTTTTTTAATAGGCCAAACACATATAAACTTAATTATCTACTTAAGACACTAAGAAGTTAAAATACACCAATAATGATTACAAAATGACCCTTATACTTAATAATGACTGAGTACTATCAATTTGATAAACTTCATGAATTTCAAAAGTAAAAGGATTGAATTATTTGCTAGATATTTTTTGTCTGTAACATACAAGATTTTTTTGTGTTAAATGGTTGTATCAATAAAATTAATATATGGATTTTTAATTTGAAATTAGCAATATGGTCACTAATACGAGTCTCCTTGTGCACACAAAAGTGGCTACCATGTGCGGTTCCAAACCAATCCATCTTCCTATAACCCAAGTCCCCCTCTAAATTACCCTAGCACTTTTCAGACCCATATCTAAGGCATAAATTCTGAACATCAAAAACTGATTGGGATTCACTTGTTGGACTGAGCAGTCTCCCACCTTTTGACAAAGGTAATCCCTTTTGCTAATTAAGTTGTGACATTACAAAAGATTAATTTCTTTTCAAATATTTTCGAAACAGATAAATTCATGTTAAAGTTTAACTTTGAGGATATGGAAGTGGATAGCCATGTGGAGCAGATAAGTTGATGGATGGTATCCTAAATGAATATAACCATTATGTACAATTGTTAGCTTAGATGTGAAAATATACCCTCACTAGACTCTTCATCTTTTCTGTTGCTCATCTTGATTTAACCTATATTCAAAAGAAAGAAAAGGATTCTCATATTTTAAAATCTAATTCAAACGGCATAACTTCATTAATATAATACATAATCAAATGGAATAAGCTTTTTGTTTCTCTTGAAAATGTACTTTTGATCCTTGCTGAAATATGGCAATTTCATGTTCATAATGGAACCTTTTAGTAGTGTTATGCCAGATATGCATATCTTCTTCAGATAGGGTCACATCTTGGCTGCAATATTGAATGTTGAAGATTGAGAACTATATTTAGGAAATATCAAACTATTTTTTTCTATTTACTATTTTTTCTAGATGAAGAAAACTACTTAACTATTCAATTGAAAACTATTATAATTAGTTTTTAATTCACTGAATTTCAATGAAATAAAAGAATCCCTTTCATTCAAACTCTAATAAAATCTTCCAAGTAGTTAGTTAAGATAGTTAAACATGCCCACATGAGTTTCAATTGTTAATTATATTCATGCAGAAGACTTTTTGTTGGTAGATCTGGAGTTTATTTCAATGATCTCTTGTGTCAGTTAAGGGGATTAATTTTACTATTGGTTGGGAGATACAGTTTCTTCCTCCAAACAACAAAATTTTGTTTTCCTTATTTACACACCTTGACATTTGACACACAAATTGCTCAGTTTTTCTTAGTTTCATCACTTCCACCTTTTCCAGTCATGTTTAAACTTGTCATGACCAAAGTTACCATGCTTCTAGCATTTCCCAAATTTCCCATGCTTGAACTTTCCATGACCAAAGTAAGCTCCATGTCCAAAATGATGATATCCATGTGCCATATGGTAAGCTCCATATACAATAGCTGCAACAGCAACAGCAACACCCCTACCAATAATCATCCCATGCCGGCCCCATGTCATACACAATAGAGATTGAAATTAAATCATAATCCTTAATCTTTTCAAATTTTTTCTAAACTATTATAGAGGATTTTTTTAGATATGTATGTATATATAGGAAGCTATAAAATTCAAAACCCAGTATCATATCTTTTTGTTTGTCTTTTGGTTAACAATGCGTGAGTTAAGCGTGTTTGTCAATTTTATTTCAATCACCACTTCTCGAGTATTGTATATGAACAAGAAATTATTTTTGAAAATTTTTTCCAGGTACAACAAAGTCTAAGAGAAAAAACACAGTATAATAAGTCTAACATATGGATACCACTATATTTTCGTTTCATAATTCAGTACTTATACTTGATTCTTAACAACTTACAAGTCACATTGACATTTTTTAAGCAGTACTCTTATTAAATTAATTAAGTATCACAAAGTATGTCTATTATTATTATAGTGAAACAAGTGTTGGAATACTCCTAATTATAATAATAATAACAGCCATAACTAAGCATATAAAGGTTGAAATACTAAATCTTGATGAGTTATGAAACTAGTGTAATGTTTAACATGGGCCGAAAAGATTGAAATATTGACCAAGTATTGGTAAGACACATAGAGTTATCTTATGTTATGTGTTGAACTTAATCAATTTAAGTAATTGAGAACTCCAAAAATAGAAGGATTGAATTATTTGCTAGATATTTTTTGTTTGTGGAGTAGAAGATTTTTTTTTGTGTTGGATGGTTGTAACAATAAAATTAATATATGGATTTTTTATTTGAAGTTAGCAATATGATCACTAATCTAAGTCTCCTTGTGCATGCAGACTAGCTACCTCGCAATTTCAAGGCAAAAACTTTAAACATAAAAAACTGAGTGAGATTTCCTTATTGGACTGAGCAGCCTCCCACTCTTTGACAAAGGTAATCCCTTTTGCTGATTTCTTATTTTTTTTTAGTTCCAAATTATTCATTGCTATTTTATTCGTTCATAAATATAAGATTTAGTGGTTAAAAAGAAAAATATTTTGTTTTTTAGTTAAATGATACTGAGAGAGAAATTTCAGTTTTAGGTATTTAACTCATGAGAAAGCTAGCCAAATATGTTTGATTACTAATCAATCTCCTAGAAAAGAATTAGTTTTTTCAAATTAGTTTAGACTAGATGGATGATACCAAACTAATTATTTGACTAGTTGGCATGTGAGCTTTCCTTACTATTGATTTGTAATAATAGACTAATCATTATTCCAATCCCACATAATCAAACACTAGGTACAAAATTTTTAAAATGTTTTTAAACATTTTAAAAGAAACCTATGAACAAAATTACTTTTAAAATTTAAAATATTATGGTTTACTACTATTTAAATGATTATGTATTGAATGTTACATACGGAGAAAGTTACAAAATGAAATGCAAAATTGTTCTGAAAATGAAACTTTTGCAAGAATTTGTAGGAAAGAACACCCCGGCTATGTACATGGTATTAGACTTGGAGTTATGCCATCTCAAATCATTGGATCTTTTTCTCGCTCAACAACATCAACAACTACATGGTATTGGACTTGGAGTTATGCCATCCAAATCATTGGATCTTCTTCTCGCTCAACAGCATCAACAACTTAATTTGAGTCTACTGAAAAGATGCAAGCAGAAATTCATAGACTTAAGGCACAAGTTGCAAAAATTGATAGTCTTAAGGCACAAGTTGCAGAAGTAGATGTCTTAAAAGAGCAAATTGCATTTCTTATGCAACGCGCAAAGGGAAATGAGGTAAAGTAAAAAAATAAATATTTAAAATTTTTTAAATTGATTATTAGGTTGTTGACCACATGCTTCAGGGGTTACTTTGATTCTATTTACTATTATAGTACTTTTGTTCTCATTGGTTGTTTATAGAAGTTCATTCACACTAGTTGGTCCTTTGTTATAATTGATTGGTTATTTGTTATAACTGATTGGAGAGACTATAAACCTGTAGTAGGAGTTAGATAGAAGGTGAAGGAAAATTAATTATTGACAATTAGAGTAAGTGCACATTATATTTAAATAAGGGGTTAGATGGAAGGGAAAGGAAAATAGTTACTTATGATTGAGAGTAAATTAGTCATCTATAGTTTATTCAAATCTTGTTCTCCATTGAATCCATGATTATGTTTCTTCATATAATTTTTTACATTTTGTTGAGCATATAATATTTTTTGCTAGTCAACTTTATTATTATAGAATTGTGGAGGCTGAAATAAAGTGGATTCTGATACTATATGTTTGTTTTTTTTTTAATGTCTAATAAGGTGGACATTAGTAAGGTTGGTTATGGTTGGCAAATACTATTTTTTATGACTGAAAGTTCAGATTACCTTTTCAATAGTGATGTTTTAATTTGTAAATGGCATTGTGTTTCTTCCATAATTTGATGGATTTTCCTTCATTATGCTTTATTATACTTTTTGGCCAACTTATGTTCCTTTAGCATTTTTGCCTCAAAAGCAAAGTTGATAGGATGTTAAATTGCTTGTTACCAATATCTTCCTTAATTTTGTTTATCTATCCTTTGATTTTAATTTTATGGATCCTCCTTCCTTATGCTTTATTATACTTTTTGGCCAACTTATCTTCCTTTAGCATTTTTGCCTCAAAAGCAAAGTTGACAGGATGTTAAATTCTTTGTTACCAATATCTTCCTTAATTATATTTTTCTATCGTTTGATTTTAATTTGATGGATTCTCCTTCATTATGCTTTATTATAATTTTTGGCCAATTTATGTTCCTTAAGCATTTTTGCCTCAAAAGCAAAGTTGTTAGGACGTTAAATTCTTTGTTACCAATATCTTCTTTCTATCCTTTCAATGTTTAGACAGGTGTCAAATTGGATTATGTGTTTGTTAAAAGATAATTCCTAATTATTTATTTATCACATTAGTGGTTTAAATTGTTAATTATCTACTTATTTATCATTTTCATTTTAGCCACATGATTTGGAGTCACCAAGAGATGCAAGACGCTCCTTTCAATCTAGTCATATGCCTGAAGATCATGAACTACCATCACCTACAACTTTGTAAATTGTTATTGTTTTTATCATATCAACTTTAGGATTTATATTTTCAATTTGTGGGACAATGAATTATTTTAAATTTCTATATTAGATTACATATATGTTTTGCAGTATATACTATATTAATTCATTTTTTGTATTCCTATTTATTATTCCTTTCTTTTTATTTAATATCAACTATAAAACTATGAAAAGGTAATAAGAAAAAAATCCTTTTAATTAATCATCAATTATAAGTTATCATAATTCAAAAAATTAAAAAAATTTGAAAGCATTGTGAAAATTAAACATAATTATTATACATTTAAAAAAATATTCTAATATATTTTAATAGAAAAATTATAAATTTAAAAATATAAAAAAAAAATTCTATAGAAAATATGCAACAATTATATAACTGTCGTAATCATGGTTTTAAAAAAATCAAGAAAAACATTCCAACGGTTAGACAACTATCGCGAAATACCCTGCCCTTGAGAGAAGTGAAAAAATTGTATTACAATGAGTGTATTTACATGTCTATGGTTCTCTTTGAAGCTTTAGTTACAAATTTGAAATTTAGCCAAGCTATTACAGTGGATAAATGTGTGTTGGATGACCACATAATGTCATCTTTATTATAATGAACAAATATGATCAAATAAAATTAATATTGGTTACATAATATCTCTATAATAATGACTAAATATCAATCTAACAATAGGTAATAAGAAGTAAATCTCCAATTACTATCTAACCGTAAATAAGGAAACAATATATAATTTTTAATACTCCCCCTCAAGCTGGAGCATATGTGTTAAATGAACCAAACTTGTTACACATGGGGTAAAATATAATAAAAATAAAAACAAAATCCACATACAAATGTGTGATATGAATAGATGAGCTCTCTAGAGTAACAAATGCACGACCATGTCGCATAAGAAGGCAAGCGTTTTGCCTTTGATGGAGGTGAGCAATGAGGAAGGCACCTTTAGCCATGGCGCACAACATTAGGCGAAAGAGCTCCTCAATGGCACAGACTTGCTAAGAAATATGAGTACATCGTGTTCGGTACACGACACTAAGTGGAGGAGCTCCTTGGTGGCACCAGATTTAAAGAGAAGGACAAGCATGTCACGGTTGGTGCACAACACTAGGCCAAGGAGTTCCTTGGTGGCACCAGACTTGCTGAGGAAGACAAGCACGTCGTGGCCAGTGCATGACATTAGGCAGAGGAGTTCCTTGGTGGCACCAAACTTGCTGAGTAAAAATGAGCATTCACGATCGACACACGACACTAGTCGGAGGAGCTCCTTCGTGGTGCTGAATTTGTTAAGGAGGACGAGGATGTTGTGGTCAACACACAACACCAGTTAGAGGAATTCCTTTATGGCATTAGGAGAGAACCCATTGCAAAGCTCATATATAAATAAAACCCCTCATGTCTTACAAAGATAATGTATCTAACATATCAAGTTAACATGGGGAAAAATGCATGAACATTATTCTAGACATGGTTTATAGTCATCAAGGAGAAAGTGACAATATGACAATAGATCACTAGACAATGGGTCCATCGGTAGCCAAAGGCCATCGACAGACAATTTAGGCACTCAAGACTATTAGGCTCCTATGATTTGGTTTAGTTCTTTAATGTCATGTAAACGTGTGTTAATGTGTGTTAGATGACTACACAATATTGTCTCTATTATAATGATGAAATATGATTAAATAAGATTAATATTGATTACATAAGATCTTTCTAATAATGACTCAATATGAATTTAATAATAGGTAATAAGGAGTAAGTATTTGTTTGGAAACAATTTTATAAAACTGTTTTCAGTATTTTAGTATTTAAAAACAAAAAAAAATAGTCATTTGGTTACTGTTGTTTTCTTAAAACAGTTTTCAAAAATAATTCTAGTTTTTTAAAAACTAAAACCGACAGACAATTTAGGCACTCAAGACTATTAGGTTCCTATGATTTGGTTTAGTGCTTTAATGCCATGTAAACGTGTGTTAATGTGTGTTAGATGACTACACAATGTCATCTCTATTATAATGATGAAATATGATTAAATAAGATTAATATTGATTACATAAGATCTTTCTAATAATGACTAAATATGAATTTAATAATAGGTAATAAGGAGTAAGTACTTATTTAGAAATAATTTTATAAAACTGTTTTTAGTATTTTAGTATGTAAAAACAAAAGAACTCGTTTAGTTACGGTTGTTTTCTTAAAACAGTTTTAAAAAATAATTCTAGTTTTTTAAAAACTAAAACCGACAGACAATTTAGGCACTCAAGACTATTAGGTTCCTATGATTTGGTTTAGTGCTTTAATGCCATGTAAACGTGTGTTAATGTGTGTTAGATGACTACACAATATCGTCTCTATTATAATGATGAAATATGATTAAATAAGATTAATATTGATTACATAAAATCTTTCTAATAATGACTCAATATGAATTTAATAGTAGGTAATAAGGAGTAAGTACTTCTTTGGAAACAATTTAATAAAACTGTTTTCAGTATTTTAGTATTTAAAAACAAAAAAACTCGTTTGGTTACTGTTGTTTCCTTAAAACAGTTCTCGAAAATCATTCTAGTTTTTTAAAAACTAAAACCGACAGACAATTTAGGCACTCAAGACTATTAGGTTCCTATGATTTGGTTTAGTGCTTTAATGCCATGTAAACGTGTGTTAGATGACTACACAATGTCTTCTCTAGTATAATGAGGAAATATGATTAAATAAGATTAATATTGATTATATAAAATCTTTCTAATAATGACTCAATATGAATTTAATAATAGGTAATAAGGAGTAAGTACTTGTTTGGAAACAATTTTATAAAACTGTTTTCAGTATTTTAGTATTTAAAAACAAAAAAACTCGTTTGGTTACTGTTGTTTTCTTAAAACAGTTTTTGAAAATAATTCTAATTTTTTAAAAACTAAAACCGACAGACAATTTAGGCACTCAAGACTATTAGGTTCCTATGATTTGGTTTAGTGCTTTAATGCCATGTAAATGTGTGTTAATATGTGTTAAATGACTACACAATGTCATCTCTATTATAACGAGGAAATATGATTAAATAAGATTAATATTGATTACATAAGATCTTTCTAATAATGACTAAATATGAATTTAATAATAGGTAATAAGAAGTAAGTACTTGTTTGGAAACAATTTTATAAAATTGTTTTCAGTATTTAAAAACAAAAAAAACTCGTTTGTTACTGTTGTTTTCTTAAAACAATTTTAAAAAATAGTTCTAGTTTTTTAAAAACTAAAAAACAGGAATAACTATAAGTAGTTTTCCTTTTCAGTTTTCTATTTTTATTTTAAAAACTTAAAATACAATGAGAATGTTGTTTTTTGTTTTTCATTAATGATATTTTCCTAAATATGAACAATTTTTTTCATTTTCATATCTTCAAAACAGTTTTCAAATAATACTTACCAAACAATTTTTTTTTTCTCTTCTTTCAGAAAACATATTTGAAAATTATTTTTAAAAACTTTTTTAAAAAAAATAAAAAAAAAAACAAAATCAATCAAACCCTAAATATCCAATTACTATCAAATAATAAATAAAGAAATAATATATAATCTGAGTGTATATAAGGGAAAGAAACATATATAAACCTCTATCTTCAGAAATTTCAAATTTTAGCCAACCCACAGCATAAATAATTAAAAGATTCCGCTCATCATTAATTTGTTACAAAAAAACTTTTCAATCATAATATGTCATATTTGTTCTGCTCCTGCTCCTGCTTGCGTAACCAACTTGCTCACTGGTTTTCTGTTACTCATACACCTAGTTGCTTCTTGAAGCACTAGATAACAGGCTCGCTAAAGATGGAACTCCTTGATTTCTCATTTCTTCTTCTGCAGGCCTCATTTCTTCTAGATCTTTTTACACTAAAAAACGATGAAGCCATCAGCATATTTTGTGCAAGAGAGTAGTATAATAAGCTGTTTTATAGTTCCATACAAATACAATGTGAAACAACTACCATTCAGCAGACTGCCAATAAACAAGCACAGCAAATCAGAACATCAAAAGTAAAGTTGAACATGATTTTCGAAATTCAAGATTTTCATCATTTTTCGTACTTTACCTGAGTTTTCATCAATGGGAATTAATTATTATTTAATAAGTTTTGCTTGTCAAACTAATCAAGTTTGATAACCATGCAAAAAAAAAAAGGTTAGTAGAAGCCCCAAAAGTGACAAGATGCACAGTTCATGGCTGATTTTATTTACCATGTACAGAGGCCCCGAAAGAGACAAAAGATGCATAATTCATGGCCAATTGTTTTTTACCATGTATAATGTATTCACATAAAATACCAAAACTCATGGAGGATAGCAAAGTATTCAATAACGACTCAAATCACTCATTAATAAGAGAACATTAGAGCAGAAAACTTTTCTTAAATAATGGAGTGAGTGGCCGAAACTGAGAAAGATAGAAGTGGCTTCAGATTTTCAACTTGATATTCATATTTTAATGTACGCTAAGAAACAATAATAGCAACTATGGCATAGGACTAGTCTCATAAATTTTTCCTGAAGGAAATAAGTAAGCGTTGCACCCATACAAAGCAAGCACAACCAAAAAGATAATAAACTCAGCAAATGAAAAAGTTTGCAGATAAATTTTTGGAAAGCATACCAATGTTCTCCCATTAATTTGGGCATGAGGAAGATAACAATCAGCATAAATCTCACATTCATGTAACTGCAAGGATTCAGTCTAAGTGCAACAAATTCTGGCACCAGCCGTTCTATAGCCAATGCGTGCACTCTCTGAGAATTGGACATGAATCTGCTGCAACAAGTCAAATTTCAGTATTATGGTCTTCCGATCTCATTATATACTCAAAGAAGAATAAAAACAAAAGAAAATGGAAGTTGTTTTGGTTTCTCCAACTCATGCCATCTTAAAAAATAAAGATTGAAAACCACTTTCATTCAAACAACATTTGCTTGAGTGTTAAACAAAGAAGAATAAAAACAAAAGAAAATGGAAGCTGTTTTGGTTTCTCCAACTCATGCCATCTTAAAAAATAAAGATTGAAAACCACTTTCATTCAAACAACATTTGCTTGAGTGTTAAACAAGATATATGTTCAGCAGAACACAAGCATTTTGGACTTTATATTGACTGGGTACGTTACAGGATTAATTTCTTTGAAATCAGTAATGCGGAAGGATCTCCACAGTAGTTGTTCATAGAGCTTGCCCATAGCATAATTCTAAGAGGTTAATTTCCAAGAAATACAGCATTGCAGGTCAAAATGACATGCAACTCAGATGTCAGATGACTAATATTTACTAAATAAACTGCATTGTGTTCTATAGCGGTATTATGGTAAACTTGGTCATACCAGAGAAAATATTGTTAGAATTCTCTATGTATGACAGAATGAGTGAGATGGAGCTTCCATTCTTTATAAAAAGTTGTTAGAACCTTGAATGTTAACCTTGTGAATTGTGAGCTTATCAGGTAAATAACAAATAGATTCACTGCCAAGTATAAAATACCAAAAAAATCTCATTTAAAATCATCTCTTTAATACTTCATCCATCTTGTATTATTTGTCCTTTATTATGATGCACACTAATAAAAAAATATTAATTATAAAGTTATTAATTATACAAATTACTATGTTAAAATGACTTTCTTTGACAAAACTATCCATCATGCCTCAGAAAAGTAACTCTTTGACCACCACTGAGTATGCCTTTGACATATGAAATGTTTCCTGAAAGAACATAATCTTTTGTTCTACACCTGCCATAAAGATTTACCAATATCATTATATAACCAAGTTTATAGGCTATAGAAAACCCACGTGCAATCAGAGAATACATAAGCGAGAAACATGCATCAAGGATAATAAACTATTAAGTTTATCCATTTCAACCTCCCAGGAACTAAGTCATCAACTTCCCTAAAACCTGGCTAAATATGTCATAACTAACACCATGACTCCATGAGACTACTTTTTCAATGACAACACACAGTAACAGGCTTAGAACTCCATTTTCCTATTATAACTGTTTGAATATAGTCAAATCAGAGTGATTGATGAAAGCAACCAGCAAGCTTTAAATCCATCCACATTCTTAATTCAGATGTGATGTGAATCTTTAAGGTACAAATTTCACATCCAAAAAATGATAAGTTTTGTTGTCAAACTCTCAATCTAGCATCCACAAGATTATTTTAGAAGGAAAAAAAAAGATCATGCTATGCAAGAAAACAGTGTTGGAGAAAACATAAGAAAAAATCTAACCTGGCTAAAGCTTCAAACTATGTAAATTTTAATGAGCACCCATAATTTAGGTAAATTCATACTACCAGCTTGATTTGACCGATTAACCAAGTAATGTTACCAGTCCCAACAACTATTCAAAATCAATCTCGATGACACGACATAAGCTATGTAGTCCTATGGTGTATTAAACTGCAAACTTAGCCTTAGACGTCAGAACAAGCACAAGCTTCATTCATATATTGAAGTTCAATAGTTTTGTTCATTTTATAAAAAAACAAAAAAGGTTTTGTTCATCTAAAATTGAACGGTTTACACATTAAACTATAATTGAGATTTAAATTAAATAAGTAATATAATACTGAAGTTATAAGAATGTACTGGGATCTTCACTTGACCATAAATGGTGTAACCTGGAGAAACTAGATTCGTTAAAATGAAGGTCAATAGAAAACAAAAAGTGAAGTGAGTTAGGGATTAGGGAATAGGGAATCGATACCCGGTGGCAGGGGATTGAGTGAATGAGAAAAGTAGAAGAGAGAGTCATATACGCCGTTAGCAAACCTTCAATGCTAATGTGCCAGTTTAATTGGTGGTATAGGAAACTGGGACGGACATAGGGACATAATTTTAATCCCTATAGAAAAGGCTCAAAATAAGGATGTGCCGTTTAATTCAATTTACAAATAGAAAAGATTCACCAATAGTCTCTACAAGAACAAATTCCTTCATTAAAATGGTGAAACCTAGTCCTGTCTCTCATAACAATCTCTATTCGGTACACCTTCGAGGCCAATTTCATAAAAGAATGACAATCCTCACATATTCTAAGATTTTTAACTATACGAATGCATGATTCTTTTCTCTCACTAATTAGCCCGAAGCACAATGCTAATTTTTCACTATGCCAAAGAACTACTTCTTTTTTGTCTTCCTCTTCTAAATCGACCAAGATGCTTGAGGTACTGGGTGTATAGCCAACCAGCTTCAGTTGACTGACTACCTCATCCAACTTTTTGTATGTTTCATCTGATTGTTTATGATATCTATCTGCCATCATAAACCCATGCACCTCATTATTCACTTCAATCCTACTACACGCCTTCTCCTTTGAGACACCTTTATGTCTCATTAATTTCCTGACCAGCCCAACATGATCCCACCTTTTTTCTTTGGCATAAATGTTTGACAAAACCACAAGGGCCCCATCATGATCAGGCTCTAACTCGAGTAGTTTTTTAGCAGCAAATTCTCCTAACTCAACCTCACCGTGATTCTGACAAGCAGCCATAAGGGATCCCCAAATGATAACATTTGGTGGGAAAGGCATCGTCTCAATAAGCTCCCTGGCTTTTGTCAAGAGATTGGCTCTGCAAAACAAGTCCACCATGCAGCCATAGTGCTCACGTTGGGGAGATATGCCGTGCTTATTGATCATGGAGGAAAAGAATTTCCTGCCCTCCTCAACCAAACCTGCATGACTGCAAGCATACAGGACACCTATAAATGTAACCCCATTGGGCTCAATATTGTGTTGTTTCATTCTATGGAAGAGATCTATAGCACCATCTGCATCTCCATGCATGGCAAAAGCATTGAGCATACTGGACCAAGATATCACATTTTTTCTTGGCATATTATCAAATACTTGTCTCGCTCTGTCCAAGTTCCCACATTTGGCGTACATATCAATCAGGGCATTGTTGACAGGAACGGCTCTTCCAAAACCATTTTTATGTGCATATGTATGAATCCATTTGGCTTGAACAAGTGCACCAACATGAGCAGAAGCAGAGATGACACTCAACATCGTGATTTGATCAGGCACTACGCTTTGTTGTTGCATTTCATTGAAGATTTGAAGAGCTTGCTGAGGCCGATCACTTTCGGCATAACCAGATATCATAGCACTCCAACACACCAAGTCCTTTTCAACCATTTGGTCAAATAGGAAGCGGGCGTCTTGAAGCATTCCAAGTTTGGCATACCCAGAAAGCATGGCGGTTGAAACAATCAAATGTTTGGAAGGAAGTTGATCATAGACTTGCCTAGCCAAATCCATAGCACCACAATTTGCATACATGTTAACAAGAGCAGTGTGTAGATGAGAGTGAAAATGCAGACAGTTATCATTAATGAAGTCATGAATTGCTTTGCCGTAGGCTAAATTTCCAACATGACCACAGGCAGAAAGAACAGTGCAAAGGATAATAGCATCGGGCTCCGTACAAGAAGTCTTCATTTGTTCATAGAGATTTAAAACATGGTGATAAAGACCCATGTGGGAATATCCGCGGATGATAATATTCCAGGTAACGAGATCTGGGTGAGACATGTTATCAAACAGGAAACGGGCATGGACGATGCGGCCACATGCAGCATACATGGTAATCAAGGCAGTTTGAATAAAAGGGTCGGCATGGAAGCCCAACTTGGAAGTGAGGCCGTGAATCTCCAAGCCGAGATGAATAGCAGAAAGTCTAGAGATGGCCTTGAACAAAGGGGGGAAGCTGAAGGTGTCGAGAGGGAGAGGGAAGGCGTTGTTCCTGAGGTGGCGGTAGAGGAAGAGGGTGTTCTCCGGTGTGGGGCTGCGAGAGAATTGATGGAGGAGTTGGTTGGAGAAATGGGTGTTTGGGTTTGGAATGTGGGAGAAAAGGGAGAGAGCATAGTCATAGTGGATGGCTGAAGGTAGGGTGCAGCAGGAAAGGACGAGTTTCAAAAGGAGGGAGTTTGAGTTCTCCACATTGGAGCTGCAGCAGATGAGCATTTGAGCATGCACTTGCTTCACCTGCCAAACTGTTTTGCATGATGCCAACAAAGCCTTCTCACTACGAATGCCCATGCCTCACTTTTCGCTTAAACAACATGCCTTCAATACTCACATTGTTGTGTTCCAAATAAGTAATACACTGAGAAATGCTGACCAATCTCCAAAGCTCATACTCAGCTTCGAACTACAGAACTCAACTAAAGCACCAAAAAGCTTGTTCCTTCTCAGAAAAACATTCCTTAGCTTCTTACATGGACTTTTCAATTGTACTTTTTTCTTTTATTTTTTTGAAGTTTTGTGTTAGAATAAAAAATTAGAGTTTGATTTCAAGTTAAACAGCTAGTTATTCCCACCTGTATACACAATAAAGTTTCTAAAGCAGAAAAAATAGAGAAGGAAGAAAACTACTTTAAAAAACAATGAAAGACTATGGGGAAAAACAGGAAAGATATCAAGTTTTCAATTTTGGTTTTATATAAAAGCTCTTTAACCTCTTACCATCAAAATATCGAGAATTATATATCATGGAAAATCAAATCAAGAATTCATTACACCATAACATGAAAAACATTGAGGTTGGGGAGGAGAGGAACTCTCTTCTTTTAGGGTCCCTGCAGTTTCTAATGCATGTCAAGAAAATAGTTAGTACGGCCACTATGTCATAGACGTATGAATTTTAATTTTTCTTTTACACACAAATGATAGTTATTAAAATGTATAAATTTTAATTAACTCAACTCACACAAGTTTAAGTCATTCTAAACAATGTTGATAGATTTTAACTTTTTGAAAACTTATATAATACCAAATCTTTGAACTAGGATGATAATGGGATAGAGTAGGTGCGAGTTTTGTTATCATCGTTTTCATCTCCAAGAAGTGTGAGTGAGTTCAAGTATATCAGGAACAAGTATGAAATTTAATTATCATCCTTGTTTCCATGGGATATTTTCGTGTTCTAGTATACTTGCAAGTACCCGTTATATTATTTTTTAAATTTAGATTTACCTATTTATTATTGAATAAATTATAGATAGTAAATTATTAATTATATTTTAATTTAAAAAGTATATAAAGAATAATAAATAACAAAAAACTATAAATTAAAGTTTAAGAATTATAATTTTTAATTAAATATATAATCTTAAACTTATTATATAATTATTAAAATTATAACGGACGACACTCACATACCATACCCGACTTATCATATCAGATAATACCTGTATCCATATCGGTCAAAGCGAATAATACCTATCAAAATCAAGATAGATTCAAGATGGTACCCACAAATACGAGTATTTTTATCATGACTACTTTGAACGACTAAAATATAATCAAATGAATATTCATTGTAAGTTTGAGAATGTGAGATTATTGATTTTAAGAGGACCACCTAATAATATGATCTGATGTTTCTTCTTTAATATTTTTTGTTCTATATTTTGTTATATATGTATTAAATAAGTAAATTTGAAATTAAATACATTAACATAAAACATAAATCATATGAAATGTAAATACAGCAGAGATTTCTCATGGTAGAACTAATAGACAATTTTATCTCATTGATAACCCTCTTCTTTAAGAGTGACTTTTCTTTTAGGGTGACTCCATTTAATGGATAAACCTCTCCTCACGAAATCATATCATCTTTCAATGTCATATTATATTGTATCATATTATATCATATCATATCATAGGGGGCAACTTTATTTCGTTGATAGTTCTCTTTGTAAAGTCGCAACTTCATCTAATAGATAACTCTCTCTGTCCAGAATCATACAACTAGATGCACAGTAAGTCGTTATCATCCGCTAATGACATACAGATTCTAACATGGATCACAATAATATAAATATCAAATTTATTCTATTTTCTAAAGTCTCTTCCAAAATAAATCTCTAATTTCATTAAACATAATTAATTTAAATTTATAAAGCTCTCAACTTTGAAATAAATTTCATTAGAGAATAAAATCAAATGAAAAAATATGTTTCCTAAACTTATTAAGTAAACAACATTAAAATATAATAAGATAATTAAAATAATAATTATAAAATATTAAAATAGACCACAACCACTATTAAATCACTCACAACTATGGAGAGTTGACTAAACTGCTTCCTCAGGTATATTGTGCAAGGTAGAAATCGGCAAATCTAAACACCAATACAAATTTCCAATGAAGCTAACAATTACTAATAGTTTATTCTTTATGTTACTATTTACGAGTTTATCTTAGAAAATAAAAACGAGCCATATTTATAACATTATCACATTTACTTCCGAAAAAAAATAAAAATAAAAAGTGAATGAGAAAGAATTTTATCTTTCATTATTTCTTAATAAGTATAAAGGATTTCAAAGTAAATGGAACCGAAAAGAATAAGAAAAAGAAAGGAAATGAAAAACTGGTTAAAAAAAAGATTATAAGAAAAAGAGAAAAAATAAAAAAAGTTAATTTATAATTTAGTTTTTTTTTTTTTAATGAAACGAAGCCTTTCACTAAAAATTGAAATCGAATCGATTCAAGAACTTATTTTCATTTTTTATATTATCTATACTGCAAATAAATATCAAAAAAAGAAAAATCAGAAGAGGATAGACAAAATACTCTGATCTTTTCTATCCTCAATTTGACGGCAATATTTGCGCAAACTATCATACCATATGCATGGAGCTCCGATTATTAATTCTTATCTTAATATTAAATTATATATTATAAATTTATAAGTGATTCCTGGTGCTGTATAAACATAGCAGATTTACTTGTTTGAATCTAAAGAAAAATCACGTGTTGCAATTGGTGATATCAGTGGATATTTCTCTAATTAGGCTGCACACGTTGGAGGAATGGAAAATTTTCCCAGCTTTTTTTCATGGCATACTATTCCAGGAACTGATATTGTTGTTTATCCATGTTCAGCAATTAAAATTTAATAGCTGCCTATTAGTCTGTTACATCAATCATTTGTGGAAAATAGTTTCCAATTTTTTAATTCCTTTTCAGTGCGACACTTGTCGATCAACCCACGAAGGGGAGAAGGCTATGCTCGAGTAAGTAACACATTCTAATATTTTAGCAAATTTAATTACAATCTGAATGTGTCCAGAAGTAAAGGTGGAATATAATTTTCATTTGCTTAGCTTATCTCATTTTTTTATTAGAAATTAGAAATTAGAAATCAATAACAATTTGATGTATTCTGGTTAACTTAATTTTAGAGCTGAAGAAGTTTGGAGAGCTACCTGCTGCTGCCATAGAGGAAGAGAAAAATAACAGAGTAGAAGCAAAAGTTGCTGCTACTGCATGTAGTCGGGTGAAATTTTTAACCTACTATGTACACATCATATCGTATTATATATACTTTTTTTTTTCTCTTTGCTAGCTCTTTTTTTTCTTCTTTGAATAGTTGAGATTTACTACTTGAACACATGAATTTGACTTTAGTATATGTGTGTGAGAGTGATAGAAACAAATCTTAATCATTAAGAAAAAATAAAAAAAATATCAGTCATTGAAAAAAAAGAATGACACCTACTAAATGCTGGAAGAGAGTATATATATATATATATATATATATATTATTGTTTTGAATATGATACACATATTGAAAGAAAAGAATGACACCTACTAAATGCTGGAAGAGAGTATATATATATATATATATATATATATATATATTATTGTTTTGAATATGATACACATAACATTTTGGATATTGAGTATAAGTTACCTGATGTTGTGGAATTTATTAAACTCATTGATTTTTAGTAAGTTTTATATTAAGAAATGTTTTTATGGAACAATTCGTGTATTAATAAGTTTCCTTTCTAATTCATAGTAGTTTTTAGACCTTCAATAAGTCTTTGTGACTTACCTTATTTCTATTGTTTTTCATCCACATGACAATTGAATAGTAGGTTGTTGAAAACTTATTTAAGCTTTATTGGTATTTATTTTTTGGTAAGTTTCTTCTGTGTTGACGGACATTTGCTGTTATTTTATAGTTATTTGTAAATTCTGTAACGAACTTTATGTTTAGATATTGTATATTTAATGTTAATGGAAACTTTGGCTGATAAATTATATTGATAACAGATTTTTTTTTATAATTTTAGAAAAAGTATGTTTATTTTAAAAAAATATTTTTCAAATATTATTTTTGTAACAGAGGATTCATTCCTGAGAAACTCAAATATTTGCAGAGTGATTCAAAGTTCAAACTACATAACTTCAAGAAATTGTGACTTCTAATGTAAACAAAGGAGCATAAGATTCTCAAATAAAAAGGACATATATGCAAATTTAAAACAAGAAAAAGAAGAAAATGAAAGAAGCATCTTTCTAAAACTGAATAGAAAAGCTAAAACAACGTCATCCCAAACTGGGTGTTGTGACGAGCAACAGCAACAACACCGATTATATATTCCAATATCAAGGCCAAACCATTCAACAGCAACTCTGCATTCAATAACAACTCTGCAAAACAAAGTAATCATTCTCTGTCAATCAAAATATAGCAAAATATAATAAATCATTATGTGTCTTATCAAACTTGGAATTATATCAAAATATTTGCACCAGTGCGCCACAATAAGCAAAAGATTATATAAACACAGAATCAAAAGTATTATGAGAAACTACCAAATTATAAATTCAACTTTTCTTAATAAAAAATTAGTCATTCTTTTAACATAAAGTCCATAATCTAATAGTTATAGATTAATCTAAAATATGGATGATTGGACGTAGACAAAACAACTCAATATATATCTTCCATTACTTCAATTGAACTTATAAATTGTTTTTGGGTCGAAATTAATAATAATGGGGCACCAATTTAAAAGCAAACCTTGCTTCAATTTAAACTAAATATTGGAGACAAGGTTGCGTGGCTTGGATATTCCTAAACCAATGCAAAGGTAAAATGTGTATTTATTAGAAAAGATATTTACACAACCAGTTCCAGCACAATTGTTAATGTGTCTGCGTCAGAGTTGAAGCACGAAAAGAAAAGCTGAGAGCATCTGATAGAAATCATTACTTATATTCAGTCATATTAACAATTATGCAGCAGCATTGAGGGACTCAAAGGAGCTGTAGGGAACAAAACAAGTTACTACTAAAAAAACAAAAATAGAAGCATTCAGTTTGTGTAATGTGAATTAAGTGACCTGAGGAGTGGTGACAAATGCAGTGGCTAGACCAATTTTCTATTCATGAACATTTGCCCTGCGGTCACATCATGCAAGGGGTAGTGAACCTTTTATAATTGCCACCTCAACTACCAGACATGATTCCGGGACCCATAACACTTATCATTTCTGTTTGGTTTTTGAATTGTGCCTCAATCCCCTTCATTATTTCTTTTCTTTATATCCTAAAGCTGGATGGGTAAGGAGTACAACAATTTGTTGTCGTTAATGGGATTGTTTTCAATAATCATAAGTCATATAACAATGCAGACGCTAGTGAGGGGCGGAAACTTTTTGTGGAATAGGGAAAGAGAAAGAAGAAGAGCGATGTGTTAAGACGATAAACCATTTTTAGTGCTTCTCGTGGCATTCAGTAGTCAATAATTAATACTTATATAGAAGCTGTGCAACAGTAAATCACAAATTTATAGTAGTATCAAGAGTAGGAGCTACATTCTTTTTCCATTGCATTTTAAAACATGACATCTGTTTGTAGGGCGGCCTTGTTTATAGATAACTCTTAAAAAACTTATGTCATCATTTAATGCTACCATTAAAATAGTATAAGTTTATGACAATTATATAAAAGTTTAAGAAATATTTTATAATTTGTTTTACATTTAATATTATGTTGTTTGTTTTTAATATTATGTTTTTTGTGTGTAAAAGATATTGATCTGATATAAGTAAAGTGTATTTGTTGGTATTGATATATAGGTACTTAATGAGTAGGAGAATGAGATCAAATTTACTATCTACTTGAGTATGAAACCATATATGGTATATTTTTTTAATGTGGGTATAAAGATAAATACTATAGTATCTAGGCATGACAACAGATCAGGGTGTAGATGGGTATGTCATTCTCATTCTTACTTATATTTTTGAAACTCATGTCCATCTTTGTCTACATATCCAACAGTATAACATTTATGTTCTCATCCCCGTCCCCATTAAGTATCAAGTATATTCATACTTGGCTTATATCTACAAAAAAATTATAATAACCCTTTAATAAAAATAAATTATTTGAATATAACGATATTAATTCAAAATTTATTTAATAAACGTAAAATTTGTAATTTTTTAATTAAATATCAAACTTTTTTTTAAGATAAATGAATATTTTAGTAATTAAAATAAGAGTGTGGTGAAGACAGGCATGAGAATGAAGTGAGCATGTATATTTATTTCTAATCCACATCCCTGACCTAACAAATTGAATATTTTTCATACCTGTACCTATACACTAGTTTATTTGTTATCCATAACTATATCCTACTGGCTAAATAGTGTCCATTATCATCCCTAATCAAAATTGTCATGCAAATATTAGGTAACCACTTTACAACTACCAAGGTACAATTATTGTTTATTAATGGATCCATTTTCTTAAAAAAAAACAAATAGTATAAAGAAAAATCAGTAAAAAACAATTAAACATATTTTATCTCTGAAATATAATCAAATATTTATCTTTTATAAAAAACTTTAGAAAAATAATGTGACAATTTTAGAAACCACTGCTATTCATTTATAATTTTAGATTACAATTTCTGTTAAAATATTCAGAAATTATCTTCCTACATAAAAAATAAACTCTTCATTTTATAAAACTATGAAATTGATGGAAACAAATAATGTTCAATACTCACATTTAACGAAAATAAATAATGATGATGATCAATAATAAAATAAAAGTTTTATTAAAATAAAAAAGTTAAGTGTTTTTTAATTATAGTTTTATAAAATTATTTTTAGTATTTTAGTATTTAAAAATTAAAAGACTTGTTATATTAGTGTTTTTTTAAAATAATTTTTAAAAAAATTAAATTTTTAGTTTTTAAAAATTAAAAAGAAGAAATCACCGTAAATAATTTTATTTTTTAGTTTTATATTCTTGTTTTGAAAAAATCTATACAAAACGAATAAATTGTTTTGTGATTTTCATAGTAACACTTTTATAAATATTAATAATTTTTTTTTATATCTTCAAAACAGTTTTTAAATAATACTCATTAAACAAGTTTTTTTTCTTTTCTCTCAAAAAAAATTCCTAAAAACTATTTTTTGAAATTTTAAAAATAAACCAAATAAAATTTTAAATTTTTTTATTTGAATCTAATAAAAAAATTGATCATAATTTATATTTTATGAAAAAAAAACATATTTAAGTCAATAAAAAGATTGATTAAAATAAATAAAATAAAAAAATAAAATAAGGAGAAAAAAATATTATATTAGTTCTGTCCGGGTGTTGTTTTAAGATTTTCTCATCCTATTTCTGCTAAATCAAACATAAGTAACATATTTTATTCTGTAAAAATAAAAACTAACGTATTTATTATATTAGTTCTGTCGGAGTGTTGTTTTAAGATTTTCTCAATTCTTTTTTATTAAAGTATCTTTATATAATTAATTTTTATTTTTGCTTTCTCTCACCTATTTAAATTGGAGATGGAAGATGGATATGTTAAGGGTTTAAATTTAAAAATATTATATTTACAAATGAATTTAATATTATTTTTTAAATTTATTTATTTTTAATAAATATAAATTAATCAACATTTTCATGTAATAGTAAGGTTGTGTTCATGAATCACTTCTCGTCACCATAATGCTCGAGTGCATGAAAGGAGAAAAGTATTTTTTTTTTTTCTAAAGATGATAAAAGGAGAGAAGATAAGACAAATTAGGGAAGGTAAAAATTAAGTATATATATTCATGGTTCAAGTGAACCTGGCTGCATTTGTGTCCATATAAGGGTTACTCTTAGGTGTTGGTAAGATAATTTTGTTAACTAAAGTAAAGCTATCCCATTAACATTAAAGTTAGACCTACACTCATAAGTCATAAATAGCTAGACAGACAAATGGAATTTTACAAAGATTGTTGCTATTTAAAAACATGCACGTATATATATACTGATATACCAAGAGTGGCGAAAAGATGTTTTAACCTATCCATGATGCAATCGTGGAAGGCTACATATATATACGATAACAATTTTAGTATATTTATTAATAATCCATCAACAACTCTTATCTCTCTTTCTTTTTATGTTACATGACTATAATAAATCTAAATCATCATTTTCTCTCTCTCTAATTACATACACACACAAAGATTCTCAAGTATAATTTTTAATATCAAACACGATGCCTAAGGTTGTTTAAAAATTAGAGTTTAATTAATACATATTAGTTACATTTACAATTAATTATAATTCTTAATTTATTAATTTATGATAATTTTTTTTACTTTAGTAATTAATATTTGAAAAGTTATATAAATAAAAAATTATGATTAAACATTAATAAAACTCTTTTACATTAACACTACCTATTAATTAAACTCTAACAGTTAATATACAATATTTTTTAAATAATATGAAAAATGTTATATTTTTTTTAGAATACGTAAAATTATGTTCATTTGTAATTTTAAATTTTATTCGCATTTGATCTTTATTAAAAAATTATATATCCATGATCAATTAATGCCACAAGTACACTCACACGATCCAAATTATACTCGTGAAATATAATTTATATACCAGATCAGCTTGTTCAACTGATGATTCACTAACTTTGATGACTAACCCATTAATTTAACTTATTGCCTTGGTTGTATCAATGTCTGGCCAAATCTTAATAACATTGTTCTTAAGTTTGAGTCCTCTATATAGGAAAAATATGGTTGGAGGAAGATTCCACTAAAAGTAATTTTCTGCCAAAGTTAACAAAATTGGTGATACCTCATATCAAAGCATGTGTCACTCACCAGCTATGTTTTTAAAACTAGATTAGTGATAGAATCAATGAAGACATTGATTTACAGTTTATTAGTTTAACCTTTATTAAATCAGTGATTGAATCGGTCTTAATAAAATAATATTTTTTTATTATTAGTATTATAATAATTAAAATTATAAAAGAAAAAATGTATTAAAGTTGTAATTATAAAAGGATAAAAGTAATTTTACTAAATACACTTTCATATTGATAAATTAAACCTTATTTAATTAATTTTTTATTAAAAATTTGTTGATTTAGAAAAATGAGGGGTGTATTTAGCAAATTAAAAAAATTTTCAAAAAAAAAAAATACAAACCGGTTGAACTAGTGAACCACATGTTCTTGACCGGCTTTCCGGTTTTAATACCGGTTTTTGGTTCTACCGGTTTTGAGAGTTGACTGAACTAGTTACCAAACCAGTTCACAGGTTTTCTAGTCAAACCGGCCAATCTAGTTCAATTTTTATAACACAGCTCACAACTATTCAAAAACTATACACATATGATTTTTACATGATTTATAAGCATACTATTTTATTGATTACTTTCTTAACTTGTAAGAGAAGATGTATAAATATAACAAAAATAGAAAAATAATTGTCAAAATTTATATTAATTTTAAAGAAAAATTACAAATGTAAAGTTGGTTTGAGGAGTAAATGGAAGGACGGAGATAGAAAGAAAAAAATATAAAAATTTAAGATATAGTTAAGTTTTAATAATGTTTTTTTTTTACTTAAGTTTTTTTAAACTTGATAAATAATGTGATAGAAAATAAGGAAAGAGATAAAAAAACAAGATAAAAAAATAAATTAGATAAATGAATATAAGGGCTCCTAATATTTTCGGATATTATCCATTAAAAAAAACTTAGTCAAATAGTTAATTAATAGAACATTTCCTTCTGAATATTTTAATAATAATTTTGCTAGTTAAATTAAAAACAATTTTGTGTCAGGCTTTTTAATTAAATCAAGGGTTAAATATATTTTTGGTCCTTATAAAATTAGGGAATTTTGTTTTGCATCAATTTATGTTATTAAAGCCTCTTAGTAATGTTTTTTTATTTGTTTTACATCCCTCTGTATAATTAGTATACTTAATTGACTGACGTGTTCTCTTTTTTTTCTAGTTAGCACAATTCTACAAGGAATTAAATTTTCACACATAGAATTAATAAATTTAAATTTTAAACCTCCACCCATCTCTTACATGATAATCTTCCCTTATGTCACTATCTTCTTTGCTACATATCTTATTAAAGTGAGATAAACCCTAAAACGATTGCTTTGTTGAATAGTAATAAAAGGGAAAGAGACTGATTCTGATCAAGGCAAGGATGCCCTGTAAGGGAAGATTTTATTTGTTGAGTAGTCATGAAATTGATGAAAACACTTCTTGCAAGTCTTCTTCTTCATCCTCAATACTCTAATCATGTGATGAAGATGTGTTCTATTGTTGAATAATTTTTTTCCAAGTTATATCAATCTGAATAATTTTAAAATTGGTCATTCTCCATTCTACCTAGTTATATTAATATGATTAATTTGTCATTTTGTCTTGTAGGTTGTTGTATGGAGCAACATTATGTCTTCCAAAGATCTAGAAGACAAAAAACGAGACATTTATAACCTCTGGCCTATATGTCCTATAACTCAAGTTGAAGAAGTGAAGTGCAAGGTAATAGAGAAGATGATGATATAAGGGAAGATTATCACGTAAGAGGGGATATGGGGATTTAAAATTTATATTTGTCAATTCCAAATCTGAAAATTTAATTTCATATAAGATTGTACTAACTTGGAGAGAAGTAGGACACTCAACTAATTATGCATACTAACTACACAAATATAAAGAACAAATAATTACAAGGACATTTTTATTAAAAAAAATTACGAAAAACAAAATTCACTAATTTGATAGGGAGTAAAAACATATTTAATCTTTAAATCGATCTAATATAATGTAAAAAATAATAAATGGATAAAATACAAAAAAAAATATTTGATCTAAATTTAAATTTCATTTCAAAACTACTTAATGCAAGTCAAACCAAATGTATGCATATATTAAAAAAATTATAAGCGAATGAATATTGTTAAGCAAGATAAGTAGGAAGCATATGGTGTGCTTGCTTATAATCATTGTACAAAAGCAAAAAGCGGTGAATTAGTTTGCAATGAATCCAAAGTGCAAAGTAAATGGTTCAAAACCCATTATTAAAAGAATACAACGTTAATTTTTCTGCTTAGCAACATTCACACTAACTTAATTGTGTTGCATGAAAAATATCATCTACCTCAAAATGTTGATCTTTAAGAATTTCATGTTTCTAGCCTTCTAAATGTGTCATAAACCTATTAAGCATATAAATGATTAGACACTCTTCAAAGCTTTTACCCCATTTATTAAGCAAGAAATTGATAACATAGACTACAAAGTTCATTATGTAGCATTGTGGTCGTCCCGCACCAAGCACATAGTGCAATTCATAAACAAATGTTGCCTTATTTCAAGTACCGCATAAGATATAACACACCTTCTATCTTCCGCTGGTAAAATTTTTCTCCTACAAAAGTTGTCACGTGTGGAAAACTTGTTTGTATCTCATTGCCAAACTAGACATTGTAACTTTGGGGCAATCCCTGTTGCCTACACGATCGTGAAAAAAGCATCCTTATGGTACCCTGTGTTAGAGGACAACACTTTGTATGCAGAACTCACATAACATACCACTAACATATATGTTGCCCAATTCCATCCATTTGGAGATCCTTCTGTTAAACTAACATCATCTTGCTTAGTCATTAACTCTTGTAATTTGACCTCCTCCCATGCAAATATCGACTGCCTCCAACTCCACTTCTAACTAGACCCACATGTCATCATCTCCTTTACCATTATGTTCTTATTGGCCACTAACATGAATAATCAATTGAACTACTCACTCAACTTCTATTTCCCTAACAACCTATCTCTTTAGAACATAATGTCATCTTCCTATAACAAAATCCTCAGTTGGGTTGTCATTCAATAATATTGGCAACCTTGCCAACCTCACAAAATCCTTAATCTAACTTATCTACCTGGCGCCAAAGTTGTTTTCATATATTTCTAGTTTATAGGATCATAAGTCTTTTCAAAATCCACCTTCAAACACACAAGATCTTTTCTTGTCTTCCTTACATCATCCATTACCTCATTCTTTACGAGCACCTTATCTAGTATTTGTCTCCCTTCAACAAAAGTTGATTGTGACTTCAGTACAATAATATGCATAACTCTTTTCATCATTTTCACAAATACTTTTTCTAGCACCTTATATATACAGTCGATAAGAGAGATTGCCAATAATCCCTTATTTTTTAAGGGCTACCTTTTTTTTCAGAATCAAAGTAATGAAGAAGTTGTTTGAGTCTTTCATTAAATTGCTATTTAAATAGAACTCTTCAAAAAGGTCGCAAAGTCATCTTTAAGCAAATGCTAGAACTTCTTTAGAGACCAAAAGTTAAATTTGTCAGGTCTCATGTTCTTGTTGCTATCACAATCCCATATTGAGTTTTTGATTTGCAACTCTGAAAAAGGGTTTTCTAGTGAATTCACTACCTTATCAGGAATCATGTTAAACTGAAATAGCCCAACTTTTTGGTTTAGCACAATCTGTTTCCTAGAAATGATAGGCAAGAGATTCTTTTACCTTATTTTTTAGTTACTCCCTATCAAACTTTAGCCTAAGGATTTCCTTTTTTTTCTCTTTTTCACAATAGATTTATGAAATATTTAGAATTGACATTTTTTTCCCTCAACTTATTGATCTCTAGATTTTTGTTTCTAAAGGGAACATGTCCTCCTAACCCATATTTTTAGGTTCCCAATTATATAATTTTTATTTATAAATTTATAAAATTACTTGGGTTTATATTTTTATTTTTATATTTTAAATTAAAGTTTAATTGGTATACACTGTCAGGGTAAAGATTTATACACTGACATTCAATCACAACCTTTTATTCATGGTAAATTTGTTGACTTTACTAATTATTACTTTAAGTGTAATCTTGTGTATGCCAATTAAACTCTTTAAATTATTGCATCACTTATAATCCTTTGTAAAAAATCATATTTAAATATTGTTTGATTAGGTTTATTTTTCACTTAAAAGATACATGTAAGTATAAGCTGGACCAAATAATTTTTATACATATTTCTCTAACAATATTTTAGAAACTATTTAAATATAAATATAAATATAAATATAAATATAAATATAAATATAAATATAAATATAAATATAAATATAAATATAAATATAAATATAAATATAAATATAAATATAAATATAAATATAAATATAAATATAAATATAAATATAAATATAAATATAAATATAAATATAAATATAAATATAAATATAAATATAAATATAAATATAAATATAAATATAAATATAAATATAAATATAAATATAAATATAAATATAAATATAAATATAAATATAAATATAAATATAAATATAAATATAAATATAAATATAAATATAAATATAAATATAAATATAAATATAAATATAAATATAAATATAAATATAAATATAAATATAAATATAAATATAAATATAAATATAAATATAAATATAAATATAAATATAAATATAAATATAAATATAAATATAAATATAAATATAAATATAAATATAAATATAAATATAAATATAAATATAAATATAAATATAAATATAAATATAAATATAAATATAAATATAAATATAAATATAAATATAAATATAAATATAAATATAAATATAAATATAAATATAAATATAAATATAAATATAAATATAAATATAAATATAAATATAAATATAAATATAAATATAAATATAAATATAAATATAAATATAAATATAAATATAAATATAAATATAAATATAAATATAAATATAAATATAAATATAAATATAAATATAAATATAAATATAAATATAAATATAAATATAAATATAAATATAAATATAAATATAAATATAAATATAAATATAAATATAAATATAAATATAAATATAAATATAAATATAAATATAAATATAAATATAAATATAAATATAAATATAAATATAAATATAAATATAAATATAAATATAAATATAAATATAAATATAAATATAAATATAAATATAAATATAAATATAAATATAAATATAAATATAAATATAAATATTAATATTAATATTAATATTAAACTATATAATTAAATTTCAGACTTATTAAGTTTTTAGTCCCTAAAATTTGAGAAAAATACCATTTTTTGTCTTTAAAATTTAAAAAAGATTTTTAATCCCTGAAATTAATTGTTTTTATTTTGATCCTTGTTTGTTTATAAATGTTGTTAGTAGTATGCTTACATGACCAAAACATAAATTTACACGTGAACTTCATTTAGGATATAAATTTTAATTTTTAAAGTAAAATGTCAACCTCCATTATTTACCTCAACAAATTCCTAAAGTGGTTACCAAAACTAAATGTAATTCAAGTATTAAAACAATTATTTTTAAATATCAAGGACTAAAAGCAATATTGTCTCATATTTTTGGGACAAAAAACTTAATTAAACTTAAGTTTATTTATAGTATATATTTAAATCATTATACTAAATTATTACTAAAAACTCTTGAACACAAAGATGAATTGACTTGAGATTGTTCTAATATAACTAGCAATCTCAAGTTTCATGTTGGATTCCTTGTAAGTATGAATCTAACTACCGTAGATGCATATGGGTGAGACGAGTTTGTTGCATATAGTAGTCACACAAATTTCTAACATGTGTTAACTCCACTGCCCATAGTGGTTTCATAAAGTTCCAATGAAATTACTATGAAAAATAAATGTGATCTATATAAAAAAATATTATCACTCAAAGAATATTACCAAAAAAATTTATACAATATATTGTTAATTATAATATGACTAATGGATAAACTATTAAATATTTGAAATTATTTTATTATATATTATCCTTTTTTAATACTTTTCAATAAATAAATAAAATATACTTAATATTACTTAAAATTATATTAAATTAGATTAATTTAGGTAAAATTTAAATTTTAAACCAATATACATGTTTTTTTCAAGATTCGCAACGATAAATAATTAAAATTCCATTATTATTTTTCTTTTTAAAACCATTTCATTAATACAGTATGGAAAGATTCAACACATTAATACAACAACTCATAACATAAAGAATTTTACATTTTTGTGCTTAGAGCAACACTAGCCAACAAATGTGTGGGTAATAATTGATAAGCATGTATAACAGTTTCAACTTGAAAACCAGATCAAATCCATTGTCTCTTTGTTACCATCTAACACAGAACTGGTTAATTACTAGTGAGTCAATTAAATTAATTTATATTAAAATGGTTAAAAAATAATATAATCAACATAATTTAATATATTTGATTCTTTAAAGTTAAAAATAAATGTCATACTAAATAAAAAATATGACATGTCCAACTTTCAAAATGTAAAATCACAACTCATAAATTCAAAATAATAATTTTTTAGTCAACAATGATGTTGTTTCTTTTTTTTTTCTTTTTAAATAACGATATCAAATCAAATAGGTGCATCAATTTCATATTTAGTGCAAAATTGGTCAGTTCAATCCGGTATAAATATGTTTGAATCTATTTTTAACCTGTTACATAGATCATTTCAAGTACTTATTTTAAACGGAGATATAAGATTATTCAATTGGTTAAGGAAGAAAGAGGTGAGAAAGGTCATGAATTCGATCTTCATTGCTAACAAAAAAATTAAATAACATTACTAACATCACTAATATTTAACTTATAAAAAAATTATTGTTTAGTTTCTTATTGGACTCATGCCACCAACCGATTCAATTCGATTTTAGTAACACTGTGTTTAATATTTTAATATTTCTTAAATGTATATAATTTAATATATATATATTATGCATAATATTATTGTATTTCTATTATTAAATCAAACTATCAATTGTCTACTTTAAGATAATTTTCATTTAAAATATATTATTTTTATTTATGATTTATTATTTTTCTATTTGAAAATAAAATTCAAAGTGAAATATATATTACATGGTACACTATGATATAAGTGTCTCATATATTAATTATCTTAATATGGCACAAATTATTATACTAATTCTAATAAAAATTATTTCTTGTTTTGAAAAATATAAAACAAATAATATTTATAATATTATAAAATATAAAATTAAAAATAAAATAATTTTAAATAATATACAATGTAAAAAATTCTACACTGACCTTCAATCATAATCCTATCTTTTAACTTTTAAAATACTAATTGGTAAAGTTAACAAATTTATTATAAATAAATGATTGTGAACTTATGATTAAATGTCACTATGTCAATGTAAAAGTTGATATACTGACTATGTAAATGTCACTATGATAAAGTTGATATAATGACCATACATACTAATTAAATTAAATAAAAAATCATATATTAACACATAATATAATATAACAAAAATATTATTTTCTTAAATATTATTTTAGTTTTTCTATTACTTAGACATGAGCAGATTAAAATTAAGATTAATAATAATAATAATAATAATATTATTATTATTATTATTATTATTATTATTACTAGCAAAAACATAGGCGTTATTGCGCCTATGTGTTCACATTTTTATTTTAATTTGATAATTTAACTATACAATTTATAAATAATTATTAATAGTATATAATTTTATATATTATTTTAACTTGGTTTGTAGTAAAAATATATAAAACAATAGCATATAAATAATAATAAAATATATATGTTTATTATATCTTGTTATCATACTTCTGAAGTAATGAAATCTTTTTTAATTGGAAGGCCAAACAATGACTGCAATTCTTGACAATCTTGAGCTTTCCTACAATTTATATGTGTGAAAAATGATAGAATTTAAAATTAAACGACTTACGATAATGATATGTTGTTAATTAATTACTTGTTTGTCAAAATACATGTTCAAATGACTATCTTTTAAATCTTCTTGTCTTTCAATAATAATTAATCAATAAAATTTAGTTTTCAGCTATTTTTATTATAAATGATTAAAGTAAAACAATAAAAAATTGATAATTATTAAAGTTAGATGGTGGGAAAATGAAAGAAATAGATGGTGGATATAAAAATAAAATGATAATATAGGGTATGGAATAAATAAAACAAAATATTCCTATTTGGGTTTACATATATAATATTTTGACCCATTTGTAAACAAAATAGGCCGTTTTTATAATTTAAAAATAAACAAAATAGGTATTAATGAATGTATACATGAAAAGGGGTAAAGAAAGATTTCTGGTGCTATACATGAAAAATTACCATAATATGCTTCCACTATAGTTGTTAAGAAGAAAGTAAAAAAAAAAAAATTATCAACTGAAATAATTCTTATATAAGATAAAACACATGCAAATACACGGGATAAAACCATTTTTTTCCCATTTAGCATGAAAGATCTTCATTTATTTTATGTTCAATCAAAGAGTCAAGAAAATTTTCTGGTACTATATATGAAAAATTACCATAATATGCTTTCACTATAATTTTTAAAAAGAGAGTAAAAACAAAAAAAAATTTATCAACTAAAATAAAAATCAAGGTAATAGATAACTAGGATACATCCACTTATTAATAGAAAAAAAGAGGCAATATAATAATAAAAAAATAGAAAAAATGAATCACTTGAACTGCTCTTTCTTTCTAAGAAATTTATACAAAAAATATTCGCTTCCTTCCCAACCCTAAAGAGAAGCCTACCATCAACAAAAAAACAACACTATACATATATCACGGATAAAAAATTATCAATAAACAGAAAAAAAAAATTGAAAGCAATGATAATAAAAAATAGAAAAATTAACTACGTCAACAACTACCGAGAGAATAAGAGAAAGAGATTGATCCCAATTCTAGAAAGAAATGAGAGAAAATAAACCCCACTTTGTGTATGTTCAAAACCATACCACTTCAAAAATTGAAAAACCAAGGAACCACTAAATCTTTGTCAAATATTTAATTTTAAAATATATTTTATTGATCTAATCATAAAAACCATTATTTATTTAAAGGTAATGTGAATTTTGTTACTGAAATTTGTATTATAGTCCAATTTGACTTTTGATACCATAAAAAATTATTTGGTTTCCTTATTTTTTGAGATTTTTATAGAAGAGAATAGAGAAGTAATAAAGTAAAAAGAGCATATTAACCCAACATCGACGAAACCCGATCCAAAGAGTCCAATGGCACTGGGAGCCAAAATTGACTTGAAAATCCTTAGTAGGAAATTACCATTATCTTGAACCTCATTCTTTTTAGCCAAAGTTGTGACAAACTTTCTTCCAAATTTTTTCACAAATGGGGAGAAAAACATACTAACCTTGATTTTTCATTGTCTTTTGTTTTGTTATTGGGTAGTAGTTATAGGAAAAAGAACACAAAAATCACAACATGTGATTGGGTGGTTATAATTTAGACAGATTTTATTTACATAATGATATAACTCATCAGAGAAAGGATGTTAACAAAATAGGAAATAACTATCATGAGTAGTTTTTTTTTTAAATAATGAGCAATTTTATAAGATTATTATGAAAAAGAGTATTCCTTTTATATATAGGTATATATTATAACAATAATAGAAAGGAAGCGAACAATCCTAAAATGAAAAGGAAACCAACAATCCTAAAATGAAAACTGTTTGCATTATTCCTATATTGTAGTCCAAAGGGAGTTCTTCTTTCTATTGGAAATGTCTTCTTTTGTAATACAAAATCTCTCTTCCACTCAATTTACTACATGATGTGGGACTCTTTCTCGTAAGAGAATGATTACTAATTAACAATTAACTTCATTTCAAAATTTTGAATATTTTAACTTTTTACACTAAAAAATTACAAATATTGAAATACCAAAAATGTGACGGATACATTCTAATTAAATAGTAAGTAATAAATATGTAAATATTTAATTAAATGATCAAAATATAAAATGAAAATTAATATTGTAAAAATGCTATTAACATGAGGAACAACCTGTCTAGGACCTATTTTGTGTGAGATTTACTTTTAGGAAGGTTAAAAGGAACTATTCTATAATAAAGAGTTGAAACTTCCAGCATTAGTTCTGCAATTCTCACGTCTTATGTTGGATTTTGAGGTTCATTGAAAGAGAGGAGAAGTGTAGAGTAGAGATGAAATTACTTGTGAGAGTAGAATATTGAATAATACTTGCTAACACGTAAATTAATTTTGAGAGAGATAATACTGTTTGTGATATATGAAAAATAGAGTTGTCAGTTTTAGATTTTTAAAATAAAACATTAATATTTTATTATTTTCTTAGGTTTTATAATTTTTATTATTTTTTACTGAAAATAATTATTTACTAGTTAACAACATTAATATCTCTTAATCAGTTATATTAAATATATATTTATTATTAATTGGGATAATGTGTGTTCTGACTAAAAAGTTTGTTTTTGTAGAACGTGGCAGCAATTCACACCGAGATCACTGCTAGAACTTCCTTTGCAGCAATTCACCTCACTAGTCACTACCTTGCTCAGGTTTCTTTTTTGTGTCATTTATTATTTATTTTTTGCAAGTGATTACTATTCTGAAATATATATATATATATATATATATATATATATATATATATATATATTTAAAGAGAATGGAAAACTTTGGAATAAAGCATTCATTTTATTTTTTTCTTAGTGAATTAATATGTAGATTGAAAAAAGAATATTCATCTAATACATTATTTAATCTTAAAATTATAGTAGAGCACTCAGTTTAATTTACTCTGGTGAGTTTGTTAGTTTTTTATCTACTTATTTAAAGTAACTTAATATTAATTTCATTAAATAACCATAAGTTTGGAAAATTTTTATATTAATTTAAAACATTATGCCAATTCCCTTAGTATTACATTATTCTCAAATTTTAAATATTTATAAAACTATGTTGATTCAATATCTAAGGTCGCAGAGATTATCATTGGTGGATTATGCCAATTTTTTCTCCATTTTTTCATATAAGTTTCTTTCTTATCAAACATAAAAATATATTATTAATTTTTTTCGATCTAAACATACCATAAAAGAAAACATAAGAAAAGCTAAATAGAGAATAATAAGTTTGCTTATAAACTAAGGATTTGTAGTTAAGTTTTTTTTCTTAGCAATAAACAAATTTTATTAAACAGGATTCTAATTAAGTTTCCACGTAAGAATGCACAAATATAATAATATACTACCAAGACTTTTTAAATTTTTTAACAGAAACTACGGCTTCTAAACTAGATTCACTGGTCACTGCATATAATTGTAATAAAATAATTAAATGGTATTGATTTTCTAATTGACCTTTGGTCAATTAGACATAATAATTTTGACAATTTATACTATGGCTTTTATAATTTAAGAAGTATTAATATTTTTTTTTAACCAATCAAGTTGTACATTTTATTTTTATTTTTTTATAAAGTAAAGTAACTTTTATTTATTTATATCCTTAACAAACAAAAAGCAGTAAATAAGAAAAAAATTATAAATTGGTACAGATTCAAAAATTAAAGATTTTCTTTTAAAAAGATATAGATTAAATAACCGTTTTCAAGAGAGTTTATAGTAAAATAATTTTTTTAAGGATTTATTATAAATAAATAAATAAAAATTATTTTAATTTATAAAAAAGATAAAAATAAAATTTATAATTTAATTAGTTAAAAAAATAGAATATCAATATCTCTAAAATTATAAAAGACACAGTAAACTCTTTAATAATCTTTCCCTGTATATTCTTTAAGTAATTATATTTCGAAACATGCAGGTAGTGGAATGAAGTATGCACGAGGTTTTATTACTTATTTGGTCTCTATAAATATACTTGTAATCTTTATTTTTTAGTTTGTGTCTAAAAATTACTCAATTAAACCTCTCTCTATTTGATTAAAAAATATTTTGCAAATTAGTTTCTTCCAATTAACTTTTCAACAAATACAACATAGTTCTATTTTAAAAGCATGGAAATTTTAGATAATTCTTATTTAATTGCTTAAATGAAAGATTTTAGAACTCGTCAACAAGACCCTGTTTTTTCTTTTCCGTCTACCAATTTATCAATTTGAAATTTGTTTTTTAATTGTGGTTATAGACAATGTTTA
Source organism: Psophocarpus tetragonolobus (assembly GCA_037954015.1). Classification (NCBI taxonomy): domain Eukaryota; kingdom Viridiplantae; phylum Streptophyta; class Magnoliopsida; order Fabales; family Fabaceae; genus Psophocarpus; species Psophocarpus tetragonolobus. Next base: position 40,967,188 of record CM075688.1, on the reverse strand, counting down.
TGTATAAAAATTACTTTAAAATATATACTCTCCTACCTAAATCATATCCATATATTGATTTTATTGCATTGTAGAATTCTAGACCAATAATAGATTATCAAACTCTAGATGCAAAGTTTTTAAATTCTCAAACTAGAATGTGAACTAATTCTTAGAATTTATTAGTTATGTTCAATAACTACTACTAGTTGAAAATATCATACAATTCTTGACGTTAGAAAATGACATTCTTGATTTGTGCTAATGGCGACTTGCTTCAATTTAGGAGAAAATATATGAAGTTTTTCATTGAAGTAAAACACTTTATTTTCATTTCCAAATCACAAATTATAGAGTACAATTGTTGTCACTTTGGCTCTTGAGAAGCTAATGTCTACACATACTAACATTGAGTAATGTGTTTTCTGATTTTTCTATTTTCTATCTATATTATTCATTGTCCATATACCACTTTATGTTAAATCAACAATAGGAGTAACGAAACCAGATCAAAGTTGGATGCTACGACGAACAGATCGCTCTAGACTTATAAGTGAAGAGTTCAGAAATGGAGTTGATCATTTCATTCAATTTGCCATAGGAGACTAGACAATTGCTGACAAAGTAAGGCGCATTCCTTATCCATGTTCAAAATGTAGAAATCATTATAGGGATGAAACATTTTGGGTAGGAAAACAATTGTACGATCACCGATTTATAAACGGTTATGTAAATTGGATCGTCATGGTGAAGAAAGATGGGGAGATAATGTAACTACATCTGTTATTCTTGAATACTCTGAAGAAAACATAAATCCTTATATGGATATGGTTATGGATGCAAGTTGTGATAAATTAAATCTAGAAGAGGAAGAAATGGAAGAAGTTCCAGAAGAAGATGCAAATCCATTAGCTTCAAAGTTTTATAATCTATCAAGAGATGTCGATGAACCTTTATTGGATGGTTGTAAGAAGCAAAAAAAATTGTCACCCAACTCATAAATTTGAAGTCAGAGTTTAACATAAGTGTGAATTGTTATGATCGAATGATTGTCATAATCAAAAGCATGCTTCCAAAGTCAGAAAGTTGCCTAAAAATTATTACAAATCGAAGAAAATGGTTAATGACTTGGGATTAGGATATGAGAAGATAGACACGTGTCCTAATCACTGCATGTTGTATTACAAAGAGAATAGTAATAAGGATGTTTACTCAGTCTGCGAACAACCACAGTTTAAACCAAAAGGAAGACATTCTACAAAACAGAAAGATGTGCCTTACTCATTTTTGAGATATTTTCCTATTATTCCAAGGCTTCAATGTCTCTATATGTCTAAAAAAACTTCTAAATTTATGCGTTGGCATGTTGATGGTGGATGACAAGATGAATTAGTTATGTCACACCCATTTGATGCTGAGGCTTGGAAGCATTTTGATGATACACATCCAACATTTGCACAAGAGCCACAAAATGTTAGACTTGGACTTTTCATTGATGGTTTTAATCCCTTTGGTAATTCAAGTACCCCATACTCTTGTTGGCTTATTTTTGTCACGATACAATCTTCCCTCAAGTATGTGCATGAAAAGGGAATACATATTTCTCAGTCTCATGATTCCTGGACCAAAGTCTCCTGGTAAAAGTTTAGATGTTTATCTTAGGCCTCTAATTGATGAGTTGAAGATCTTATGGGATATTGGGGTTGACATTTATGATTCATGTAAGAAGCAAAATTTCATTATGAAAGCATTTTTATTGTGGACAATAAGTGACTTTCCAACTTATGGAATGTTGTTTGGATAAAGCACACACTAGAGGCTAGCTTGTCCTTATTATATGGAGCATAGTAAGTCATTTTATTTAATGCATGGTAAGAAATTTTGTTAGTTTGATTGTCATCATTAATTATTACCAATTGATCATCGATTTCATCGTGATTGATACTCTTTTAAGAAGTGAACAGTGGAAACCTCTTTACTTCCACAAAAATTGTGTGGGACAGATGCCTTAGATATGGTGAACCAACTTCAGCCAATTATTTTTGGCTTGAAAATAGGCAAACAAAAGCAACTTGGCTTTGGTATATGGCATAATTGGGTGAAGAAAACATATTTTGGGAATTAGCTTATTGGTCCACTAATTTAATACGATATAAAATTTGGATGTTATGCATGTTGAAAAGAATGTATTTGACAATATCTTTAACACTTTCATCGATATAAAGGAAAAACAAAAGAAAATGCAAATGCAAGAGTAGATTTGAAAGAGATATGTATGCGTCCTAATTTAGAGTTAATAGTTGAGAATGAGAGGTATAAAAAGTCAAATGCAACATATGTCTTGAATAATAATAAAAGAAATGTAATTTTTCAATGGATAAAATAATTAAGATTTCCAGATGGATATACATCTAACATATCACGTTGCATTAATATAGATGAGGGGAAGATTTATGGAATGAAAAGTCATGATTGTCATGTTTTTATGCAAAGATTAATTCCTTTGGCTTTTCGTGACATGTTGCAAAAATAAATATGGGCAATATTAACCGAGCTAAGCTTGCTCTTCAAAGAAATACACACCCATGAGATACGTGCTTCCATGATGAAACAATCTATAAGCTTTAAAAGATATTCCCAGCAAGATTTTTTTATTCTATGGAACATTTAGTGGTACATCTTCCATATGAAGCTAAGGTTAGAGGACCTGTGCAATACAAATGGATTTATCCATTTGATAGGTGTATGTTATACTTGAAAAAGAAGGTTCAAAATAAGACAAGGGTTGAAGGATCCATTTGTGAAGCATACATTGTGGAAGAAATTTCTAATTTTTCTTTTATATATTTTGATCCAACTATACAGACTAGACACACTCAAGTTCCTCGAAATGATGATGGTTGTGAAGATATTGGTGTTGATGATAAGTTGTCAATATTTAAATACTCATGTTGTCCTATTAGCAAGGGTAAAAAAAAAATCTTATCAGATGGAGAACTTGAAATTGATGCGACATATGCTGTTATCAATTGCAAAGAAGTTGAACCTTATCTAGAGTAAGTTAGATTTCTAATTTCTAAATTGTGCAATTTACTATTATAACAACTTCCTTATTAATTATATTAATTTATTAGAAAATTTGAGGATTCGCTAAGGGAAACAAATCCCAATATCAATGAGGATGAAATAGTGGAAGCTAAAGATAAAGACTCCAGTAGATGGTTGAAACATCAAGTAAGCCATCTCACTCATTATATATAATGTTCTCTTTTATGTTCATTACATATATAGAAAATGATTGAATTATATATTCTCTTTATAATCATTTATAGGTAATAACACATCAAGTTGATAATCAAATGATTCGAGAGATAAGTTATGGTCCATCCAAATTTGTGACTTCTTATAATGGCTTAATAGTTAATGATACAGGTTTCATACCAAGGAATATGGACATAATAAAGCCACCATGAATAGTGAGGTATGTGTTCGGGGAAATATATATGGTGAGAATGATTTAGATTACTATGGAATTATTGAAGATATACTAGAAATGTCATATCTTGGAAATAAAAGGCTAATTATCCTACGTTGCCATTGGTTTAACCAAAATGGTGTTAATGTTGATGAAAGATATGGGTGGGTTGATGTGAAGCATGAATAAAACTTCAGTCAAATGCGTCATTTGTATTAGCTAAGCTGACACAACAAGTGTATTACACAAGATACCCACAAAGTGGGGGTAAATTTAGTGAACTATGGGCAGCCTGCAAAGTTAGACAAAAACTCTTTATAGCTAAGACAACGAATAATGAACATGGTGGATCAAGTGAGAAAACAACTGATTATTATCAAGATGATGAATTTATAAGAATGCACCAAAAACATCATAAATGATGAAGCGATAACTTTGTTTGATGAAAATGCCCCAATGGAAGAAGTAGACAACAATGATATACATGATCCAGTTGAAAATTTGCCTCATGATTGCTTCATCAATGATGATGATGATGAGATTCATGATATTAATGAATTTATTGAAGATGATGAATTATATGATTCAAACTAAAGTAGTTATGACTAATTTTTTCTTATTTTAATGGTATTGATATTTGAAACTTAAATGTATTTTTGAAGTTATCTTTTATTTATAGTGATAACATGTATTTTTAAATTATTACAATGCTTTATGCAGGTAATCATCAAGCCAAATACTCGAGGAAAGGGGCATCGAGTTGGCTATAACACTAGTCTTAATTTTCTCACTCAAACAAATGATCCTCCACAACCACACCATTCTCAAGAGTCACTAGGTATACTGGTAAAAGATATTTTAATTATTAAGACCTAATTTGAACTGTTACCTCTTTTATGCAATTTCAGCAAGTGTCTTGTTTGTATTAATAGTCCCTTGACTATGTATAGTTTATTATTGATAAAGGATTTGATTGTTGGATCTTTTTGTGAGAATGGTTCATGTTTTGTAGTTAGAGCTTTAACCCTGCTCTCAGTAAAAAGAAACCAATATTTCTTTGTTATAGGTGATGGATGTATTGGTAGTGGTGAACAAGCATCTGATACCAATCCATTGAATAATGATGATCAATCCAATACTATCTCAACACCTAATAATCAACAACCTTCTATTATGCCTTTAAGTCAAGATTCTAATGTTGAAGTTGATAGGAGGCAAATAATATCAGTGGGAGCAGTTTTAAATCCGTAAGTAAAATTTAACTTAATCAATTTTTGTTATTAATGCTTTTATTTATTTCATGTTATTAATTCATTATTTATGTGTTAAACTATATATGTTGATGAAATTAACTTATTGGAGAAGATTTGATGATTAATTTGTGACTTGATATATTATTTCTGAGGTAATATCAAGGATGCCTGATGTTGCAAATAGTGGGAAGAGTTATTGTCCTGAAGTGAAGGAAATTTTATTTAATGATTTTAAGATAAAAAGTTAATATTTATATTATATTATTATATATAATTTTTTTTCACTTGAGTTGGGAAAAATATCATTTTGCATTAGAATATGATCGTGTGATGGCGAAAGAACTTTGGGAAAAGACATGTATGGATAGGTACTCTGATCAATTATGTAAGAAGAGGGAGAAAGCAATGAGAAAGACAAATTCAAGAAACTTTGAGGACTTAAGGGGTCATAAACCTAGAGGAGTAAAAGCTGAAATCTAGAATGGATTGATTGATACTTGGAAAACACCAAAATGGCAAAAAAATTCTGATGCTAGAAAAAGAAGTACGGCTTCCCAACCTGAAGCCCATGGTGCATACAAGAGGGTCAAGGAGTTTTGGGAAACACAAGAAAATCATGGTAATCTTTGTAACATTGGGTCATTGAGTTTTATAATTGTTAATTCTGGGCTACTTGTTAATTTCATAACTTATAATTTATGTTGTAATACTTCTTATTAGAGGATGAAGTGAATCGTCTGGTATCTTATCATGAAGTATATAAGAAAGTTCATAAGAAAAATAATGGTGAATTTGTCTTTTCTAAGGCGAAGGATTTTATTGTATGTGTTTTTATGTTTTAAGATTGATTACATTTTTGTTTATTTTCATTTTATTGATTTTTTGTTTATTTGTTGTAGGAAACATATGAAGTTTCTATGATGCAAAAATATGGGAAAAACACTTCATCTCATCCTGTAATTGATTATGATCTCTGGTTACAAGCTGCAAGTGAAAATAAGAAAAAAAGAGTTCATGGCTTTGGTCATAGTTTAGATCTTTGCACTAATAAAAGGACTACCCAAGGTTCATCTTCAGAGGTTATAAATAATGCATTAGCCTTTTTTTTTTGCAATCACAATTGTTAGAGGTAATGAGGCAAATAATTCAGGTAGTTCAACCATCAACCACACCAATCACCCAATCAAGAGAGGATAATGAAAAGCATGATGATGATTTTACTAGTTTAGGTTGATATCTTCTATTTTTTTAGATTCTGACTTGTTTGTTTTGTTAAGACATTAGTAAATTGAGTTTTATAAGAAATTATTGACAAATTTGCTGGACACACATTATTCAATACTTTAGTTACATAAAACATGATTTGATACTTTTATTGGAATGTTTTTTTCATGTAGTTTAAGGCTCAATTACACGTGATTAAATCAGGTTTTATGTTTTTCATTAGTTGATTTAAATAAAGTGTTACTTGTAATTTATTTTATATAGGTAAGTACAATTAAATAAAAGCTATAAGAAATTGATAGATTAAGCAGGTAATTATTTATTCTTTAGAGGGACTAGGGAAATAACTAAAATACATATAATGAAACTAATTTATGAGGTGTTGACAAGGTAATAACGATTAACTTTTGCGAATGAAAAGCAAGCATATTGCAAAATATAATTGAGGGGGAACTATTAACGAAGATGGTTAGGAAAGAGTTGCAAAACTAGGGTGAAATCTTATCGAGAGAAATTAGCAAAGGATTAACGAGAAATGTTTGGGATCGATTTGCGAGGCAATAACTATGACTTATTGCATGGGAATCACGAGGAATTAACGAGAGAATAGTACAACATAATAATGAGAAAATAGTGACAACATACTCATACAAGATTTTTCGGTGAAATAGCCAAAAAATGATGAGGAATACTATAAGTCTTCACAAGGCATATGAGAAAATGTAGCGACAAAATTTAGCAAGCGATGATGGATATTCTATATGCAAGAGAATAACAAACGATTGGCGTGAGAATTTAGCGAAGGATAAATGAGGAAAAGTGTGGCAATCGCGAGGGAACTAGCAAGGAACCAGCAAGGGATAAATTGTCGTAGGGAATTAGTAACTTGAATTTAGTGAGGGAATATTCCTCCCAAGTGCGTCACCAATCCCTCGCTAACACGTTTAGCGACTAAGTTCCGACTGATTTGCTAGGAAAACTTTCCTATCTAGTTCCTGGTTTTCTTGTAGTGCAGTTTTTAATCATGTAACCAAATTTAATATCCAATAACTACCAATTGGCAAGAGCAAAGTGAAATCTGTTGTGCTTACGTTCACCATTGGTTTTATAGATATAGGCATTTCTATAATGAAGTTATTATTTTAAAATTCAAATCAAAGAGATGGATTTAAACCAATATACTTCTTTTATTAGATTTGGTTTACATTAGTTAGGTAGCGAATGATGTATTGTTCTTCAATGTACAGTCTCAGATATTTAGATTTATAAATTTTTTTTACACAAATTAATTACTAACTAATGATATTTTGATTTACAAATTTATTCCTAAGGTGTTTTTTTAATAACTATATTACTTGTATGAAGTATCAACTGGTTTTACAAATAACTAATTAATATCGGTTAACTAATCTCTCTTGGAGAACCAGATTTGTTACATTAATTAATGGATCTCTCCTTTGAACCATCTTTTTTTCATATACAACATTCAAACTCAAACCACGTTACTTAAGAGACTAAGTTGAGTACTATTTGAACCTACAAATTGTTGGTGTCATTAAGATGCTTTAAATAACACTTAAAAAAGTTACGTAACGTAGATATCTATATTGGAATCAATTTGTATAAAACCATGAATATCAGTAATTAATTTGTTTAAAAATTTCTTTAAAACACCTAAATGTTAATACTTATGGTTTTCAAAAGACTAAACTAATATTTACTCATGCTAAGATGTTCCATAGCTATGACCTCTATGTAGAGAAAGTTGGACACACAAGAAAAAGAAAAACAATGCACAAAAGCGGATTGGTGTAGCATGCAGTGGATTTGAGGTAGATTTAAAAAAAGTCGAAATGCAAATTCTAAATAAAATTTCTTTCATTAAGATAATTAAGAGAAGCTTATAAAAAAATCATTATTTTTTGTCTTTTTATGATGTGATTTACAGAATTTATAAAAAGTTTCCTTTGCTTATGGTCATTCAATTAGGTTAATTATGAAAAACTTGTAAAAAATACTCATTTTATGATTTTTTATATTTTTAAATTCAAAATTTTAATCAATATTAAAACCGAACAGGTTATTAATTTTAAAATAATATATTCAACATAATCAATATATTTTATCATTCAAATTTAAGAATAAATATCATATTAAATCTTCAAATGTAAAATCACAGCTCGCAAATTTAAAATAACAGAGTTTTTCATACCTCAAAAACCATGTTTATTATATTTTAAAAAAAAATAAGTACATCAAAACAAATCGGTTCATTAGTTCTTGATTTGATGCAAAACTTGATTCAACCTGATCGTTTTGGTTAACTGTTCGGTTTTCAGTGAGACCAACGAGTCTGATGCGGTTTCAATAACATTGATTTTAATATCTTTAATTATTTTAAATTATTAGATTTAGTTTCACAGATGAAATTAATATTTTATTTATCAAAATATCAATTAAACTTTTCCAAAATAAAGATATTTTGTCTTTAATTGGTCTCACGCTCACTCTCTAAATTGAGATACTATTTGTTAAAAATATTAATATTGACTTTTATAGATATTTTGTCTTGAATTGTTTTTAAATTATTAATTTTAGTCTCACTCTATAGATTGATATCTTATTCGTTAAGAATATCAATATTGACTTTTGTCTAATACTTCGATGTCTTCGTGGTCAGAGGGTTTTGATACCCCTTGTTACTTACAAGGTGATCTAATAGTTTTATTTTACTTGTCACCTCAGATATTACAAACTTTGTTTAATTTTCATTTATTTGCACGTAATTTTAATTAAATTAAATTAAATTAATTGGGTCAATTAAATATTTTTATACGATATATTAATTTATACACTAATTTAACTATTAAATATAGATTCTATAAATAATAAGATAAAAGTAAACTTTACTTTGATTTAAATAGTCTTTGAAATTCACCAAAAAAATATTCTTTAAATTTTTTGAAAAATAATTTATATGCATTTTAACATAAATAATACATTATTTTCTTACTGTAATTTATTTGATGATTATATATTTAATTTATAATTTATAATAGCACAACTAAAATAGTATTTAGTATTTGTTATACTTGTAAAGTTTGTTATATAATTTTAAATAATAAATAATCATAATCCTATATGAATAAAATAAAAGTATTATTAAAACTACTATATTTTAATTATTTAAATTAATTCATATAAAATATATATTAGTTTTAAATTATGGAAAAATGTGTATGTTTTCTAAAAACATTATGTGTATTTTAACATATAAAAATAATATTTTTAGAAACATATATATATATATATATATATATATATATATATATATATATATATATAACGAATATTCAATAATAATTTGATGTTTTAAAATTTAAATAATGTATTTTCGAGTTTTATTTTTCAATCAAAATATAATCCTTACGAATAAAACAGTAAAGGATTGTCTTTATTAAAATTTTCTTCAAAAGATATTTACAATTAATATATATTTGATAGGAATTAATTAAAATAGTAGTTTTAATAATGTCAACATAATTTTTCATTTTATTCTTATAGAATTATGATTATTTATTATTTAAAATTGTATAAAAATCTTTAAAAGTATAACAAATGGTATATTAATTATGTTATATAAATTATAAATTAAACAAGTAAAATATATATAACCATCATATAAATTATGATTAGAAAATAATATATTAACTATGATAAAATATATAGAAATTATTTAAATTATGATAAAACTATGGATACAATAATATCAAATTATTAATAAATGGTGATAAAATACATAGAAATTATATGGACAGGATAATATCAAATGGTGATCATGAATGATTTAAATTTATATTGATCGGATAATAATATGTATTTTATCATGATCAAAGTTATTAAATTCAAGAGTTTAAGTAAACTTGTGAGTGTTTCATAGACTTGTGAACTCGACTAGTAAGAATCTACCTTATATAAAAATAATAAAAATATATATTATAATTTTTTTGGTAGAATAATTAAAACACAACAAAACAAAAGAAAATTATATCCTGAAGCGCAGTAGTTATGGCTTTCTTCATGAGAACATAGACACACATATTTCCTTTCCTAAAAGTATGTTGAAACGTAAGCACCTAATCCTCCTTCATAAAATCTCTTATTTGCTCAATTATTTGCTCAATAATAGTGGTATACAAGTGACACGGGTGAGGTTGAGACTTAATTAAAAATCATTTTTCCACATGGACCATATATTTGGTAAAGAGTAATTATTTATAATTTCAATTAGTTTTATAAATAACTAGCAAAAACATGGACATGGTAGCGCCTGTATATTTACATTTTTATTTTGATATGTTATAAAAATTTTAGAGTTTTAATAATATGAATTTTAATAACATGATATGATATAAATATTTAACTGTGTCATTTGGTGTACAATAATTTTAGTTTAGTATGTTTTTTGTTTATGTTAACATGATAGAAACATGTTAGATTATCAACAAACATGTAAGATTTGAAATGAATTTGAGAAAGTGGAAAAAAAAGAGAGTTTTAATAGAATTAAACATATTGTAGCACATATGTATTCGCATTTCTATTAAAAACATTTGATACATGCCTCCCTTGATCTTTTTCCTTGAGGTTCCAAGCACCATGAAATGGATGATGGAGGGGAAAGAAAATGGAGGTGGGGCGCCACTCTCAAAGAGAGATAAGCCAAAGTGTTTAGGTTTGCCACAAGGGAAGGAACCCTTGATAAAAACCAACTAGGGAGAGGTTCTCAAGAGAGAGGATCCTCAAGACCTTTTACTAAGAATGTGCTCACAAAGAGACTATTTTCATTCAACTTCAAAGGTGAAATTTTACAATGAGGGGGAATGAGTATATATAGCCCAATAGGAGAGCTTGGGCACACTTTTCTAGGCAATGTGGGGCTTGGACTTAATTAGGATTAAAACTAATTAACCCAAGTCTTAGGCCTTAAGTGAGGCACCTAAGTTCACCCCCTATGGGTGCAATTAGCATATCTTAATGTGAATGGGCTAGCCCAAAATCATGTCTTAACTTATGCACCCATTATAAGCTTACTCCTCCTTTTTAACTAAAGACACCTATACCTTATAAACTAAGAAGATGGCCGGAAATACATGGCCTTAAGGAAATTAAAAATACTTTCCTATTTATCTAATTAAAATAAAATATTTACAAGCTAAAAATAACGAAGACTATGGCTTCGAATCTTCAATGAGCTTTTGTCCATGCCATGCCTTCCTTGAGTCCTCCTAGCCATGATGCATGCTAGGTGAGATTGCATCATCTCCTCTCCCTTGGAGAGGATTTGACCTCAAATCCTGAGGCCTTTCTTCCGCTTTTTCAAAGTCTGCAAGAAAATAAGGAAAGAAGTAAGTATATGCAGACAAGTGATTTTGGGGGAAGTGAGAGGTCTATAAGGAGGCCTTTTAAGAATGGGGTAGTGGAGGTTGGCACTAAAGTTTGAAAATATTTTAGTGCGCATGTGCCTCCACACAACAGCTCCCCATCCTCCTCCAATTGCACTAGATACTAGCCTCAAAGGTTTTGAAATAGTTGGCAAGACTAGTCTAAGTGGAATGGAGCACTCATCTAGTTGGATTTGAGGGTGTGGATCAAGGTGCTCAAAAGATATAGGCACATCCTCAAATTCAACTTGTTCTTTTTGTAAGAGTTGGCAGGAAAATTTTTCTATGTAGAGAACCTCCTTTGAAGGCAAAGGCGGATCTTCCTTAGACTCGGTCTTCCTACCAACAACCTTATTTTCATTTTTATCCCTTTCTCTCTTAAGCTTCATGATCCTTCTATCCTCCATAACCTCGGTAGGGGTAAGACGAAGTAAGGTGATCTTTTTCCCTTTATGAGAGAGAGTGATTTTATTAGTGAGGCCATTGTGCAAAGTTTCCTTATCATGTTGCCATGGCCTTCCCAGCAACATGTGACTAGCTTCCATAGGGACTACATCACATAACACTTTGTCATGATACTTCCCTATGAAGAAGCTAATCTCCACTTGCTCTCTTACTACTACACCATCTTCATAATTAAGTCCATGCAAAGAATAAGATAAAGGATGAGGAGTAGTAGCAAGTGATAGCTTTTCCACCACCCTCGTGCTACAAAAATTACAACATGATCCACCATCCACAATAAGAGAACAAGTTTTGCCCAAAATTTTGCATCTTGTTTGAAAAACATTCTCTCTTTGTGTTTGGGTTTCCTTACAAGGATGGCTTCCAAGAAGTTGTTTCACTTTGAAGAGATCATCACATGAATGAATACCCTTTTCATTTGATGTTCCCTTTAAAGTCCTTTTCCTTTTGGGGAAAAACAAAGCAATATGCCCTTTTTCTAAACACTTAAAACATTTAGGACTTCGAAAACGAGTGCTCGAACTAGTGGTAGGGGTGTCACTCATACTCAAGGGTTTTCTTTCAATATGCTTTCTTTTGGATGACTCTCTTTTGGGTTTAATTATAGAAGGGTTTGTCTTTTTCTTAGGATGCCTCTTAGGGTTTTCCTTCTTACTAGAAGAAGCATGAATGTCATGGATTATTTTAGGCTCCTCTAAGTCTCTATAATGTGTGTAAATGTTACCACAAGAGCTCTTATAGGCATCTCTCTCTTTTTGTATCTTCATTTCTTCCCTTCTTTCTAACTTATTTTGTTCCTTTTCTCTCTTTTCCAATTCTTTCTTCTCTTTTTCTCTCCTTTCTCTTCTCTCTTTTCTCTCTAACTCTTTTCTTTTGTTTTCTTCTTTTTCTCTTTCTTTTTCTATTTTCTCTTTTCCTCATCTCTCTTTGTTTTCTCTCATTTTTCCAAAATTCCCTACGTTGTTTTTCTACTATTTCCCAATCAATAGAGTATGGATATGTGGGCAAGGTTGGTTTATCACCCTTCTCATTCTTTTCTTTTATTCTATTCTCATATTCTTCTCCTTTATTTTCCCTAGTTTCATTACTACTCCTAACACTCCTAGAAGTGTGTGAAAACATGTCAAAGTGTAAGGCCTAGGGAACTAATATGCAAAACAATCCTCTCTTTTTTGTTTTCTCCTAAAGTGTTAAGAGTCTTTGGAACTCTAACACTTTCTAAAATGTTGAAAGCAAATAAAGAAATTTAAAGCAAAGCTAAAGGATTCTAACGTGCTCCTAAGTATGAATAAGGGGTACCAATTCCTTATCCACACTAAAACGAAAAACTAAGGTTTATTACACACAAAAGAGGTGACCCTTATGGGCATCCAATACCTCTAATTAAAATGTCCTTTAAAAATACACCCAAATTGAACAAAGAAAATTAAAAGTAGTTGCATGTAGCTCCTTTCTTCAAGTGCTCCTCACCAAGTGTATCACTCTAGTCTTGGCCTCCTTTTCAAGTCTCCTCTTCCTTGGTTTTAAATCAACACTTCCTAAGGATGCTACCCTTGTGAAAATTTCAACAATTTGGCTACCTACCAAGAGAAAACAAGTGCCCAAGCAAGAGACCAAGGGAAGTAAAATTTGAAAGCAAAAAGCAATAAAAGATAAAACAATCAAAAGGACACTTAACCAAATGGTAAGAGTATATAAGACAAACTAGAAAGATGATTTAAAAGACAAGCAACAACTAAAAGGTAAACAAAAGAAAGAGAGCACACAATGGAATACCTAAGAATGGCACTAGATTAAAGAGTAGAAGAATACAAATATCAAGTTCTAGTGTACCAAAAGTAATAAAATTTCTTTTAAGGTTCCAAGTTCAAAGTTGAAGCACTTGCTAATTTTAGGTTAGGTACATGAAATGAATTTTTTTCAAACTTTCTTTTCTTTTGTTTGTTCTCTTTTTTTTTTTTTGAATCCTTCGTTGATTTTTTTGTATTTTATTTTAGACTTTGTTTTCTTGTTTTTTTTTTTGAATATTTACTAGATGCACCTAAATTGATTGTGAATTTAGTGCTTGATAAAAAAGAGTTATGCGCTTGGAACAATAAAGAAAATTAAAAGCAACAATTTAGGTACTACTAGAAATGACTTCAAAATGCAAAGTAGCTATAGATGTGTTAATGGTTTAGTAGTTTGGTGTGCCACTGGACTCAAGCTTTGTTAAGTTTTTAGTAATTTGTTGAACACAAATACCAAACTTATAGCTTAAGTGAAAGCACCCATAAACAAGAACTACCTTTACCACACAAATGAGCTACAAATTATACGTATAAGGAAAATAAAGACAAAGGAAATTGAGCAACTATTTTTGAATTTTTTTTTTTAAGAATATGCTTGAAACTAAAAGCACTTGAACTTCTAAAGAGACTTAGACATGAGGTATGACCCTCTATGTTGCTCAATTTAAGAAGTTTCAAATTTTTTTTTTTGTAAAAACAAAAGAGGCTAAACTTAAAAGGAATTAATAGACAAAATTGGAAACTATAAACATGACTTATAGACAACTACACAAGAGTATAAAAGTGAAAAATAAAAGCTAAAAATAAAGCAAAAACAAGGCAACTAGGTGCAAGGAAACACAAGAATTTGGTCTAAATTTCTTGACCACAAGGTTGTGGAATTCACCACAACGGCATGGATTTTTAGCAAGAAATTCTCAAAACCAAAATTCAAGCAAGAAAGCACCCAACTCAAAGCTTAAGCGGAAATTAATGAATATGGGAGAGACGTAGATGCAAAGAAAAGAACAATATAAATTGCATCAAGCAAAAAATAAATGGTGCAAATAAACTATAACTCAAAACAATAAACTCAAGACATAAATGGAAATGATAAACAACAATGGAAAGCTAGAAAAAATTGCCAAAATTAAAGATAAAATAAAATAGGAAAACGAAAAGAAAAAATAAATGAGATAGGAAGAGAGTTTAGACCTCTAGAACCAATGCTCTAGATACCAAATGATGCATGCCTCCCTTGATCTTTTTTCCTTGAGGTTCAAAGCACCATGAAATGGATGATGGAGGGGAAAGAAAATGGAGGTGGGGCGCCACTCTCAAAGAGAGATAAGCCAAAGTGTTTAGGTTTGCCACAAGGGAAGGAACCCTTGATAAAAACCAACTAGGGAGAGGTTCCTCAAGAGAGAGGATCCTCAAGACCTTTTACTAAGAATGTGCTCACAAAGAGACTATTTTCATTCAACTTCAAAGGTGAAATTTTACAATGAGGGGGAATGAGTATATATAGCCCAATAGGAGAGCTTGGGCACACTTTTCTAGGCAATGTGGGACTTGGGCTTAATTAGGATTAAAACTAATTAACCCAAGTCTTAGGCCTTAAGTGAGGCACCTAAGTTCACCCCTTATGGGTGCAATTAGCATATCTTAATGTGAATGGGCTAGCCCAAAATCATGTCTTAACTTATGCACCCATTATAAACTTACTCCTCCTTTTTAACTAAAGACACCTATACCTTATAAACTAAGAAGATGGCCAGAAATACATGGCCTTAAGGGAATTAAAAATATTTTCCTATTTATCTAATTAAAATAAACTATTTACAAGCTAAAAATAACGAAGACTGTGGCTTCGAATCTTCAATGAGCTTTTGTCCATGTCATGCCTTCCTTGAGTCCTCCTAGCCATGATGCATGCTAGGTGAGATTGCATCAACATTTATGATAAAATATATACATATATTAATGATGTTTCAAGAAAGTTGATTTGTGGTAAGGTAGAACTTGTGAAGATGTGCATTTATTAATGTGAGAGAAGTCATAAAATGCTTAAAGGGTAAAATAGTCATAAAATATGCACACCAAAACATTCTATTCGTATTATATATATATATATATATATATATATATATATATATATAATAGATTGTAGATTGTTGATAGTAGAACAATTATGGATGTTTGATATAAACCCTTTAAATTAATTTCTTTCTTATGATTATAAGATTGATCTAGTGGAAAAATTTATGGTTGAGGAGTTAGGAGAGGTTGTGGATTCAAATCCCATTTGACAAAGTAGTTTATTTTTTAATTTGGAAATAGGTATAAGGGTAGAATATGTATTTTAAAAAGTGGACATCAAAAGGAGAATTTCTTTTATTAATAGTATAGATTTAAATTAATAGAAGAGGATTCAAATTCTATAATTAATAAAAATAAAATTATGTGAATTCTAAAATCAAAATAAATATAAAAAATTTAAATAATATAAAATTTAAAGAAAGGAAATCATAACTAAAATAAAACACTGATTTTTTAGATTTTAAATATATTTGAAAAATAGCAAATATTTGATAAAATAAAAGAAGAGATAATTCAAGGATTTGACATTCAAATTTTAGAAAGCTTCCAAGATTGGGGATATCATGCAATGATTGCATATTGAATAAATTTTAATTATCTTTTATGCTCTTATTGGTTCTTTGTGAAAGTGAATTAACCTAATGTAACATTCTTCCTCTTTTCAAGGTACGAAAGGTGTATTTAATTAAATTAATCTCTACTTTTGGTAGCTATATTCAATTAAACTCATTAAGTTCTTTGTTAATTTATTGAGTCCTCAAAAGGTTAAACCTACTTTTGTGATTTAATTCTTAAGTTTCTTCCCTAGGGTTCTAATAATTAAGTTCACCTTTCAATCTTTCCCTAATTATCTATTACTACAAAAACATATTGTATCTATAAAAGCAATAGAAAAGAAATCAATAGAAACCAATATAAGAGCAATACAAATTTTAATAAATCATCAATAGAGTCAAGGGTTAAACCGAAATCCTAGAATAAAAATGTCCACTCACGCATGTCTATGAATATAAAAAAAAACAAAATGAAAGATTATCAAACCTAGAAATAAAGAGTGAAAAAGAAAAAGGAGAAGCTTCAAGCCTTACTCTTTATGTCGTCTTTGATGAGAAAGTTCATAACTCTAGTTTTGAATTGAAACTTTCTATTTAAACTAATGAGCTTTTTATGTCTAAAATCCAAAAATGTCATAAGAATAGAGCAGTTACACTGATTACACAAGATAATGCATATTTTTTGCACAGGAGTACAATTTTTCATTAGTTAACTCATAATTTATTTTTTTCTGAATTTTCTCTAGAGCTCCAAACTTCACTCTAATGCTCCAAATGAGTTCAAAATCACATCAAATCTAGAAAATTATATCCTAAACATAAAACAACACTGAAAGCATAACAAATTCCAAAATATAATTAAAAGACACCTAAAATACAAATATTAAACGTGTGACATAAAAATAAACAAAATTATAATAAAAATAAAACCTAAAAATAGATAAAAATGCAACGCATCAAACAACCCCAAACTTAAAATTTGCTTGTCCTCAAACAATAACTATGGCTCAAAATAAAATGGAAATCACCAAAACAAGACACCAGAGAATAATAAACAAAAGCAATAGAAAATAATCATGCGGAAGAAATCTCAATCAAGTCCAATTAGAGGCCGTCCTCCCAAAAAGTATGCTCATGACAGTGGATCCACTCAACTCATAATTCTCCAGTTTTTAGGGTAAGGACAATTTCTCCCATTTTCGTCAAAGAAAAACATCTTACCATAGACTTTGTGAGAAACTTTATCTCCACTTTCATACTCTTTCAACCAAAATAAATTACAAAGTCTTTTATTGGGATGTAATAGGGCCAATGTGAAATTGTAGGTGGAAAAACAAGAAAGAAAAGGAAAATACACGATTTGGCTACAAATCAATCTTAGTACCCATTATAAAATACATCATGCAACAAGAAAGAAGTGTTAATTCTTTTGCATCTGCTACTACATCCACCTGAAAATATCTTTTCCCGTTTTTTCTTTTTTTTTTCTATTTTTCATTTTTTTAGAACTTTAATTCAACATATGGTTCATAATAATTCTTTTGGAGTATCTATTTGTATATTTTTTTTTTTCAAATATTCATGATCACAAATTATCAGTCACTGTATAAATAATTATTATTAACATTTCACACATAAATTGTCACATGTACTTATAATAAGACACTACGGCAAATAAAAATATTTATATATAGGCACCAAGAAAGTTTAAAATGTTTGACTCAATGGGGCAACTAATGGGCTAAGTGTTTTATAAGGTCAGTGGTTTGAAAGAAAAATCCTAATTACCTTTATCATATTCATTTTAATTGAAAGAGAACAAGTTTCAACCATGATTTCAAAACAAGTTCTAGAAGATGCAATCTAGAAGAAGTCACACTCAAGAAAGATTTTTTTGGGGGGGTTTAGTTGTGTCCCTATGTTGGCTCAAAACTTAAATATAATGTTAAAATCACCTCAAGTATGATATTAGACAGAACAATGTTAATTCTTCAACTTGCTAAGAGATCAACCAATACAATATACTACTACAAATCTTTAAAACTAGCAATGGTCCTATTTAATAATTCCATCAGCCATACAAAATTAGGATTTCTTAACTATAATTGTAAAAAATAAAAAATAAAAATAAGAGAAAATAAAATAAAATAAAATTCCTAAAAAAAGGTAAAATAAACTAAAATTAAACCCTAAGCAACCTAAACTTAAAGTTACATTGTCCCCAATGTAAATATATGAGTAAGAGAATAAAACAAGAAAAGAAAGATAGAACCTATCAAGGGTGAGGTGGACGACTAGAAGATTCATGGATATAAATATTATAAAGTTGCTCCAACAAGAAAGTGTGGTGTTGAATATCGAAAGTGCAAAATACTTGCACAAGAGTGTAACTCTGGAAAAAAGATATATTAATTTCACAAAATTCACACTTAAAGTGCACTTAACTCTCTGGATTTTTTCAACTTTATTCCTTCATGTTTTTCCTTTCTTCCTTTTCTTCTTCTTCATATTCGTCTTCATTATCATTTTTTTTCTAATAAACTTTTTATTCCAATTTCTTCATGTCTTTCCTAAAATGTCAAAGAAACAACAAAAATCGTAAAATTGAAAAAAAAAAGACAAATTAATAAAATAAAACAAAATGACAAAATATAAACAATATTTTTTTAGAAAAAGCTCACAGTGGTTGATTTATGTCTCAAGCTCGACAATAAAGAAGAAGAAAAAAAGTTAGTCCCCCATGATAGGGCAGGGGAAAGATGATTTGACTTCTCTCTCAAGTAGTTTTCTTAATCCATGCCTATGCGAAAGGACGTAAGGTTTCCCTTTTGACATACATATTTCATTAGTACTCTTCAATTTAGGATCATTATCAAATTGTGCTTTTATTGAGAGTAACTTAGGTGGATCTTTAACAAGGTATTTAGTTTCCCTTTGTTCCACTACTTGGTCCATTGTTTCAACCTTGCACATAGAATTCTCAACAAAAGGAAAATGATTATCTTTAAACAAGTCAAACCCAATAGTTTTTTCTCCAACAGTCAAGGAAATTTTTCCTTTCTTTACACTTATATTAACATCAGGAGTAGCTAAGAAAGGTCTTCCTAGGATAATGGGAATATTCACATCTTCTTTTATGTCTAACACTAGAAAGTCACATGGGATAATTAGAATTCTATCCCTCTTAAAGGTGGAAGTCCACTTGGAACCTCTTGAGTAAATACATCATCAAATTCTTTTAAAAGATTGTGGACCTCTTCAGGTAGAGACTCAAGTTCATGATTAGTGGCAATGAGTGTCTCTTTGAAGTATAGAAGATATAAAGGTTGTTCAAGCAAGAGTGTTTTCTTGATATCATTCTTAAGTGATAAATGACTCTTGTGAATAACATCTTTAGAGGAAACACCTTCCTCTAAACTTGATACCTTTTCTTCCTTTACTTTGGCCTTAGAAAGACCCTTTTTATCTTTTTTTTATTTTTGTTTTCTTTCTTTTTGGTCTTCTTCTCTCCTAGCTTTCATTTTGAGTTGGTCCTCACACACTTTTTCTTGCCTAACACTTTTTCTTTCTTTTATTAGAGGGCACAACACAAATTTCTTGCCTAAGTGTTGGAAACTTCTTTTATTGGTAAGGCCATCATGCATGGTTTTCTTATCAAATTGCCAAGGCCTTCCCAGCAACGCATGACTAGCTTCCAAAGGCACAACATCACATAAAACTTCATCTTTGTATTTGCCAATGGAAATTGGTACAAGTGCTTGTTGGTTAACCACAATACCTTCATCCTCATAAATCCATTGCAAGTGATAAGGTCTAGGATGTGGTTTTGTGGATAAGGCTAGCTTTTCAACCAATCTAGTACTACAACAACTACAACTAGACCCACTATCCACAATGAGAGAACAAGTGTTTTCTAAAATTTTGCATCTTGTATGAAACAAGTTCTCTCTTTGTGATTGGTCAATCTCACTAGTTTGGTTGTTAAGAAGCCTCCTTACCATAAGTAAGTTTCCATCACAAGGTAAGGTCTCTTCCATGGAATCCATGGCTTCATCTTCACTACTTGAAGTAGAAGAAGAAGAAGAAGTAGCTTCATCAAGGCTACTATAGTGATCTTGGCCTCTTAAAATCATTGTTTTCTTTATGGAGCATTGAGAAGCAATGTGACCCCTTCCAAGACACTTAAAGTACTTGATGTCACTTGACTTAGACTCCTTAGAAGGTACTTTAGAAGAATATGATTTTCTTTTTCTTTTTCATTTTCTTTGGAGAAATGTTTGGAAGAGGGACCCTCTTTCTTAAAATTCTTGGAATAAGATGGAGTGAAGTCCTTTTTGAAACTTTTTCTTTTAAGTTGGTGCTCCACTCTTGAACAAAGTTGAACAATTTCATTAAAATCTCTATATGGTAAAAGTTCAACTTTGTCTCTTATTTCAAGATTAAGGCCACTTTGGAACCTTGAGATGGTGGTCCTCTCTTCTTCCCTTATACCCGCCCTCATCATGAGTAACTCCATTTGTTGCCTATATTCTTCCACACTTAATGACCCTTGTTTCAACTTTTGAAGCTTATCCATAAGCTCATGGTCATAGTATAGAGGAATATGCCTCCTTCTTAAGGCACTACGGAATTCATTCCAATATTGAATTGGGGGCTCATGATTCACTCTCTTTTCTTTTTCTAAAGAAGTCCACCAATACATGGCATGCCCTTGGAAGCTAAGGGTTGCCAAAGAAACCTTTGTCTCTTCACTTACCCCATGGCAAGCAAAAAGTTGTTCAACCTTCATTTCCCAATCCAAATATGCATCAACATTATCCCTTCCAAAAAATGAAGGAAGGTTGACATTAGGTTCCTTATTGGAGGATTCTCCTTGCTTATGTGTTCTTGGGGACCTTTGATAATAATCATTATTGTGATGACTACTCTAAAGGCTAACAGTTGGGGTTTTGGTATGATGATGATCACTATCCTCAGTTTCACTCATAGAAACCCTTACCACTTTGCCTTTTTGGGACTTAGATAGTTGCACTCTATGTTTTGAACCACTAGTTCCTACCCCCGAAAGTAACTTAGCAAACATTTTCTCTAATTTCCTCATTTTGTTTATCATGTTCTATCTCCCTCTTCCTAAATTCTTCCTCTTTTTTTTTTTTGCATTTTCTTCTTCTTTTCTTCTTATATACTCTCTAAGTTCATCTCTAAGGCTAGCATTACTAGGGTGTGCGTTTTGACCACACACACTTGAATGATCACTCATCTTTGATCTAGGAAAGATTTTCACAAAAGGTTTTCTTGAAAATATTTTTACAAAGAGTGAGTGATAAAGGTTTACACAAAGTGATTTTAGTGCTAGACTTATTACTTGGAGCGGTTAGAATTGCACTCTAAAAGGGAGGTGGACTACAAGGAGTCACTTAATAACCAAGCCTTTTAGTAGTGGGAAACTTATCAACCTTTGCCCCTTTGTAAGCCTTACAAAAACAAATTTTGACACTACAAGTATGTGATGTGCAACGGACCCCTAATAAGCACTTAGAAGCCTTCTAAACGAACATACAACAACCTAGAGCATACAACTACAACAAAGTAAGTAAGGAAAGAAATAAAGGCATACACTAGTCGAAATTCCTAAGCTGGAAACAATCCCACCACTAAAACGAATTACACCTAAGCTATCACAAATCAAATGAGAGTTTAAAGTGTTTGAATTACAACCCAAATTAACAAGAGAGGACCAACTACAAATGGATCCAATAAAAACAACAACAAAGAGCAAAAGAAAGAAGAAAAAGTGGTACAAAAATCAAACAAGAATAAAAATAGAAAGATACTAGGCACAAATTTAAAATAAAAAAGCAAGAATCAAAATTGAAATTCTTCAAGCTTCCAACTTGGTGTTCCTTCACAAGTAACAAACTTGTTAGTCCTCTCTTTATAGTGTTTGCACTCTCACTTAGAGGTGTCAAAACGGGCCAACTCAGCCCACCTGGGCTCGCCCACTACGGGTTGTGGGTTAAACACAGTGGGTTGTCTGGCCCACCAAACTTAAAGACATCCAATTTCCTAACCCGGCCGGGCCCACCACAGGCTGGTGAGTTAGGTGGGTTGGCCCACCAGACTTGGAAAAAAAAAAGAAATATAGTTTCTGAATTTTTATAAGACTTTTTTTATAAAAAAATACAAATTATAAATACACAATTATGTTTAAAGATGCAAATTAAACGATATCTAACATATCCATAATATTAAACAACATACAAATTATAAATAATATAAATCGATAACATTCAAACCATGTTTGTAGATCATCTAATTAAAAGATCCTTACAATTTCTAAAGTGTAAACATAAACTAATCAGTGTCATCATTAATCAACAATTCAACTTCAAGTCTTCAACATACAAAATAAAAGTTTTGAAGTTTAAATAAAAATTCATCAAAAGTCCAAAATGTAAAGATGAATTATAAAATTGTCATGATTGAACATCATTTGAATCATGGATTGTCAAGTCTAAAACAATCTCCTCTTCTTTTTCAATATCACCATTATCTTCATCTACAATCATAAGAAAAAGTAATGTCAAGTGTAATAATAATATACTTATATAATTAAAATAGTAATAAAGTATTAAAAAGTATATATTACCCAATTCTTCATAGCCAAGTAACCAATTTTGGGTTAAGATTAGTGCTTGAACATTGGTGGGAAGAAGGGAAGAACGATACTTGTTAAGCACACGAGCACCTATACTAAATGCAGATTCACTAGCCACAATTGTTATTGGAATGCTTAATATGTCACATGCCAACAAAGCCAAATTTGGAAAGCGTTCTTGGTGGTCCTTCCAATAACCCAAAACATCCAACTGTGGAAAAATTTGTGGCTCAAGTGGTGTCTCAGCCAAATATTGGTCCAGCTTACTCTTCCCATGGTCATGCATACACCCACTTTTAGATTTCATGTATTCCTATTAAATGACATTATAAGAAAAATTAAATTAGAAATCACAAAACACAAAGTAACTAATCATTAAATCAATTAACTTACACTAAATGGATCCATTTCTCATAATCGTTGTACTTCCTCTGCAGTTACATCTGGTTCAATTAATGAAACTATTTGAGAACTTGATGCACGAGATGAGGATGACTTTATATTGACATACTCTTCAAAAAGTTTGTACATCTTGCCTTTAATATACCCAACTTTTTCTTTAGCATTAGCAGGATCAAGCTTAGAGTAGTAGAATTCAAGTGCTTCAAGCCTCATCCGTGGATCAAGAATCATAACAATTGAAAGGATGACACTATAGTCACTCCAATACTTGGAAAATTTTTCCATCATTCCTTTTGCCATGTCAATCATCAACTCATCATCACTTTTCAATGTTTCCCGCAACAACCACTCAATTTTTGAAACTTGCATGAAATATTCATTTGACGTTGGATAAGATGTACCTAAAAGATATATTTTTACAAATCAATTAATCATTAAAAAATATACAGTAGGAAAATATAAATGAAAAAATAAACAATAAGTTGGATTAGATAAGATGTACCTGAAATAAAGTTAGTCATCTTATAAAATGGCCTAAAAAACTCACACATCCTTTCAGCTCTTTTCCATTCCTCATTTGATGGACAATATTTGTAGTTTCTATCACGAATGCTGAAACTACCAAAGGCATGACGATACTTGATGGCACTTTCAAGCATGACAGAAGTAGAATTCCATCTAGTAGGCACATCCAACTTCAAACTGACCTTAGTGTCAATCCCTCTCACTTGAATAACAGATTCTTTAAAAGCTAATTTCCTTGCATCCAATCCTTTCACATATTTAATGCTTTCTCTAATCTTGTGTCCCCCTCAACTACTTTCAGACCTTGCTGAACTATCAAATTTAAGATATGTGAAGAACACCTCACGTGAAAAAACTCACCATCACACAACAAACTATCTTGCAAACTTAATTGTTCACTTAAAATTTCTTGCAGTGAATTATTGGAAGATGCATTATCTAATGTGATGGAAAATATTTTTCTATCAATCTCCCACTCAGTCAAACATTCAAACACTTTATTTGCCATTTCTTGACCAGTGTGTGGCGGTTCCATTCTACAAAATGCAAGAATCTTACTTTGCAATTTCCAATTGTAATCCACAAAATGTGCAGTCAAACAAATATAACCCTCTTGGGTGCATGCAGTCCAACAATCAGCAGTCAAACATATTCGACTATTACACTTTTTCATCATAAATTTCAATTTCTCCTTCAACTCATAATGAAATTTGAGAACATCAGACACAATAGTATTCCTAGAGACATGCTTGACATTTGGATTTAAATAAGAAAGCAGTTCTCGAATCCACTTATATTCAACAAACTTAAAAGGCAAGCCATGTTCAATAATAGCCCTTACTATCAACTCTCGTACATATTTATTATCAATGTCCTTAGTTCTTAACTTTCCTGCTTGATAAATTATCATGCAACCTATATCTTGATTTTTAGCAGCAGGACTATAATTTTTTTTCAAATGACGTATTAATGGCGAAGTACCTATTTTAGTACCACCGACGACATACTTTTTTCCACATATGTTACATGCTGCCTTTTCTTTGCCATCTTTCACATTGATTCGAGTAAAGAACTTCCAAACTTGAGAAGTACAAACTCTTGCTTTCTTCTCTTTTGGAATAACTTCATCAACTTCATCCTCAACATTATCTTTCTCTATGGGTTGTTGTTCTTCATTTTCATTTTATGGATATTCATCAACACTGATTGTATTGAAGCTTATTTTTCTTTGGCGGATACTCTCTGATTCCATATCTGAAAATAAACAAATATCTACATTTAGAATCAATACAGATTTAAATATAAATCAGCCACCACTCACTAAATAAATAACTAAATAAATATCTTCATCACTGCAAAATCAATATAGATTTAAATATAAATAAATCAAATGCAATATCTTCATCACTGGGACACTTACTCACTAAATAAAAAGACTAACCTACCAAAATGATCAAAACTAACCCATTCCAATTTATCCTACAATTCCTACTGTACAATTAAATATCATAAATTTCAATTTCTCACCTAAGCAACATCAACAACAGTATCAACTAGTTATTAGACAGAATCATTAATTAATCAAACCAACAAGCAGTAAAATAATTATGTAAATTTATTTAATATATTTTAAATTATGATAATAAATTAAAAAATAAAAATAAAATTGTTAAGCCAAATCAAAGTAACCTGTAAAAGATTTATTTAATTTGAATTTAATGTTATATTTAAACAGAATTGCAGCATGTCTTAATTTCATATTTGGTTGAGTGATTTTTTATTAAAAATAGAAGCAAACTGCAAACCCACCTTCACTTAAAGTAAACGTATTTAATTATTTATAAATCAACTATGATCTAATTAAGAAATTTAAATCAGTATTAATTTTTTAAATATTCTTTCGTAGGAATGTTTCTCTTTTTATACATATTTTAATCAAAATGTCAGTTAAAAAAAGTGTATAAAAAATATTCTTATAAAAATAACAATAACCATAGTGGGATGATAGTAACACTTGAAATATTATGAATCATTAATGTGCTGCAATATTCATCAGAAAACATTGGCTTTTGTTCTTGTTCATTACTCTAGCCATGAATTGTGACACAACCCATGATTGAAAACTAGCAATTTTGTGAAAGCACAAACCAAAACCAGATTTAAAAACAGTAAAAGGATTCAAGAAAATCTTCTCAATTCTCATTGAACTCTCACCATGAATTGTTACACTTACACAACCCAAGATTGAAAACTTCCAATTTTGTGAAAAGCGAAAGCATAAACCAAAAATAGATTAAAAACCAGTAAAAGGATTCAAGAAACTGCAGCATCAACAAAATTTCTCACCTAAGCAACATCAAACCAGCAGGCAGTAACATTAAATCAGCAGCAGTATCAACTAGTTAGTAGACAGAATCATTAATTAATCAAACCAGTAAGAAGCAAAAAAATTGCAAAAACAAACCTGAAACGAAAAGGGAAATCGGAAACCTTTGTAGTGTCAAACGCGCGAGCCACTGCTGTCCACCGGACCACCGAGAACGAGTAGCCATCCAGCAGAGCTGCGGAGCAGAGGAGAGAATAGAAGATGCAGAAACAGAGGAGAAGCCCTTATGCAAAAATGGAGAAACAAAAATGAATAGCACTAAGCCACTAACACAGTATATGAAACAATGTTCCTTTCCTATTGACTACTAAGTCTAAAGACAAATAATAAAATTATCATGTGGTGGTTGCGGGCTAGCCCGACCCAAACCCACCAAACTTGCAGGTTGAGTGGGCCGGGCCACCAAAGACAACCTGTTTTGCAACTCATTAATTTTCTAGCCCGGGTTGGCCCACCGGGCTGGGCCCGTGTTGACACCTCTAATATTAAGTCTTGGAGATTAGCCGTTGATTGCTCGATATACCCAATGGATAGATGGTGGGTAATGTTTTCACATTTATCCAGTTTTAATCTTCCACCTACACACCTAAAATATATAATTTTGTTTAATATTTAATATTATTTAAAACACTTATTTACATATATGTCTATGACACCGAAATTATGTATTATTTTGATATTGTTCATGAATGCGTACGTCTGATTCTAACTTTGCACATAGAAGGCGCGCATGACCACAACACATGAGGCAGTAACAACTAAGGACCAATCCGTGCACCCAAGAATTTATGACAATGGGTTTTCCCGAAGGAACGGAAGATAGTTCCCTTTTAGTATCATATCATGATCATGTTGTACATATAATTTGGAATGACGAAGTAAATGTATATTATGTATAATTATTTTTTAGTATAATTAATTACATGTTTAAGGTTTTTTTAGTCACGCCTAAATTTTGATATAATTAAGTATTTTTTGTACATGTTATTTATTTTTAGTAGAGTTAATTAATATTAATTATTTAGTTAATTTTTAGAAATATTGAGTTACAAGTTTTGTTGAATTTTATTCATGACTCACTATTTATTTAATTAATTATTGTGTTAGTATAATTAATTACATGTTTAGTATAATTATTCATTTAATTAATTTTTTTTGTATATACGTTATTCAGTTAATTAACTATTTTTTTAGTATAATTAGGTACATGTTTAGGGTTTAGGTTTTTTTTAGTATAGTTATTCATTTAATTAATTTTTTAAAATAATTAATTACATATTTAGTATAAATATTTTCAAAGTACAATTATTTTTGTAGTATAAGTAAATGCATGTTTAGTATAATTATTTTTTTAGTATTGTTATTCATTTAACTAATTATTTTTTTAGTATAATTAATTACATCTTTAGTATAATTATTTTTTAGTATAATTAATTGTTGATTCTCTTTTTGTAGATCCATGCAGAACTTAAATGCATCTTACATAGATGCAAACTACGTTTGATTGGGGAGCCTCATGATTATATTAAGGACTATCTTATGAATTGCAGGATTACTCCCGTTGACTATGTGTACTATCGACACGATGGATAAGGACCTAATTTGTGCCTTTGTGGAGAGGTGACATAGGGAAACATCTAGTTTTCATCTATCGATTAGAGAGATGACCACAACATTGAATGATGTGTCATGCTTACTAGATCTACCAGTTATGGGTTTGTTATACAGTTATGGGTTTGTTATGCAGTTATGACTACATAAATATGGATATGGCAATTCCTGTGTTGGTGGACCTGTTGGGTGTAACGTTGTAGGAAGCCTTTAACGAGGTTATCTGTCGTAGATGCGGGTCGATACGTTTGTCTTGACTAAGGGATTGTATAAAGCTAGATATGCAGAAAGGAGATGGGAGATGGTCGCCTAAGCATATTTGTTGCACTTTGTTGGGTGTACGATATTTGCAAGCAAGAGTTTCACCCATGTATGTGTAATGTATCTGCAGCTATTTTGTGACCTTGAACATACGACTAACTATTCATGGGGTGTGGTTGCATTGGCACATATGTATCATCATCTTAATGATGCAAACTTCAATACGACCAAACAATGTGTGTATTACGCAACTCTAATTTAGGTTAGTACTTTTTGTAAAATTTTGTGTGTTCATTTAATTTGTCATGCATTATATATAACAGATATGGATATGTTAATGTTTATGCCGACTTGGATCTATGAACATTTTCCCATGATTGGGGCAAGATCATTAGCTAACATGTACAATGAGTTGTCGTCCCGTGTCATGTGTTGGATTGTTGTTACTCATAGACCATCAACTTATGAATACAAACAACAGTTGGACCAACTGAGTTTTGGGGGTTAGGTGGTCACCGTATGATGCACACAAACTAGGTTGGGAATTCTAACGTATTTTTATGTTCTTTGGTTGGACTTCAAGTAGTGGGTACATATAGTTGCATCTCCCTATAAGGGTTTATTGGAAATTTGGGTATCTCCAAAGAATTCCCAAAGATCCTATTGTTTTCAGAGATATGGCAACCACACCTGATGAAATGCATCAACTGTGGGTAGACTTTGTACACCATTTAGCATATGCAGATATTTTGGTGGTAAACCCATTGGACTGTACTCATGACTATAGGTCATCGTTTTCCCAAATGTCTCATATGTATGTTTGTCCACCTTCGGCTAGTAACTCATGGATGGTTTCATAACTGACACGTTCCCGTCAAAGGAGTCAACATATCGGGTCCAGTAGTCATAGAGCAAGCAACAGTCGAACTATTGGTGACAGGGTCTGATTTTATTTAAATATTTACATACATGTTGGGTCCAATAGCTCGTGGATGTCATACCAACAATTTCAATCGAAGGTAATCAATATTTGTTAGTTTTATACGTACTATCCAACAGGAGAACCATGTTAAATGTGTTAACCAATTTCTCAAAATCAGAGTGTCTAAAAGATATCACACAAAACTTCTGTTACTTCATCCATTCTATGTCAACGAATATACATATCACACTATAGTAATTTCATTAAATGGTGCATTTTTGTTCTAGGACCCATTCCATGTCAATGAATATACATATTTTTGCAGTATACACTTGACTTATTATTATAACATTCTATTCATTGTGGTCCTTGAAGGTCAGAAGAATATTCTTTGGTTTCATTATATTTTTTGTCATATTAACAAGCAATGATTTCTCCTCACCTACCAAATAGCTGACATATGGATAACCAATTAATGTCTTCTTCAAAGCATGATTGTGAAACTCACATACTACCTTTAGTTTCCACCCATCTTAATTCTTGAGAGCTCTTACTCTTAATCTAAATGAACAATTACACTTTATAGTCCCTGTTTTTTTATGAACATACTACTCCTAGTCTTTGTACGATTTATACTTACCACTTAGCTCACACACCAAATCAACAAAATTTTTACTTCCGATTGTACTTTACCTTAATATGATGTTCACAAAGCCATTTTAAAATTCTACTCCTCTATCACTTTAATAACTCGTATCGATTCAAAAACCCCTAGTTCAATAAATAAATAATTTTCAAATTTTTTATCTTATAATCAAATACAATTAAACTAATGCAAATATTGACATAACTTTTACCTTGTATTAATGAATGCATTCATAAAATCAATAGCATTTTCAATCATTTCTAGTCCTTGATCAATATAGAGTTGTTAATCATCATTCAAATTTACTTGATTCTCTTCCATATTAATTTCATTGGAAATACTACTTAAGAAATCCATTAAACCTGCAACAAATACGATTGCAAATATGTTAATTAAAAAATTTAACCAAAAAAATTTAATAAAAAATAAATTTAATTAAAACATTATTTTGAAATTTAATAACAATTTAATTAGCAATTTAACAATAAACAAGTCCATAAAAATTAATTAAAAAAACTTCATTAATTAAAAAACATTTTTAAAATAATAAACATTATTTTCAAATTTATTTACCAATTTAACAATAAAAAGGTTTATAACAAAAATTAATTAAAAGAATTGCGTAAGTTGTTAATTTAAAAACTATGTAAAAAAATGCATGATTTGCTCTCTGGATAATCTTATCTTAAAGCATTCAAAATTTAACTCTCCGAATGAGGCTTTCCAAAGAGTTAAATTTTAATGTTTCCATATAAGCTTATCCGAAAAGTATTAAAATAATGCTACACATTGCCTATTTTAAAACATCTCTTCTCGAGACCAATTTGAAAATAACTATCCGAACAACCGTTTTTGGAGAGCACCTACTTATTTTCTTTTCTGGAATATCATTTCTAAAGAAAAAAATTTACAGGCTTATGAAGACCCTCCTCCATAAATTTTTTTTTACCCTACTCTAAATGAAGTCATTTCCAAATACAAGTAAACAAAAACACAAACACATAAAATAATATTGATAGGAGAACTTACCTGTAGGATTAGTTAAGGAGGAGAGGTTAAAGATGAGAATCACAACAGAGAAGAGAAACAAGTGGAAAGGAAAGAAACAAAATAACAAAAATAGAAGTTTTATAACTGATTATGTAAGGATATATTAGTCCTTACAAAAGGTAAGTTTCAAATAAAAAGAAGCAGGTAACAAATAAAATTCCCTAAAGAACATATAGGGGTCTTCTCCTCAAACCACATATATTGTCCCTGCCCACATGCATACCAAGACCATAAACATTAGAAAAATGTTTTTATATCATCTATTAAGCGTATAGTTTGTTTTGGATGACGTCTAGAGGACACTAGTGCTTTGTGAAATGATTTTTTAAAATATAATTTAATTTCCTTTCTGTTGTTTCTTTAATATGGATAATATCATTACTAGTGAAATACAAGCGTTATCTTGTTTGTGTATTTGCATTTCTATTTTTATATGTATAAATATTTTAGAGTTTTAATTTAATATGTTTTTAATAACATGATAGAATATATAAATAATTCTTCATGTTATTTTTTGTACAATAATTTTAGTTTAGTATGTTTTTTTATATTAACATGATAGAAATATGTCAGATCATTTTATGTACAATAATATATTATAGATTATAGATAGTAGAATAATTATCTATGTCAGATATAAATGTTTTAAAGTAATTTTTTTCTTAAGCTTATAAGGTTGATCTAGTGACAAAGTTTACATTTGAGGAGGAAAAGGTTTTCGAGTCCCTCCTATGACAAAGTAGTTTATTTTTTAGTTTTCAAATAGGTATAAGGATAGAATAGGTATTTTGAAAAATGGACATCAAAAGGAGGTATTCACTTTATTAATAGTATAGTATAGATAGATTATATATATATATATAGAACAACTATCTATGTTCGATATAAATGTTTTAAAGTAATTTTTTTCTTAAAATTATAAGGTTGATCTAATGGTAAAATCTACATTTGCAGAGGTAGATGTTGCAAGTTCAAGTCCCTTTTATGGCAAAGTAGTTTTTTTTTATTTTTAAATAGGTATAAGGTAAAATAGGTATTTTAAAAAGTAAACATCAAAAGAAGACATTCTCTTTATTAATAATATAAAAGTAAAAATAATACACACACATATATATATATATATATATATATATATGTGTGTATTATAGATTATAGATAGTAGAACAATTATCTATGTTGGATATAAATATTTTAAAGTAATTTGTTTTTTAAGATGATAAGGTTGATCTAATGATAAATTTTACATTTGAGAATGAGAGATCGTGGGTTCGAGTCTCTTCTATGACAAAATATTTCATTTTTTAATTTTAGAAAATATATAAGGGTAGAATAGATATTTTAAAAAGTGAACATCAAATGAGGATATTCCTTTTATTAATAGTATAGAAATATTTATACTTCAATCACCATGTAAAG
Organism: Psophocarpus tetragonolobus; assembly: GCA_037954015.1. Classification (NCBI taxonomy): domain Eukaryota; kingdom Viridiplantae; phylum Streptophyta; class Magnoliopsida; order Fabales; family Fabaceae; genus Psophocarpus; species Psophocarpus tetragonolobus. Next base: position 40,935,048 of record CM075688.1, on the reverse strand, counting down.
TAGTTTTATGTGCATATATTTTCAGTTAATCCATTTATTATGCAGGACAAATTTGTTCATTTTTATATTAATTATTTTTAAAATTATATGAGTAAAAGATGATGTATGAATGAATGATATATAATATAAAATTGTTTTAGATTATTAAAATTCATCTTACTTTCTTAGTTTCTTAGAGTTAGACATTATATATATATATATATATATAGATATATATATATATATATATAGCAAATAGCAATTAATAATTGTTCAAATTATTAATAAATTAATACAGGAGATCTTTCTTTCCATCCAAGAAAAGGTAAACCCATATTAAATTAAGTTATCTTCCGGAATAAACAAATAACTCCAGAAAATGAAATATTCTGATTAAATAAACAGGAGGTGACTCTTTTTAATATTCTATTGTCAATAATAGTAATTGTATAAATCAGTGCCATCTCTTATATATCTTCCACAATCAGTTAAGAGTAGAAAACAAAAATAAATTAATTAGAGAGTTTAGAGAAGCTAGCAGATAATAATAATGGGTGAGGTGCAGGAAGTGGTGGAGATGAAGAAGGGAGGTAAGAATAGGATTGCAAGGTGTGAAAGCAAAGCGAGACTGGCGATATTGGAACTAGCGCACATGATGAGTGTACCAATGTCCCTAATGGCAGTGATTAATCTTAAAGTCCCAGAGGCCATATGGCAAGATGGTTCCAACACTCCCCTCTCCGCCGCCCAAATACTGGACATCATCCGTCCCAGCGGCGGCGGCGACGCGGAGAACCTCCAGCGGCTCCTCCGACTGCTCTCAAGCTATGACATTTTTCTGGAGCACTTGAGCAGCACTGCCCAAAGGAAATACTCTCTCACTGATGTTGGAATATCTCTCGTTGATGATGACCAGGGTCTCTCCTACGCATATTACATGCTCCAGCACCACCAGGTTTATTCATTTTACTTTATAAGTCCAGATCAAGGGTTTTGGAGCACCCGAGTGATATTCAAAGCATTTAGTTTACTTAATTCAAATTCATTAAAATTATTTTTTTTTACAAATCTAAATTACTCAAGACTTGTAAAAAAAATAATAAATCATAAAAAGAAACTTCTGAATTACCAAACCTAGAATTTATAACAAAATACATTTTAATAAGTTCATATTAGTGTTTGTTTGACAAGAGTTTTATAAAATTGTTTTCAGTATTTTAGTATTTAAAAATTAAAAAACTCATTTGATTATTGTTTTCTTAAAATAGTTTCAAAAAATAGTTCTGATTTTTTATTTTTTTAAAAACTAAAAAATAGGAACAAGTAATAAATCTGGTTTTCTCTTCTTCCAGAAAATAGTTTCTTAAAACTATTTTTGCAAACTTTTTTTAAAAACTAAAAAACAAAATCAGACCAATCAAACCCCTAATGAATCTGAATTTGTAAAATAAAACAACCTCCATATTTTCTAATCCAAACTTGTAAAAGAAACTTAATGAATCTGGACTAGGTAATCCAGATTTTTTTTAAAAAAACCTCCAAATTACCTAGTGTGAAGTTGTAAAAGCACATATTTTAATGAATCCGAATTTGTAAAACAAAACAACATTCGAATTACCTAATCTTGACTTATAAAAAATATATTTTAATGAATTTGGATTTGTAAAACAAAACAACCTCAGGATTACCTAATCCGGACTTGTAAAAAAATTATGAATATGATAGGTAATTCAGATTTGTAAGAAAGAAAAACACAAAATTATCTAATCCGAACTTACACCAAAAAATACACAATTAAATGAATCTAGAGTAGGTAGTCCAGGTTTGATTACCTATTTTAGAGTATCCCAAAAATACTAATACTTTCCACAATATTACTAAATAATAATAATCACTTCTCACATAACTTAAAGTTTAAAATATTGAATTAGAACAATTAATCACAATATGACCATCCCAAAATAATTAAAAACTCAACATATTAAAAATTTCAAACAAAAGACTCATGATCTGCACCGTACTGGCTCGCTAAGCAAAACCGGTTGCCAAATGAGAAACAAAGTAACTCGCTCAGTGACCATCATCGCCCAACGCGGACCCTGATATAAACTATCTTAGTGAGGTGACTTCCCTTAGCGAGACATGTCGATGGGCATAAACCCAATTGATTTCTAAACAGAGACAACTTTGCGCTAAGTGAGACCTTTCGTTGGGTGCAAAGCTGAAAATCTACTTAACAAATACTAATTCTCGTTGGACAAGACTTGATGCCCAATGAAACACTGCAATATACAGAACATCAACTGCATAGTTCTCTCAATCAATACACAATAAAATCATCTAATTACTTATGATATCCTATCATACATATTATTATCAATATCATATAGATCAAACTATAATTAATCAACACAACTAGCACAAAACCTGTTTTAAGGATCATGTCTCCAACTTCCATATACATTCATACATTTATTAAAGTTCCATTCAAGTGTTCTATAGTGCTATTTCTAAACATAATTTTCCCACAAGTTCAAACCATAATATCACTCAAGTTAATACAAGATATTCTCACTAAGTTGTCTATATACACAGTCCGTCCAAATCAAAATGCAATCTCTGATCCCCGTCAAACCATCATTCTCCTCAGTTTAGTCCCTCTTGCATCTGAGAATCACTGCTACCATTTGCTCTCGTGGATATCACAATAATCATAGTTATGCAAAAAACACATGCAAGCAATGATAAGCTCATAATAATATACAATACTTAAAATGTGAAGAACAAGTTAAATTAACATCAACGTTTATTACATAAAACTACCAAGCATACCTAAAAAACATAAGCACCTAGAATCTTATAATCACATAACAAGACACTTTTCAGAAAGACTAATCACGTTGAATTCAGATACTAAGGTAGTGAGTCATCTGACTTCCCCTACATTGGTATCGAGTATCTATTTGCCTCATTCGATAACTAGTTAAAGTCTAAGCATACTCATTAAATAACCCACTAATGTCTAATCTACTTGACCCAAATCTTAACATCTAGTTGCTATCCGAGTATATCCTGTCGTGTATCATCACCCTAAACAAGGCTCTAACACTGCATCATTGCCCTAAACAAGACCTTAGCATCAGGATCACTTAAACCTATCCATATCCCTAATTCAATGAATTACAAATTAATAATAGTCCATAACACAATCATTAATAATCATATTAATGAATTACAAATTCCAAACATCCAAATCACAAATTCTATCAACTCATCAAATCAACATCTCATATATCTCAATCACCTCAAAGACATTCAAAACGCAAACTAATTTGATCATCGAACACAATCCAAAACATAAATCAATAACACAAAACATTTTATTCCAAATATCATCCAGATCACAGTCAAAATCTCAATTAATCAAAATCAATCCACTTTACAACTATCAAATAGTAGGTTTATAAACAAAATTCAACAATAAAGCCTTCCTTACCTATTTCTCCCTTTTTAAAAGCTAACTTTGCCAAATCGAGGTAAATTAAGTGTAGGAATCACTCAAAACCTACCAAAAATCCAGAAACCTAACAAGAACATAAGAAATTGGGATTTTAAGAGAATTTATTTTTTAAATAGAACCATCAAACCGAAAATGAAAAGAAAAAGGTCCGAAGAATTAGGATCAAATATACGTATAATGACAAACAATCTAAATCAAGAGCAATGAAAGAGATTTCATCTGATTCCACCAACATTTGGCTAACCATGCAAATGAGAGAAGGAGGTTGTAGAGAAGGAGAAGAAAATCGGTGAAGAAGCTAGAAAGAAAAGTGAAGGGAAAAAAAGGAAGAAAGAAGAAGAAAATTCGAGGGATTGAGTTAAGTGATTTTTTTCTGCTACCAACAACCCCTACTTCTATAATTAGATTTTTCAAATAAACCTTCTGTAAAACTAGTCCATCCATCTCAACCATATATATAACATTCTTTAATTCATTGAAATTCAATCATATTTCTAACTAAATAATCATATTTTATAAATATAAAACATATATATATATACATATATATATAAATACCTCAATCAAATATTCTATAATTAATTTATTAATTACACTTAAATTAAATTTAGTTCTCTCTTCGATTTATTTCACACCTTCATCACATAATATTAAAAATAGGACCTTACACCTACATTTCGTCCCTTCTTCCGCTCTCCCTCCGTCACTTTATTTGCCACCCTCTCCCTCGACACACTCCAATCTCTTGAGTCCTCACCCTATCTTTCATCTTAGCCTCTGTACCGTTTTAGGGTATTTTTGTCAACCTAATTTATTATGGAGATGTAAGGAGAAAATTATCAGTTGTAGAAAGAAATTTCTTGTAGTACTTTTTTTTTAAAATCAATTTAATTGTCCATCGTATAAGTTATTTTTTAAATTATATTAATTTTGGAGAAGTTAGACAAAGTTTTTATAAGAATCATAATTAAGAGCATAATTTTGAATGTTTTAATAAAATATTTTGAGAAAAAGAAGTGTAATTTTTACACTAACGTTTAATTACAATCTTTTATATATAGCCGATTTGTTGACTTTACTCATTAATATTTTAAAAGTCATATAAATTAAGAGTTGTGATTGAATTACAATGTAAAAATTTTTTACACTATACTTAGTGTATAAAAATTATACTCAAATATTATTTTCTTATGACTCTTTAACCAAATAACCTTACGTGGATTGGCTTTTTTCATTAATTTTATTTGAATTAGGTGAGTTGTTGACAACTATGTTTAAAACAGTTTTCTTTTTGTTTTAAATAATAATCTCAAATGTGTAAATATATTAAATATGAAATTTTGTGACTCAAAATTTTAAAATGTTAGTATTACAATTTTTAAAAAACTTTCAAATTTTAAACAACCAATCACTGTGGTTCTTATGCTATGTAGTTCTTCACTTGAAGTCTGGTTCGGAAGTTAATTGCGTGTGTGTATATATATATTGAAAAGCAAAGATTTCATTCAATAGAGAAACCAAAAGTTTCTTAAAGTACAAGGAAACAAGCTTCATACTACTGCATTTCCAATTGGAGCATGGTAATTAACCCTTCTCCACCTAAGGCATATTTAATAAGCATTGTCTCGGGTTAGCATACCAATCCGAGAATACACACCCCCTATTAAACCCAAAAGAATATGACACCCTTTTCCATGAGATTATCTTAATAGTCATCATAATGTCTACTGACTCCACCTGAATTCTATCAAAGATAATCTGGTTCCTAGTCATCCAGATTCCCCAACAAGCAGCTAGCCAGAAAACATACCTGCACTTTTTTTTTCTCTTTCCAACCACCCACGCTGATGATGAAAGAAACAGTTGATGCAGATCCCCCGGAATAGGTCCCTGGATTCCCAGCTAGCTCATTATATTACTCCACACTGATTGAGCTTTTGCACATGTTAAGAACAGATGAGTCCTGCTTTCCATATTGCTTCTACAGAGGACACATAGAACCCCTTCTCCTGGAATCTCAACGCCTCTCTTCAACAAATTATCAATGGTGGGTAGTCTATCCATCAATAATCTCCATGAGAAAGCAATTACCTTTGATGGAAGAGTATCTTCCCACATGCGTCTCAATTGGTTCGGTTCCACCTCGAAGAGAGTCGTTGAGTTCTGATGCGTACTCAGTACCACATAAGCCTCAGCAACTGAGAACCCTCCATCCCTACTAGACCTCCAGATCCATCTATCCACGCTATCGTCCGCAATTACCACTGGCTCTAGCACCGTTTGTAATTGACGGAGCTGATCTTCTTCCCAAACAAATAGTTCCCTCCTCCATACCCAACTCCACCCCTCAGCTGGTAGCTTTTTCTGGTTAATACTGGTACCTTTATCAGCCGCTAACCCATAAAGCCTGGGGAACTTTAAACTGAGAGGGTCGTCAGCAATCCAATTCTGTTCCCAAAACAAGGTATCCTTTCCGTTCCCCACTTTTCTCCTGACGTTATCCACGAACCAGTCTGATTTCTCTGCTTTCGGCCCATCAATGTCTCATAAATCCCGCCACCACTGCGAAGCTAAGGCAAAATTGTGCTGCCTTTGATTTGAATTGTATGTCTGTCCATATCTACTCTCCAGCAAGCTCGCCCATATTGCATTTGGCTCTGATAATAACCTCCACCTCCACTTTGCTAGCAGACTTAGATTAAAGTTCCACAGACACTTCATTCCCAGACCCCCTTCTTCCTTGGAGCGACACACCTGATTCCAGCTAACCCACGCAATTTTATTCTCCTGATTAGACCCTCCCCACAAAAAGGACCGCTGTAGACCGGTGATAACTTTTAGGACTTTCTTAGGCACCTTGTAAAAGGAGAATAGGTATAATGGAAGGCTAGACAATACTGAATTTATCATAACTAACCTTCCTGCAAACGACATTTGTTTCGCCCTCCACAATGCCAATTTCCTCTGAAATTGTTCGATGATTGGTGCCCACATTTGTATCCTCCTAGGATTCGCTCCCACCGGAACCCCCAAAAACTTAAATGGCCGTGATGAGACCGAACAATTCAATAGATTTTTCACTGCTCTTGTAAACGAGGCACCAACATTTAAGACAAAAAATTGGCTCTTACTGAAGTTCACCTTTAGCCCCGATGACAGCTCGAACCCCCGGAGTATGACCTTCAGATACCAGAATGATTTCAGGTCAGCTTCCCCCATCACATCATCTGCATATTGCAAAATTGAGAACCTTGCCTGGGCCCCAATATTGAGCTCTTTAAACATCCCTTTCCTTACCGCTGACCTGAACAAACCAGCTAGACCTTCAGCAACCAGAAGAAACAAAAAAGGGGATAGTGGATCTCCCTGCTTCAATCCTCTCCCCGGCTTAAACTCCTCCGTTGGGCTTCCATTAACTAAAATTGAAACTTGGTTATTCCTCACGATACTGGACATCCACTTTCTCCATATGCTCTCAAACCCCATCCTAGCCAACATATAATCCAAAAAATCTCAGTTTACCGAATCGTACGCCTTCTGGAAGTCCACCTTAAACAGAAAACATGGTTTCTTTTTCCTTTTCGCCCAATCAACAATTTCATTTGCTATCAGTACCCCATCCAGGATCGATCTGCCTTACAAAAATGCTGACTGACACTTTGAGATTAAATCCCCCATGACTTTCTTCATTCTCAATGCCAGCAATTTAGATATAATCTTTTGAATGCTTGAAATTAGAGAGATTGGTCTATACTGTTCTAACCTGACCGGCTTTGCCACCTTGGGAATAAGCGTAAGAAATGACGATGACACTGCTCTTGGTAGAGCGCCTAACTGATGGAATTCTTGAACAGCCTTTACCACGTCTTCCCCTATTATTTCCCAACATGATTGATAGAAATGAAAACCAAAACCATCGGGACCCGGACTTTTACCTCCCTCACAAGCCCAAACTGCCTCCTTTATCTCCTCCGCTGAAAAAGGCTCTTCTAAGCTCTGTCGCTGGTGATCATTCAACTGATTAAAAGACACCCCATCCAACTTTGTTCTCGGCTGTCGATCCTCGTCAAAGAACCTTGAAAAGTGATTAAACACGTGTTGCGGAATATCCTACCCACCCCCCATCTGACATAATGCAAACCTTTACCATAATCTTATAAAGATATAAACTTGTTACCGAAAGCTGCTGGTTGAAGTGATTTAGCATTAATTTGGATCCGGTTTTGAGATTCTATCTCTGGCTTAGACATAAAATTGCAAATGGAAATGCCACTCTGATCCGGTAAAAGGAGGACTCTACCTTTAATTTATACTTTAAAAGTATGAAATAATGGAGGAGACACTTGAAGTGACTTAATGTCTATTACGTGACTAATATGAATTGTGAATAGACAATTTTTTAACGTTTTGGCTTTCCGGTTTTATGTATACTATGTTATTTCTCATTTTCTCTCGATCTTCTAAAGTGTTTTTACATACGAGTTTCTAAAATAAATAAATGGAGATGTAATCACAGAGTCTGGAAGTTATGTGAGTGTGTGGTGTGAGAACAGGATGCATTGATGCGAGCTTGGCCATTGGTGGGGGAAGCAGTGGAGGATTCAACGACGGAGCCATTTGTGAAGGCAAACCAAGAGTCAGCAATAGAGTACTATACGAAGAGACCTGAGGAAATGAAGTTGATTCATAAGTGCTTTTCTGGAATATCAATACCCTTCATGAGGGAAATGCTACAAGTTTATGACGGCTTCCAAGGAGTGGAAACAGTTGTTGACGTTGGTGGTAATTCCGGTGTCTCTCTTCGCATGATCATGGACAAATACCCTAACGTGCGCAAGGGCATCAACTATGACCTTCCCCAAATGCTGTCACATGCACTGCACATTCCAGGTATCAATAATCAATTCAATGTCTCACACCAATTCACCATCGCTCCGCTCTTTATACAATCTATCTCCACCTTGTTTATTCATTCTTCCTAGCTTAATTAACAGCTTTTGGGTTATTATATTGCAGGGGTAACACATGTTGGTGGTAACGCGTTTGAATCTGTTCCCCCTGGGGATGCTATTTTCATCAGGGTACGTCCATCTCTTTCTCAATTCATATCATTTTACCTAATAGACAAATTAAGTCACTCAGTTAATAGCAGATATTTATTGTTTTGCCTGTAATCTTGGCAAGACACCGTGCTTTCTGTTTCTCTATTGATATAATAACAAATTTTAATTTTAAACATTTCTCACATGTTTTAGTGATAAAAAAAGATATAGATTTTAATATATGTATTGATCTTGTTCTATATATATTATGATCAAAATGTGTATATATATATATAATTAATTCAATCTGAATATGCAGTGGGCAATATTAGGGTGGACAGACGAGGAAACGAAGCTGGTATTTCAAAATTGTTATAAGGCACTCCCAGAATATGGAAAATTGATTGTGTGTGATCCTGTTCTGCCGGAACAAACAGATAAGAGTTCCAGCACGAAAACATTACTGAGTGGTGACGTATTCATAATGACTATGCATACAACTAAGAGTAAACATAGAACCGAGCAACAATTCAAACAACTAGGCATTTCGGCTGGTTTCCCTCGTTTACGTGTCTTCTATACTGATTCTTATTTCACCGTGCTTGAGTTTCAGAAATGAGACTAGCCTTTTATGTGTTATATAAGTATGTACTGAAATCATGAATGGGTGAACAAAAATTACTAGGAACAACATTAATACCCAGACTACTTTGTTAAGATTTTTTCTTATAAATATATATGTATAAATCTTCTTCGTGATAAATTTGGAATTGTATCCTCAGGCTGGCCCGGCTACTAAAATTATAGTAAATATAATAATAAAAATATACTATATGTATAATAAAAATATAGACATAGTAAATATATTATACATATAAAAATAGTATTATTTATAATTATTTTTATTGATCAAATGCTAGTTGTTAATGTGTTTTTTAGAAGAATTTTAACTTAGAATCTCTTCTTCTTTTCTCTTCCATACATAGATTTTATAATTAGACAAATCTTATAGTTGTAGTATTGTCTATAATTATTAGTAAAAGGAATTATCTTTTATGTTTATATCTTTTATTTCAAAATTACTTTTTAATATATATATATATATATATATATATATATAATTATTCTTTTATTTTTTCATGAATTTTTAATAATATATGATTGCTGCTAATTTTTTAATTATTTTTTATTTTAAAATATTTGAGAGGCACGAAAGTTTTCGTCTAGTATATTATAATAAAAAGATCACATGTATGGTTTGGTGATGAAATGCTCATAAGTATCTTCAAGGGTTAAAGTTGAAATCGTGTACTAAGCATTTCATTTGTTAAATGTTTTAACATTAACCACATAGAGACAAAGTACGTTGTTTGGACGCGTATTGCAAATTAGGGTATTTGGCGTGTGAGTTGGTGCAGTGTTGAATTTAAAATTATTTTGAATCAAATTAAAAAAAAAAAGTGTGGTGTAATTTAATTTGATTTAAATTAATTATAATTTGAATCAAATTAAATCATTTTTGAGTAAGTACAGGTACTATAATACTCGTATTTGTAGTGGACAGCAGATATTTATTTAAAAATTAATAAATATAAAATTGAAAACGTAAACACAAAAAGTGAATAGTTATATATCTTATAGACTAAAGTGTATTTTTTTTTTAGTTTAATTAGTATGTATTGAAAGAGTATAAAAGAGTGAATAATATTTTTATACTGTTAGTACATATTAATTAATTTTTTATTATTAACATAAAGTTTTACATTTTTTGTGTATATGTATTAAATTCGAAAGTGGATCCTCTTGCATGAGTTAAAAAAAAAAAAAAAAAGAGAATGTTTAGTTTAAGGAATTTAGAAGATAGATTCAAATGATTGGAAATCCCCGGCTGATAATAATCAACATCAACAACAGCTTCGAAGTTGAATGATGAACATGCGGAAGGTTCCTGGGCACGCAAATACCCATCGCTTCGATTTTCAAGTTTGGCTTCGTCACCGGTCACGCTCCTCGCCCTTCAATCCTATTGCTCTAAATCCTTATGAACAACGGCCTTAGAAGCAATAGGAACCTTCCCCATGGAACCTTCATGGCGTCGTTCATTCCTGGTACTCATTGAAGGGCTATATTTTTTTTTTTTTAAAAGCTAAACATGTATAGAAACAAATTGTTTCTTAGGATACAAAATAGATTGTTTACTCCCCCATATCCTGTGAGAGCATATGACAAACTATTCAGCTATTTCAAATTTAACAAACATAATCTGGGATTGACATACCAATCCGAAAACCCGCACCCCCTATTAAAACCAAAGGAATATGATAGTCATTGCCACGATATTACCTTTATGGACATAACTATATCAATTGAGTTCGCTGGTAATTTATCAAAAATTATCTGGTTCCTAGTAATCCAGATACTCCAAACCCCAGCCAGCCAGAATACATATCTGCATTGCTTCTTCCTTTTACCAACCACCCAAGCTGCCAATGAGAGAAAAAGATGCGACACATCCCCCGGAAGAGGTCCTTGAATACCCAGCCAGCTGATAACATTGTTCCATATGTATTGAGCCTTGGCACACCCTAGGAACATATGATTCCTATCTTCAACAACATTATGACAGAAGACACAAAAAGTCTCCTCCCCTGGTATCTGAATGCCTCTTTTCAATAGATTAGCCATGGTTGGTACCCTATCTGACAGTAATCTCCACGAGAAAGCAATTACCTTAGATGGTAGTCTATCTTTCCACATCCGTCGCAAGTCCCTGGGCTCCACCTCGATTAATCTATGCGTCGGCTGATGCGGGCGTAGAACCAAATAAGCCTCAACAACTGAGAATACTCCATCCGTACCAGTCTTCCATCTCCATCTATCCGAGATGGAATCGACAAGTGTCACTTGCTGCAGCCTACTCTGCAGAAGACGAAGCTGCTCTGTTTCCCATACAAATAACTGCCTCCTCCATTCCCAGACCCACCCCCCTGATACCTCCCTTTTGTCGAAAACAGTAGTACCCTTATCTGCTGCTAACCCATATAACCTGGGGAACTGCAAACTAAGGGATGTATCTCCTATCCACTTCTGTTCCCAGAATAGAGTCTCCTTTCCGTCCCCTACCTTTTTGAAGACATTGTCCGAAAACCAGTTTGGTCTGGTCGCTTCCGGTCCATCCATGGCCCATAGGTCCCTCCACCACTGAGATGCCTTTGGTAAGTTCGGCTGTCTTTGATTAAACTTGTATGTAGGCCCATATTTACATTCCAATAAGGTCGTCCATACTGCATTTTGCTCATTTAGTATCCTCCACCTCCACTTTGCAAGCAAACTCAGATTAAAGGTCCGTAGACACTTTACCCCCAGGCTCCCTTCTTCCTTCGGCCTACACACATTTTCCCAACCCAGGCTATTTTGTTCTCTTGTCCGTTCCCTCCCCACAAAAACGATCGTTGTAGACCAGTCATGATTTGTAAGACTTTCTTGGGAGCCTTGTAAAATGAGAATATGTACAATGGGAGGCTAGACAATACTGAATTTAACATAACTAACCTTCCAGCGAATGACATATGCTGGGCCCTCCACGCTGCCAACTTCCGTTGAAATTGTTCTAAGATTGGCTTCCAAGTTTCTACCTTTCTCGGGTTGACACCCACCGGAATCCCCAAGAATTTAAAGGGCGGTGTTGAAACGATACAGTTCAAAAGGTTGCTGACCGCACGTGTGAACGAGTTTTGTACATTAAGACCAAAGAACTGGCTTTTGCTGTAATTCACTTTCAAACCGGATGTCAGCTCAAAACCACGCAGGATCACTTTCAAGTACCATATCGATTTCAAATCTGCTTCCTCCATCATGATAACATCATCTGCATATTGCAATACTGAAAAGTTTGCCCCGGCACCCATATTGAGTTCTTTAAACACCGCTTTTCCTACAGCTGACCTGAACAAACCCGCTAAGGCTTCAACTACCACTAGAAACAGAAAAGGAGAGAGTGGGTCTCCCTGCTTCAAACCTCTTCCCGACCTAAACTCAACCGTCGGACTCCCATTGACTAGAACTGACACCTAGCTGCTCCTGACAATACCACTTATCCACTTTCGCCATAAGTTCCCAAATCCCATTCTAGCTAACATATAATCTAGAAAATCCCAATTGAACGAATCATATGCTTTCTGGAAATCCACCTTAAGCAAGAAACAAGGTCTCCTTTTCCTCTTCGCCCAATCAACTATTTCATTTGCTACCAGTGCCCCATCCAAAATTGATCTCCCTGTCAAGAATGTTGACTGGAACTTGGAGATTAAATGGCCCATTACTTTCTTCATTCTCAGTGACAGCAATTTAGATACAATCTTTTGTATGCTAGAGATTAAAGAGATTGGTCTAAATTGAGCTAACCTGTCAGGTCTTGGCACCTTGGGGATCAGGGTAAGAAAAGCTGATGTCACTCCTCTTGGCAATACCCCTGATTGATGGAATTCTTGAACTGCACTTACCACGTCACCCCCTATTATTTCCCAACATGATTTGTAAAACTGAAAACCAAATCCATCAGGGCCCGGGCTCTTTCCTCCATCGCATGCCCACACCGCCTCCTTTATTTCTTCTGCTGAAAAGGGTTCCTCTAAGGTGACTCTCTGCTGGTCAGTCAACTGAGTAAAGGTCACCCCATCCAACTTTGGTCTCATAGGATCTTCGTCTTTAGAGCACGTTTTGAAATGATGGAAGACATGGTCCCGGATACTCTGAACCCCCTCCACCCATCCTGACTCTGATTTAACTGCCAATAAGGAATTTGTATAACATCGCTCTTTAAAGCATTTATGAAAGAACTTTGTGTTCCTATCACCATACAGAGCCCATCTTACACGAGACTTCTGTAACAAGGACCGTTCCATTCTCCTTGCCTTTTCCCAATATTCGGACAAAATCTCTTGTCTCTGATGACCACTGTCGATGACCCCCTGACCTAACTGATGATCCAGTGTTTCCAACTGCAGAACCTTTTCATCCATGACATTCCCATCCCGCCTCCAGTATTCTTGTTTCCAGTATTTAATCTTCAGCTTCAGGCCTTTCAACTTACGTGCCAACTTATACATCTTCCATCCTTGGCCTTGTTCTGCTGGCCAGAATTCTTTCACTAGGTCCATGAAACCTGGATCCTCCAACCAATGGTCAAAAAACTTAAACGGTTTCGGGCCCCAATTCTGTTTATTGACTTCTGTTATGATCCAGGTATGTCTGAAAATTCTCTGGTGCCAACTCTCTGGGCTGTAACGCCCCAATCCTCCATCAGTTCTGGTGAGAACAAAAATCGATCCAGCCTACTAGATGACTCTCCATTCGGGGCTATCCACGTTGGCCCTTTCCTGATGACTGGAATGTCCAACAGTCCCATTGTCTGGATAAAGAATCTAAAGTCAGACATCTCAGTTGTAGAGTGATAGCCTGATCTCCCTTTGAACTCCGTCGTATCTAGCACAGCATTAAAATCTCCTCCAAGTACCCACCTGGCCTCCGAAAAACCTCGTTTAGTCATCATCAAATCGTCCCATACCTTCCTCTTACCCTGTACCGAACACGGGGCGTATACATTAACGACACAATTAACTTCAGATGAGCTATTCCTCTTGAAGCCAATTCCAAGGAAGCCCTGCCCTTGAATAACCCAGACAACCTCCATTAGATGTTTCTTCCAGATTGTAAGGCATCCACCACTGAGCCCGACAGACGGTAGTACCCTCCATTCACACCCTGCCGATCCCCAAATCTCGTAAACCTCTCAATCGTTTACCATTCTGCACTTTGTCTCCTGTAGCAAACAAATATCAATGTCGTTCTTTTTCAACATTCTCCGTATTCTACGATGTTTGGTCCGATCCCGGAACCCCCTCACATTTAAAGAGAAGATCTTCATCTAATTATTTCGGTCACTCCCCGTCTCCCTCTGTTCCTTCTCCCCAATATCTCTGTCCTCCATCTTCCGTAGTTCCTGTATGTATTTAATATCTGCTTGTTTGGCAGTTATTCCAAGTTCCTTCAGTGCCTTCCATATTTTTTCCGCTTCCTCCTCCTGGTATCCCTTTCGCTGTTCATCTTCCTTCATACCATACAGTTGCCCTCTCATCATTAATTCACTCCCGTCGAAACTGTTTCTCCTAAGTTGCTTCCATATGGACACCACTCTCTTTTGCCCATTCCCTCCTTCAGACACCCCTTCTTCATCAACTAATACCCATTTCTTGTAATCCTAAGGCAGTGTGGATATAGAGTCATTTTTTCCGAAATCACTATTTTCCAGAATGACCCTATTCTGTCCATGCGTTGTAGCATTTTCCGGAAGTTTTCGTCGGTGCCCAATAGCAATTTCTGCATCTGTAGCCGTTTCGAAACTAAGTGCATTTTCCCGCACGGCTCCATTAGAAAAAACGATGGTGTGCGCAGCAGCACATTCCACTTCATGACCCACGATTTGGGCCTCGTCATGCTGGCCCATCTGGAGAGGAGCGGACCGCCCAACGGTCGTCTGCCCGCGCTCCGTACGCGTCTGCACCGCGTGCCGCTCGATGCAGCCTCGTTCCGCGTTCCTGCCAGACAGCCTCCTGACACGCTGTCCCGTCTGATGCGACCCGGTGTCAGACCTCGATCCGCGTGCACCTTTACCCGAGTCTTGCGGATTGCCATTTTCTCCTTCCTTTCCCAAGCCCTGCGTTCCACTTCTTCCTCTTCTGGTTTCTGCTACCTCTGTTCCTTCTGCTTTCGCCTGTGCCTCTACCCTTCTTTCGCTACCTCTGTTCCTGCTACTATCACCTGAGTTCTGATTATACCCAAAAATAGGCATTGACCCTGTCCACACTGGCTGGGCTCTGGCATCCATTCCGGTCCTCAGCAGCGCCTGCCTCCCTTCTCCGTTGAGGCCAAAACCGACGAAGTTAGGGCCTTCTTCCGCCGCTAGCGTCGTCGTCCCCGCGTCCGAGTTCGTGGTCGCCGGTTTGTGCCGCGTCATCCCCACCTCCGAGTTCATGGTTTCCGATCTGGGCCGGTGTGTGTCTTCCACCTCCGTGTCCCGTCGCGATCGGAAAGGGGCCTCATTCCATTCGGCGCTTCCACCTTCCTCCAACTCCCCTACCTTCCAGTCTCCATCCCGAGTCATCTTCCTTTTCAACTCAGCCAGCCGCCGTTCCGCTTCTGCCGATTCATCAAAATCGTCGTCCCCCTGACAATAGCCGTTTTCCGATCCGTAGCTCGTTGTGACTCTGCTGTTGTGTCCCTCATTTACCTCTTCCACCTCCATCACCCTGATATCAAACTCCCACCCATCAATAGTCGTCCTTACTACCTTGTCAAGCTTACTCATGTCCTTCCTGGACACCACCATCCGTGCTACATCGTACCTTTCATTTTTTAGGGTACTTTCTTCCACATACAGAAGCTCTCCGAATGGCGCGAGCAGTGTGGAAAAGAAGTTTTCGCCCCATACGTGTAACGGGACCCCAAGCATCTAACCTTGATCCTTCTATCCGTATCGACCAAACCGGGCTCCCACTTCTGTATCCCCACAAACCATTGATCAAACCATTGTTGTTTCCGTGTCAGTGTCTCTTCGAACGTCTCACGGCCTTCCACTTCCAACAGGACCTTGTTTACCCCATAGGGGTCGCGCTCACATTGTAGATGCCATAGTTCATCAGGAAAATCTGCGTCCTGAAAGTCATCCCTTTGTTACGCACTTCTCTGACATAAGCCTTCTGGAGTCTTGCCACCTTTTCCACCGAGGCATTGTACACTAATTTCGTATTGGCATATTCTGTTCGTCCTGGTCGTCCTCTTCCTTTGTTATGACTAGGAACCCTATCATTCCATACTACTGATGCAAAGGATTGCCCCAGTTTCCCGTTAAATTCCTTCTGTTGCCCCTTCTGCCCGGCGCCTCGGTGATAAGCTTTTTGAACTTGTTGACTGCCTGCTACTTCCATCTTTGTCTGATTGTGCTCTGTTTTCCGAGCATACCGTGGTATGTTAACCCACAGTTTTTTCCGTCCGATGAATATACTATCCAGCTTAATCACCAGCATTTTCTCATCCTCCACTTCCTTGAATCTGGCAAAACCGAATCTGTGTCCCCTCCTATTCCTCTTTGTCGGAATTACAACGTCCTGAACTGTAGCATATCTCCCGAAAATTTCCCACATGTCTTTTGCCCTGTACTCTTCCGGGAAATTCGTGAAAAAAACTGAGGTTATGCATCCGTCTCCTATCCTTTCCTCCATTACTGGTTTCCCACCACTCTTAACATCCATTCTTCTCCTGACCCCCTTTGTTCTCCTTACCTCCGTCCAAACCTCCTTCATCCCCGGTCGGTTATCAATTAACCAAAATCTGTCAAGGTTAGAGTCACTGCCCCCGAAACATTGTTTACTTCAGGATTGAAGGGCTACATAGTCTCTGCATCATTCAACTTCAGACTTTACTCTGACTTTTCAAACTTGAGTCGTGGTTTACGTGGATTATTGTTAGCTATTGATCTACAATTATTTGAATCTATGCTCCAAATTATTTAACTGGACACTCCATTTTCATATTTGAATCCCTTCAATTATTTAATGTTTCTGCAGATAGTTCTGCCCTATCGTAAAATATTACAACAAAATATTATGCTAATTAGCGTTCCTTTTAAAGAGACAAAACATTATCAAATTTCATGTTGTTTTAAATAAATTGCACTTTAAAAGAAAAGCAAATGGGTATGTTTATAAACAAAACTAAACTTAAACAATACAAGATCTAACTAATTTTATGGTAAACTTGTCTTCAATATTCCTTCCCAAATGATATATTTCCCACATATATTACCTGTTATATTTGTGCGTGAAATAATATATAGAGAAAACATATAAGCTGAAAAGAAAAGTTTACCATAAGAAATAAGAGAAACTAATAATAATAAATGTAGATTAAATTTAAGAGTTTAATGAGTATACATTATTATAATTAAATGACAATACATGTAATATAAACAAAGAGTTGTAATTACCCATTAATACTTTAAAAGTAATATAAATGAAGAGTTGTAATTAAACGTATATGTAAACGAAGAGTTGTAATTAAACATATATGTAATACATGTAAAACTCTTTTAGTGCATAATAATTAAACTCTAAATTTAATGTATTATTTACTAAAAATAATAAGGTAACTAAATTTAATAATAATTATAGGATTAAATTTAATAGTATTGATGGCATACAATTAACATTATTAAATTTAATGTTATTATTAATTTATTTTATTTCTCTTGTCCTATATGCAAGGAAATATTAGTGAGTAAAAAGCTTATTGCAAAAAGTGAGAAAATTCAATAATAATCTTAGAATTAAATATAACGGTATTGATTGCATTATTTATTAAAAATAACATGGTAAACTCTATTAAAAATAATAATAATCTTAGAACTAAATTTAATGGCGATGATTGTATTATTTATTAAAAGTAGTGTGAATTAAACAAACATTTTATTACTTTTAATAAACAATGTAATCAAAACCATTAAATTTAATCCTATGGTTATTATTAGAAGATGTTTTTTTTTTCATTTCCACGAAAAGTAGTAGTGAAAATATATTTAGTTACAATTTAGAAAACATTTTCTCTTATTAAAACAAAAAAAAAAGTTATTTTTAGTGTTTTAAAAAATTAAAACTATGTACAAACTTAATAACAATATTGTAATTATAACAAAATTACACATAAATGTATTTAAAATTATATATTATAATATTTTTAGTAAAATTAATTAAATTTAAAAATATTATTAGGTAAAATAAACATATTTTTTGAATGTTGAAAACTTGAAAATGAAAATTGTTTTCAGAAAAAAAAAATATAGAAAACATTTCTCAATACAAACATTCTCTTGTTTCTCACAATAAATTTCTTTTTCTCACCAGATATATCACACACACATGTTGGGATAAAGAAACAATTCTATTTACTTACTCTTAGAGTAAGTAGATCTCTTCCAATAATATATATAAATCCTGAGATTTTAAGAAAATGAATTATAAAGATGAAAAACAAGTTTTATATACATACCCTTATTAGAGTAAGTGAATCTCCTCTGATAATATATATATAATCACGTTAAGTAATGTTATATTGATGGGTAAGTTCACTTCCCACATGATGGTAATATATTTCAAACAAATTTACACCACAAGGAAAATGCAACCATTTCTTTAATTATTTATATGAAAATGGATTTGTAATTAATAACATATTAGACAAATAGGTCATCATAAAACAACAAGAAAACATGGGCATAAAATACTCACACATTTGGTAAGTCAAATGATTCCATATAAATACAACTAAAATAAGACCAAATTAGGGAACTAACACCACAACAACATAGAGATGTTATATAATTGTAAAATTAGTTTAGTTAAAAGATAATCTCTCAACAAGTTATAATGCACTATAATGTATATAAATAAAATCCTAATATTGTTAGGGTATAAAAAACACTAACATAACTAAAAAGAAGTATATTATACAATACCAAATTATATTAAGAACAATACACCACCAATATGGTATAATTATTATCATGCAATAAAATAAACAATTATATCAGAAAATTCATATTTAAATACATCCACAATAGATGAAATTACAATTATGTAAATAATTAAAAGAAAAATTATGTATATTGTTCAATAATTTTTCACAATTTTACGTATATATCATATGACCAACATACAAAATTCAAATTACTATATCCATGATATGAGTTATAATAATACAAAAATTAATAGAGAAAATTATGCATACAAGAAAAAGATTATGCATAATTAATAAAATAATCTAAAATTAATTTATAGATAATAATTCAAAATTAGAGAATATACAATATAAACAAGCATAGAAATATCATAAACAAATATTATAAAGAAAATTAGGTCCAAAATTCAAAACTTCAATATAAAAAAATAATTTAATCTTAAATTAATAAAATAAATTTATGCCCAAAAATATCAATAATATTAAAATATTAAATAAATATGACATTTGTAAGAAAATTGGGTATCAAAAGTGAGTCCATGCAATCCTATGCACTAGTTCTAAGAATGGGCATCACCTTGTTGACATGTGAGGCTCAATAGGATAACGAAAAATGATTTGCAAAACAGAGAAACTACCA